>VDFB02168118.1:158078068-158146421 GCA_007258455.2 Sequoia sempervirens
CGATGTTTGTTTTTATCCCTCATCTACATATTTCATGATATGGGTTCTCCTCTATAGTGGAGCTTTCTTTCATCACTCATGTCTATTTTTCTATGTCTTGTCTATTTTCTATCTATCTACTTTTAGTGGAGGTGGAAACACCAAAATAGGGGCGTGACTTAGGCAAGCCCCAAAACAACACCAACACTTTTCCTCATCCATTTTGTGTGCAGGTTGTTTGTGTGAAGCTTTATGAGAGGCTTTGTAGCATAAGACCTTCTATGAGTTAACATTTCACCTTATTTTTTATTTCCTTTCATTCCTACTTTCTTTTAACTTATTAGAAGATTGGAACTTCATATTCTACATAAATAGTAGGCTATATGGGTTCCTATGTACAAGTATAGTTATCTCATTGTACGAGATGCCAGTGCATCCCTAAGAAAAAATCATGTCACACTATCATTCGATTCATGCTTTGACATCCTTTGATTGAGAGCTTCTTAGCTTGTCCCAGAGGCCTATGTAATCTACTCTTTTGATCCTTGAAGCCCTTCATCCAAGAGCATATCAGAAACTCTCTTTTAAGCATGTTTTTGTAATCTCTTTCATCTTGTAACCTCTATCACTTGAACTCTTGACATTGAAGTGACTGAGGGTAATTCAATCCCTTTAGTGCCTATTTGTCTTGAGACTTGGGAGTAGTGAATCCCTTTCTTCACAAGTGCAAAGGGATATATGTAGTTGTTCTACAATATACCCTACAAAGTTGTAGGGTTTATTGACATCCCTAATTTGGATGTCCACTACAAGAACCCTTAAACTATTAGGAATTTGAACTTTTCTATCAAATCTCAAAACCTTCAGGAGGGAGAAGTAGGTCTTTTGGAAATAATCTTCAAAAATGTCATATGCAAAGGGTTCAATCTCACCCTTTCCAAACCTCTACAATTCTCTTTGTGGCCCTATAGGCCTAGATCATGCTAGTCATCTAAATCTATAGTTCTCCCTATTTCTTTAATATTCCTTGTTAAGGGAACCCAAATCAATTGGTAGTTGAACTTTAGGGTGTTTTGTGAAAAATCTTGTAGATGTGATCTTTGTCCTTGACAGTAATAGCCTCTGACCACCCACTATGAATAAAGGCCTTGTATCAAGGTTATATGCCCTGACTATATATCTTTGATCAGTACCACACTTACAAATACATTGGGCACCACCTTTTCTCCCGATCCCAAATTTTAGATATTGCTTATTGGCATGTTTGCATAGGCCTTTCTATATGCATGTTTGAAGATAACATACCCTTCACATGTGAGAATGGGGTCTCTACAACCTCCTTTTTTGTTGGTGAGTTTATCTATTATAATCCTTGACTCTCAACTAGTTGTTGACCTTTTGAATGACCCTAGGAGCTAAGCAATCATTTCTTCATCCAAATTCCTCATTTTCCAATTTGAAGTTCTAGCCATTTTGAATATGGGGTTTGATACAAGAGAACTAGGGTTTTATATAATTGTAACTAAGGTTTTTAAATATCATAACTGGTGGGACATCAATGAATTTTTTTAAGAATGTACCCATTGTAACCATAATTTACTCTCTTACTTGACTTAATTAAAATACCGCTACTTAGAATTGCCTTTGAATTCACAAAATTGTAGTTTGAAGTACTTGTAGTATTGATGTCAAAAACCCCAATTTTAGAGTTTAGAAAAGCTTTTCTCACTCTAGAAATTCATAACACTTCATTTCAACAATTAACAATTGTGATTCAAATGAAATTAAGAAAAAAAATTTATCCCAACCTTCATGAATTTGGTAGGTATCAATCCCATCTGCCACTAATTTTACATGCTTGAATGTGTGACTAGTGATATATGTTTTCCATGTTTTAATGTGGACCATCAATCTCAAGATTGACGGTGATTGTGGAGATTTGAATTTTCCTCTGCAAAATGACAACCTCCTTTTGTCATTATGTGGATAGGTGTCACCATTTTAGGGACTCAAGGATGGATAATAAGGAAAAAATAGAGCTTCTCCAATAGCAGAACTCTCTATGAAGGATTGTGATTATGACACTTGTCACAATCTCACAAAAATAGGAAGTTAAACCTACCATGGCTTTGTGAAGGTTTTTAGAATTTGCAATGAAAATTAGCACATGCATGATTACATGTCACCATTTTTCTCATTCATGGGGGAAAAAGTTTCGAAGAGATGAGGTTCTACAAAGTAAAGATCCTTCATGAAATGTTGCATGTACTTTAATTAACAACTTAAAGGTATTGGGAAGTAGGGGGACTGACCATGGATGAAGAAAAAGGCTCAATAATTTAATATTAAAATTGGAAAATAATAGCCTACTATTATATTAAAATTGGAAATATGTCATCTTTTTAGGAGTTCACGAGGCTAGAAAATGAAAAAAAAAACCTTTTGCATACTAAAGAGATAGTGTTATATGCCAATACATGTCTAACAACTCTAGGGAAAATAAAATATTAGGAAGTCTGTAGTGTCAAAAAATGTCATCGGTGACATTTTCACACTTGTTTGGGCCCTCATAAAATTGAGCTTAATGATTCCTTGACTTAGTGTTGTAATGTGCTTAACACACTCACATTAGGTCTTGGGCCCTTGTGAACTAAATAAACCTAATCCTACCTTATTTAGAGTGTTGTAAAGTGTTGTAACACACTTTCACACTTTTCTAGGTGTAGTATAGTAAAATGCATACCCTTGCATTTTCATACTTGTTTGGGCCCACCTTCCTTTATTTATGCTTCTTTATGGCTTAACTAGTCCTATTTTTCATCCAAAATCCCTATGAACTATATATTTTTATGGATAATCCCAACAAACATCAAAAGATAAATGATCATTTAATGTTTTTATCTGTGTGTCCCTAATTTGTGGAGTGGACAGAAGCATGCCTCACAGTTGTCTTTTTCCTCAAAGCAGGTCTTGGGACCTTACAATAGTAGAAAACACTTGAAAGGTCCTTTTGGAGTGTGCCCCGATTTGAGCCTTGGGTTGGAGTACTTACCCAGGGGATTTTTGTCCTCCTTGGCTTATTTTTAGGGTTAATTTCAAATTTGGGTGGGATTTAGCCTCCTTTAATTAATGACTTTATAATGCGGCTTGTTGTGGTGTAATTTTAGGAGTGCAAAGAGCATGAATAGTGATATAAATACAAGGTTCCTACTCATTTCATGAAGCAAATTTGTTGAGAGTATCTATTCTATCAAAATTGAGTCCACCAAAAGAGCATTCGGAACAATTCATCAAGCATTTGGAATTTGGGTATGTCTGCGGGATCATGATGGATATTAAAATTAGCAATATGATGGAATTGTACGTTTGTGAGTTTTTATTATTATCAAAATTATTGATGAAGCGAAAAGGGTTTTTAAAGGAGATTCTCAGCTTTCCACTGATATAAGTTATGTTTTAATTTGAATTTAATAAGTAATTATTATTCATTTTCTATTCAAATTATGACTGAAGTCCTGATTGATAGGGTAATTGAAAAACATCTATGGCACAAGCGGTATCATCATTTTTTGAATCCAAAACAGCCTGGCACATTCATGCTTCACATATTGCATATATAGGATTGAAAAGGAAAATTGAATTTATGAAGTTTTTGACCAAGTTAAGGTAATTGAGACATATAGGTTTTCATATTTTTTTAAAAGTTGTAATAAAAATTCATAATTAATTATTTACTTGGAAAAATTACAAAAGTATGCATCACATTGGACGTGGAGTCCTCTGCTTATATACCAAAACTTATAAAATCATCAAATTTTTATTATAGTTAGGGTGAGTCAGACGGACACCTACTTATTTTTCCCACAGAGTGAAGTACTATTGTATTGAAATTTCAAATTTTTCCTAAATAGATTTTTTTCTTTTAAACAAACATATTGGTTTAGAGAGCACATTCCATTTCTAGATTCTATTCTTATATTTTTGGAAATAATATAGATGATTTATTCAAATTTTGCATCAAGTTGCCTAATTCTGATTTTTCAATTTTTTGCCACCACTTAGGGCCTATTTTTTCCATGATGATCCACTTTATACCCGGCAAATCATCAAGATTCAAGCATCACATCACTTGGTTTAGTGCATCCATTCATGTTGTTGAGCTAAGATTGTGTATGTAGCATTGAAGATCTATTTGTAACAATTATTCACATCATATCCAAGGATCCAAGATCTACATTCTTCATGGCCACTACATGGTATATTGCTGATTTTTTTGACAATACATCATACAAGGTGATATCATTTACATATTTCATGTTTCATGCTCCATTTCATTCATTTCATCATTTGGTTTAATTTCCTACAAGGGATTTGACCAGGGAAAACCCCCATTCACTAAAAATAAACAAATTTTCCCTCTCTTGTGTGTTTATATTTGAAGATCTAGGTTGAAGACTTGAAGATCATTTGGAGTGCAAGATTTAAAAGTTGCAAAGTTGCATTGTCAAAGTTGTCATCTTCACAAAAACTCACCTATAGGTTACATCTAGAAGTTTCAGGACCTCGGATCTAGGAAGAAGCAAGTGCAGACATCAACCCTCAAGACCACATTTAGAGACTTTAGAAATTCAAAATGGGACTAATATGCCACTTAGGGAATCTTAGTCCTACAAAGATTATTTTTTAGAGAATATCCAAGATTCTATTCTGACATTTGAAGACTTTGTATTTGCCCCCAAAAATAACAGTGGGACTAATATTCCATCTTGGGTGTCTTAGTCCTCCACAAAATATTTTGATATATTCTTGACACTTCCAAAATCCTCATTACATTCCCAAACTTCCCAAGTACATATACCCTAGAACTTGGTGTAGCTTAATCTCATCATTTTCTCTCATTATTTGGCTTATATTGCTTGATTTTGTGAGTTGAATGTTCATTTGTCTTTTCCAAGAATTTTCTTGGTCATAAAGCCCTTAGAATTCATAGCACCCCTCCTAGGACCTTCTTGATTGTGAATTGACTCACCTTGTGAGGTTGCTAGTCAATCCAATTGGGACCCCTAGGAAAATAGTGAATAGTTGGATATAAAAGTGTGATATCTTTCAAGGTATCCATTTTTCCTATTCATCATTTTGGTGAACCTGACTTGTGAGCATTCATTTCATTTCTGATTTGGAGTCCATTAAGGTCCCTAGATCTAGATTGCATATTGCATTAGTGAAAGTGCATCTAGGGTTTATTTCATTTTACATTAGTGAAATTACATTTAGGGTTTTCTATATTTGCATTAGTGAAAATGCATATAGGTTGCATCTTTACTTTATTGCATCATTTCATTTCATTGAAAAATGGAAAAGTGCATTGTTCATCATCTTAATTTCATTTAGACACATTCTTATTGCATTGAAAATTAAAAAAAATGCATTCGCTTTTGCATCCAGTTTCTTGTCACTAGTTTTTCTTGCATTCATTTGCACAAATTTTCATTTCTCAACATCGGGTCCCTGGGTAGGCAACCTCAGAACACTATTATCAACCTAGAACTATGTAATTTTTTGCAAAAATCATTATTACGACTAAAATGACCTTGGTGGCATCTTAGTCCCTCTCTGGTTTTATGTAGCAGTACCTTGTCTGAGTGATTTGATATTTGTTTTAGCTTCTAAAACCTTCAAATTCCATTAGGAGGACTAAGATGCCCTCCCTAGTGTCTTAGTCCTTGTGGAATTTCATATTACAATTTTCAAGATCTGAATTAGCATTTATGTGCTTTTGTTTGTTGGCATTGGTTGCCCATTTCAGTGGGTTGACTTTCTATTACACATGCATTTCACTAAATTATCTAGTTGAAAGTGCTTCATTTCATGCATTTATTAATTTAAAATTTTCATTTTCACATTGTTACATAACATAATCAGTCAATTAAAATCTAAAAAATTGCATTCCTTTTTTTGAATTTTTTCTTCAACATTGTTGCATTTCCAACTTGTAGAACAATCATTACCTCATGTTTTCATTGCAAAAATCTATAGTTATCATACTTCATGTTCTATTTTCTAATCTTGTTGAATGTTGTAAGAAAGTGTTGTTAAGTGCATATAAATATAGGGGTCCTTTCCCCTCTCTTTTTGTTTGTCCTTAGATCCATCTCCTAGCATTATCCCTTCTATGTGAGGTTAGTATAGTGAAAAGAGCAGCCAGAGGAAATCATCACAATCACATTGTTTCTTCCCCAATATCTCTCCTACTTGCAGTGTATTTTAGTGCTAGAAGAACTAATTGATGAGAATTTTGAGAACTTTGAGTTGTTTCTCTCCTCTTACACCTCTCTTATTAGACAAGAAATTACTAAAAAGGAAATAACACTAAATCATGATGATCACACAACGCAACAAAGACCATTTAAACCTACCTCACGTTCATCTCCCAACATCTTGTCCTCTTGTGATAGTGATGAGGATATGTTGGTGTTAGATAACAAACCTTCAAGATCCTATGATAGCCCTCTTTATGTCTCTTCCCTACCTATCCTGTTTTGGAGACATTTATAGCACAAAGGAATGAACTCATTAATGATCATGATAATCATACTTGTTCTTCTGGGTGATCCACAATATTGGTTTACAATTTTTTGGCCAAACTAGACATTGAACTATTTTTCTAACTAAATCTTCACTTTTCCAGGGCCTTAGATGGCGGCTAAACCATGAGGAATTTGAAGATGATGCAAACTAGTTATTTGTGAAATTTTATCTATAGATTCTAAATATATTTTTTTCAAATTTTTTTGAATCAGATTGCACTTCTTTTTCAATATCCTTCGAAAACTATTTTTTTTGTAGTAAAAACCATTTTTAAGGAGTGATGCTCACCGTCTAGCATAACTTTTTTCCATGAAGGATAAAATTCTAATTTTTTTGAATTTAGATTTGCAACTATGATATCTAGTGCTTCCAATTGGTTTCGTAGTGTTTTATTTAATATTTTTTCCTTAATCAAGTTTCAAAGTCAAACCAATTACAATTCAAACATAGGTAGACTATATAACACTTCTTTTGTATGTATCAAAATCCAATTTTAATTTTTTTTTTGGATCGAAATGCTTCAATATCTAGTGCACTGATATTTTGACAGGTAAATCTTCTATTTTTCCACATGTGCAGAACAGAGAGCTTGATTTTAGATGAAAAACCTACATTCACAAGAAATAAAAAATAAATATAATAATTAAATTAAATTTATTTAAAATTATACTTTTTGGGAAGCTTAAATAATAAGGAATACATACAAAAAAATTAATAGATTCATTTGATCCCCAAAGGTAAAATCAAAAGTGGTTTTTATGGTTTTAAAACTAATTGGGGTTCTATCCAAGGGGTTTGATCTAAAGGTGGATTTGATCAAATCCTATTCAATTCTGGAACTTTTCAATTCTAAAATAATTATACTTTCTAAAACTATGCGATTTCAACAAAAAATTAGGATCTCAGGAAAATGTAAGCCAATATTGTGGAGCACCCCTCTAGCATCTCTCATAGCTATGAAGAAGATGCTTTGGTATTAGAAAACACAATGAATGATTGCCATGAGAATATTAGTTGTCCCCTTCATCCTAGGAATCCTTATTAGCAATAAAATTCAACCATTGATCATCCCTCTACTTGCGATGAAGTTATTTTAGAAGAACCAATCCTTTAATTTCAATAACATTTGGTTTATAGTTCTCCTAAAAAATCTCCTACTAGGGAAGACATTATGGTGCAAGAATATGAGAACATTGAAAATAGTAATTCCTTAAATGAAGATGATGAAGTAACATTGGACTCCTCTTCACTATGTGATATTGAAAATAAGGATAAGTCTTTTGAGGTTATGCACATTAGATATCCCTTGGAGTAATCTCCTAATCCTAAAATTATCCTTTATCAACCCTCACAAAAACCCCAAGTTCAAAACAAACCTATCCTTATCCTTAAACCACCTAAGAACAATGTTTCACAACAAATCACAGCAACCAAGTTACAATAATGTTGCTCATACATACAACACTAGGAACAATATGCAACCAAGACAAACAAATTCAACATCCCTCCCCTTGACTAATCCTCTCCTACCCAGTCCTCCTCACAGAAAGGAGTATGATCTCTTCGAACAACTAAAGAATGAGCTCCTAGTAAGATACCATTATGGGACCTTATTCAAGCCTCCCCTCACCATCATAACATGATTCAAAGTTCCTTACAAAAATTTTCTATCCCTTCTAATGCACACTCAAATGATGTGGCAACACAAATTCAAGCCATCACTTTGAACAACATAGACATTACTTTTCATCGACATGAGCTCCCTCCCTTGGAGATGAGAAAGAAATATGATGCATTCAATATAATAGCCAAATACAATAGGACTGGAATAAAAAGGACCCTTGTTGATAATGGCTCAACTCTTAATGTGTGTAGTGTGAAGCTTTTAGATAAATTAGGAGTGGATAAATAAAAAATGAAATAGGAACTTCCTTATTATTTCGAGGATTTGACAATATAAGAAAGTAACTGCTTGGTGTAATTAATTTACCTATTACAGTCTAAAAAGATACCTTAAAAATTCTTATTCATGTTATGCCTCATGACCTTTCATACAATCTCCTTTTAGGAAGACCTTGGATTCATGAGATGCGTGTGGCTCCTTTGGATCTTCATTGTATCATGAAATATTTCTATAACAACAAGGTATGCCAATTTGAAATGGACTCCGAGCCTGAAAGTTGCTTACAAGTTCAAAAAGGAACCACAAGTCCTCTAAGAACATTAACTCCAACATCAAACAGAGAACCTATAAAGGAAGAGAAACAAGAGATGGAAATATTTTCAAATTTCTCAGATGATGATTGGGGTTCCTTCATTTTTTATCAAACATTCACGGGAGAATACAAGATCATAAACAAAGATTCAGACAAGGAAAAAGAAAAAGAACTAATTTCAAGAAAAAATTTAGAAGGCCCTTCAAAAGCATCCACCTCATCCACTTTAGTAAAAAAATAAATAATTTACACAACGACCTTTGATGAAGTTGATTACGAACAATCGCAAGATCCAAAAGAAATGAAAAAGATTTATGGAAAAGGTTATGAAATTATGAAACAACTTGGCTATAGTGGAAAAGGATGTGGTGCTAGAGAACAAGGTATCTATGTCCCTATCAAACCTAACACACAAGAAACAACTAATGGTCTTGATTATTGTCCTTTGATAGAAATAAACAAGCCTTCACTTAATAGCAACACTAGTAGTCTTGATTGTTGTCAATTGAGGGAAACATAGAATTCCTTGCTTAACATCAATGTCATCACACAAAACATTAATGATTAAAATTCACTAGATTTTACACCTTCCTATAACAGAGAGAACAAAATATTGCAATCTAAAGATTCTTGTGTAGGTATGATACCTTGTGCTAAGCAAGAGATATCTTTGTCACAAAATAAAGCAACATCCTCCACTTTTGACCAAGAGAGTATCTTGAAGAGACTTCTCCATAAAATTTTGATCTCTCTCCCTCCAAGAACATGAAATAAATTCTACTACAAGAATTCATTTTGTGCATATCATAGAGTTCATGGTCATTCTACTAATGAATGTAAGGATTTGAAAAATTAAATTCAACATCTTAAGGACTATGGTGCTCTCCCTTGGGTTGAAGCACCTTATTCCTCTATTCATTTTGGCTCATCCTTGTCTTGCACTAAGTAGGGGCAAGGGGTTAGATAGCCTCATCCTCATATGTAACTTGTTGTTGCCTCTTGTGGCTAGTTAATTTCCTTTCATGTATATATAAGAGCAATCTTGGGATGTGGAAGACATGCCTTAAGTTGGTTCTCATGTGACATACTACCTTTTTCATGATATAGCTTATTGGAAACATATGACTTGGCATAAGGCTTTCTGAATAAGTTCCCATTTCATCTTTATTGTTAACATTTATCCTTTGCTACTTTAAAGTAATTTCTCATAGCATGGTGTTCACAATTTCTTTAAAGTAGGGGTGCATACGTTGGCATTATTTTGGCACAATTTCATTTACATTTGTTTTCAAGTTCCTTGTACAATTTTCTTTCTTCTTGTGATGCATCCTTTTCTTGGTGGTGTCATTGGGCCTGATTTCCTGCAAGAATGTGATATTTCTTTTGACTTTTCCTCTCTTGGAAACATTAGGCACAATGTTCCCTAAGAAGAGACCTTGAATGAACTAAGAAAAATCCTTTTGAATATCTATCTTTCTTGTTGCATTTATTTCTTTTTGTACCTTGTTAAATACATGGAGGTATGGCTCTGATATGGTCCCCTAGGGCTCACCTAGTGAACACCTAGCTTCATTAGCCCTTGTGAGAATACATTTTTCTTTTTTCCCTATCATAGTCATGGGGGTATGTCATTGATATGGACTTCTTGGGGCTCACCTAGTGGACACCTAGCTCCCACTAGCCCTTGTGAGCGTGTGTTTTTTTGCATAGTGGACAACGTGTTCTAGTTGTAAACTTTCTTTTTGGACAAATATCCTAGATTTGGTCCACCGTGTTGGACACCTAGCCGAAGCTTGATCCGTTCCAGTTTTCCTTTTCCTTATTCTTGATGGTTTATGCTTACGATCTGATTATGGCTTCATATATCATCCACACGTGTGTTCTTTTGTGCCAATGTTGGTTTGCCATAGGATCTTGATCCTAGGGGCTTGGCCAGCCTCTTGATTATTGTCATCCTACCTTGCTAACATTTGTACAAATGAACCCCTCTTGATTGTGTGCTTGGCTACTTTAGTGTGAGTTTGAAGCAAGTTCATCCTCTCACTAAAGTGGAGGCTAAATGTAGTGTAATAAAATGCATACCCTTTCATTTTCAAACTTTTTTGGGCTTGCCTTCCTTTATTTATGCTTCTTTGTGGCTTAATTGGTCCTATTTTGCATCCACAAGCCCTATGACCTATATATTTTTATGGCTAATCCTGAAAAACATCAAAAGATAAATGATCATTTAATGTTTTTGTCTATGTGTCCCTGATTTGTGGAGTGGGTCTAAAATGCCACCTAGGGCATCTTTGTCCTCCATGGGTATTGGGACCCTGATATTAAAAACACCTAAAAGGTCCCTTTTTGGAATATGTGCCCCAAAGTTTAAGCCTTGGGACTATGATGCCACCTAGAGAAATTTTGTCCTACTTGGCTTATTTTTGGGACCCAATTTCAAATTTGGGTAGGATTTAGCCTCCTTCAATTAATGACTTCATATGTTGGCTTGTTGTGGTGTAATTCTAGGATATTAAGAATGAATAAGTATAAATACAAGGTTCCCTCACTCATTTTCATCCAAGCAAGTTGTGAGAGAATCTATTCTACCAAAATTGAGCCCAAAAGAGCATTCAAGAGAAATTCATCAAGCATTTCGAGCCATCATCAAGATTCAAGCATCACATCAAGGGTTTAGTGCATCCATTCAAGTTGTTGAGATAAGATTGTGGTTGTAGCATTGAAGATCTATTTGGAAACCATTGTTCACATAATATCCAAGGATCCAAGATCTACATTCTTCATGGACATGACATGTTAGATTGTAGATTTTCTTCACAAAACATCATAGAAGGTGATATCATTTACATATTTCATGTTTCATCCTCCATTTCATTCATTTCATCATTTGAATTAATTACCTATAAGGGGTTTGACCAAGGAAAACCCCCATTCACTAACAATCAAAAAGTTTTCCCTCTCTTGTGTGTTTGTATTTGTAGATCTAGGTTGAAGACTTGAAGATGATTTGGAGTGCAAGATTGAAAAGTTGCAAAGTTGCATTGTCAAAGTTGTCATCTTCATGGAAACTCACCTACAAGTCAGATTTGGAAGTTTTAGGACCTCAGATCTGGGAAGAAGCAAGTTAAAACATCAACCCTTAGGACCACATTTAGAGACTTCAAAACTTCATTTTCACTCATTATTTGGCTTATAATGCTTGATTTTGTGAGTTGAACATTCATTTGTCTTTTCCAAGCATTTTCTTGGTGGTAAAATCCCTTAGAATTCATAGAACCCCTTCTAGGACCTTCCTAATTATGAATTGACTCACCTTGTGAGGTTGTTAGTCAATCCAATTGGGACCCCTAGGACAATAGTGTATGGTTGGATAGAAAAGTGTGATATCTTTTAAGGTATCCATTTTTCCCATTTATCACTAGGGTTTTCATTAATAATTGGGATTCTTTATTCTTTAATTGGCCTTATTTTGCATCCACAAGCCTCATTTAATGCATCTTTTCAAGGATAATCTTGACACAAATCAACATCCAATCATAATTTTTGTGTTTTTAGGTTCTGTGGCCCATATTTGGTGGTTTGGTACTCATACACCACCTTGGGCATATGAGTCCCACCTAGGGTTTTGGATCTCGATCCTAATTTTACAGCTTTCTAAGCATTTTTGAGTTTGGTCCCATAAATTATGGCTAATGGGACTCATACACTAGCTTGGGCATATGAGTCCTATGTGGCCTAGAATTAAAATTGATTCAAATTTTTGGTAGGAGTTTATCCTCCTAGATCTGATGTCGGCTTGTAGTGTTGTAATTTCAGAAATTTTTGCATAATTAAGTATAAATACAAGTTTTTTTCACTCATTTTACACCTAGCAAGTTGAATGAGCATTCTTATAGAAATTTTGTGTTGACAAGAGCATTCAAGTGTTTACAAGAGCATTCAAGAGAATTCAAGGGAATATTATCAAGCATCATGTCAAAGTCATCATGCATCATGTTTATTTTTGAGCTAGCAATTGTGATGTAGGATTTTATGATTCAAGCTAGCATTCAAGTGAAGATCTATCACATTTAAGAAAGTTTCAAGATCTACATCCATTGGAGCCATCTCATACATGTTTGCATCATCTTATTGCTAGGGTTTGGTGGGTTGTAACATCTTATTTTGTTCATTCATCATTCTCCATTCCTATTTAATTTTATCTCAAGGTTTGATTTCCAAAATAGGGTTTGGCAGAGGAAAACCCCTATTCACTAACAAAACAACATTTTTCCCTCCCTTTAGTGTGTGATTTTTAGGTTTAGGTTGAAGGCACATTGAAGAGAAAGTTTGGGGAAAGTTGCCAAAGTTGTCACCTTACATTGGAGATACTTGGAAGATTTCTATAGGTTGAAAATGAGGGTTTTGGAGGAAGAAATCAATCGGGAAGTGTAGAGCAGAACTTGAAGACTAGATTTAGACTTTGAATCTTCACAAAACCCTAACTTGATTGATATGCCAATTCTAGCATATGAGTCCTAGTTTAGATCAATTTTTAAGTTTTTACAAATTCAAACACCCATTTTCTAGATTCCAGTTTCTATATTGAAACCCAAATTTGGGAATAAATCACCCATATTGGCATATGAGTCTTAATAGGCTTTAAAATTAGTATTTTCAGCATTTCAAACCTCCATCCAGTCATCTCTAGATTTCCAAGTGCACACCTTTTATCTTGCAGCTTTTTGTTCAGATTTTACATGCTTTTATAGGTCATTTAGTGAAAGATTGCATTGCATTAGATTAAAGCATTACATCTTTCATTGCACTTGTCTTTCCAAGCCCTAGCTTGGTGGTGAACCACTCATTAGTTTACAATCATCCCCTAGAAGAACCCTATTGCAATATCTCTCTCTTATTTGCACACTTGAGGTTGAGATCTCTAGGGTTTGTTCTTGAATGAGACTGTCGGGCTATGTTATTATATCTCCCTAGCATAGAAGCCATACAAAATTCTCCCTTTCAAAGATTTTTTTTTTTTTTAATAAAGCTTTGTAGATCTACTTCCTAATGCATGAGGGGACTTATGAACATACGATAATGATACCCTCAAGTTGTAACTTAAGTGACCAGGTAAAAAATTTCATCACATCAATGATGAAATAGAAGGATGCTAGGGTTTTTGAAAAGGGAGTAGTTTACAAATCCATAATTTTTTAATTATGCACCCTAGCATCAACACAATTGAGGATTTTCAAAATTTTAAAAATACTAGAGCAACCCTATGAATGCAAAATTTTACAAGTACCACCACCTTTGAAATAGATGGTTGTGTAGTAGAAACTAGAAATTTTTGTCTCAGATTGACCTCAAAAAGGTTATCATTGAGGATACATTTTATTTGGATAAGGATATCACTATCACATAAATTGGGAAAGCTATCAGGTCTTTACCTATAGTAAGTCTTCCAGGGAATATGGGCTTAGTGTTGAATTTTATAGGGATAATATCGATTAGGTAGTGTAGTGTCAAAAAATGTCACTGCTTACATTGTCACACTTGATTTGGGAATAATTAATGATATATTGGACTTGATATCACCTTGATCTAGTGTTGTGATGAATCCTACACATCCACATTAGGTTTTGGGCCCTTCTACGCTAAATAAACTTAACTCTTCCTTAATTTAATGTTGTAAAGTGTATTTATTTACACCTTCACATTGAATTTAGGAGGCTTGTAAACTAAACAGAATTAATCTAGTGTTGTAATGTGTTCTACACATTCACGTTGGGTTTAGGGCCCTTCTAAGCTAAATAGACCTATTTTTTCCTTAATTTAGTATTGTAACATGTATTTAGTTACAAGTTTTCACATTGGATTTTGTGCCCCCTTGCATGTATGAGCTTAATATAGGCCCCTAAGACCCTATATTGTGCATCCCAAGTCATATTTCAATTAGAAACTCGACAAGATCAACAAATAAACTTAATTTACACACTCCTCGATACTTTAGCACTCAAAATAGGCCATGTGGGACCAATTTTCCAATTTGGGAAAATGAGTCCCATCCACATGGCACCCTTTCACCCAGATTGGAAAATGAGCCCCATTTGGCCTATTTTCAAGGTTTTGAGTGAGAAAAATTAGGTTTTAAGTTCAAATTTCATGAATTTCAGCCTTTGGGATCTAATACATGAGATATTAGATGTATTTCCTATATAAATGAGCTTTCCAATCATTATTTCATTATGAATTCATGATATAAAGTCAAGCATTCAAGAGTTAAGCATTCCAAGACTTCACAAGATCATCTAGAGAGCATTCAAGATCATTTTTAAGGCATTCAAGAGAAGAATTCTTCATTAATTGTTGTAGAAATTCAAGATCCCTTATCATGTCAAGCATATAAAGAACCAATCAAATTTTATTGAGGTAATGTTGTGATGTAGCATTGAATATTCAAGATCAAGCATTGTTCTATAGCTATTGTGAAGATTAAGATCTACATCCTTCATGGCCATTTCATGTTGAGTGGCAGATTTATAAGACATCATTTACAAGGAATCATTAAAGGTATTGTTTCCCATGACTCACATTTTTTTTTTCATACTCGTTCCTTCATTTCATTATCTCATCATTTGGTTTAATTACCTATAAGGGGTTTGACCAAGGAAAACCCTACTCCCTAACAATTAACACTTTCTCTCTCTCTCTCTCTCTCTCTCTCTCTCTCTCTCTCTCTCTCTCTCTCTCTCTTTGTGTAATTATAGATCTAGGTGCTTTGAAGAATTGAAGTATCATTTAAGATTAGGTCACAAGCTTGGAGAAAGTTGTAGGAGTTTTCTCCTCATTTTCAAGGTCATAATCTTCACCAAAAAGTCACCTATAGACCTGAAATAAGATTTTCTGATTTGAAAACAAAGATGAACAAAAAGAGTATACCTTAAAGACTAGATTCATATTTTAAATCTCTCTAAAATGCTAACTAGACTCATTCACCCAAATTGGAGAATGAGTCCCATTTTAGGTCAATTTGGAGATTTTTACAATTTCATATACCCTTTTGCTAGAAACCTGTCCCTGTGCAGAAACCCTGATCTGGGACTGATTCACCTAGAATGGTGAATGAGTCCCAGTATGCCTAAATTTTAGGTTATTTAGCATTCCCAATCTCCATTCAAGTCTCTACAAGTTTCCAGGTGCACACTTCTAATTTTACAACTTCTTGTTCTAATTTATTTACATTTATAGTTCATTTAGTGAAGTTTCATGCATCACTAGATTTTTCCATTAGATCTTGCATTTCATGTATTTTACCAAGCCCTAGCTTGGTGGTGAACCCCTCCTGAATCATTAGTCATACCCTAGGATAGTCCCTTAGTAGATATGTTACTTTTATTCCACTCTTGGGTTGAGGTCTCTAGGGAATCCTTGAATGTGGAGCATACGAAATTGTTTCCCTAGGTCGTAAAACCCTTGGGGTGACAAAATTATAAGAATTCATTCTTTACTAATTTGGATTTCATCATCATCCTAGATCTAGCTTGCATTAACTTTCCATTAGGTTTTACATTAGTTAATAAGCATCTAGTGTTTTTAATTTTTGCATTAGTGAAAGTGCACATAGATTACATTTTGTCATCTCAAATCATTCAAAAACATCTTAAAATTGAATTTGCACTTAGTTTATAGATCATATAACATAAAAAGCATAAAAATCAATTGAATTTTTTTGAAAATTTTGAAAAAAATCCCTATTGGGACTCATTCGCCACCTTGGGCGAATCAGTCCTAGTGCACATCTGAAATTTCCTTTTACATCATTAAAAACCTTGTTTATGCACCCTTTTTTGTTGCCATTGGTTATCCATTTCAGTTAGTTGAGTTTCTGTTGCATGCATTTCACTAAATTTAGCTTAAATTGGTCCATTTCATGCATTACTTAATTCAAAATTTGCATTTACAACATTTCATTTTCAGATCATTGCATAGTACAATCAATAAATTACCTTGTTTGAGATCTAAAAATTTCATCTACACATTTCATTCTAGGCCTTTACATTGCATTTTAAGTTTGCATAGATTATTGTTGAAAAATGTTAGTTTCGGTCTTTTCCAAGTTTTCAAAGAAATAGTTAGTTAATAAGAATGTTAGTCATTCATTCAATGCATTCCCTAGTTATGAGAGTCTCTTAGTGAAAGAGAGTAAAATTTTTAACACTTTCCTTAAACTTACACCCCATATTATCTCTCCTATTTGTGAGGATGATGTGATAGAAGAGAATACAAACATAGATAACCATGATGATCATAATTGTTCTTCTCCTCATATCTCTCCTTTTAGTGATGAAGGTATCTTGGCAAAAGAAAATACAATCATTGTGAATAATGAAGATCTTGTTTTTCCTTCTCCTTGTCCCCTTTGGGAAGATATTATATCACAAGAGAATGAAATCATAAACACATTTCTAAACATTACCTTACCTAAACTCCATTATCCCTTTTCTTGTGAGAATGATTTACTAGAAGATGTGATTGTAAATGATGAGGATATGTTGGTATTAGATGATAAAACCTTTAAGGTCTATAACAACCCTCTTTATGATCCTTCCCCTACCTATCCTATTTTGGAAGACATTAGGGAACAAAGGAATGAAATCATCAATGATCATGAAAATCATACTTGTTCTACTCCTAGTATCTCTCCTATTTGTGAAGAAGATACTTTGATTGATGAAAGTCGTGAGAATATTAATTGTCCCTCTTCACCTAGGGAAACCCTTATTGAGAAAGACAATTCAACCATTGATCATTCCCCTACTTGCTATGAAGTCATTTTGGAAGAACCAATCCTTGAATGTCAAGAACATTTAGTTTTTAGTTCTCCTAACAACTCTCCTCCTAGGGAGAATATCACGGTGCAAGAAAATGACAACAATAGTAATGTGGCTTCCTTAGGTGACAATAAAAAGGTGATCCTAGATTTCCCCTTATTAGAAATACATCAAACCAAGACCATCGAGGTTATGAATGCACAAGTTTTCATTAGATCCCCCTTGAATATTGGACCTCCAACAATACCTTGTGGGACATCCTATGAATCCTCTAATTCTTTACCCACCATCACATAAACAACAAACTCAAAACAAACCTAAATTTATCCTTTACCCACCTAAGAATAATGTGTCACAGCAGCTGAGTCATAATACCATTGCTCATACATGTACAAAACTAGGAACAATCTGCAACCAAGACAAACACCTTCAACAACCCTCCCATTGCCTAACCCTATCCTACCTAACCCTATCTTACCAGGTCCTCTTCATGGAAAGGAGTATGATCTTGTTGAACAACTAAAGAATAATCCTGCTAATATATCATTATGGGACCTTATTCAAGCCTCCCCTCATTATCACAACATGATTCAAGGTTCCTTACAACAAGTTCCTATCCCTTCTAGTGTGCAACCAAATGACATAGCAACAATGATTCAAGAAATAAAAGCTGACATTGTTTTCCACCAAAGTGAACTCCCCCCTTTGGAATTTTTTTTAAAAATGATGCTTTCATGGTAATAGTTCACTACAAGAGAAGAGGCATAGAGTTAACCCTTTTCAATAATGGCTCAACCCTTAATGTGTGTAGTGTGACACTTTTGGATAGGATTTGTGTGGATAGATCAAAAATTTGACCTGCTTCTTTATCTATTAGTGGATTTTATAATGTGGGGAACCAACTTCTTGGAATGATTACTTTGCCTATTATAGTTGACAAAGTTACATTACAAACTCCTATTCACATTATGCCTCATGATATTTCATATAACCTCCTTTTAGGGAGACCATGGATTCATGAAATGAATGGTGTTCCTTCTACTTTGCATCATATCATGAAATATGTCTACAAAAAAAAAGTTCACATACTTGAAGCTAGAATTGAACCAAACAGTGGTTGGAACATTGTGAAAAATAAGGAGAATCCTTTGAAAACATTAATGCCAACTACACAAGTCAAACCCATGCAATAAAATGTCAAAGGAAAACATATTTATGAACTCACAAAACTATCAGAAGATGATTGGGGTTCTTTAGATTTCACACCAAAATTCATGGGAGAATACAAGATCTTACAAAAAGACTCTGAAAAGGGAAAAGAAAAAGCAGCAATGTCAACACAACATTTAGAAGACCTTTCAAATGATTCCACCTGAACCACATTAGAACAAACGCCAACAAATTCCACAACAAAATTTGATGAAACTAACTATCAACAACCAACGAATCCTAAAGAAATGAAAAAGATTTATGGAAAAGGTTATGCGTTTATGAAACAACTTGGCTATAGTGGAAAAGTATGTGGTTATAGAGAACAAGGTATTTGTGTCCCTATAGAACCTAACAAACAAGAAACAACTAATGGTCTTGGTTATTTTCCTTTGATAGAAATAAATAAGCCTTCACTTAATATCAACACTATTACAAAACATCCTTCTAAGCCAACTTTAACATTAGTGCATCCTGAACTGATAGACACTAGTGGTTTTGATTGGTACCCTTTGGAAAAAATGAAAGAAACAGAGAAGTCCTCACTTAACATCAATGTCATCTCACAAAAAACTAATGATTTGAATTCATTAGATTTTACACCCTCTAGTAAAGGAGAGAACAAAATCTTGAAATCTAAAGAGTCTTATGTAAGTATGACACCTAATACTAAGCAAGAGATATCTTTGCCACAAAATAAAGAAAAATATTCTACTTTTGATCAAGAAGGTATCTTGTCGAGGGTATATGCAAGATCATCATGGAAAAAATAGGCCCTTAAGTGGAAAAAAATTCAAAACAATTAGAGTTAGGAAACTTGACATAAAAATTTGAATAAGTTATCTATATTATTTCAAAAATATGTAAAAATAGAATCTATAGAAAATTGAATATAGTTTCTAAACTACCAGGTTTATTTAAAAATAAATAAAAATCTATTTGGTGAAAATTTGAAATTTCAATGCAGAGTACTTAAATTTCAGAAAAAAAATAAGTAGGTGTTTGTCCGACCACCCTAACCACAATAAAATAATAAAAAAAATTTATAAGATTTTACATATAAGTAGATGACTCATGTCTCGATGTGATGCATATTTTTTGTAATTTTTTTCCAATCAAATAATTAATTATGAATTTATTATTACAACTTAAAAAAAAACCTGTATGTCTGACCACCTTAACTTGGTCAAAACTTCATGAAGTTCATTTTTTTTAATCCTATAGTATGCGAAGCATAAAATGTGATGCATGTTTCAAATTAAAAAAATGTGATACCATTTGAAAGCTATAGATGTTTTTCAATCATCCTATCAATAAGGACTTTAGTCATAACTCAAATAGAAAATGAATAATAATTATTTATTAAATTCAAAGTAAAGCATAATTTATATTTGTTGAAAGTTGAGAATCTCCTTTAAAAACCCTTTTCGTTTCATCAATTTTGGGTAAAAAAAAGTTGTCAGCCACATACCCATCATATCGCCACTTTTTAGCCCATCATGATCTTGAACATACCCTCGAGACTACTCCAAGATCATTTGATATCTCTCACACAAAGAACATGAAAGAAATTATACTACAATAGTTCATTTTGTGCGTATCATAGAGTTCATGGTCATGCTACTAATGAATGTAACTCTTTAAGTAACAAAATTCAACATCTTAAGGAATGTGGCACTCTTCCTTGTGCTGAGGCATCTACTTCCTCTAACTAAAACTTATTTTCATCCTATTCAACTCACCCTTTTCCTACACTAAGTGGGGGAAAGGGGGTTAGGTAGCCTTCTCTGTGTATTTCACTTGTCATTGTCTCTTTTGGCTAGTTGGCTATGTTTCATGTACATATAAGAGCAAGATTGGGATGTGGAAAACATGCCTTAAGTTGACTCACATGCGACATACTTATTCTTGATATTGTTTGATTCAGAAACATATGACTTGGCATAGGGGTTTCCGAATAACCTCTCATGACTTCTTCTACTTTAAAGAAATTTCTCAAAGTAATTGTTTTAGCAACCACTTTAAAGTGGGCGCATACATCGACACTCATGTTTCAATGTGTGATTTCCTTTCTTCTTGTGATGCACCCTTTTCTTGGTGGTGTCATTGGTCTTTATTTCCTCCAAGAGCATGATATTTATTTGACTTGTCCTCTCTTGGAGATATTAGGTACATTGTCCCCTAAGAAGAGACCTTGCATGAACTAAGAAAAATCCCTTTTAATGTTCCTTACACTATTTCATATATTGCAACAATTGTTATACGTGTTAGGAAATATTGCATTTAAACCCACAATCTTAATCCATTTCCTACATAACCCATGAGATATAAACATGCATACAAGTTTTCCAATGCATAAATCAAAATAAGAAAACACAAGGGTTACAATGAATACCTTTGAAGCATCAAGCCCTCCAATGCATTCAGATGTGTCCAAGCATGAATTCACACATTCCATGCCTTTCTTCACAAATGCACTCCACAAGAAGACTCAATAATGACAACAAACCTAAACCACTACACACGTGTTTGCTTTTATAGACACAAGCTCACACAAAATACAACTAGTGGTAATGTGAAACCATGTACCACAAAAACATGTGAATACAAAACCACTAACCCCTCATTTAATATTTCCCTGATATTAAATTATTATCACACGAATCCTACACATAAAATAATAATAATACAATGTCACAATACAACATCAAGTGGACCCAAAATAATTACCTAGTGTGATTATCCACATCACCAAGGTGCATCACAACTAAATAATTATTTAATTACAATAATATGATAAATAAATTTATGCAATGGTGTAAAACACTATATCTCAACATTCTCCTACTAGTCAAGTATACATTGCATAAGGGATCAATGAATGAAATACAACATCATAGCCATACATGAAACCACATGAATTTGTAACATGCTCTTGTGCTCCATCAAGAAACACAATAAGAAAAAAGTGACCACCATATCAAGAAAGAACTCCTCTCATCCTACAAAATTCCACCTATGGAAGAAAAGGAACATGCCCATGTGAAGATGCACCAATATATGAGCACAAACATCAAATACAAGTGATAAAAAGGGCTCTAACCAAGTTGTTGTCAACTGAAAAATCCACACGATAAAAAATAGAATCCACAAAAAATTCTAACACATCCAACCATCCATACCTCCAAGGTATCAATACATCAGTAAATTCATGCCAAGAACATGTGCAACCTATAAATTGCAATCACAAGCTCCCTGTATAAAACCTATTATTGAAGCACATACATATCTAGGAACTCCCACTGCATAGGTAATGTCAAATCATATCAAGTCTACCAATCAATACTATACATCAAGGTGCGATAAATAAATCAAAGCATGAAGTACCAAGAACAATATCAATGATCCACACATGCAACCCATAGAGCTGCATAATCTCTCACAACATGTTGCCACCATCCTCCCCAAAGCATGAACATCCAAGGAAGGAATGATGAAGAAGAGAAACCTGTAAACCATAACATGTCCTCCTACCAACAACTCAAAAGTGTACCGTTGTGTCAAGTTTGATCTCCCAAAAAACTTCAAATGAAAATCCTCATAATTCACAACACCTAATCTCATAGATCAAGTACAACATATGAATCAATGTAACAACACCAGCATGGATTTAAGCCTCTCAAAACAAGAAGATCAAACTCATAGGTAACCATCCCCATAATAGGATATCATCCCATAAACCAATTCCTAACAAACCTCATCAATGAGTGATATCATAAACTCAAATGCACAAGCATATAACCATGCAATAACATCCTTCAAAATGAATCCTCTAGAACTAACTATACATAGCTTGAGATCCATATCTATGAAAGATAAAGCATATAAAACCATGTTAACCAAATATCAATTGAGTCTCCATAATCAAACATCATGAACCAACTAAATCTCGTGAGAATCAAAGAATGGAATATAACACATCTAAAAGATACAATGGGAAAATACCTCTCAAATAATAAGCTACCGAGTAGACCAAGAGTGGGGAATGAAAATGATCCTCCAAGATAACCAAGTCATCATGACTCACTCCAAGAACAATCTCCTCTATCATTCCATACAAGGTGAATGCTCCTTGGTCTTCTTGCTGAAACCTCCAAATAGTAACCATCTCAAGAAAATGTCTCTAAGAACAAGAGAAATTCAATCATCACCTACATCTCTAAGTATCCATGAGCACCTATAACCAATCATTCCATGCCAAACTCCAAATTCAACATAGTACCATCATGAAGTAATCAAGGAACTGATCAATGTACCCAATACCAAGAGAACCACACAAGATCAATGTTAAAGCTCCAACTGCAAAATTAGGAACCTATCATGATAACATGATATAACCGTCTACTCCTAGGAGATCACATGAACCATAACATACATCCTAGTATCAAGAGAACATGTAATATGCCAAACTCTAATATATAATCAGGAGTGTACCATGACATCATAACAAACCACTCTAAACCAAGAAATAATATATCCAATCACATGAAGATAACCATACCATGACTACCATCTCCTCCATGAAGATCATCCAGTTCTACACACACTCAACTACAATGTTAGTAACATAAAAGTAATCCAAGATCTCCAAGCTAAGAAGATACATACAACTGCCATCAAAACATTACAAACCAATCCAACACCACCAAGTCATCACTATCAAAAGCTCCCATTGAAAGTGTATACCCAATGAGTGTAACAAGATATCATGACATCATGATCAAACCACATGCTACAAGTCCCATGAACTAACTAATGAAGTACCCAAATCATCCATCCTCTCAATATCGAAAGAACATACCAATGCACAAATGACCACAGACAAGCTCCACTAATGAAATCTACAAGAACAATGAATCAAACATGGTGGATATAGACAATCCACATCTGAGTCATCCCACTACAACCCAATAGGCTATACACACCTACAAGCTGCATAACTCATAGATCCAAACCACTAAAACATGCAAACTCATTATCACATTAGTAATTACAAATCAAGATATCAAAGAAGATAATCATGTAGACATCAAGATTCAAACACCAAATCAACCACTGATATGATTTTCTAACCATGTCCACAAATGAGTAATCATAGTCAAGGAACCAAATAAGAATCAAGAAGATAAGTACAATCTCCTAACATCAAACCATATCACCACCAACATCACATACATGATCATTTCGTGCTAATGCATCAAATGTACCTGCATATCCATGACACCATAAACATAGCCATCGTTGTACTTGCACTAAACTATCACCCTTACAAGAATCCAAGTCTCAAACCATGTCGAAAAGTGTCCTCAAAACCAAAGACAACTTGTGTACCTGTCACCATGAAAGTCCCAACTCTAAAAAATCACCTATAAACTTGTACCTAGAAGCACCAATCTGATAATAAATTGTAGCATCATAAATAACATATAAAAACATGTACTCCCTCAGGGTTTGGCCTCTTAACTAGTCTAGATGCACACACAATCACATCCTAAATCTTAGGAACCTACAAGAGATAAAACAAGTACCAAGCTCAACCTATTCCTAAAATTGATAAATTTTTTGAATCATTGTGAAGTACATTGAAAATTCTCTCCAACTCCTCTTCAAAATTGAAAATCCAATTTCGTATTCAAAAGTTATGACCAAAACTATGTAAATGAGAACATCTCATTTCTAGGCTCCAAAAACATGTCAAAATGTCAAAATCAAGGAACCAAACCTATACTACTATGTAGTTCTTGGAACCAGCTTTCTAGTGACTATAAGAAGTCAAAAAAATGACATACTAGGAAAAAGTTACATTCTTTTTAAAAAAACCTACTAGAAAATGTCCTCCAAGTGGCTGTTGGGTGGTAGCTCGGTGGTTCCACCAGTGATGGTGATGCCCAGGTAGTGCTCTAGTTGTGAACAAGTGATGAAATACAAAAAAATATTAAATTAAATTAAATTTTTCTTTTCAGAAATTACTCCTCCTATGGCAGACCTAACCACATTATACAATAGGATTTAAACTCATTTTGAGATCCGGTGTTTACTTGTTTATTGGCAGAAATTTTAAATATAATAAAAATTGCATTTATAATTTTTTTTGCAATTTTGATTATATTTCCTTTGGTCTATAAGCTATCCCTGTTTGATACCACTTGTTAGGATATATTTCATTTAAACCCACAATCTTAATCCATTTCCCACATAACCCATGAGAGATATACATTCATACAAGTTTTCCAAATGCATAGATAAAATATACAAGCCATAAGACAACACAATATATACCCTAGGAAAACCATTAAGAGGGAATAACCCAAACTCCAAAAGCATCCATACTCCATCATATTATTTAGTAATAAGCAAATACAAGAGTTACAATGAATACTCTGAAGTATCGAGCCCTCCAGTGCATTCCCATGTGTCCAACCATGAATCCACACATCCCATGCCATGCTTCATAAATGCACTCTACAAGAAGACTCAATAATGATAGCCAACCCACTCAACCAATCTAAACCACTACACATGTTTTCTTTTATAGAAACAAGTTGACACAAAATACAACTAGTGGTAAGGTGAAACCATGTACCACAAAACCCTGTGAATACAAAACCACTAACCCCTCATTTAATATTGGGTACTAAGACATCACTTTATTTAATATCTCCCCAATATTAAACTATTATCACACAACTCCTACACATCAAATAATAATAACACAATGTTACAATACAACATCAAGTGGACCCCAAATAATTACCTAATGTCATTATCTACACCACCAAGGTGCATCACAAGTAAATAATTATTTAATTACAATAATATGATAAATGAATTTATGCAATGGTGCACAACACCATATCTCAACAATATGGCCACCTTGCATAACACACATTGCATGCCTATGGTTCCATCTTGTTTATTCATGAGTCCCAAGCATAAAAGTTTTGCTTGCCTAATGAAGCTTGAAGTTCATTATTTATTCATGAGCTCCATGCATACGAAGTTTTGTTTGTCTCATGAAGCTCAAAGATCATTATTGTGTGGCACCTTATCAAAGTTATCAGGAGGTATATCTTTTGTCTAGTTGCATGGGAGATGAATGAAGGCATGACTTCCCTTAGCCACTCGCGTATGTGGGTACATATCGATCATGTGTCTCACCCTCTTTGGATACTCACCTCGTGGATGACCTAAAGTTTCATGGCCCTAGAGTGAGAACATTGTGGATACTCACCATGTGGATGATCTAAATATCTATGGCCTCAGAGTGCTTGTGCATTTTTTTGAAGTTGGATCCACTTATTTTATTCTTTTCTTTCTTCTTTATGTCTTTGGCATTATATGTTTTTGTATCTTTTTTTGCTGCAAATCATACACCTTGTGCATATCCTTTTGTGCTCATGTTGGTTTGATGGAGGATCTCAGATTTTGGTGGCTTGGTCACCTCCTTTGATCTTTTTCATCCCTTTTCATCTACATTTGTACATTTGGACCCTCTCGAATGTCTACTTTAGTGTGAGTTTGAAGCAAGTTCATCCTCTCACTAAAGTGGGGGCTAAATGTAATGTCAAAAAATGTTGTCACTTACATTTTCACACTTTATTTTGGGATAATTAATGATAAATTGGACTTGATATCTCCTTGTTCTAGTGTTGTGATGAGTTTTACACATCCACATAAGGTTTTGGGCATTTCTAAGCTAAATAAACTCAACTCTGCCTTAATTTAATGTTGTAAAGTGTATTTATTTATACCTTCACATTAAATTTAGGAGGCTTGTAAACTAAATGGATCTAATCTAGTGTTGTAATGTGTTCTACACATTCACATTGGGTTTAGGGCCCTTCTAATCTAAATAGACCTATTTTTTCCTTAATTAAGTGTTGTAAAGTGTATTTATTTACACTTTCACATTATATTTTGGGCCCCCTTGCATTTATGACCTTAATATAGGCCCCTAAGACCCTTATTGTACATCCCAAGGAATATTTCAATAAAAAACCTAATAAGATCAACAAATAAACTTAATTTACACACTCCCTAACACTTTAGCATTCAAAATAGGCCATGTCGGACCCATCTGTCACTTTGGGAAAATGAGTCACATCCAAGTGGTATCAATTCACCTAGCTTGATGAATGAGTCCCATTTGGTCTATTTTCAAGGTTTTGAGTAGGAAAAATTGGGTTTTAAGTTCAAATTTCACGAATGTAAACCTTTGGGATCTAATACACACAATATTAGATGGATTTCCTATATAAATGAGATTTCAAATAATTATTTCATATTTAATTCATTATATCACATCAAGAATTCAAGATTTAAGTATTACAAGACTTCACAAGATCATCAAGAGAGCATTCAAGCTCAATTTTAAGGCATTCAAGGGAAAAAAATTTCTTCAATTGTTGCATAAATTCAAGATCCCTCATCATGTCAAGCATATCAAGCACCAAGCATGTTATCGAACTAATTTTGTGATGTAGCATTAGATATCCAAGATCAAGCATTGTTCTACTCCTACTGTCAAGATTAAGATCTACATCCTTCATGGCCATTTCATGTTGAGTTGAAAATTTACAAGACATCATTTACAAGGCATCATCCAAGGTATTATTGTCCATGACTCATGTTCTTAGTTTCATGTTCGATGCCTTAATTTCATTATATCATCATTTGGTTTAATTACCTACAAGGGGTTTGACCAAGGCAAACCCCTATTCCCTAACAATCAACACTTTTCCTCTCTCTCTTTGTGTAATTATAGATATAGGTGCTTTGAAGACTTGAAGGATCATTAAAGATTAGGTTAGAAGCTTGGAGAAAGTTGTTGGATTTGTCTCCCCATTTACAAGGTCATAATCTTCATCAAAAAGTCACCTACAACCCTGAAATCATTATTTCAAATCTAGAAACAAAGAGGAATAGAAAGAGTAGACCTTGAAGACTAGATTTAGATTTTATAGCTACAGGAAACCCTAACTAGACTCATTCGCATAGATTGGAAAATGAGTCCCATTTTAGGTCAATTTTAATACTTTTATAGTTTCTGATGCCCTTTTGTCGGAAACCTATTCCTATGTAGAAACCTTGATCTGAGACTGATTCACCCAAAATGCCGAATGAGTCCCAGTAGGCCTAAATTTTAGGTTATTTAACATTTCCCATCTCCATTCAATTCTCTACAATTTTCTAGGTGCACACTTCTAATTTTACATCTTTTTGTTCTAATTTATTTGCATTTATAGTTCATTTAGTGAAGTTTCATGCATCGCTAGGTTTTGTCATTAGATCTTACATTTCATACATTTTTCCAAGCCCTAGCTTGGTGGTGAACCCCTCATCAATCATTAGTCATACCCTGGGATATTCACTTAGCAGATCTCTTACCTTTATTCCACTCTTGGTTTGAGGCCTCTAGGGAATCCTTGAATGTGGAGCATAGAAGATTGTTGCCCTAGGTCCTAAAACCCTTTGGGAAACAAAATTCTATCTTATAGATAGCTATTGAACTCATGGTTGCTTATAATCATGTCGATTATTGTAATTATTTAGGACCTAATACTAACAAAGGTATTTTCAATATGATTCCTAAAGGAGATAAAGAGTTAATAAATAATTAGGGGCCTATAACTCTCCTAAATTTTTCTTATTAAATTATTGCTGAAACCCTAGCTATAAGAGTCAGAAGAATTTTAAAGAAGGTTGTGTTAATTACAAAAACTAGTTTCATAAAGGGAATATATTTTTTGAAAAATTTAATAATCAATCTGGAAGGGATGCAATGAGCTAAGCATGGTGAGAGCTAACTTTGATATTCCTTTGAAACATAAGAAACATACTCAATGCTCAAAAGGGGGAGTGGGAGCTTGCAAAAGGTTCGATTAAAAGATGGTTCTAAATTGATGGATATGAAAATTAGTAAAATTTATTCTCTACTAATTGGCTTGGGAGAGGTTTATAGTTGGCTCAACCAATCTTGGAACCTTGACTTGTGTAGTGTAGAAAATTGTACACCTTTACATTTTCACACTATTTTTGAGTCCCTTAATTAAATTGTACTTAATTAAGCCTCTAATTGAACCAATTATGTGTTTAATAGAATTATTAATCCCATTTTTTGGAAGGAGGACCTGCATTAAACAATTACAAACGTCAAATTAAACACCTTGAAAATTGAGTCTCCTAGATTAAGGTCCTAGGACCAATTCACCCAAGGGAAAATGAGTCCCCTTTATATTCTAGAACCTGATTTAAAATATGTTTTTGGAAATATTTTAATTATCCCAATTCAAGTTGCACTTGTTAGCTTTTGAATTTTAATTGTCAGGAAATTAGAAAATCAACTATCAATACATAGTTATTTAACCAATTCAAGGGAGATAAAAAAGAAGGAAAATTTCACAAGAGAAAGTATTATTGTCAAGAGCTTTGAAGAGTGGATTTATCAGTCTTCTACATCATCATTCAAAATCTCAAGCATCACGTCAAATTTATTTTCATCTATGCATGTTTTTGGACCTAACATTATGATGTAGGCTTCAAGCTTTCAAGAATCAATTCAAGTGTCAAGATCAAAATCCAATCAAGCCATTCCATGCAAGATCCAATCCTTAGAGAGATGTTTTATACTTCAATCCTCCAAGGGAAACCATTAAAGGGTTTAGTGAGTTGCAACAAGCTAGTGTTCATTCTGTTGGAAATGTGGGAACCTTTCAACATGAGAATGAAGTGTACATGGGATGTTTTGATTACTCTTGTGTTGTCATTGATGTCAATATTATGGCAACATAGTGGGAAGCATATTGGGTATAACCAAAAGTTGATCTCTACCAAAAGTGTTTTGCACTATTGAGCTAGTACATTAGTTTTTGAGTCTAGAATTCACCACAAGATGAGATTTGACTCTACTCTCTTAATCTCATTATTATGACTCTTTTATACATCTATATCTAGGATCTTGAGGATTTTTGTGTTGCGTACAAAAAGTTATCATTGACATAGGTTAACTCTGCACACTACACTTGTTTCTTTGTTTAGTATGCTAGTGTGGGAGACTCTGAATTTTCGTAGAAATAACATTCTAGTGCTTCAGTTCTATGGTTGATCTCCTTGATTTGCTAATGTGATGAGAAGCTAATGCAACATTGGATCTGGAAGGTGTTTATCTCAAGAAGTGTGTGTGTTGACTTGGAGCTTTTATGATTACGTCTTATTCTTGGTTGACCTAATATATGACTTGTACTAAGAAGAATAATTATACTTTGTAGATGTTAGTTGGATCTCTTTCAAATCTATGCTAACTTGATATGATGCACTAGATGGATAAAAATGTTTTAATCTTATATGGTGTCGACATGTGGTAGTTTGATTATTTTGTTGACATCCAATTAGGCCAACCTAATTGATGTATGAAATTTAATTGTATATATGCATGACCTTTTTGGAGTTGAAAGAGAGAGAGAGAGAGAGAGAGAGAGAGAGAGAGAGAGAAAGAGAGAGAGAGAGAGAGAGAGAGAGAGTGAAGGTGTGAGAAGTAAGTGGATGAAAAGTGTTTTCCTAAATGATTTATTAATTGCGAGCAACATATTGTGGAAGAAGTGAAGGATCATAGTAGAATGGTTGAGTGACTGCTATACATAGGAATGATTGACATACAGAGCCTCACTGTAACTGAACTCAACACATAGAAGCTATATTCCATCAGTTCATACTATTGGAAGTGAGCCATATTCTTTGTATCTTTGCGGTTAGCCATTTCTTTGTGTATTCAGACTATGAGCCTTTTAAGGATAGTGAGTCTTGGTAGTGAGCCTTATAATATTCTATTACCAGATGTATTATACTATGAGATAATCCTCACCATGCTTTTACCCATTTTGGGTTTTCCACATAAAAATGTGGTGATAATGTGTTTCATGGTGTGATGTTCATTTCAATGTCTTTATTTTGGTTTTCTATAATATGTGCTTTAATTTTTTGGGTGGTTTACATCTAAATGGTTTAATAGAATATTGATTCACTCCCTATCAGTATTCTAGACAATCAACAATTGGTATTAGAGCTTGGTTCCTCTAAAGAAATTTAATAGCTTGAGGAAGGTCCTAGAATTTGAGTTTATGGAAGACAAGAAATTTATTATTCCCTTGGAAGTAATCTCTCCTGAGCATTCAAAAGAAAATGAAGATTCAAAGGCTAGGTTGAAGGAAGAAAATAGGTGTATTAAGGATCTAAGGTAATGATATGAAGAAGTTAGTGATCAATTAAAAAAGGCACATGATGATATCATTGGACTGCTAGAGAAATTGGAATAAAAGAGAAGAATTGAAGACTATCAGAAAACTAAAATTTAGAAGATGGATGAATGTACAAAGCTTGAGCAAGAAGTGGAAGTTCTAAAATTAGATCTGGAAAAGGAAAAAATACCTGAGGATAAATTCAAGGCAAGCATTGCAATGCTTGATTCATGAGTTGATTACTTCTCAAAGACCTGCAATGGATAAGAGTGGTTTAGGGTTTGAATAAAGACAAAGTTCAAAGGTGCATCAACCTACTGATATGAAGATTTAGTGCAATGATGGACAAATCAAGGATCATAGAAGTAGTACCAAGAGGACTCTCATTGAACAACCTCATGCTCAAAGTTATTTATCCTTTAATGGTGTTTGTTGTTTTTATAATAATTCGGATCATATGGAAAATGAATGCAAAAGTAGAATGAATGATAATTTATCATTCTCCAAAATCTATTTTGAGTGAATGAAGATTGGACATAAGGTTGTGTAATATTGAACCATATATTTTTGTGTATGGGATATATAGGCAACTCTTGCACTCTTAGGATGTTTTACCTGAAAGGAGAGAGATAAGCCCCATTCAAGACTCTATGTGTTTCATCCAAATTATGAATTGTATAATTTAATTAAGGTTAAATGAGATTATCTAAATGCAACTATGAAATGTAATTGACTGATTATGAATGCAAAACCTAAGAAATATGCAATGTTTGAAAACATAATGTGGTATGCAGAAAATGCAATAAAGAAGTAAACTAATGCAAACCGAATTAAACAAGGCTGAATAGAGTGCACCTAGGAATCTGATGATGAATCTAGAGTGTTTTGAATGCTAACAAAGATCAATGAAAATCACCAGTGGGACTCATTTCACTGATGGCGAATCAATCCTACTTCTGATGAAAACTCCTGGAAACAAGTTTCTGAGTGTTAGGATCCAGAATTTGACAAAATATAACTTTCCATCCTTAAGGTGGAAATCATTCACCATTGATTGTGAATCAATCCTCTCCAAAATTTTGGTGAAATCAGGGATCAATTCTGTAGCACTAGATCATAGATTGTCTGCTTGTCGGGTTGATGGAGTGAAATCTACAGAAAATGGATTGTAGGTTGTCTCCAAGATTCAAATAGGGTTTATTTGACTTGAAACACTTTGTTGACTTCTTTTCCACCTTTCAACACCTAATTTCTTGACAAATCTACATACACAAGTCTACAAACACACATGCAAAAGGGGAAAAATAGTTAAGGGTTAGGTTATAGTGATTTTCCTTGGTAAAATCCCACTTTAGTATTCAAACCCTTAATAAAGAAATGGAATAAGATGAACAAGGAAAGATGAATAGACAACAAGAAAATTTCCTAAACTCACCACAACTTTCTTGAAGAAATCTGAAGATATGTCAATGGCTGCTCCAAGATACTTGATTGATGCTTGATTGAATGATGCAAAGTTCTCAAATTATGATTGATGTTTAGTGAATGCAAGTGAATGAGGAGATGTAAAATGAGAAGAAAAAAACTTATTTATACACACTTGTGCCTTAGTAACCTGATGATACCTCGTCATAGGCTCACATAGGGTAATTTTGAATAAAAACCCAAAAGAATATTTGAAATATTTTGAATTTTGAGCCAAAAGGGACTCATTCACCACCCATGGAAAATGGGTCCCACCTTGGACTTGAAAGTGGGTGTCTGGAATTATCTTGCATTTAATGTTGTTGGTCAAGTTTACATTAAAAAACACACTTAATTAAGCCTTATGAGTGCATAATGGGGTCAAATAAAACATAAGAAAGGTGTAAATAGTGAAATTAAGCCTAGAAAAGTGTGAAATATTGTTACAAGACTTTTCAACAGTTCAAAATAGGACTTGATAAGTGATGAAAAGGTTATTTTTAGGTGAATTGTAATGAATAGAGTATAGAAAAGTGTAGAAATGTTTTACAACACTTCACAACACCTTCACAAGATGCAATAATTTGAATTTTAAGGACCTAATGTGAATGCTTAAGTCACATTACAACATTAAATCAAAGAAAAATGAACCAAGCATTATGAAGAAAGACCTAAAAGACCATGAAAATATCAAGGAGCCATTTTTCTATGGCACATTTATCCCCCACTTTAGTGAGAGGATGAACTTGCTTCAAACTCACACTAAAGTAGCCATGCACATCAAGGAGGTCCTAATGCACTTGTGTTAGCAAGATGGAATGACAACGATCAAGAGGGATGATCAAGCCCCCAAGATGAAGATCCCATGGCAAACTAAACATAAGAACAAAGGAACACACATGTGAAAGAGAATGAAATGTTGGATGAAGCTTCGATCCTCTGTCCAAATAGTTGTGGATTAGATCTAGGATATTTGTGAGAAAAAGAGAATGCATACTCACTCTGGGGTGACATAACTCATGCTGGTCTGTTGGGTGAGAAGACCCAAAAAGGTGAAATACATACACTAGTTGGTATGCACTCATAAACACATAGGTGGCTATGGGGAAAGTCATGCTACTGAATGGGCTTCCCGCTCAACCATATCAAAGTTATACCTCTTGATAAATTTAACAAGGCACCACAAAGGAAAATTTTAGTTCATGCTTCATGAGACAAGAAAATCTTTGTATGCTTAGAACTCATGAACAAAGAGGATGGTACCATAGGAATGCAAGATGCATTATGCAAGGTGGTAAAGATGTAAAATACAAAAATGTAAAATTCGTGAAATGGAAAAGATGTTCAAAGGAGTCTTGTTAAGTTCATGTGAGGTCTATCACTTAGGGAACATTGTATCTAATGTCTCCCAGAGAGGACAAATCAAAGAATAATATATTCACAACTTAGGGGATGCAGTGCATTGCATCAAGCCACCAAGAGGAATGTAATATGATAAGATAGATCACACTTATGAAGGACATCACAACCAATGTTGATCACAAAGTGAAAAACACATCGCATAAAATGACAAGTCTACACTAAGAACTAAAAATACAAATGAAATTATGCCAATTATGCCCCCCACTTTAAAAGAATTGCTACACATTGATCTATGAGAAATTACTTTAAAGTAGCAAAGGGAAAATGTAAAAATAAAACAAGAAATGTGATATAACTTGGAAAGCCCCTATGCCAAGTCATATGTTTCCGAGTAAGGCTATGTCAAATAAACAAAAAAGAAAACAAAAGAAAGAGGGGTTGCTCCCTAGAAAGGAACACACCAAACACATAAGGGATCTATGGATTTGGGGTGAGTATGTTTGTTGCTCTAATTTTTTTATGAAAGAGCTCAAAAATGTCATCATTCCCCAAAGCACATAGAACTTGAAGAATGACACAAAGAGAGCAAAACAACAGGAAAAAAAAGTCTATTTTGGGTCAACATGGAAGAGACATTGCAGTCTCAATGCTTTGCATCATCCTCAAAAGGAGAAACACAAGTGAAAATAAAATGATAAGGAAAAATAAAAAGGAAATTTTTTTGGGTCAACATGAAGGAAAAAATTTGGTCTCAATCATTGCATCATCCCCAAAATGAAAACACAAAACAAAAAGGAAAAAGGATCTTTTGGGTCAACATGGAAGAGACATAGGGTGTCTCTATGCTTTACATCATCCCCAGAAGGAAAACACAAAACAAAAGAAAAAATGAAAAGATAAAGGGACCAATTGGGTCAACATGGAAGAGACATATGGTGTCTCAATGCTTTGTGTCATCCCCAAAAGGAAAACACAAAAAAAAAGTGAAAAGGCAATGTACGACATATAGAAGAATAGAGGTATGAATAGAGGAAGTGGACAAAAAGAGAGAGAACATCAAACACACATTATGGGGGACCACAATATGCACATAAAATCACATCAAAGAAAAAGGAAAATGTAAAAAGGCTAGTAAGGAAAATGCAAGTCAACCATCTAACAAGTCATCTTCCTCCCAATCATGCCCAGTGTATTGCAAGGGTGGTTGACTATCCAAAGGAAGAATTGCAAGTGTCGAACTAGGAGATGTATTGGGTTCTTCACTTGGTATAGAAGGTTTATCATTTAAGCTAATGGTAGATGAAAATAAATAGTTTACATTGTTATGCATATTTTCTTCACCTATTTTTGTGATCTCCTCCTCATCATCATCATCAAGATTGATTACGATAGAAGGACGAAGAGTTATTTCCAAGGAAGGATGTATCAAGAGTTGTGGTTGTTGGATTGGTTCATTTTTTGTGAAGGTTGGATTGTATTATCTTGTGGTAGGTTATGAGGAAAGGGGTGATCATCTATTTCTTTTGTCAAAGGTGGAGGTTTGTTTTCTTTGTTTTCTTCCATTCGAGACTAACGAGCAAAGAGATGATGCCAACACCTATGCTCCCTAGCACCACAGTTTCATTTAATTTTATTTTGAAGTTGTTGAGGAGTAATAGTGGGTTGATCCATCATAGGTTCTTTCTTTTCCAGAGGGGGAAGAATGGAAGAAACCAAAGTAGATGGGTCAATCACTTTCTCTTTAGATTTATACACTTGTTTCATGCGAGGAGGCATGACGGGATTTGTTTCATTTTCTCTTGGTCATTTAAACAAGGAAGGGGGAGTGTTTATGATTGGATGCTCATGGGGTGGTGTTGTTTTTTCAGTTTTAGAATCAAGCTAAAGCATGGTCTCATCTAGGATAGGAGAAATGAAAGTGGATAGGGACATGTTATGAAGAGACAATTCAGTTATGCATTTGGCTTTGAACTTTTGATAGGCTATGAAGAAGAAATCCTTATAAGGGGTGATGGCCTCCATAGGTTGAAGCCAAAAGGATTCTAAGGAAAAATTACCTTTAGAAGATAATGGATTAAAGCCACTATGGTGTATGGTAAATATTTCATTGCCATGTGGAAAATTCAAACATTTGTGAACAACTAAGGGGACTACTTTCATCGAGTGAAGCCAAGGGTGATCTAGCCATAGATGAAATTGATTTGATTGTGGAATGAAAGAAAATGTTACATCCAAATTTTTAGGTCCTACTTGTAATGGGAGTATGATTGATCCGATTGTAGGGCATGCAAAATCAGTATGTGTTTTAATCCATGCAGTTGGTTTACTATAGTCATCTTGATACAGCTCATGTAATACTAAAAACTCTTCTATGATCACATTCTCACCACAAGCGGGATTTATTCATATCCCATTGGTGGGCTTATCATAGATGCAACCAACTATGTAAAGAGGACCATCAAGAAGTTTTTTAAGTATATCATTACAAGAAAAAGTGATATCAAGAGATTTTTTGGTTGGTCCCATACAAGGGATGACATCTATTGCACCCACAAGTTCATCCATAGGATTAACTTGGGTAACATTTGGAGTTATATTAGGTTATTCATTAGTTGTATTAATGTTCATCACATGAGTGTTTGAAGGTTCACTAGCCTTGACAAATGAAACATTGTGTTTGGGCATGGGGTTGGTAAATATTTGTAAATTCTGGTTAAGGGGTGCAACAGACTTATTTCCTTGATCATTGACACCCGCAATGGACAAACAACCCAAATCAATGAGGTCTTGAACTAAGTGTTTTAGACGCTTACATTGTTCGGTGTCATGGCCATTTTGGCAATGAAAATGACAATAAGCATTTGTTTAAAAGGTGGGTGGTAAAGGCTTGGTGGTATCAAGTGGTTTAACGGTAGGTAAAGTGATCATTTGTTGCTAAAGCAATTGGTTCATTATGTTATGGAGGGTATTGGGTAAGGGAGTAACTTATTTCTTCAGATCCCCATAGGTAAAGGGTACCGGTACTTTAATAGCTGCCACTTGATTCAGAATAGGTTGGGTTGGTTGTGGAGAAGGTGGATTGAACTGTAAAAGTACTATGTTTGGTTATCTAAAGTTTTGTCTATTGTTTTGGTTTTTTTGCTCAGACTTCTCGGCTTGGTTAGAAGTGGACTTTGAATCACAACTAGAAACCAAATTGTGATAGTCATAAAGGGTCATGTATAAATGCATGAACAAAGGAAATTTCATCATAGTTAACTTATCCTAAAGGTGGGTGTACAAGTTTTCAATAAACATCTTTTGCAAATGTGAATCAGAAATCTTGACATCAATTTGAGCATACAATGACTGATAACATGAAATGAAGTTAGTTACCTTTTCATCTGCATTTTGTTTACATGTCATTAAATCAACCATTGTCTTTTTGGGAGACATATGGACTTGGAAATGACTTATGAAATCATCCAAAAGTTCATTAAATGATCAGATTGAATGATTAGGTAGGTTTGAAAACCACTCTAATGCAGTATATTTCAAGGTCCTAGCCTAAAAAAGTTTGGCTTGTATTTTATTGTCAAGGAAAATATCACTACACAAGGCTATATAAGCATTGAATTGATTAGTAGGGTCTCCTTTAGCTTTGTATTTCTCAAACCTAGGAATTTCAATTCCTTGTGGCATCTGTGTGTAGAATATTTCTAAGGATAATGGGCTACTATAAACATGGTATGTGGCTGGAGCATTTTGACTTTGGCTAATGGTGGAGATTGGTTGTTGCATGGATGAAATAGTGTTAAAGAGTTGTGTAATGATGGGATCAGTGTAAGTGTTATGAGGTGGAAGGGAAAATGGTGATGGAGTGTATGTAATGTTAGGGGAAGTGAAAGGGACACTAAGAGAGGTGAAGGTGGAAGAAGGAATATTCGATGCCACAAAAGAACTAGGAATGCTAGTTGGAATAGCAAAAGGAGTCACATGACTAACCTATTGCATATTTGTTGTAACTTGAGGAGTGGTATAAGTTGGTATGGATGCTATGGTTGAAGGAGTAATGGGAGGTCCTCCTTGGCTTGCACCTATGTTTGCTGATTGGGATGTGGAAGGAGCATGTTTATTGTATATCTTAGCAATTCTTTTCATAACTTGTAAGCCATCATCACTTTCAATCAAACGATGAAGGTTTTCTATTGCAGGTATGACAGTGGTGGAAATGTTTTCAACAGATAAATCTTGTTGTAAATGTGCAAAATCCTCATGAATACTAATCACTTTTTCTTGTAGAATGAAACTAGTTTGTGTGTCAACATGCATTGGATGGAAAGGTGAAGGCATAGTAGTGGTAGTAACCATGCCTAATGCACCATTGTCCATACTAGGAGTAGGAGCTCTTGAGATCCCAAGGTCCACAACGAAAGTGTTATCGTGGGAAACCATGAGTCTAGAACTTCATCTCACTAAAGTATTATCAATGGGGCACCAAACACTCATACAAGTACCACAAAAACTAGGGTGAATGTAAATGCAATGCAATCTAGGAGTGCAAAATGCAAATAATATAAATTTTGCAAACTAAAACAAAGAAATGACAACAGAGAAAAAAAATGCAATAAATGCCCAGAAAAATGCCTAAAAATGTTGTTTGAAATGTACAGGTGGACTGATTCACCCAGGGCGGTGAATGAGTCCAAGTATGATTTTTTTTTTCAAAAAATTAAAAGTGATTTTAATGATTTTTAGATGCAAACTGAGGATGCAAATGAAAATTTTCAATTTTTTAATGTTTTGATATGCAAAAATGAAGTCTAAATGAGTCTTTCACTAATGCAATTTTAGAAACCTTAGGATGCAAAAAAAAACAAACATAAATGTATGCTGATGCAAATGAAACCTAAGATGCAAGATGCAATTGAAATAAAAAAGATAAAGTTCTCAATATGTAGGTTCACCACAATGAACCATAGATTTTTGGGTATGGGATTTATGGGCTACTCTTGCACTCTTAGGATGTTTCACATAAAAGGAGAGAGATAAACCCCACTCAAAACTCTATGTGGTTCACTCAAATTATGAAATGTATGATGTAATTAAGGTTAAATGAGATGATCTAAATGCAACTACGAAATGCAATTAACTGATTATGAATGCAAAACCTAAGAAATATGCAATGTTTGAAAACATAATGTGGTATGCAGAAAATGCAATAAAGAAGTAAACTAATGCAAACTGAATTAAACAGGGCTAAACAGAGTGCACTTGGGAATTTGATGATGAATCTGGAGTTTTCTAAATGCTGACAAAGATCAATGAAAATCACTAGTGGGACTCATTCACCACTGATGGTGAATCAGTCCTAATTCTGATGAAAGCTTCTAGAAACAAGTTTTTGAGTGTCGGGATCTGGAATTTGACAAAATATAAATTTCCAGACTTAAGGTGGGACTCATTCACCACTAATGGTGAATCATTACTATCCCAAAATTATGTGAAATCAGGGGCCAATTCTGTAGCACCAGATCTGAGATTGTCTGCTTGTTTGGTTGACAGAGTCAAATCTATGGAAAATAGACTGTAGGTTGTCTCCAAGCTTGAAATAGGGTTTATTTGACTTCAAACACTTTGTTGAATTCTTGTCCACCTTTCAACACCTAATTGCTTGAAAAATATACATACACAAGTCTGCAAACACAAATGAAATGGGGGGAAAATGGTTAAGGGCTAGGTTATATGGATTTTCCTTAGTCAAATCCCACTTTGGTAATCAAACCCTTAATAAAGAAATGGAATGAGATGAAAAAGGAAAGATGAATAAACAACATGCAAATGTCCTAAACTCACCACAACCTTGTTGAAGAAATATGAAGATATGTCAATGGCTACTCCAAGATACTTGATTTATGCTTGATTAAATGATGCAAAGTGCTCAAATGCTAATTGATGTTTAGTGAATGCAAGTGAATGAGGAGATGCAAAATGAGAAGAAAAACATTTATTTATACACACTTGTGCCTTAGTAACTTGATGATACCTCATCATAGGCCTACATAAGGAAATTTTGAATAAAAACCCAAAATAAAATTTGAAATATTTTGAATTTTGAGCCAAGGACTCATTCGCCACCCATAGCAAATGGGTCCCACCTTGGACTTGAAAGTGGGTGTTAGGAATTATCTTTCATTTAATGTTGTTTGTCAGGTTTACATTAAAAAACACACTTAATTAAGCCTTATGAGTGCATAATGGGGTCAAATAAAGCATAAGAAAGGTGTAAATAGTGAAATTAAGCCTAGAAAAGCATGAAATCTTGTTACAAGACTTTTCAACACTTCAAAATAGGACTTGATAAGTGATGAAAAGGTGATTTTTAGGTGAATTGTAATGAATAGAGTCTATAAAAGTGTAGAAATGTTTTACAACACTTCACAACATGTTCACAAGAAGCCATAATGTAAATTTTAAGGACCTAATGTGAATGCCTAAGTCACATTACAACATTAAATCAAAGAAAAATGGACCAATACTTATTTTTACATCAAGGGGCCATTTTTCTATCACAAAAATATAAAATTCAAATGTTGAACAAGGAATTCTCTTTTAATGGATACTATTATCACTACAACTTGTTTGGACACAAGGCTAATCAATGCACATATAGATTGAATAAAAGAAAATATGGATGGAAGAAGGTTGTTAGTCATGAAAGCAGTAATCTGGAACATTCTGCTAGACACTGTAGAAACAAAAGGATAAAAAGTAACTATCCGGCAAAGAGACATGAACCAATCATTGATATAGAAGGTAGGAAATGAAGAGAATTTGGAGAAAGGAAGAAGAATCAAAATCGTCTATTTTATGTATGTCATCCTTTGGTTTATATATGGTTGTCAAATTCTAAGTTAGGAAATGCCTAAGGGGGAGAAATATTCAAAAAATTTAATAAACCCCTTATTGATATATCATGTCATATCATGATAGAAGTGCATTTAAGAAGGTTACAAATTCAATATTTCATGTAGAAGGAAATTCTTAGACACATTTGTGAAAAATGAAGTTCATAGAATTTGAAAGAATGGAAATGTACATGGATTTCAAGGTGATCTACTTGTAATTTGAAGCATTTATTATAGAAGAATTTGTGATGAAATGGATAAATTTAGAAGTATCAATGAAATCACATTTAGCTAAAGGAATTTGTGAAAAGGGAGAATCATGTAGAAGATATTTGAAGAAACCAGAGCAATTTCATGCAGATGTGTTTCAGGATTCGGTGAAGGAAGAAGAAATTGAAGAGGATTCAAAGCTTTCTTTGGAAGCATAAATCTAATCTTATTCTTTGTTGTCAATTATAGAATTATTCTACTTAAAAATCTTTTAATTTTATGCCATGGATAATTCAAAGGTTGTGAATATTTGGGATGAATTGCAAATCAAATTAAGGAAGTATTCTCTAAAAAATCTATCGCAAGAAGCTTTTGGTACATTTTCTAGCATTCCTCCTAAAGTATTACCTACTAAGGATATATATGCATATGTTTATAGTAAAATTAAGGAAATGTAACCAATTCAGTTGAATATCTTATGGAAGAATGAGTTGGAACAAAATCACGATGCTCATAAAATCTTAGTTGAAAACAAGTTGCATATATGGTGGAAAGCCACATTGATTGAGTTTGATAAGAGATACATTCAAATGGCTTTAAGAATGATTCATGATGAATATTTTTGGCTTGATAAAGCACACCTGATAACTAGAGAAGTTATAAGAGATGTAACTAGTTTGTATTGCTATGGACCAGTTCCCAAATGAAAGATTGTTGATGAACAAGACATAATTGAGTTGAATGGTGCAACCTTTCAAGGAAAATAACTCATTTTGAATACAATTAAAGATCCAGTCATTCGATATATTGCAATGGTTATTGGTCACAAATTTTGTTTACCAAGTAGTGACTTCACAGTTTCGACTACTATCATTTACACTACTCTTGATATGGTTAGGAATGGAATGGATTATGACCTTTGAGAGCTACTTCGATTGCATTTATTGAAAAATTTGAAAGAGATCAAGAGGAATAAGAAAAGGACATTCCAGTATGGTACCCTAATAGTTTTTTTACTCTTTTACTTCATGAAAGAGTTATCAGTAATTGGAAGGATAGAATGGATGAACTGAAAACCTATAATTCATCAGATTAGGAATTTCATGACAAGTCTTTGTGGCTCATATTATCAATAGGCTTCTCTTTCTACATTCTTTGGAACATTTCAATTGAGGATGAATAAAAGATCAAGAACTCCAAAAGATGTGATTGAGAAGTACTCCAGAAATATTAATTTCCTAGTTTCTACAAATTTTTGTTACATGGAAGAAGTTGAATCTAGATTGGTGTGGATTTTTGAATAGTATTATGAAGTAACTAAGGATGAGATTGATCATTATGCAAAGGTTCTTCTAGAAATCCCTAAGAACCCCAATATAGAAGAAATTGTTGTGATTGAAGCCTCTAGTACTGCAATCGAAATAGGAAATAAGAGAAAGGGTGCTATTATCAAACAAGAAATATCAGAAGGAAGTGAATTAGTGAGAATTCAACATGAGCATGACAACATAAAGATTCAAAAAGCATTGAAAGAGCTGCAGAAAGTGATCCCCAGTGCTAGCTTTGATTCATCTATATCATCTGTGGAAAATATCAAGAATATGATTAACTCTTTGAAAGCTTACATTACTTGACTAGAAGTACAAACTAGAAATAAGTTTATAGAATAAAATCTAGAAGATATAAAAAAAATGTACAGATGTATATTGTAGATTGGTGAAGGAATTAAAGGATGTACAAGACTATGAGAAAGAAGCTTAGGATTTTCTTTCTTTATATTTGAATAAGTCCAACAAGACACTAACTATAAGAGATGAAATAAGGAAGAGTGAAACTCAAATGAGTACTCAAGCAGAAATGTATAGCTCGATAGAGGACAGAACAATCAGAGATGGCCAACATTATGCAGTTACAAGAAAAATTATTTTCCATTCAGGATAAGAGAATAGACATAATTAAGAAGTTTGTGGCACTCAGAGATATGGTAAAACTTAGAAACATTCTTGTATCCAGTGCTCTTGATAGTATTGGTAGTCTATCAGAAGTTAATATCAGTACCAATACTTTGGAAGATGGTATAGAGTCTTTGACTAAGCTTGAAATACTACACAAGACTCTTGCAAGCACAAAAGGATCGTGGGAAGAAGGAAAAGCCACATGGGAAGACATTATGAAGAATCTCAAAGCTTCTTCTTCCTTAGGCTAACATTATTTTATGAAGCTTGATTAGTGTTTTGGTACACTTACTTATTTATGGAATTATATTGGACACCTTTATAACCTTTTCGATTGATGTCAAAGGGGGAGAGATAGATAAATAGAGGAAAAACATTTTTGAGAAGCATTAGATTCGTAAGGGGAAGTATTTAGTTCTCTTATTGGTATAAAAATATTTTTTATATGCATGTTGCCATAAATGACAAAGGGGGAGATGGTTGGAAATGTGGGAACCTTGCAACATGAGCATGAAGTGTACATGGGATGTTTTGATTATTCCTGTTGTCAACATTATTGCAACATAGTGGGAAACATATTTGGTATAACCAAAATGTCATCTCTATCATATGTGTTCTACACTAATGAGCTAGAACATTGGTTTTTGAGTTTGAAATTCACAACAAGATGAGATTTAACTCTGCTATCTTAATCTCATTATTATGACTCTTTTATATAGCTATATCCAAGATTTTGGGGAGTTTTATTTTGCCTACAGAAAGTTATCATTGACAACATTTAACTCTGCACACTATAATTGTTTATTTGTTTAGTATGCCATTGTGGGAGACTTCACATTTTATTAGAAAGAGCATTCTAGTGTTGTGGTTCTAAAGGTGATCTTCGTGATGTTATTGTGATGAGAGGTTGATGCAATATCGGATCCAAAAGGTGTTTATCTCAAGAAGTGTGTGTGTTGACTTGGAGCTTTTGTGATTAGGTCTTATTCCTAGCTGACCTAATATATGACTTGTACTAAGAAGAATAATTATACTTTTTAGATGTTAGTGAACCAACAATATTTATTGGGAGGATATTCTATGTAGTTCTCTTACACTCTCAGGGTTTCTCACCTAAAAGGAGAGAGATAGAATCCCACAAAAATTGAAGTGGTTTAGTCAAACTAAGGAATGTATGTTGTAATTATGACTAAATGCAATGATCTAAATGCATATAATTGATAAAATTGATTGATTATGAATGCAAAACTAATGAAATATGCATTGTTTGAAAACACAGTGATGTTTGCAAAAGACCTAAAGAGATGAACAAAAATGTAAATAGAATAAAAAATACTAGGACTCATTCACCACCCTAGGCAAATCAGTCCCAGGTCAGGGTTTTCTACCCATAAACTATTTTTTGCTAGATGGGTATTGAAATCTATAGTTAACTCTGAAAGTCACCACAAGGGGGAATCATTCGCCATCCATGGCGAATCAGTCATTTTTCAATTTTTTGCAAATTCAAATCTTAGATCTATACCTTGACACCTATGCAACACTTTTTGATAGAAAACTGAATTAGAATCTTGGAAAATTCTTGCAGAATAGCTTAAATTTTATTGTCTAATAGGGGGTTTGCTTTATTCAAACCCCTATTTGGCTAATAAAATGTTGAATGGATAAAAATATACATCAAACCCTAGCCTTAAGTGTGTCAAAGACTAGGAAAATCTGAAGTAAGACAAAACCCTATTCTAATCTGCTAGAATAAGATGAATAAATGTGATTTTAATGATGCAAGAATTAAATCATAAAAACCCTACAACATATCAAATAGATATAAATGACATACAAATGTAATGCAAACCTTAAATCTGAAGATAGAGAGAAAATGGAAGATGGGATCACTTTGAAAACAAGTATTTAGGTGTGATTTGATGGCTAGTTGCATCTCCTCAACCTAGATTTCTCGATGATTCACCATAGGAATCCATCATCAACTCTTTGCAATGTTGGATCTTTGATGAGAAGTGAGCTTGAAGACCTGCAAAACCCTAGTTTGCTTCCCTAAAGCTTCAACTTAGCTATAGACAATGCTAATGAAACTTATTGTGGAAGACTCTTAATGCTTGAATTTTGATTTTTCTTTGAAAAATGGCTAAGAGATGTGAAAAATGACCTAAAATGTGTATTTATAGGCATCAATACTTAATTTTCCTATTATTTAGACCTAAGAGGCTGACATCCATTGAAAAATTAAGTTGGATTAATTAAATTCCCACTCAAATTTGAATTCCCCCCCAAAAGGGACTCATTCACCACCCTTGGCAAATCGGTCCCACCAGAGGGGACTCATTCACCCAAGGTGGCAAATGGGTCCTACTAATGTTTTTTGGAGGTGGGTTTTTCGGATATGAGTGAATTAAGTTTGGTTTGTGGGGATTTGGATGATTTTTCAACTGAAGCAGGCCTCTAGATAAAAAAGAATGGGTCTTAGGGGCCTATAAATGTTGTTTTGAAGAATAATTAATGCAAGGGTACTTAGAAGTAGGTCTAAATTATGCATGAAATTGTCTCTTTTCTCAAGAGTGTCCAATTTTCTATGCCACATTTAGCCCCCAATTTAGTGCCCATATGACTCTACATTGCATATGTAAGTGAAAGGACTCCAAATACTACACTTTAGTAGAAAAGGATATTCAAAAGATGAGAGAATGAAGCCCCCAGTGTAGTTATCTACAAACCCACAACATTAGGAATTGTATCCTCACCCAAAATTCGTTAGTGGTCCAAAAATCCTTGTATCTAACTTTCTAGAAATCAAATTTGAGGGTAGATGTATGCCACCCCTGATTTTTCTTGCTTTATAGAGGTGGAATCAAGGTAGTAATCTAGCCACTTCGAATAAGGAACATCATACTATAGGGAATTTCCAAGTACCATGCCATGTAACAATAGATGATTGATGATATCGGGTGCGAAATCTTGATTCCAACACATCAAATGGCATTGAAAATAGAGTTTACTATCTCTTGTTATGTTGTTTTGAAGAAAAAGCACTCTATTAACTCTTAAGAGAAAATAACCCTAATTTAATACATAAGAGTAAAAGGGGATGAAAATGGGTTAAAAGAGGTAAAGGAAAGTAATTTTTCACTTACTATTGTATTTTACCTTCTTGTAGCTTGAGACTGACAAGTGAGATCAGAAGATGTTGAGTAGACCACATTATATGCCTTTGTGACTGGATGAGTTGTGGGAGCAAGTAGCACACAACGAGCTGTACCATGAGGTGAGTCAATTTTGCAAATTTTGCTTTGTGATTTGGTAATGATTTAATTATTTTTAATGCATTTATAGGTTGATTTAGGATATTGGAAAAAAAGTTTGCAAAATGTCCCTTTTTTTCTCAGTGTCCCATTTGTTCGCAAAGTGTCCCTTTTGTTCACAAAGTGTCTCGTTTCTTTGCAAAGTGTCCCATTTCTTTGTGAAGTGCCTGTTTCTTTGTGAAGTGTCCCAAAAGAGTTCTAAAGTATCTAGGGCCTTTAGAAAATCACACTAGATGAACTTTATCACACTTGTATGATGAATAATGAAAATATTAGATGAATTTTTAAAGCCTATTATTGTGATTTTTTGATAAGTACCCGCTCAATCGCGACAAAAGCTAGGGGGAGATAGATTAGTTTTCTTAGAGATCATGCTCTAGCACTATCAATAGAGGAGAGGGAGCATCTACAGGTAGTAAGCATCTATTGGGCATATCTGATGCCACCTATAAGATACAATGATGCCATGTTGATGGCCCTATGCAAGAACTAGGATGTGGACACATGTACATTTCACCTCCTGACCGGGGAGATGACCATCACCTTAGAGGATGTACACTAGATTCTTTGAGTTCATATTTAGGGAGAATGCATATATTTCTGTGGCAATAGGTCATTTTGTGAGAAGAAGGTGGACATGCAATACTGTTTGGGTGGACCTATTCATGATGAGTGCATGAGAGCATGAATCGAGCTTCACATGCTACTATATTTGTGAACCCCCATAGTGAGATGAATTATGATGCACATAGTTCTCAATCCTAATGGATGAATGACACACTTGGATGGAGGTTTGGTTCATTTGATTTGCAAGATGGCAAAGTGTAGGATGGTATACACTTGGGGATGCTGCATCCTAGCACATCTATATTATGATCTGGGCCAATTTTTGTATTAGGAGATAGACAGTATGGTGCACTGCATGCTTCTATAGGTGTGGTGCCTCAAGCATATTACATGCACCAGACCTATCGGTTTCCCATGTATGACAGCCATAGGATATCCATGAGCTTTCAATTATCCTCTACTACGCTTATGGCAGTACAAAGATTTATTGTTTTAGAGGGTGAGATTTGACCAGCTGGAGGCAAACAAGGTCCTATAGAGACCCTATCTACTCACACTACAGTGGCCAAATCCCACATGACAACTGAGGAGGATTCAAATGGATAGATTTTTAGCTTGGCGGCATGATTATGTTGTATGTCCTCTCTATTATGGTCGAGTCATGTGACAATTTGTGCAGGTGCAGACACCGCTGAGGGTGTGCCCCTTCATTAGGAGATTAGTGCGGATTTCCTGGAGGCCAAGTGATACCATTCGACTTACTATAGACCATGTTGTCCAGAGTGACTCCGATGATTCAGATCATAATCAGTCACCAGTCTCTAACACTGATGATGTTGGCAACCCAGATGAGCATGAGGAGTGGTGGTCAACAACACAACTAGCTCTTGTATTTCCCATGGATGTGTCTATAGGTGATCTAGGACTAACACCATATGAGAGAGATGAGCTAGAGGGGAGGGCAGAGGATGTATGATACATGCCAACATATATTTTAAATGATGTGATCGATGATGAGTATGATTCAGAGGCTGATCCTGACTATGAGGACTAGGATGGGGGTGAGGAGGATGAGGATGAGGAGGATTATGAGGAGGAGGAGTATTTAGAGGAGGAGCCACCCTTGAGTGAGGGTGATGAGGTAGCAACTGAGGATCGACATGAATGAGGAGATCCCTCACACACTCGTACGACCATATCACATGTAGTAGCTATAGCAGACACTAGTTCCCATAGTCATAGAGAGGCTCACACATCCTCCGTGCCGCCCAGAGAGGATGAGATTGACATTCCTTAGCCTACTAGAGATATAGGTGATGATATTTTATTTTATTCATGTACTTTAATGTTTATGATTTATAGATAGATATCATGATGGTGCTTACTGATTATGCACTTTTTCTATCTTGCAAGAGTGATGAGAGATTGGTAGGAGTTGTATCATCAAGCTGTCCTAGAGATAGTGCCTATGTCTATCGATGAAGAGGAGATAGACTCTGATTACATGCCCCCACTGATCATGGAGGAGGAGCTAGAGTCACTCAAACCTTTCACGAGGCTATGTGTAGCATATGAGAGCATGAGGAAATGACTCCATTGATCCGAGACCCCATGACAGTCATCCCAGACTCTAGTAGAGGTGGAGAGACTGCATGCAGAGCTAGCACAACTATGGGTGAAGAGGGATTAGATTGCAGAGGAGTGTCTTGTGGTTCTTGGATGAGTATAGGATTTGAAGTATGTGGTCAAATTCAGTAGATCATGATCATGATCACACACGACCATCTCACGACATTCAAGGACCAATTCACTGGTGCTAGAGCCCAAGGGTCTAGTTCTCACAGACCTCAGTGATTTTATATATGATGATGAGATGTACATAAATTTTTTGATATATATATAAGAGAATTTGATATTTTACAATATGTCTTAATGTGTTGGAATGTTGAATGGCAATGTGATTAATTAAATAGCTTATAAAATTATTTAATTAATGTCTACATGATTGATGTGATCTAATGTAAAACATGTTTCAGTTTCACTTTTAGGTACAACATATTTATTTTAAAGAAAGCATGTTAAATTAGATACACCTATAATACATATAAGGATCAAACTTAACATAAGATGAGGGTGAATAGTATGAAACCTAAAGTAATTATAAAATTAACTTAAATAATTATCCTAATGTTCAAGACAAACACATGATTAGTTGTCAAGAATGAAGCAATGTGAAAGTTTTTAGTATATGACCAAATAACTTTAGACAACACTAATTTTTAATCATACTATTCAAGGAAACTACAGATAATATCATTACAAATGTGTGACATTAATAGGTTCCTTAAGGGGTGCTCCACTGAGTTCTATTAATACATAAGCACCATATCCATAACTAGTATCGATTATGTAAGGTCCTAACAAATTAGGGATAAATCTATCTTTATCTTCATGATTAGCATGTGCATTGTGTTGATTCTTATAGAGAACGAAATCTCCCTTACTAAATGTGGGAGGAATGACATCAGTATTGTGTTTTCATTGTAATTGTTTAATGTAAGCTTGGAAATGCTCAAGAGCGTTAATGTGCTTTTCATTAAGTATCTCAAGCTAGTGCAATCATTGGTATTTATTAGTGGGTTCATCAATACGGTCTTGAAGAGAAATTATCAACGTAGGAATTTCTAACTCCAAGGGCATGATTACATCAGTACCATAAAAAAGGTTATAGGGGGTATGTGAAGGATCATCATGGAAAAAATAGGCTCTTAAGTGGCAGAAAAATTAGAAAAATCAAAGTTAGGAAACTTGACATAAAAGTTTGAATAAGTTATCTATATTATTTCAAAAATATGTAACAATAGAATCTATAGAAAATTGAACATAGTTTCTAAACTACTAGGTTTGTTTAAAAAAAAATCTATTCGTGAAAATTTGAAATTTCAATGCAGGTACTTAAATTTGGGAAAAATAAGTAAGGTGTTTCTCTGACCACCCTAACCACAATAAAATGATAATATTTTAGATATAAGTAGAGGACTCATGCCCCGATGTGATGCATATTTTTTTGTTATTTTTTTCTAATTAAATAATTAATAATTAATTTTTTATTACAACCTTTTAAAAAATATTAAAACTTGTATGTTTGACCACCTTAACTTGGTCAAAACTTCATGAAATTCAATTTTTCTTTTTTTAATCCTATAGTATATGAAGCATAGAATGTGACGCATGTTTTGGATTGAAAAAATGTGACACCATTTGAAAGCTATAGATGTTTTTCCTTCAGCCTATCAATCAGGACTTTAGTCATAATTTGAATAGAAATTGAATAATAATTACTTATTAAATTAAAAGTAAAGCATAATTTATATCAGTGGAAAGCTAAGAATCTCCTTTAAAAACCCTTTTCGTTTCATCAATTTTGGGTGAAAAAATTGTCTTCAGCCACATACCCATCATATTGCCACTCATGATCCTGCACATACCCAGGGTGTAGTTCTCGTGGACAATTTAACACTTGTTTGATATGCCCAAAGCACATAATGTAATTGCTTGTGCCAATCCTTATGATGCTTGTTAACAGTTTTCTTTAGGATTCGTTCAAGAATCTTATTAGTGCTTTCAACTTGTCCATTGGATTGCGGATAGTATGGTGTGGAAAATTGATGTTGAATGTTTCAAGAATTTTTTTTACATCATTATTCTTAAATGGGGTTCCATTTTCTTAAATGATTGCGGAAGGAATTCTAAAGTGAGCAATTATGTGTTCTATTATGAAATGAAAAATTACTTTAGCATTTGTAGATCAAAGAGGAATAACTTCCACCCATTTCGTGAAATAGTTTATTGCAATTATTATAAATGTATGTTTGACAAAAGAAGGTGGTGAGATTTTTCCAATAAGATTCAATCCCCATATTTACCATGTCCAAATGGGAATTTCAGCACAAAGCTTAGAAGCAGGGGCATGAATCAAATTTCTATGTTCTTGACATTTGTGATATCGTTTAACATAGGCAAAGCAATCTTTCTCCATATGTATCTAATAATAACCCATACAGATAAGTTTTTGCACTAAGAACCATCCTCCAAAATGACCTCCATGGGCACCAACATGAGCCTGGTCAAGGGCTATAGGAATTTTAGAGTCCCTAAGACATCTCAGCAAGATACCATTGAAGGATCTTCTATACAACACATCGGTGAGGATTACGTATTTGGTTGCCAGTTTGCGTAAATGATTTCGAGTGTTGGTCATTGTAGGCTCAAGAATGGTGCCATCTTTTAAATAATTGTATATTGTATCATACCATTCTTGTGAGTCATTTTGGGTTGTCATTAAAATGTCTTCTAATCGAGCATCAATCGAAGGTTTTGTGATTGGATGAATAACAAAGGTGAAATTAGTTGAAGGATCGTGTGGGGATATAAGAGAGGTTGCACTCACCATTGCATCCACATGTTGATTGCCTTTTCTGGGGATGTTATCAATGGTGAATGATTCAAACTTCTCTAATAGTTTCATTGTAAGATCCTTGTATTTTGATAATTTGTCATGTTTAGTTTGATATGTACCATTGATTTATTTGATTTCTAATTGCAAATCACCAAATATCTTGATATCTTTGGCACCAATGGTTAAAGCAGCACACAATCATGCGATTAATGCCTCATACTCAGCCGTGTTATTTGTGCATAGGAAATTTAACTGATAGGACAAGGGAATAGGTTTTCCATCAGGTGGAATTAATACCACTCTAGCACTGGAACCTATTCTACACTTAGATCCATCAAAATAAATTTCCCATGTGTTAGCATTGGCGATCAAGACACTTTCATCAAGAAAGGACTCATGATTAGGTAAAGCAAGAGGAGAAGGGGCATCAGCTAAGTGATTGGTTAAGGCTTGTCCTTTGATTTATTTTTGTGAAAAAACTTAAGGTTAAACTCAGTTAACAACATTACACACTTAGATAAGCATCTAGAAAGATCAATTTTATTAAAAGATGCTTAAGGGGATCAAATTTTGTGATGGCTTGTATTTCAACATTAAGTAAATAATGTCACAACTTACTAGTAGAGAATACAAGAGCTAAAAATTGTTTTCAATTGGTGAGTATTGAGTTTCATAATCAATTAAAGTGTGAATGATGTAATATACATGATGTTATTTTCCATGATCATCTTGTTGAGCCAAAAATGTTGCAAGAGCATGGGCTAATGCGGCTAGATGTAAAGGATAAATGGTTTATTTGGCATAGCAGGCGGTAAAATAGGTGGAGTTGCAAGGTATTCTTTTAAAATCTCAAAGGCCTATTTGCTTGATCTTCATTCCAATCAAAAGGTACATCCTTTTTTAGAAGGTGTGTGAAGGGTAATGTGCGATCGGCTATAGATGCAACAAAATGATGAATAGCTTGAATTCGACCTTGTAATGTGCACAATTGAGAAATGTTCTTAGGATGTGGCATGCTGATAGTGGTATCAATTTTCTTTCTATCCACCTCAATGCCTCTGTGAGATATGAAAAATTCTAAAAGTTTCCCACTATCTACTCCAAAGACACTTTTTTCAGATTCAGTCGCATGTTATATTGACATATGCGCTTAAAGATTTTTTGAAGAATATTTACATTGTCCTATCTATGTAAAGATTTAGCCAAGATGTCATCAACATAATCTTCCAATATTTTATGCATGTAATTTTGAAATATTAACGTCATTTCCCATTGATATGTTGCGCTGACATTCTTTAAACCAAAGGGAATTACAACCTAACAAAATGTTCCCCAAACATATGTAAATGAAGTATTGTATTGATCTTGTGGGTTGATAAAGATTTGATTATAACTAGAAAATCCATCCATGAATGAAAAAAAATCATGTCCATCAGTTCAATCCATGATCATATCAATATTAGGAAGCGAAAAGTCATCTTTTAAAGAGGCTTTATTCAAGTCATGAAAATCCGTGTATATCCTAATCCGATTATCAGGTTTAGCAACTACGACTATGTTTGAGATCCGAGAAGAATAATCAATAGGATGAATGAATCATGCATCAAGGAGTTTTTCAAGCTCTGATTTAACATGCAAGGCTATATTAGGGTGCATTTTTCATATCTTTTGGCAAATAGGTTTAGCATTTTCAAGAAGAACAATATTGTGTCACACAGTTTTCGGGTCAATTCTTGGCATATCAGAATATTTCCAAGTAAATATTTCAAGAAAATAATGAAGCAAGGTTGTAGTATCATCTTGTTCTTCAACATCAAGACACTTCCCAATCTTGGGTGATCCCACAATAGTGGTTTACAATTTTTGGCCAAACTAGACACTGAAATAATATTTTCTAACTAAATCTTCACTTTCAGGCACCTATAGCAGCTAAACTGTGAGGAATTTGAAGATGATGCAAACCAAATTCTCAATAAATTTTTTCTATAGATTCTAAATATATTTTTTTCAAAAATTTTGGAATCAAATTGCACTTCTTTTTCCATCTCCCTCGAAAACTATTTTTTTTAGAGAACAACATTTTAAAAAAGTGACACTCACCATGTAATGCATAACTTTTTTTCCATGAAGGATAAAATTCTAATTCTTTCGAATTTAGATTTTTTACTTTGATATCTAGTACTTCCACTTGGTTAGATAGTGTTTTATTGAATATTTTTTCCTTAATCAAGTTTCAAAGACAAACCAATTATAATTCAGACACAGGCAGATTGTATAACATGTAACTTGTTTTGTATGTATCAAAATTCAATTTTTCTTTTTTGTTGGATCAAGGACTTCAATATCTAGTGCACTCATATTTTTAAATTTTTTTTTTTATAATCTACTATTTTTCCACATTTGCAAAACAAAGAGCTTGATTCTTAGTGAAAACCCTACATTCACAAGAAATAAAAATTATATATATTAATCAAATTAAATTTAATTAAAATTATACTCTTTTTGAAGATTATAATAAGGACTACATACTTAAAAAAAAATTAAATTAAATAACTTCATTTGATCCCCCAAAAGGTAAATTGAAAGTGGTTTTTTATCAGCATTTTGATAGACCTGTAAAGGAAACTCTGTTATAGGTATGGTTTAAAACTAGCGGGGTTCTATCCAAGGGGGCTTGGTCTAAGGTGGTTTGATCAAAACATCTTCAATTGGAATCCTTTAAATGGAACTTTTCAAGGCTTAAATCTTTATATTTTCTAAAAATATGTGATTTTAGCAAAAATAACGATCTCCCAGAAAGTGTAAACCACTATTGTGGTAGCACCCTCTTATCAACTTTGTCTTTATCATCTATTTCCATTGGCACGCCAATTGTATCTCCTAAGGGGAGTGCATTAGAATTAGGAATTTTAGGATGTTATGGTTCTTCAATGATATCACTATCTTCTTGCTTGGTAGTTATCATAGCACAAGTAACCCATTTCATGGGAGTAGTAGAGGGTGTGTTATCATATACTCCTAACATTTTTTTTAGAGTTTCATAATTTTTCACATTCTACCATGATGGTGGTAAGTCCATATCAAGAAATTTAGGATGTTTGATTGTGATATTGTGTTTCGATTGACATGTAATAGTGTTGAAATTTAAAGACAGTTGTTGAGTAGCTTTTGTCCTTTTAGAAAATGAATATCCCAACCTAGGTTTTGTCTCTTGTGTATTAGGTTCTATAGGAACCCAAATGCCTTGTTCATTCTTTCCACATCCTTTACTAGTATAGCCCAATTGTTTCACAAGTGCATAGCCTTTCCCATAAAGTCATTCAATTTCCTTCGGGTTAGGCAAATGTTGATAATCTATCTCATCAAAATTTGTTGTGTATGTTGTATTTTCTTCCAAAGTAGATGAGATAGATGATTGAGAAGATTCTTATGAATTTTGAGTTGACATAATGGTTGGTTGTTCTTGTTTCTCATCCTTTTTTTGTGTGATTATGTATTTTCCCATAAAGGAAGGTGATAATTCTAAGGACCTTCAATCATCACCAAATAATTTAGATATTGATTCCTCATCTTGTTGTTCAATTTTGAGAGGTTCTATATTGGATGTTGGAATTAATGTGTTAAGAGGACTTGTAGTTCCTTTTTCAAGATGTAAGCAACTTTCAAGCTAGGGATCTATTTAAACTTGATAAATGTTGTTGTTATAGACATATTTTATTATACGATGAAGGGTCAAAGGCATTGCATTCATCTCATGAATCCATGGTCTGCCTAAAAGAATATTATACAAAAGGTCATAAGGCATGACATGAATAGGAATTTGCAGAGTAGCCACCCCAATTGTAATAGGCAAAGTGATTACACTGAGCGGTTTCTTTGTTGTATTGTCAAATCCTCAAATGGATAAGGAATCAGGTTTTATTTTTGACTTGTCAACACACAATCTATCAAGGAGATTCACAATACACACATTGAGGGAAAAACCATTATCAATGAGGGTTCTTTTGATACCTATCTGATTGAATTGAGCAATTATCATAAAGGCTTCATTTTGTTTTCACAACTCTAAAGGAGGGAGCACATGTTGATGGAAAGTAATTTCTAAATAAACTTTATTCACTCCTTGTATTAAAGTTACCACATTGTTTGGAGTTTTTCTAAGAGGAACTACAATGTGTTGTAAGGCTGTCTAAAGAATAGTATGGTAATTTGGTGAATTCTGAAGTAAATCCCAAAGGGAAATATTTGTAGGAGTATTTTTTAGTTTTTCAATAAAATCATACTCCTTTCTGTGTGAGGGAAAGTGAGAAGAACTAGGCGGATTAGGAAAAGGTAAAGAGGGTGGGGTTGGTTGTAGTGGTTGCAGATTGTTTTGAGAATTATATGTATGTGAAACAGTAATATTATTTGATTGAGCACTGCAACACATCAGGTTTAGGTGGGTAAAGAGTAAACTCGGGTTTATTGGAAGGATGAAGCTTATGTGATGGTGGGTAAAGAATGAGTCAAGGTTGAATTACATTAACATCCTTAGTTTTAGAGTATTCACAACAAACCTTAATAGAGGACTTAGAGGAGATGAAGTCCTGAAGGGCTTCATCTAACATATCAAGATCATCTCGAATAAAAGGTGTGAGGGATAAGTTATGGTTAATTGGTTGAGGATTCTCATGAAAAAATTTAGAGACATTAATGTTTGTTGTAGGGTGATCACAACAAACCTTTATGGATGACATAGGCAAGATGAAATCCTAAAGGGCTTCATTTAACAAGTCAAAGTCATCATGACTGAAAGTTTTGAGAGATAAGTTATCATTAATTGGTTTAGGCTACCCATGACAAGCATTAGAGGATGAAGTGAGTGAGAGGGAGTCTTGAAGGACTTCATCTAACTTCTCTACATCATCACTACTAAGAGGATTGGATGAGATTGTGTTTCTAAATTGAATCATTTGTTTGAAAGGTTGCTTGGATGTTTGTGGCTTGTTGTTTTTATGCATTGATGAATTTGATTTAAAAGAGCTAGGAACTAATGCTAAAAGTGAAACTTGCAAAGATTATTGTTACCCATAAATGCCATGAAAGGAAATGATGTGTATCATGGGTATGTGTAGGATCACGATGGGCCAAAAAGTGGTGATATGTAAGTGATATGATGGTCCATGTTGCTGACGACTTTTTTTAAACCCAGAATTGATGAAACGAAAAAGGTTTTTAAAGGATATTATCAACTTTCCACCAATATAAATTATGTTTTACTTTGAATTTAATAAATAATTATTATTCATTTTCTATTTGAATTATGACTAAAGTCTTAATTGATAGGTTGATTAAAAAACATCTATAGCTTTTAAACGGTATCACATTTTTTGAATCCAAAACATGCATCACATTCTATGCTTCACATACTATAGGATTAAAAAAAGAGAAGAATTTTATGAAGTTTTAACCAAGTTAAGGTGGTCAGAGATACGAGTTTTTATATTTTTAAAAATTTGTAATAAAAAATTCATAATTAATTATTTACTTGGAAAAAAATTACAAAAAAAAATGCATCACATTAGGACATGAATCCTCTATTTATATCTAAAATCTTATAAAAAAATATTATCATTTTTTGGTGGTTAGGGTGGTAAGATAGACACCTATTTTTTATTTTTTCCCTGAAATTTAAGTACTACTGCATTGAAATTTCAAATTTTCACCAAATAGATTTATTTATTTTTTAAATAAACCTAGTAGTTTAGAAACTACATTCAATTTGATACAAATTCTATTCTTACATATTTTTGTAATAATATAGATAAATTATTCAAATTTTTATGTCAAGTTTCCTAACTTTGATTTTTTTGAATTTTTTTCCACTTAAGGGCTTGTTTTTTCCATGATGATCCTGCACATACCTATATGAAAATGATTTAGATATAATAGAAAAGAACTAAAAAAAAATAGAAAATGAACTGCAACAAATAGAAAAATGTAAAATAGGAAACTGAATATTGGAAATACTAATGTAAAAAGTGCATAGGGACTGATTCACCCAAGGTGGCGAATGAGTCCTAGGAGAGGTGTTTTTTAAGATTTTTTTGAATTTTCTTGATGTTTTTCTATGTGTCTAGGTCTTTATAATGCAGATAAATACTAAAAATGCAAAATTTTGTAATGATTTGATGAAATGAAATGATATAATGACTTTTAAATGATAGTTTCACTAATGCAAATTTTAGTAAGGCCTAGGATGTCGAAAAAAATGCAAAAGCTAGTGCAATTGAGTCCTAGGATGTAAATGAAAATGCAAATAAAAAAATAATGTTCAATATGCAGGTTCACCAAAATGAACCAACCATTTTTATGGGGAGGATATTCTATGTACTTCTCTTGCAATCTTAGGGTTTCTCACCCAAAAGGAGAGAGATAGAATCCCACAAAAATTGAAGTGGTTCAATCAAAATAAGGAATGTATGTTGTAATTATGACTAAATGCAATGATCTAAATGCAACTAATTGATAAAATTGATTGATTATGAATGCAAAACTAATGAAATATTTAATGTTTGTAAAAGACTTAAAGAGATGAAAAAAATGTAAATAGAATAAAAAAGAAAGCTATAATTCAACATGTATGCACCTGTAAGACTCATGAAGACTAGAAATTACTCTAGAAATCTAGAAAATTTGACTTTTTGGTTGACTGGGACTCATTCGCCACCCTGGGAAAATCAACCCCAGGTTAGGGTTTTTTTCCCAGAAACTAATTTTTGCTAGATGGGTACTGGAATCTGTAGTTAAATCTAATATTCACCTTAAGGGGGACTCATTTTCCATCCATGGTGAATTAGTCCTTTTTTAATTTTCTGCAAATTCAAATCTTAGATCTATATCTTGACACTTGCACAAACACTTTTTGATGGAAAACCGAATCAAAATCTTGGAAAATTCTTGCATAATAGCTTAAATTTTATTGTCTAATGGGGGGTTTTCTTCAGTCAAACCCCTATTTGGCTAATCAAACATTAAATGGATAAAAATCTACATAAAACCCTAGCCTTAAGTGTGTCAAAGACTAGGAAAATCTGATGTAAGACAAAACCCTATTCTAATGTGCTAGAATAAGATGAACAAATGTGATTTGAATGATGCAAGACTTCAATCCTAAAAGCCATACAATATATCAAATAGATATAAATGACATGAAAATGTAATGCAAACCTTAAATATGAAGATAGAGAGAAAATGGAAGATAGGATCACTTTGAAAACAAGTCTTTAGGTGTGATTTGATGGCTAGTTGCATCTCCTCAACCTAGATTTCTCAACGATTCACCATAGGCATCCATCATCAACTCTTTGCAATGTTGGATCTTGGATGAGAAGTGAGCTTGAAGACTTGCAAAAACCCTAGTGTTCTACCCTAAAGCTTCAACTTAGCTATAGAAAATGCTAATGAAACTTATTATGGAAGACTCTTAATGCTTGACTTTTGATTTTGCTTTGTAAAAATGGCTAAGAGATTTGAAAAATGACCTAAAATGTGTATTTATAGGCATTAATACCTAATTTTATCATTATTTATACCTAAGAGTCTGACATCCATTGAAAAATTAAGTTGAATTAATTAAATTCCCTCTCAAATTTGAATTTCCCCCCAAAAGGGACTCATTCACCACCCTTGGTGAATGGGTCCCACTAGAGGGGACTCATTCACCCAAGGTGGCAAATGGGTCCCACTAGTGGTTTTTGGAGGTGGGTTTTCAAGATACGAGTTAATTAAGTTTGGTTTGTCAAGATTTTGATGACTTTTCAAGTGAAACGGGCCTCTAGATAAAAAAGTGAGTCTTAGGGGCTTATTGGTGCAACAACACCAATCCATTTTAATGGTTTTGCTTTAGTTGTCTCATGAAAATTTGAGTCAAGGTGATGGATTCAAAAATATATGTGTGTCCTGACTCTTAATAAGGTCCATTGTGACCATTCTAATGTAATTAGTGAAGTTTTAAGGTCTTTTGTGTCCATTTTGTAAATGTTGCAAATCATGTTGGAAAATTGTCAAGTTTGACAAAAGTTGTCTAGATAGGTAAAATGCCAATTTTCTTGTGTAGGTTCATTTTCCTATGATGAATAAGGTATAATTAGACCATTTGTAATGTCTTAGGTGAATAGGAGGGTCAAATTTTTGAACCCCAACGGTCATGGGGAGTTTGAAAGTTGATTGTAGGAAGTTGATTTGGTTTATTCATGATGTAAAAGGTTTAAATAATTGAGTTTCATTGATGTAAGGGTTTCTTAGAAGATTTCAAAGCAATAATAGCAAGAATTTCCCCTATTTTCATAAATTTTCTATGTATTATTGACAATGATAGGTGTATAGTACAGACCTGTACTACTATAATATGCTTCAAATGTGTTAAGAATCTATAGATAATTTTTCTATCTTTCATTTGCATCCATTTGAAAGGAGTTTCATTTTGTAAAACTCATTTTATTGCAAATTTATAGGTGACGGTCTAAACTTGCAAATTTAGGGGTTTTGAAGTTTTAAATTCCAGAGTTATAACTCATTCCTCCTATTGTGATCTATGTGTCTTGGAGGAATTAGTTTGATAGGTTAGGTTTTGTTTCTTGGATGATGGTTTTGTGAAGGTATAAAGGAATTATGGGGTTTGAGTTGCTGTCCCTATAGATTGTGAGTGGAAAAGAGCATGAAAAGTGAGGTTTAAGGCTAGGGTTTGATAAAAATGGTGAGGGAAATGATATATACCTTGTTCTTTTAAGCATGTATAGGCCTGAATAGAGGTGTTTGAGTTGGTTTCAAGGGTTGAGAAGGTTTGTAATATAGTTTTCCAATAAACCCTCATGTGAATGTCTTGAAACAAGGGTTTCATGAATAGGCATTTGGGAAAGTGTGTATCTAAAAACCAAGGGTGTATTTGGTGGTTTGAGGTCTGGTGAGTGTTTCTCCATAGGTTCCTTTGGTTGGTTGCAAGAATAGAGAGGTGTCTCTTTGAGAAAATGGCTTAATTCATGGCCTAGGACAATCTAGAAGGCCTAGTTTCAAGTTGGTGTTCTAAAAGAGTTACAGAAGGTGTTGAGATATATTATAGGTGGCTTTAATGGGTCTCAAAAATAGTGAGGATTTGGTGGATTGAGTGAGTTTGGTGAGAGATGGGTTCCAATTTTAAGTTCTGCAAACCTACTAGCAAGGAAGAGTGCTTGTGTGGAGAATAACCTTTGTGAAGGTTTGGGGTTTCAAAACCCTATTGAATTCAATTGGTTTAGTGTTGATTGGGTTGGAGGTAACCTAGTTTGATATCATTTAGTATCAAAGAAAAGGGATTAGGTCCCTTGAGAAAGAAGGTTAAAAGTTGGAGTGCAAGGAAAAGGTGTAATTGGAGGAATCAAAATTCCTCCTAAAGGAAGCACTATTGTTAGGAAGATTGATAGTCAGGAAAGAGAATTAGAATCCTTGAAGAAGGAGGATGCCTCATTAAAGTCTAAAATTGGATCGGATATGAGTGAGAGTGATTCTAAAGAGGAAGAGACCTCTAGTAAAGAGGAAGAGATGGATCCATAAGATGTGAGGATGCTGAAGGTTTTGAAGGCTGTGAAAGGTGAAGGACATGGCAAAATGAACTTGCCTATGTATGGGGGTAAATTAGATGGTGAAGAACTCTTGGATTGGATAGGGGCCATGGCGAATTATTTTGAAAGTGAGGAGGTAGATGAACAATACAAAGTGAAGAAGGAAAAAACCAAGTTAAAAGGACATGCTTTCTTGTGGTGGAACTTTGTGCAAGAAGAAAGGTAGAAAAAAAGGAAGGCTAAGATCACTTCTTGGGAGAGAATGAAGGAAAAAATCAAAGGTAAGTTCATTCCTAATGATTATAATGTTCAATTGCTTAAAATACTTCAAAATATTAGGCAAAAGGATCTAGATGTGCAAGCATACACCAAGGAGTTCTATAGGTTAAGTTTAAGAACAAAACATGAGGAAGATGAGGAAGAAAGAGTGGCAAGGTATCTAAATGGTCTAAGGTATAATATACAAGATGAAATCAATTTGATGACACCGAAGACAGTAGAAGAGTGTTTCCAAATGGCTATAAGGTTTGAAGAGAAAGTGAAGAGGGGACAAGAGATGGTAACTAGAGGAAGAGGAAATACTTTCTCGGGAAGAAGTACTTTTTCTACACCAAAACAGTCCAAAGAAGATCAAGAAGATGCTAGTAAAGTAAAGGAACAAGTGGTTGAATCTAGAGGTGGAAGAACAAACTATAGGGGAAAATATACAAATCAAGGAAGAGATCCTAAGGTGTTTGTAAGAAGGTGTTACAAGTGTGGTGAATTTGGTCATCCATTCTTCAAGTTTCCTGAAAAGTTTGGTGCTGATATAAGTGGAAGTGAGAGAAAACGTGAAAAGAGAGTTCAAATTGTGCAAGAGGATGAGGAGGAAAGTGTCAATTCATTAAGCCTTGTTGCTGCACCTAAATTTGGTGAAGCTTTGATGATGCAATGATAAATTTTTAAGGCCTCCAAGGAGAAAGAACCATTGCAAAGGAGAAGTCTTTTCAAGACCACCTGGAAGAGCAAAGGTAAAGTATGCAAGTTAGTAATTGATTCAGGCTCCACTAATAACATAGTGTCAAGGGAAATGGTAAAAAACTTGAATTTGGTAAAATTTCCTCATCAAACACCTTATAAGGTGTCATGGTTAAATGATGATCAGTCACTTCTAGTCAATGAGTAGGCTTTAGTTGAATTTCAGATTGGAGGATACAAAGATAGGGTACTCTATGATGTTATGCCAATGCAATGTTTCCATTTGTTGCTTGAATGTGCATGGAAATTTGACAAACATGTTATGTATGATGGATGGGATAATACATATTAGATTGTGCATGAAGGGAACTCATTCACTTTTTCTTCCATTACAAGAAGAAGATAGGGAGAAAACAACGGCAACAAAGGTAATCATGATGGGTAGAAAAGAGTATGTGAAGGTTGGTGAAGATAAGAGTAAAGATTTTGTAGTCACTGCAAGGGATGGAAATCTGAAGATAGTAAATTTGTAGGCTAATACATTGATTGAAGGTAGCAAGGAAGGTGTGAGAAGTGTGTTCAAGTTTGAGGCAGAGAAGGTTAAGGGTGAACACCTTGAAAAGACAAACAATGGGACTAAGAAAGTTGAATAAATACTGGTTGGGATAGTGGTATGCCCTATATTGGTTACTAAAATTGAAGGGCAATCAAAAATTGTTAGGAAAGAGGCTCCTAAGATGGAGAATACAGAGGCATATAGGTTTGAGAATGAAAGGGCTATAAGGACAGTGAGTTTGAAGCACAAATTTAAGGACAAAAATGGATTGGGACAAGTAGGAAAGCAAGGATAGAGTTATGAAGATAAGTATGCTATATTGACAAGGCAAAGGGTAGTTGATGTAGGTCCTATATCAGTGACAAAAGAAAGAGAAGTTAGGGGATGTTCAACCAAGCAAGAGAAGCCATATCAAGTTGACCATGAGCTCAAGGATGGTAAGCATAAAGAAATTATTCTGAATTTTCTAGTCAAGGTATCTTTTGTAGGTCAAAGACAAGGAGTTTTCAAAGGTGGAATCATTGAATACCAGTTTCCAGAGACATGGAAACCTTTTAGGCGGTGTGTATGGTGCATGAGCACCAATCCATTTTAATGGTTTTTCTTTAGTTGTCTCATGAAAATTTGAGTCAAGGTGATGGATTCAAAGTTGTTTGTGTGTCTTGAGTCTCAATAAGGTCCATTGTGACCATTCTAATGCAATTAGTGAAGTTTAAGGTCTTTTGTGTCCATTTTGTAAATGTTGAAAATCATGTTTGAAAATTTGTCAAGTTTGACAAAAGTTGTCTAGATAGGTAAAATTCCAATTTTCTTGTGTAGGTTCATGTTCTTATGATGAATAAGGTCTAATTAGACCATTTTTAGTGTCTTAGATAAATATGAGGGTCAAATTTCAAAATAATGCAAAAAGAGTAAAAATGTTGTCAACAAAATATACAAAAAGTAAAATTTTTGAACCCTATTGGTCATGGGGAGTTTGAAAGTTGGTTTTGGGGAGTTAAGTTGATTTTTTCATGATTTAAAAGGTTTAAATAAGTTAGTTTCATCAATGTAATGGTTGGTTAGAATATTTCAAAGCAATAATAGCAAGAATTTCCCCTATTTTCATAAATTTTCTGTGTATTCTAGACAATTACAGGTTTGTACAAACCCGTACTACTGTAATATTCTTCAAATGTGTTAATAATTTGTAGAGAATTTTTATATCTTTCATTTTAATCCATTCAAAAATAGTTTCATTGTGTAAAACTCATTTTATTGCAAATTTACAGGGGATGGTCTGAAGTTGCAGATTTAGGGCTTTTGAAGTTTTAAATGGAGTTTTAACTCATTCCTCCTTTTGTGATCTCTATGGCTCAGAGGAATAAGTTTGATAGGTTAGGTTTTTTTTCTTGTATGATGGTTTTGTGAAGGGAGAAAGGAATTATGGGGTTTGAGTTGTTGTCCATGTAGATTGTGAGTGGAAAAGAGCATGAAAAGTGAGGTTTAAGGCTAGGGTTTGATAAAAATATTGAGGGTAGTGATATCTCTTGTTATTTTAAGCCTGTACAAGCTTAAATAGAGGTGTTTGATTTTGTTTCAAGGTTAGAGAAGGTGTGGAATATATTTTTCCAATAAATCCTCATGTGAATGGCTTGAAACAAGGGTTTCATGAATAGGCATTTGGGAAAGTGTGTCTCTGCAAACCAATGGTGGATTTGGTGGTTTGAGGGTTGGTGAGTGCTTCCCCATAGGTTTCTTGTGTTGGTTGTAGGAATAGAGAGGTGTATCTTTGGGAAAATTCCCTAATTCATGTCTTAGGACAACATAGAAGGCCTAGTTTCAGGTTGGTGTTCTAAAAGAGTTGCACAAGGTGTTGAGATATGTTATAGGTGGCTTTAATGGGTCTCTAAAATAGTGAGGAATTGGTGGATTGAGTGATTTTGGTGAGATTTGGATTCAAATTTTAAGGTTTGCAAGCCTACTAGCAAGGAAGAGTGCTTGAGTGGAGAATAACCTTTGTGAAGGTTTGGCGTTTCAAAACCCTGTTGAATTCAATTGGTTTATTGTTGATTGGTTTGTAGGTAACCCAGGTTGCTATCACCTATAAATGTTATTTTGAAGAATAATTAATGCAAGGTTATTTAGATGTACGTCCAAATTAAGAATGAAATTGTCTCTTTTCTCAAGAGTGTCCAATTTTCTACATCACAGTTAGTTGGATCTCTTTCAGATCTACGTTGAATTGATATGATGCACTACATGGATAAAAAAATAATCAATCTTATATGGTGTTGACATGAGGTATTTTGATTATTTTGTTTGCATCTAATTAGGCCGACCTAATTGATATATGAAATGTACTTGTATTTATGCAAGACCTTTTTAGAGTTGAAAGAGAGTGTGCATGTGTGTGTAAAGGTGTGTGAAGTAAGTTAATGAAAAATGTGTGCCTAAATGATTTATTAGTTGTGAGTGGTATATTGTGGAAGAAGTGAAGGATCAAAGCAGAATGGTTGAGTGACTGCTATGCAGAGTAGTACTTCACATACAAAGCCTCATTGGAACTAAAATCAACACATAGAAGGTGTATTCGATCTATTCATATTATTGGCAGTGAGCCATATTCTTTTGTATCTTGGTGGTTAGCCATTTCTTTGTGTATTAAGGCTATGAGCCTTTTAAGGATAGTGAGTCCCAGCAATGAGCCTTGGAATATTCTATATCTAGATATATTATATTGTGAGCTAATCCTCACCGTGGTTTTTTCCCATTTTAGTTTTTCCACTAAAAAATCTAGTGTTGATGTGTTTCATGGTATGATGTTCATTTCAATGTATTTATTATGGTTTTCTATCATATGTTCTTTAATAATTGGGTGGTTTACATCTAAATGGTTTAATGGAATACTAATTCACTCCCACCTCTCAGTATTCTAGACAATAAACACATTCATCATTCCTTCTTTTTATCATTATTTCATTTCAAGGTTTAATTACCAAAATGGGGTTTCACCAAGGAAAAACCCTATTCACCAAAAACAAAAAAAAATCATCTCTTTGTATGTGTGGATTTTTCAGGTGAAGAAGGATTTAAGATTTATCAAAAGTATAATTTTTCAAAGTTGTCAAATTTTTCATCAAATTTTTTAAGCCACGGAATGTTACTTGTATAATTTATTTCCATTTTTTTTATAGTGAGATCCAGAGGAATAAGGAGTGCAAATCTAGGAGTTGAGGACTATGAAATTAGATTTTGGATCCTTGTAGTAGGACCCATTCAACCTAGGGAAAATATATCTTAGGAGGACATTCAACAACTACTTTTGGTGACTAGTACACATCAAGTTGTACCCTTCTCATATACATCAAAAGTTTATTGTTTCTAATTGTATAATTGAGTTCATTTATTATTTTTATTTTTTCTCCCAAAATGCATTTTAGGCACATTTACCTTGTCTTGTCATAAGGAAAACAACCAAGATCTCTAATAGGATTGACTCACCTAAGGGTTGAAAGTCAATATTACCTTTGGGGATCTCTTTTTCCTAATGAAACAAGAAAGATAGGTGCAGATCATATATTCAATCACCCCATTTTCAATCACTTACCTTTTTCGTTGTTTCATTTTGGTGAAACCAACATTATACATCTTAATTTCTAATTTGGAGGTCATTAAAACCCTAGATCTAGGAGTTGCATTAGTTTGAATTCTATTTAGAGTTGTCAAAATTGCATTAGTTTACATCTCATTTAGGTTTTGAAATTTGCATGTTTCATTAAATTTTACATATGAAATATCCAAAAAATTTCATGCATATTACATTGATTTTGCATATCACTTGCATATTAGTGTTCTTTCAATCATTTATATTATGAAATTGAGTCAAAATTGCATTTCAAAAAGTGTCACTTTTTTCATCATTTGTCACTATTTTCATTTGCATTACGACACCTAAATCTCGAAAAATCTATCATAGTCACAACCTTTTGCAAGCTGAAATAGAGAATATAGACATTAAATTAGACATTGCATTTTTATTTTTTAAAACCCTAATCAAAGACTCATTTTCCCTTGGGTGAATAATTCCCTGTACAAGTGCTTTTCTAAATTTTTGGGTATCATTTGGTCTCTGTTTTCTTCATTTTATTCCACTGTCAGATGTGGGTTTTAGTTTCAGAAAACAAAAAATTTAATACTTTTTGTCATTAAATTCAATTGGTCAAATCAAGTGCATTGTTTGAAATCAAAATTTTCATTAAAAAGACATTATTTTTATGTTTTTACATAGCACATTGTTCAGTAAATTATCATGCTTCCAATCTAAAAATTGCATAAGTTGGATAGATTACTTCTCATTTTTGGCACATACTCAAAATTCTAAATGTTAACATCTTTCCTTTTCATGTATGCCAAGAAAAATCTCATTAACAAGAATGTTAGTCATTCTTCTAATATCTTTCCTAGTTATGAGAGTCTCTTACTGCAAGAGAGTGAAATTTTTGACACATTCCTTAATTCCACATTGCCAATCCTTCACTCATCCCCTAATATCTCTCCTATTTGTGAGGATGTCTTGAGACAAGAGGATTCAAGAATAGACAAACATGAAAATCATAGTTTCTCTTCTCCCAATAATTCTCCTATTTTTGAAAAAAAATTGTTGGTGTTAGAAGATAGACTCATGGAGAGTCATGAAAATCTTAAAAGCTCCTCTCCTAAAAGCTCTCATACTTGGGAAGATATTATGGCACAATAGGATGAGATCATTGAAAAATTTCTTAACATCGCCTTTTCTAATCTCCATTCTTCTCCCAACATCTCTCCCACTCGTGATAATACTTTAGTGCAAGAAAGTGCAATCATGGATAATCATGAAAATCATGATTGTTCTTCTCCCAATACCTCTCCTACTTGTGATGAAGGTATATTGGTGAAAAGAGATATAATCCTTGAGAATAATGAGGAACCTTTTTTCCCCTCTTCCAATTATTCTCTCATTTAGGAAGATATTATTCCAAATGAATATGATATCATAGATACATCTCTTTCAAAGTATGGTACAAATGAAGAGGCTAACTCAACCTTTGATCCCCCCTCACTAGAAGATCATCAAAATGAGGATAAGACTGTTGAGGTTCTAAACATTAGATCTCCCATGATTATTAGACCGAGTCCTACAAGTCATCTCTTGAGCCATTTCTTATCATAAGACTACCTCAAAAAAAACCTAAACCTGTTAGAAGTATCTTGAACTTTGCAAGGAAACTTACTAGTAACAATATGTTGCAGCAACCTAATTATTATAATGTTGTTCATGCATAGAACACAAGGAACAATAGGAAACCTCAAACAATACCTACTTCATTACCATTGCCTTAACCTATTTTTCCTATTACTCCTTACTTTCCTACTTGTAGTGGTCCCTCCTAGTGTGCAACCAAATGATGTAGAAGCCTTAATTTGAGGTATGAATTTAGTTAACATTAACATTGTCTTTCATCAACATGAGTTACCTTCATTGGAAAGACAAAAACAAAATGAAGCTTTCATGGTAGTGGCTATCATTAATAAGCATGGGATAAAATGAACTCTCATTGACAATGGATCAACTCTTAATATGTGTAGTGTAAACCTTTTAGATAAGATTAGGGTAGAAAAGACTATGATTGAACCTGATTCTTTATCTACTTGTTGATTTGGTAGTACGTGGGAAAAAAACCACTTGGTATGATAAAATTTCCTATTAGAGTTGGAAAGGTCACATTGCAAACTCGTATCCATGTCATGCCTCAAGATATCTCATATAATCTTCTTTTGGGTACATCTACCATGGATCCATGAAATGAATGGGGTACCTTCAACTCTTCATCATTTAATGAAGTATGTCTATAACAACAAGGTTTATACAATCAAGGCTAACCCTCAACTAGAAAGTTGTTTGCACACTAAGAAAGACAAAGA
>VDFB02168118.1:158146521-158295656 GCA_007258455.2 Sequoia sempervirens
GGGCATGTGCGCCCCACGGCCAGGGTGCCTCCGCCCACGGTTGGGGCGTGTACGCCCTAACTTGGGGCGCATACGTCCCGCTGTGCGATGGCGCGCCCATTCCCCCCTCCCAAAAAAAGAAAAATTACAGTTTCCCGCTAATTTGGCAACCTACCCATATGATACATTTCTAAATATCTTACAAAATATGTTTAAATATTCAAAATCAATAACATGGGTTTTCGTACTCACCTTGCGGGGCACCGCGAAGTGGGTCCATCATCTCCGCAGCTGATCTGCTTGGTGAACGATCTCGATGTCATGATCTCGCGGCATGGTTGCTCCATCTCCTCTCCCTCTTCTTCCTCCTTTCCTCACTTGCTATAGTAACAATGACACCAGGTAGTTCTTCAAATTACCTTTTAACCCCCCCTTTTTTAAATAAAAGGTATTTTTTATCTTTTATTTACCTTTTTTTCTTTTCAATTAATCCCCTTATTTCCTAGAGCTACCATTTGCAAACCATACGTCCAATCAACTCCGTTCTAAAGGAAAAGTTGCTTAGTTTTTCACCCTCTATCCAACGGTCTCCTCCATTTCTTTCTATCGAGAAGTCATCCGAGGCCCCCTCCTTTCTTCCCCAACCGCCTTCTCGAGGGGGCATACCCTATCACTTTCTTCCATCCATTTCAAGCCAGGCACTGGGGCATCCCTCTCCTTCTTTGTCAGGCTGATGCATCAATCCCTATCCCTTTCTTCATCTCCGACATTTATTTTTCTTCGAAACATTGTTATTTTAACAATATTTTGAAGAGGGGCAAAATGTAGACACCCAAATTTGATCACTCCCATATGATCAAATTTCCCCCTTTATTCATCAATTCTGTCAATATTAATTTATATTGCACTTCTCACATAAGACTCTTAAAGTGTTTAATTTAATAATTAAATACTTTATTTGGTGCTTTTATCTTCTCTAAATTAAATAAATACACCAATTTATTTAATTTAGTCATCCTAATCTATTGAATTAAAATCAATTTAAAATTCTTCTTTTCTCTCGCCTTGTCACATCCTCCATAATCCATCTCTAATATGAATTAATTTAATTAATTCATATTTAGGGTGTGCATCCTCTTAATCAAGGATTAATGTCACATCCTCCTACATTTGCCACTTGTCTCTAATCTTCCATTAATTATCATAATCAAGTGTTTGCACAATTTTAATCAAAATCATTGGCCATTTTTAGCACCACTTTTTGGTCAATTCTTCCATTTTTCCTTTTTGGACATTGACCCTCCTTCCCATGAGAATTTTTAATTCTCATTTATTCATCCTATGTCTCTCTCCTCCCCATGAATTCACATTTTTTCTTTCCAAGGCTTCTAGAATATTTGACATGTCACCTCATGCACATGTGACCGATTCCTACCTTTTTGGAGACCCTCTCTTATCCTTTAGACTCTCCTAAGAATGTGAATTTTTAATTCACATTTATTTCTCCAACCACCTCTCCTTTTCCCATGGATATTTTTGAGGAATTCCAAAATTCCTCAAATGTCCCTTTCACTCTCACTTGGGGACAACAAATTCCTTTTTGAGGAGATTTTCCCACTCGCCAAGGTACTTGGAAGGTACTTGTCCTTCCTCCACCTCATGTACCTTTTGGCCACCTCATTTACACCTCACCTCCTCTTAGCCACTTCACCATCCACATGTCAAGATGTGAGGGCTTGTGAGTTCTCAACCCACCATATCCCTTCATCTTGACCTTGTTGGATCAATCTCAACCGTTGAATTCTCTAGAGAATTCAAATTCTCCTATAAATACCCCCTCCTCAAGTGCATTAAGGAGACTTAGCCATTTTGCAACTAAATGTTGCATTTTGTGCACTCATTTAGTCGTCAATTTTATCCACTTTCATTTGCATCCAAGCACATAGTCAAATCCTCCATTTAACCACATCAAGAGCCATCAAGGAGCATACAAATCAATCCAAATCAAGGGCCAACCAAGGAGTTTCAGCTGCAAGGAGGAAGGTATAATCATTTATCTTCATTTAACATTTTCCTCTTTGTCTTTTCAAATTCCTTAGGCTAATCTTGAGGTGTTTCATTATGTTTTCCATTGCATTTTAATTGCTTAGAATAGGTTAAATATTTTGATATCACATTAATATTTAAAATGAAATTGTAATCTTCCATTGCCTTTTGAAGGGTAGCAACTTGGGAAACACAAGTCTTGTGAAATCTAGATCTTTCGTTAATGCTTCTATCTTTGATGTTTCTAGCTCCTTTTCTATTCTAGCAACCAATTCAGTCAATGTATGGTGCTCATTCTGCTGAGTTCTATATTCAAAAGAGAAAGATCTTAGGACTTCATCTCTAGCTGAGATTTTAAATGTGAAAACTTCTTTTCCAATGGCAAAAAAAAATCAATTTCTACTTCAATTTTTGCTAGCTTGTTTTGATGAATAAAAAGATAAGACTTTGCCTCAGACAATGCATTAAGATTCCTTAACAACTAACCTCCTCCCTTGTGACTTCCACTGATAAGAAGACCACTTGGCTGAAAAATGTCCCCTTCAAGTGTTACAGTTGGAGATTGTATATCTCTATGAAAAGGAATCTCCTTTGCAACATCTGAATGGATGCAAAAAAATGTACTAAAAAATACAAATGCAATAGCTACTTTGATTTCATCTACATATGCAATAAGAGTGTTGCAAGTATGAGCTAGTTTGGTGGTGTTGTCATTAATGTTGTCATTGATGCCAACATGGTTCAGAATGTTGCAGATTGTGCATGTATAGTTGAGATGTTGTTGATATGTTGTGAGTACATGGAGCTATTCAAGTATGATGTTGCAGATGTGTTGAAATGATGAGTTACCAAGTACTTTTGAGAAAATTACTAAAGAGTAAAGTCAGAGTTATGTATGTGTTTAGAATGTGCTCTGGTATGTGTTGTGTTTCCTCTGTGTTGATCCTATTATTGTGCAAATCTGAAGGGTTGTTGTTGGGGATCTGTTGGTGACATCTCCTAATTTTTAGCTTTTAGTTTAATGGAGTGTGAAGTTTGTGTTCACTAGTGTGTGAACCGGTTTAGTAGAGTTGCATGTCTATAGACTGGGAGAAATTTTTCTACTCTGCAGTCCTCTATTGATTTGTTTCAGGTCTTACGGATCTGGAATATGTCTTGTAATAATGTTCTCTAGGTTCGAGCAGAGATGTTCCTTGTTTGGTGCTCCGGAAGTTGAGTTTTAGAGTTGTTGCACTTGTTGTGGATGTGTTTGAAGGTATCTAAGATGTGTTATCATGCATGATAAAGCATGTTATGTCATTTGCATGTTATCTTCTTGCTAGGAAGTGTGTACTCCAATGCTCATTTATGTTTTCATTAGATTTGGCTAACCTAGTGTTTACATTTCATATGAAGAATTAAAAATTTAATTAAGGAAGCATGTGGTTGATCCAAGATGTTGCTTTTGGTCTTGGTTAAGTCTTTAATTGGTCCACTCTCATTCCTTTCCACCATAGGAATGTTGAGTTTTTGACCTAATTTGAATTTATGAAATGAAGCGTGTATAGTTGACCTTGGAGAAAGTTACTAAGGTTGAAGATGGTATAAATGCATGTCGAGTTGTGAAGGATTAAAATATACAAAGCAACGAAGTAAGCCACAAGTGAAGAGAAAAGTTGTGCGAAAGTAAGTTAAGCAGTACTTTATTGTGTTAGATTCCTGAAAGCAATGAGTTGAAGGTTTATGTAGTCCTCTAATCAAGGTTGAGGATGTGTGTAAATTGTTGTGGTGGATCTTTCTGTTATCTTTTGCATATGTAGGCAATGAGCCTCCCTGTTGGACATTGAGTCCTCTCTATAGGAAGTGATCCTTTGTATTTGGGAAGTGAGCCTCTTGTATTTGGTTTTTCCATATTACTTTATATTGTGAGCTAATCCTCACCATGGTTTTTCCCTTATTGGGTTTTCCACATAAAATCTAGTGTTCATTTTGTTGATTTTGTTTTCTATTATCTGCATTTCATGTTCATACTCAATAATAGAATAGTGTGGTTGTGAAGTTGATAAGTGTTTAAAGTTTTGTGTTTGAATTTGGTGACAACTGATTTACCCCCCCTCTTAGTTGTCTTTTTCCTTTTAACAATTGGTATTAGAGAAAGGTTCCTTGGTGTAGAGCTTAAATGCTTAAGGTAGATCTGATGGCGCATAAGTTGGCAATCCCTATGTTCGATGGATCTAATTACAGTGACTGGAAAGTATAAATGAGAGGTTATATTATCTCCCTTAGTTACAATACTTGGAAGGTTGTTGAGACAAAGTATATTGCACTGGCGAGTAGTCCTACTACTGCATATGAGGTTTTTGCTTATGAGGAGAATGAAAAGGTGAGGAATGTTATTTATAGTGCTTTATCCAAGCCTGAGAGAACAAAAGTTATTTCTTTGGGCACTGCTTATAAAGTTTGGAAGAAGTTGGAAAATCTTTATGAGAGAAATGATAGAGTGAAATTGAAAAAGATGCTAACGGAAAAACATAGATATGAGAATTTGAAAATGGAAGAAGGAGAAGATATTGCAAGCTATTTCTAGAGGGTTGATCTAGCAGCAAATGAAGTTAGGAATCAAGGGGGAACTTTGGTTGATGAAGATATAATTGAGAAGATTTTAATGACCCTACTACAGTGTTACAATGACAAGGTTTCGATTATTGAGGAAATGTATGATCCTAAGAAATATACTAAAGAACATCTATTTGGCACCTTGACTACATTTGAGATGAGAAAATTTGGAAAGAAAAAGGATAAGACAAAAATAGCATTTAAAGCAACAAAGATTGAAGATGATCTGGATAGTGATGGTTCAGATGAGTTAGAAGCGAACTTTACAAGGAAGTTGAAGAAAGGTACTAGTAAGTATAAAGGTATGTTTCCCTTTAAATGTTTCAGTTATGGTAATATTGGTCATTATGCTTCAAGATGTTCAAATAGAGTTATGCATAAGAAGAACATAGATCATAAAGATAGAAAGGATAGGAAATACAAAAAATTGTACTATGTTAGAGAAGAAGTTGGAATCTCTGATGATGAATTTTATTATGAGGGTGATGATAGTGAATGCTTGTTCTTAGCTTTGGAGAATAAGTATGTGTCTGCTAACTATAGAATTTGTTCAAGAAAAAGTGATTTAGAGAACAAGAAGGATGAGATGGAAGGTACTTTGGTCACCACCTTTCATGCTAGATAGGATGAAGACTATTGGATGATTAATAGTGGATGTTCCAATCACATGACTAAAGATAAAAGTAAGTTCAGTAAACTTAAAAAGTATGATGGTGGTTTGGTCATGTTTGGTGATGATTCTGGAGAAAAGATTATTGGGAAAGGTACAATTAGTTTTGATGGAATTCACAGCACTGATCATGTATATTATGTAAAGGTCCTAAGGCATAACCTTTTGAGTGTTGGAAAGATGTGTAGCAAATGTTTCAAACTTGTGTTTTAGGATAATACCTATGAGATCATAAAAGGATCTAGAGCTATGGTTGTTGCAGGAAGGAGAACTCATGGAAACATCTATCAACTTAAGGGTGTTGATGGTCAATTCCTTGTATCTCAAGTTAATGAAAGTTGGCTATGGAACCAAAGAATGGGACATGTAAACTTTGATAATATGGTCAGGATTAGTTCAAGAGATGTTGTTTGAGGTCTTCCTAAAATCATAAAGCCTGCTAATTTACTATTTGCAAAGGTTGTTAGTTAGGGAAACAAACAAGATACAGTTTCAAAGGAAAAGAGAAAACTACTACCGGAATGTTGGAATTAATTCATATAGACCTTTGTGGTCCTACTAGAACAACAAGCCTAAATGGTGACAAGTATTTCATGCTCCTTATTGATGATTATTCTCAAATAACATGGGTTGCTTTTCTTAGATAAAAGACTCGGGCTCTAGATAGGTTTAAAGTGTTCAAAGAAAGATTAGAAAATGAAGTGAACCTAAGAATCAAATGGTTGAGATCTGATAGAGGTGGAGAATTCACTTCTAGTGAGTTTAATGCATTTTGTGAAGAGCATGGCATAAAGAGACACTTTTTTACTCCTAGAATCCCTCAACAAAATGGAGTGGTTCAGAGAAAGAACTGGACTGTATAGGAAGCTGCAAGAACCATGATGAAAGAAGAAAATGTACCTAATGTGTACTGGAGAGAGGAAATACACACTATTGTTTATGTTCTTAACAGATTTTAGATCAAAGGCAATAGCACAAAGACTCCTTATGAGTTATGGACTGGTAAGGATCCTACTATGAAATACTTTAAGGTGTTTGGAAGCAGATGTTACATTAAAAGAGATGATGAGAATCTTGGGAATTTTGATGCTAGATGTGATGAAGGGATTTTTCTTGGATATTCGACTACCAGCAAAGCATATATATGCTTTAATAAAAGATTGAGGAAGATTGTTGAGAGTACAATTGTGAAGGTTGATGAGGATATGCATAGACCTATTGAGATAAGTGAAGTTGAACTAGATGGTCCTTTCTATGCACCGGTATCTGAAGAGAATAAGGAAGAGGAAGAAGAACAGACTGAAGAAAAAGAAGAAGAAAATGAACCGAAACTTGTTCCTAAGACTCCTAAGTATGTCTGAAAGAATCATCCAAAGGAACAGATAACTGGAGATTAGAGTGAAGGTGTGAAGACAAGAAGTAAAGTAGCAATTGAGGTAAATTTTTGTTTACTTTCTAAAATAGAACCTAAGTCTATGTGTGAAGTATGTGAAGATGACAGTTGGGTTAGAGCTATGAAAGAAGAGTTGCAGCAAATAGAGAAGAATCGGACATGGGAACTAGTTCCTAGACTTGTGAATAAGAATGTAATTGGTTCAAAGTGGGTGTTCAAGAATAAGTTGAATGAAAATGGTGAAGTTATAAGAAACAAAGCAAGACTTGTATGCAAGGGATACTCACAAGTTGAAGGCATAGACTTTGAAGAGACATTTTCCCCAGTGGCAAGAATGGAAGCTATTAGGATGTTTTTGGAATTTTCTACCAAAAAGGACTTCAAAGTATATCAGATGGATGTCAAGTCTGCATTCCTGAATGGTGAACTGGAAGAAGTATACATGGAACAACCTAAAGGATTTCAGTTATCAAACAAAGTGGATATGGTTTGTAAATTGAAGAAGGCATTGTATGGACTAAAACAAGCTCCCAAAGCATGGTACACAAGATTGGATAGATACCTAACACAACAGGGATTTAACAAAGGCTCTCCTGACAACAATCTTTACTTTAAAGTGCAAGGTAACAAAATGTTGATAGTGGTAGTAAATGTTGATGATATCATCTTTGGAGGAAATTAAGGTATGTGTAAGAGATTTGTAGAGGAAATGCAAAAAGAATTTGAAATGTCCATGATTGGTGAGTTGAATTTCTTTCTTGGTCTTCAAGTAAATCAAAATAATAAGGGGATATTCATTTAACAATTGAAATATGTGAAAGAGTTGTTAAAGAAGTTTGAAATGGATTATTCCAAACCGGATAGTACTCCTATGGTGACCAAATGTAAGTTGAGTAAAGATGATGAATCTACTAAAGCTGATCAGAGCAAATACAGATCTATGATTGGTGGACTATTGTATCTTACTACTACTAGACCAGATATCATGCATGCAATATGTTTAGTTGTCATATTTCAAGCAAAACCTAAAGAAGCACATGTTATAGATGTAAAGAGGATATTTAGATATCTTAAAGGTACGTCAAATTATGGCTTATGGTATCATAAGGATATTGATTTCACTTTAAGTGCTTTTACCAATGTATATTGGGTTGGTTGTGTGGATGATCGGAAGAGTACTAGTGGAGGTGCTTTCTTTCATGATGGAAGATTGGTTTCATGGTTAAGCAAGAAATAGGACTCGATTTCTTTATCCACTACAAAAGTAGAGTATATTGTTGCAGCATCTTATTGCACACATGTTTTATGGATGAAGCAAACACTGAAGGATATTGGAGTGATATGTGATGAGCCTATTCCTTGTTAGGAAATTGGGTCATCTCAGATAGAAACATCTAAGAACAGTAGTCCCTTTGGGGATTTTAATTCCTTCAAGTTGATTCAAAGACACTACTACTATACCACAAAGCGGAAGCAAGCATAGTTGATTTCCCATATTAACCCTTATGAGAAAAGCGCATGCATATTTAACCAGATCCAACACCAGCATAGACAACCATGAAAAATGAAATAAAAGACATGAACACATAGATATACGTGGGGGAAAAACCCTTTCGAGTAAAAAACCCCACTCCAAAAGCCTAGATCACCATTGTATTATTTAACAACAAAAATATAGTTACAATCCATTATCAGGCTCATGACCTTTACAGGAGATTTACATCTTGTTTCATTCTGGAGAAAGTTCGGCAACACAACCCCACACGACTATCTCTCTCAGTAGGAGACATCTCATGGCTACACAGCTACACGACTTGACCACTAGTCTCTCACCCTCTCCATCACACATTTGGCTAGCCTTCACCTTCTATGAGATTCGTCTCTCAGTGTCAAAATTTCCTTCCTCTCTCTTGGCTTCTTAGCCTTGTGGCCAATTCAACAACACTCGGCCTCTTCGCCAAGTCATCACCCAACACCACTACCTATATGGTAGAGGAAAAGATCTCCATGTAGAGTCCTCTTCATCTCAACCTCCATGGCCTCCTACCACTTCTACTCCTAAAGTAGTAAACGGGAAGAGGCTCGCTGCTGAGGCACTTGAGTCGATTCCCCCTACTACTTCTCAACCTGCTCCTCCTACTCTCGTTCAGGATTCTATTCCTCCGCTGGAAATGGTTGTACTAGACATTCCCATGGTTGAGTAGGAGCCTTTCGTTAGTTCACAACCTCCGGCCTCTGGCTCATAGAGTCACAGAAACTGCCATGGGCGCAAGCGTAAGCGTATGTGAAAAGCTCTCATGGCTGAAAAGTCCATCTTATAGAGGAAGGAAGAGGAGATGACTGCCCTTGTATTAGGGCCTCCTGCAACCTCCTCCTCTCTCCTCCCCTCTACTTCCATTCAAACCAGCTTTGCATCACTTCTGGATTCCACTATGAGTGTGAACGCATCTAACCCCAAAAAGGTGTAGGTTTTCATCACTCCTTCAGTGGAGTCACCTCTTCTGATGTCCCTTTTAGATGTCGCACCTTTCTTGAAACCCCTAGATATGATGAACACTTCGGTTGTATCTACTATGGTTCTCTCCTCCTCTTCCTCTACACCTCTTGCCTCATATGTGGGGATTTTGCATCCCTCAACGAAGTAGAAGGTGGAGAGTGGTCCTTCCAGCAATGGAGGATGTAAGAGGATCTTGTCTTCTCCAAAAGGTGGCCACACACTAACTTGTTCCATCCTAGTGACGAAACTAGTCCCAGCTTCTCCCAATTTTGTCACTGCTCTCGAATCACTCAACGAACCTAGTGATGAATCTCAGGCGCAACCTTCTCTGTCCATTGAGGTGAAACATGGAACTCCTATGAATTGCATGTTTAACTCTCTGGATGAGGTTTTGGCCTTGTCGGTGACCTTGCGGGGCCTTCTTCCTTAGCCCTTATTGCAAGAGGGTTGGACGCCTCTCTTCTTAACATTTCACCACTATAGGCTTGACCTCCTTCCCCCTACAATGATCTAGATTGGGAGGAAGACAACCTCTTGGTCTATCAATGTTAGGGGGAGGCTCCTTCTTTATCTTTAGATTAGATGTGTTTGTGTGTTCTGATGTGTTCCCCTGTGATCGTGCTATGTGTGCCTAGATGACCCTTGTCACCCATGTTAGTGATTGGATACAGGCGTGGTTTTTGTGTTGTAAACCTTCTTCTATTTGTATCATCATTCTTCCATGTTTGTGACTTGATTTTCAATAAATTGGGGACGATGCAAAGCATTGGGGGCATTTAGGCTTCCCTTCCATGTTGACCCAATTTTTTATTTTTACTTTGTGTTTTGGTGCATTCTTCACATGGTTTGATATAGTAGGGGGTTGATGATAGTTCATTTTATATACTATATATATCTGAGCAATTATGACCCCAAAATATCAGGCTACCCCTATACCCTTTGTTTGTGTTTTTTTTCTCTTTTGATTTTCCTTTTATCTTTTTCTCTTATTTGCTTGAGTTTTCCCTCTCATGTGTGGCAACGCCGCTTCTTCAACATTTTGATTTTTAGAAAATGCATTCGTTGCCAACGAATCTTTTCTCAAGAATCTTCACAAACCTCTTTCAAGAATTGTATTCTCAACTTGAAACCCTAACAAAACATGTTTCCTTCATCACGGGTTCGTAAAGAAAGAACTTGAGAACCTTCCTCTAAAGTGGGAACAACCTTGTTCTTCCCCTCACATGGGGGCATATTCTTCCTTTTGAATTCCTTGATGAAGTGAACATCTTTCAAAATGATTCCCTGATGATGAATCGATTCGAGAAAGAAATATCTCTTTCGTACTTTTGAATAGTGCATCCCTTGAGTGGACCCCTTCTTCATGCCAGGGTTCCCAAGGGACCCCTTTGAAAGTCTTACAACTTTTTGACAGTTTGTACTACTATCTGCTTACTTGCTTACGTGGCCGCTTTCTGACATGTTTTATTTGCGAGTAAACATGTCACTTTACAGGTGCGCCTATGAAGCCACTTTCTAACTTTTCAGAGTCCCCTTCCTTCGGTTTCCTCCATGTGAGAGACCTTGGGGCATACCTCCCTATAGGTCTGTAGGCCTATAGGCTGCTTCCTTTGAGCTTCCTCCATGCGAGAGATCTTGGGGGTGGCTCCCCTATAGGTATGCAAGTCTGTAGGGCGCTTTCTTGGGTTTCCTTCATGCGAAAGATCTTGAAGGACACCTCCCTTGCAAGTCTACGAGTTTGTAGAGCACTTTCTTGCATTTCCTTCATGCGAGAGATCTTGAAGGACACTTTGCCTATTGGTCTGCAGGTTTGTAGGGCACTTTCCTAGCTTCCTCCATGTGAGAGATCTTGGGGGACACCTTCCTTGTAGGTTTTGGGGCTTGTGAGGAACTTACTTCTCGAGGCTTCCTTCATGTGAGAGATCCTAGGGGTTGCCTCTTTGTAGGTTTGCAAGCTTGTAAGATGCTTTCTTTCTTTAGCTTCATAGTTCTACAGGGCTCTAAAGTCCTTTGCTCGTCCTGCACTCTCAAGTTTTCCCAATCATGGTTTGCTTCCTCGACGATTCAGTTATACATTTCTAACTCTACTACTTCTCTGATCTACTTTACCGAAGCACTCATCAGTATTCGTGCTCACTAAAGTAGCGGAAAAATGTATAGGAGTGAATTTGTACCCCTTATGCAAATTCCCCTTTCTCCCTTCCTCACTTTAGAAAACTAAATTTGAAGGCTAAATTCCACATAAGCCTACTCCCTTCATTCCACTTGGTGTCCACTTTGTTTGTTGGCGGAGGAATAACTGTCGGGGATGTTGGCACGGTGTGCTTACGTCCCTATAAAATTCCTTCATCTAAAGCCTGTAGATGCGTTACACTTCCCATTGGAGGTCAATTTGTAATGCCCTCTTTGACTAACCGCCCCAAATATGGTCATTTTTCTCATTCTCCCTTCAAATTCACTCTTCATTCTTCCATTTCATCCTCTACACAATCTCTTCAAGCATTAACCAAGCGTTCTAGCATTCACTTCTTTCCTTCTAAGTTTTCAAGCAACACTTTGCACTCCATAGTAGCAACAACAACACTCCATCAACTCCATAGAGAAAGTGTGGAACCAACACCATTATAGTAGGGGCTTGAGTCCTCTCATTTTCTCCTCTATTAGCTAGTGAGCTCTTGGTGGAGGTGGTAAGCTTTCTACTCCTCTCCTCTACAATTTGGTTGAGTAGCACATTACTATTTTGTAGTGTTTTTGTGTTCTTTACTTTGTTTCCTTCTTTATCATACTTTTTCTCCATTATCGCTATCTTGGTTGTCTGTGGAGGTGGAAACACCAAAATGGGGATCTGACTGAGGCAAGCCCCTATACAACCACCCAACAATTTTCCTTTTTATTATGTGCAGGTGGACATGCTTCTTGGAGCTAGCTGGTGAACAAGCTCTTTTGTGAGATCACTTTTGTCACCCTAGCTTTAATCTATTTACTTTATCACATTCATTTATACATTTCTTATTTCATAGTGTTATTTTGTTCTCCTAAAAACTATTAGCTAGGTCGTTAGTCTAATTTCTAGTGTTTAACCTTGTCTCTTTAGTCCTCTAGTTGTATGGACGCCATCACACCTAAGAGACACCAGCGCGCCGCGCTTTCGTCACAGAACCACACTTTCATCCTTGGGAAGAGAGCTACCTAAGGCATAACGTTGAACCAAAAAAATTGGCTCGCCTAGCCCCATTTCGAGTTTTGGGTCTACAAAGTGGTTGAAGGACCTTATAATCCTCATCATCCTCATCCCACATCTCCTAACACCCCTTTAAGCTAAGGTAATTTATGGCATCCTTCCGTTCTTGGCTCTCTATGATGTGGGGCCCTGAACATGGTTGGTCCTCCTCTCTTACAATATAATATATAAATATATGGATTTCTATGTTTTAATAGCTTTGTGTTATGTGATGTATTTTGGATGATATTTAATTTTTCTTCATGATCTTTATATTCTTTCTATAATGTATCCTTTCCATTTTCTCTATCATCTTAAGTAGGAATTTTCAAATTGAAACAAAGAAAAAGAAGGTGCACCAAAATCGATTAGAAAAATGATGCACCTAAATTTTCTGTGTTTCACTCAATTATGAGGGGTATAATGCATAAATGATAATCAAAAAATCAAACCTAACCAATATAACAATCAAAAGGAAAGTTTTAAGAGGGTCAAATGTTGTGTACCTTTTGCAAAAATTTCTCTTTAGGCCTCACTACTTGGACTCATTTTCCTAGTGGTGAATGGGTCCTAGCTAGGGTTCTGGAAAATCAATTTTTGGGTTCTTTTCTTCAATGTCTACACTTCTAGATCCTAGTCTAAGATTGTTGGAAACCCAAAAACAAATTTTGTAACTCAGTTTCCATGATCTTGCAAGAAAGGTGACAAATTTGACAACTTTGACAACTTTTTCTCTCCAATTGATCTTCAACCTAAAACCTACAACAACACATCAAAGGATGAGAAAAAAAAAAAAATTGTTAGAGAATAGGTGTTTGCCTTGGTCAAACCCTATTTTGGTAATTAAACCTTTAAATTAAATAGAAATTCATAAAGGAATTATGAATGAACAAATGTAATATCAAAACTCACCACACCTTAATTGAACCTTGGATTGCAAATCTGAAACTTAGCATGAAATGGCCTCAATGTGTGTAGATATTGATTACAAACTTGAAATAAGATAATGGATTTGAACACTTGAACTTGATCACCAATGCTACATCATCGCATTAGCTCAACAACATGCATGACTTTGACATGATGATTGATATCTTGATTGCTACAATAAACTTCTATAAATCTACCTTTGAACACCTTCTTGAATGCTCTTGAATAATCTATAATGCTCTTGTAAAAATTGTTTGATTACATAACATTTTCTTAGATGAAACTATGTGAAATAACCTTGTATTTATACATAACTTATCATTAAACCCTGAATTTCAAATATCACATGCTGACATTAGATCTAGGATTTGAAATCATTAAAATACTGCCAAAAACATATCATATGGGGGGGTCCTAGGGTTAAGTGAGGACCCATTCGCCATGTGGCGAATGGGTCCTAGCATACTTAGCTAGAACACACTTCGAGGATTATGAAATGATATGTAGAAAGGGGGTCCTAGGACCTAGTGAGGACCTATTCACCAAGTGGCAAATGGGTCCTTGGTCACTAACCTAGGACACATACCTTGTAAAATTAAGTGTTGTGTACTATCATTTATGAATGTCAGGTTTTATCCCTTGAAATCTACAATTAATTACACTTGGATTTGAATTAAAGCAGCCAATTAATATCAAATTAACCTCAATTAATTAATAAAGCCCTATATTAGTGTGAAAGTGTAGAGATACACTTTACAACACCCTAAATAAGGAACCATTTAGTCCATTTAGTTTAAAAGGGCCCTAAACTTAATGTGAATGTGTGAAACACATTACAACACTAAATCAAGGCATAATTAGGTTCATTTTAATATTAATTACTCCCAAACTAAGTGTGAAAAAGGGATACCTTTTTCTACACTACACAAATACAAGATGGCAATTTTAAGAATAATGTATATAACCCACATCAGGTTTCAACGAGGTTTTGAGAACCCCATCAGAGCTTGATATAGTTCTGGAAACCATTTCATTTTCAACACATTCCTTTAAGGCACAATCTTAAGAAATCCGAAAACCCAAGTGATCTCCGAAAAAGGGGCCCCAAAACTAAAAAAAATGTAGCCACTTAAAAGAAATCCTTTTTATCAAAATTAGAATAGGTTTTTGAAACCCTATCGAGGACCGAAAAAGGTTTCAAAACCTTTTAAAATCCCTAAAACTGCATTACTCTTTCTTTCTTCAGTCACCATTCACCAAGGTTGCAAAAACCATTTCGAGCTTTGACATCGTTTTCAAAACTTTACAAAGAACTAATACAATGAGTAAATTTAGGCTTAACTTCAAAACATCGGACAAACATAGGGTTGTGACAACTAGGGTGAGATTCAACATAGGTTCAAAAAACCTAGGAAGAAAATGTTTTGAACCAAAACAAAATTTTATTTGGGGTAAACAAGATTTTGAGGGGATGACAAAAACCATGGTAACACTAGAAAAGCTTGGGACACAACCAAATCGGTAGCCGCACAAATTTAGAATTATGTAAAAGGATTTATAGCTAAATTGGCCTATATTCAAGTGTGTAGTGGGCACTTCAAAATGTTTTTAAAATAGATGCAGTATCGGTGGAGTCTCTCAAAACATGTTATATCTAAGTACCTAGATTCCATTATCTTTTTGGTTGATAAATACATCACCATGATAGAGGTGATAGAACCTTGAACCTCATGGATTCCACCATTTCCATATGAGATTTCAGATACAAAAGTGGAGTCTTATGTTTCCCAATCGCTTAGCCTCCCAAAATATTTTAAGGAAAAAATACACCCCACTGTAAAGGAATACAAGGAGTCTATAGCCAAGGAAAAAGCTACAGAATAGCACAAGGGGGAGGGATAAGAATAACTACCACCAAGGGATAGATAGGATCCAAAATTAGCACCTAGATCCACTCCTAGAAGATCCAAAAGATTCTAAATAGAGGCTTCATCCTCCACAAAAACCAAAAGCACTCAGTGAAGGAAGAGGAAACTAGAGAGAATACCCAAAAAAGGCCCCTCGAAAAAAGAAGCAACAGAGGCCCTCTTATAGATGAGTGTAAAAAAGAAAAAGGAAAGGAAGAAAAACCAAGCAAAGAGAAAAGTGGAACCTCAATTAGATACAAAAGAAGAAAAGGAAGTCAAATTGGAGACATCCTCTAGACCGAGAAACCCATCAGTCCTATTGTTAGGTGAAGACTAGTTATATAATGCATTGTTCGAACACAAAATTCTCTCCAAAATAATCCAAACATACTACAAGATGCCTCCTATCAACAAGAAGACTACAGAGAGGGAATTGATAAGATAGTAGCATCACATATTACCTTAGAATATTTTATGAGTAAATTACTAGATTAAATAACTTCTGCACTAAAACTTCAAGGAGAGAAAACAATTGGATAAGAAGAGAAATTATAGTAATTGACCATCCAAACGATTGTATCTTCACTCACAGATGCAAAGAAGGAAAATATAAAGGAGTTACAAGCAAATGAACTCCAATCTAAGAAACACTTAAAAAAGTTCATGTTAGAAAAGATAAGGACAAATCATAGAGGCTAGACTATAGAATCATATAATTAAATGTACGAGGAAGAAGAAAAATATTGTTAGAGTAATCATGCATTAGCTAATAATTAATTAACCTTTAATTAATTATTAGTCTAATTTATTCTCTTGCACTTAAGTTAAACTTATGAGTTCTTTTAGGGTTTTAGGGTTTTGCTCCTATATGGCACTCAACCCTCATTGTAATTATCACTCAAGCTTTCATATCTTTTTGATATTCTCTTGTTTTTGTAGCTTTTTCTTGTTGAGGAATATTGCAATTCTTTGTTTGCAAATCTCTTGCACAAAAGGTGTATTTTTTTGTTGTTTGATTCTATGGCTCATGGTTTTGTGATGTTTTTCACAATTCTAACAAATATGGTACTTATTCAATATAGAATCCTCCTCGAACAAAGGCACCTTCTCCAATGCAACCTATAAAGGACTCCTTGGTGAAGCAGTAGCACATACAAACAAGAGCATCTTCCAAATTGCTCCAACTACCCATGGTGGGAACACAGGTAAATATAGGGAACATTTCACATCTACAAAAAATTCAATTAGGGGAAATATTTCATCAAATAGCCTAAGATGAAATCCTGAAGAAACATGTAGAAAATGTTGAACATATAGAGAAAATGATTAAGGAAATTTAAGGAAAATTTCCTCAGTTGAAGGGGGCTCTACTTAGGCACCTCTGGCACAACTGAAGATGATTATAGATGAACTCTTACAAAACCCTAGCCTATAGAAGGATAAGATCAAACAAGAAATACATGCAAAATTCCAAATGAATAGGATGGATGGAGTTTAGATCAAATGTGATACTATCTGGTCACAAGTAGAGACTTATCTTAGCACAATCAATGACATAGTTGAGGAGATCAACCAAATGCTCCAATACTATCGACAGTGACCTACCATTATGGCTTTTACAAAATCTTAGATGGACACCCTCAAAAAAAAAATTCTACATAGCTCACAACATTATGATTCCACTAAAGACATAGATAGGAGTATCTAGGTAAATCTTGAAGACCTCCACGATCAGTATCAACAACTACAAGATCAAAGGGATAAGATCCAACTATTTTATCATTAGCTTAGAGAATTTGTCAAATTATGACTGACACATCTTTTTGATATCATCCATGAGGCTCAACAATTCTCCCAAAGCATTCAAATCCACACCACTATTCTGAAAGCAAAGAAGCAACTAGTCCAACTCCAGACTCATATTAATCAGCTACAATTGGAAAAGAAACAAGGAGATGGTCACCTTCCTACCCTCCAAGGCATCTATTCAAAAATTATACTAGCAAAGGAAAGTTGACTTGAGGACAAGTAAAGGTTTTGAAGAGGGGATGATGTTAACAAGAAAATAGTATATAGACACTAGTTCGAAGAGATGTAATATCTAACCAAAAAGAATATTCTAGAACAAGAGCTTAGGAAGATAGAATATACTCTAGGGATACTATCTAAGGGCCACGTCCCATATTTTAACTATAAGTATATATAAATATCTATTCACTAGGAGAGAGGAAAATGTATGAAGTAGTAGCAGAGAGAAATATAGACTAGTGTAGAGTAATGGGGAAGAATATAGAGTATAGACTCGAATGGAGATATAAGGAATGTAATGAATGCTCATTTATATAATATAAAGAACTCTGAATTCTTATCTATCTTGTATGTGTATACTATTTTATTCTCAATTACAACTAATCCTGGATCTAGAATACCTTCTTGTGTTGCCTCAATAGGACCTACTTCAAGGTTATAGACTACAACTTGTAGAGATCCTTTGGGAATAAAACTATGGTTTGTATCCCTCATATTTCTTGCTAACAAATCCTATAGTTCTTTTTTGTCCTCCATCTTTGTAGATCCATATATATTAAAAATAAAAAAATTGAGATCAAAGATTAGACTTTGTACATGTTCCATAATCCAATTTGAATTTTTGGCATGCAGCTCAATTATGATTCTTCTAGCCTTCCATAGTATTCCCAATCCTCTAGAATCCCCAGGTGCATCTACAAAGACACCTAACCATCCTCTAAATTGTTTTAAGAAAAAATTTATTATTGCTTCCCGAGTTTGGTTTCTTGCAATATTATGGTGTCCAAATGTTGGCATTCCAATTGGCGATTGACCTAGTGTTGTTTATTAGGGGTGTTTAGGCCCCTAATATTCCATGTTAAGATCTTCATTGTCCCCCAAGGGAGGTGCTTCCTCCCTTGGACCTTATCATATAGGTTTTAATTAATGTTTGCTTACCATTTAGAGCTTATTCTTCCCACTTCTATTTGCTTGTTTTCCTTCTTTTTAGTTTACAAAAATAGGTTTTATAAATTTTGTGGCTCTTTGACTAATGCATTTGGTTTCAATTATGTCTACTACGTCCATTTCCTCATTTTATGAAGTAGAGTCACAATCCCCCACCAAGACACCATTCACTTTAGAGCCTTATGTATCTTATGTCTCAGGTAGCACATTAACTTTGGCAATGTTAAGATCAAGTGTTTGATATTTACCACTACTTTCACTCCTTTGGACTTAGGTACAATTTCATCTATTTGGGGGTTTATATTTTTAGATATAATATTAAGGAATTATTATTTTTTAAAATTTAATTTGATTAGAGGTTAAATATCAAAATTGTAAAAAGCTATATGAACAATATACTATATGGATATAGTTGTAATAAAATAAACAATTTAACATATATTTATTCTATTGGATGTTTAAAATCTAGGTCCTCATAAATACAAAAATATGCATCATGTTAGGGCATTTCAAACAACCCCACAAGTCAATACTTGCACCTAAAGGAGGTGATTTTCATTGTTCATACACATGTGGCTATGATGACCAATTTTTGACATGTTTATTGATTCCATTTGCTAGACTTTTGTATTTAGCACAACATCCAATCTATGTGTTTATTCCCTTTTAGTAACTTTATTTGTCGTGCAATACATGAAGAATCCTCTCATCTTCCAACTTTGGCAATATACAACCATTAGCAACCTCCAAGCTCCCATTAGGTGTGATACAACCAAGTGCTTAACATTAAGTTTAGATCTTTTCAATATGCATCTAGAGATCTCATATGATCCATTAGAGCTAGAACTTATGCATTAAGGATCTTTGTGTCAACCTCCTAAGAAACTTCTTTCCCTGACACTCTCCATACTTGCCCATGTTGATACTATAACATTATATATACCTCATCTTCATTCATTTTTGTCTTAATAAGAAGCTCCTTCAAACATTCCCTAATCTCACTATTTTCCACTACCAAAATATGCTTTTTTTATATGTCCAAACACTACCACTATCAAAAATACCATTAGGACCCAAAACTACTTTAATCACCTTGGAGATATAGGAGAAGACCAATTAAGGATAAAATTTAACTTATGATAAATAAAAACTCCCATATTAAAGAGGACCCTTAGTTAAGCCCCCTTCTCCTATCTTGGAGAAGACAAATTAAGGATAAAATTTAACTTATGATAAATAAAAACTCCCATAGTAAAGAGGACCCTTAGTTAAGCCCCCTTTTCCTATCTTGGAGAAGACCAATTAAGGATAAAATTTAACTTATGATAAATAAAAACTCCCATATTAAAGAGGACCCTTAGTTAAGCCCCCTTCTCCTATCTTGCCTCCTCCTCCCTAACCCAATAAGTATAGTTAAAATATTGGTTGATAGTGTTTTGGAATTTTCATAATTTATGAGTCTTTGTCTTCTCATAAAAGAATGGTCACATATAAACAATTAGTTGTATGGAAGTGTAGAACTTGAATTATATTTATTTAAACAAAAGAAGAATTGAGAAGTGGTGTTACTTTCTAGAATATTTATTATTAAATTTTGAGAGGTTCTTAGAAAAGATAAAGAAAATAAAAAAAGTTTTGATATTTCAAAAAAGTTTGGAATGTTGAAGTAACAAACTATGAATGTAAAATTCAAAAATTTCTATAAGAAAATTCAAACAACAAGTATTAGTCGAAAACTACTATAAAATATATGAATGTACAATGATCTCATCGTATATGTAGAACTAGAAAGAAGTGGGAAGGTGAAACAAAAGCACTAACTAACCCTTCAAAAGATGTGACACATGTAGAACACTTAGGACATGAGAACATGTATCATGTATCTATGAGACGAGACAACTTAACCACTAAGTAAACTTAAACTAATGTGAATACATCTACCAGATCTAACAACGAAATAAATAGTAACTAAATGTATAAAAGCTCTTTTTCACACTAAGGAAAGGAAATTAAAGGTAGAAAGGTCGTGGGTATTTCCATTATTCAACTCTTTGATTCCTTTTCATGCATGCATTAGGTACCTAGGAATGCGACAAAATACTAGTGGAAAACAAAAAACGGTGAAAAGACATTTCCGCGTATTCTGTGCGTAATCATTGCATGCAACAAGGCGAAATTTCTCGAGTAGATAGAAGCATCTTTGAACGTAACAAAATAAGAGCTTAAGTTTTGAGGCATCTATCTTCCATATTCCACGTGCACATTTAGTTGTTAGGCATGTTTACAAATAGAGTTAGCCTTTTAAACTTTTGAAAATGGCTAATTACATAATTGTTTTAGGGGTTCGCCATAGTGTATGTACATGTGACTTTAAAAAGACATGTTAATGCAAAACATATATTTTTATGACAAATATGAAATTTCTAGTATTTGATTTTTATTATTTATATTTTAGATAAAAGATAGTAATTGATTGATTTTTTTTTTTAATAAAAGGCTGTAAGTCGACTATTTATATTATATAATAGTAGAGGTTACAAAATGTTTTTCATAGTAGTATCTAGATGAGATTTTAATACAAAATGTCAATTGTTGCATTTGGATACAACAAACAGTTTATCAACAGTTGACCAGTCCTTCCTATTTGATGACTAACTTCTTTCCTATTGGAGATGTCAACTACGCAAAATAACAAAACTAGTTGACTTTACAAAAATTTGTAAGCAGTTATTATATTTCTTCATGCCTTTTGTATAGAGAAACTATCTTCTTTGCCATCTTTGCTCATAATTTGATTTTGTGGAGGGGATGTTTCAGATTTTGCAGTGATGTTCTTGTCAGGAAGGATTGGTTGGCAACCATGGATGAGTGGCTACACATTTGAAAGCCCTGGTGTTGCATTTGATTCCTCAGTGTTGACCTCTCTTTGTTGTGACGGAATAGGATGGCTCAGTAAAGTTGCATGATGGCAGTGATGTGTAAGAAGGAACAAGATTGCATGATACTTGGTCTTGAAGCTCCTTATCATGTCTTCTCCCAATTCAACCTGATACTTGTTCAACTCTTTGTATAGATAACTTGATGAATTAAATTCAAGTGCCAACCTCATGCCAGTATAAATTTTTATTATAAAAATATTGATGAATATAATTTGTTTTGAAGTTTGGGTCAAATTAATATATTTTAAAATTATACATATCTTAATAATTTTAAGATTTATTTCAATTGTAAAGTGTTTTATTCTATGCATCTCTTTTTCTTAGTATAGTACTAATATAATATATTCCATCATTCCAAAAAAAATCTTCTTACACTTATTTCACTTATAATCTACATATATTTATATTATCCCTATCAATGTACTTTAGAAATTTGAAGTATTACATATATTCATATTTTTATAAGCATTTCTATAGTCACACATCTGATCTTAAAACTTTTAACTTTTGAAATTCAATTGAAACCTTACAAACTCCATCCTATAGTAATAAAAATCATTACACACAATAGTTTGTACTAACAACATAAATTCCTACACACCATAATTGTTAAAACCACTATGGTACTTCTCCACCTTCGTTGGCTAAGTGGCAACATAATACCACTTATCATAATGCTTCCAAGATGATCCCCTATTGGGCCCTCTATGGTACTACCCCACCTTCTTCCCTTTGTGTGCTTATATTCTAGGTTCTTCTAAGGTCACACCAATGAAGTCAAGTGAGAGGAAATTTCTATACTCCTTAAGGCTAATCTAGCATTCACACAAAATCACATGAAAGAGTATGTAGATCAATATTATATAGAGAGTACCTTTGATGTTCATGATTGGATTATTTATGTCTTCAATCTTACAAGTAGCTTTCATTGTGGGACAAGCAAGGTCATAAGTTGGGTCAAAAAAACTTTATCCCTTACCAAGTGATCAAATACCTTAGTGAGGTGGGATAGAAGTTGGCACTCCATACCTCTTCTAAGCTACATGTAGTTTTTTGTGTCTCTTTCCTCAAGAAATTTATTTTTACTACTATTTGAATTCCAATAGAACTACTAGCATTGGATAAGGAGGGATCCATATTTTAGAACTTGAGGTTATATTGGAAAAACACACCAAGCACCTTCACACTCATTCTATTAATGATATTTCAGTCCATTAGAAGGTTCTAGAACCTAAATATGCCACATGAGAACCCACTAGACTTCTCTCCAACTTTTCTCATCTCAATATTTGATGATAAATATTTTTTAAGGGGAAGGCAATGTAATGAACCCCATTTTTCTATATAGTAGCTAGTTCTAGTTGGGTGCATATTCTTTTTTAACCACTCATAGGTAATATTAAATAAAGGTGTGGATGCATATGCTTGATAAGTCATCCCAATAATTAGTTAGAATAAATTATTTTCCCCGCATGTATGTGATGCTAGTAGTTGTCTTTAGCAAGACTTTATATTATAATGACTTCTCAAGTTGAAGGTACCTTGGATATTTATAACTAGTGTTTTATCTATTGGGAGGTTTCTCCCTTGGAATGTTGTTGTACATAATAAAAGTATTTTGTTTCTCTCTATTATGCATATTTTGTGTGTACTATTTTATCTATCTTGTAGGTTCATTATAAATTTTGGAAAAAATGTTAGTATCTCCATTGTGCAACTCTTTGGATATTTAAGATTTTAATGAGGTAGGAATCTTGTGTATTTAAATATTCTTTCATCTTATCAATATTTCTTATTTTAAATGGTAATATGTTATTGCATGAGTTTGTGGAAAGAAAAAGGATTGTCTCTACCTTTAAATGCATTTTTTGTTTGAAAGAAAAACATGCTTGACATAGTAATATGTTTATTGTATACAAAGTTTGTAGAAAGGAAAAATAATACTTATGCCATTATGTGTTCTCTTTGGTGAAAGAAATACATGCTTAGATTTTATTAATGGAGATTGAAGTTTTATGAATCATCCCCTCTTTGAAAATGTTTATTTTCAAGGTTGGATGTGTCTTGTTTGATGTTATAAGTATTGTTCAAACATTGCTAAGGGTCTAGCCATACATTGTAGACTTGTATTAACATGTTTAATGGTTTTCATCATGTGAGAGGCATGAATTTATGTAATCATACCCATGATAGGTATGAGATTTCCCAAGAGAAGAGTTCATTTGAATGTTGGAGGAAAAAAGGTATGTATTTTTAAGTTTGATGTGTCTATATGGTTGCTTTGAGAGAATATTCTAGTTCTTTTGGAATCTCTTAGATATTTCCTAATTTTGTTTGAGTTTTCTCAGACATTGTAGGACTAGGAAGCAAGACAATGCATTTGCAATTGACAGGTCGACGCATGTGCAAATGGCAATGCATCTGCATCTCAAATGTTGGCACATCTACAAATAGCTATGCATTTGTTAATATTTGATTGTTTCTTCTTGCAGGTTTACCAGAATGATGAATATGTTATAAAGCAACACATCTACAAAATACCAGTCCAATGCATATGCCAACACAGTGACACACCGATACAGAGTGGCACATATGCATGACAATTTGACACATTTGTAGGTAAAACAAAGAGGTAATCTTTAGGGTTTCATCTGAATTTCAAAGTTAATTTGATTTCTAACCCTAACTAGCTTTTGTTTCCTATTTGCTAGTTTAGACTAAAATTTACAGAATTGGGGGATTTATCAAAGCATGGAGCAAAGTGCTTGTTAACACTAAGTCATGAAGCATTTGTCAAAATTTCAAAGTGTTCATCAACACTTGTGTGAAGGATGACCTAAGATCTCTTTAACTTCATGCTTTATCTTAGATTAATATTTTAATTTGGGTTGATAAAATGAACAACTCCTCACACTTCAACTGGGTTTATAAAATTCACACACATTATTTTTAGTTTAAAATGAATACATCTTTGTTTGTGCTCTAAAATTTACAAACAACTTGCACTTTGAACATGCAGATTAAAATGAACCACACTTTCTTTCAGTGCACCTAAAATGAACTTATCTTCTTTGTTCAAAGTGTTTGGTAATTCGGATGTGTATCCTCTCCCCTTGCGCCTAGTGTGATCTTGGGTGAAGAGAAACATCTTGGACTTGCACATTTGTTCATTTGTAACCCTATAAGGTTTTGCTACATATCCTCTCCCCTCACGCCTAGTGTGATATTGGGTGAAGAGAAATAGCAACTCCTTTTTTCTTTTAAGTAGGAGGCCTACCTTGAGATAAATCCACACAATGGAGAACTCAAGGGTTTGACCTCAAGCAATGTTTTTGGGTGCGCTATATAAATTGGTTGAGAGTGAAAGTTGTAGATCAATCTATGCATGTAGTGCTCTAGACTTATGTGGGTTTGTTAATGCGATGTCTAAGAGGTCGATAGTGGAAACCCAGTTCTACCCACTAGAAACCAATGTTTTAGAATCCTAAGACTTTGAACATTTTCTCAAAGTGGTGCAATGGAATAGCATCGTTCCACGAAGTTACTTGCCATGTATCAAACATAGTTGAGGTGACACAATCCATTGCAAGGAATTTTTCCTTCCAAGGTAAGAGGTGTATCGTGTATGTGTGCATACTCTAGTTACTCACTCTATGGGAGGTATTTTATCATGTGGGCCTACTTTGAGAAAATAAACCTAATCTATCCACTAAATAGGTAGTGCAATATGGTGTGTTTTTCATGTTGAGACCTTGTAACACCAATTAGTGAGTTCTTGTGGAAGAACACATGTAAATCACTTGATTGAACCTCATTGAGTCATTTTTGCATGATGTTTATGTGTTTTCAAAGTCAAACATTAAAAAATTAGGTAAACTTGCATTTCAAAGATCCCCTAGGTAGATCGACGCATTTGCTTGACAATGTGATGCCTTTGCACAAACTAACGCTTTCATTTTTTTCAAAATGACACTTTTGTTTGCACATCAATGCATTTACACATTAGTGCATTTTCTAGGGAAAATAGAAATTTGAACAGAGATGCCTTTGTTTGAATTGTTCAACGCTTATGTCAAACATAAATGCTTCTTCCAAATATCGACGCATTTTTAGAACAACATTCTGGCGCATTTTATTGCCAGTTCGATGCATTTTCTCAATAATCTAGTGTCTTTGCTTGACAGTCCAATGCACTTGCTTAATCTGGAAAACTACAACTTTAAACAAGAAAAAAATAGATTGTATTTTGGTTCTAAAACATCAAAGAATTTTATTCATTCCTCAAATCTCCCAATCCTTCTAGGCTATGTTATTCTAATACAATCTATTAAGATCCCTAAGAGCAAAAAAATCCAAAATATGATGGATTATTTCTTGGAGTTTGTGGCATTTATGAATGTTTTGTCTAGATATACCAGTTAATATGGGGTTCCTCCACATTAAGCTCTCACATTTTTGGCTAACTCATCACCATTTTACCATGCCAAGAATGAACACATTCTTACAAAAAGTGTCATTTGATATCAGTGTAATCATGGAAATAGACATATTTTATGTTTCATGCATTGTGGGGCCAAACCAACTATGCTAAAATAGCAAGGTGGGTGGTTGAATGTTATCAGGGGCCTCTATTTATTCCCTAGGTATCTCGATCCTTTTAGACTAAACTATTCTAGTGTACTCCCTTAAGAGCCTTGAGAGAAAATAATTTCCAAACTATGATGGTTCATTCTTAGAGTTTGTGGCACCTTAAAAATGTTCTATCTAGATGCACATGTGGATATGGGTCCCTCTATATTATATTTTCTTAGATTTTGTCAGCTCAACATCAACTGACTATAACAAGAACAAATGTATTCTTGTAAAAAGCATTGTTTGAGAGAAGTGTAACCTATTGGTGTGAATAAAGTCTTGTACCTAGTTAATTTCTTACTAGGGGACTTAGAGGACTTATTCACACATTAAGTTCACTTAGGTTAGAATATTCCTTCTAGAAGTCTTAGTTGTCATATCTAGATTTTATCTTATCCTAGGTTGTTATGAGTTAGTTGTCTCATGTGATAGGATTAAGACACACATCACAATCTTATCTAATCTTATCTCTCACCTTGTCTATATAAGCAACATAATTGTACACTTTGTAACATACTCCATACCTTATTATCATATTGATAGATCTTAATATCAAGAAAACTCATTTTCTTGCATACTCTCTTGTGCAAGGAATCCATTTTTTTTCAAGTGGTCTTGGGTATAGAGCTAATTTTAGCTCTTAAATAGTATCAAAGTTGAGCCTTGTAAATTCCTTCTTAGATATAACAGTTGATCTATTGCTAGTGAGATATCTTGGTGATTTTTAGTAAGGTTGAGTATGCTCTTCCCTTGCACCCTATGGTGATCTAGGAATTAAAAAAACTCAAAATTTTACCAAATTTAGAAGGTTCCTCTTTGTGGGTTTTCATTACAAGTTATTTTGGCTCATTTTGGAGGAAATTTGAGCTCACAATTAAGTTTATGGCATCTAAAAAAGTCAATATTAGCTTTCATTTTGTCAAAATCCAACATGTCTTTCCAGATATATGAGGGTTTCAAGTTGGGAGGTGGTTACCATGGAAAAAAGAATATTTTACATTTCGTACATCATGGGACCAAACCAATTGTTCCAACACATTATGGTGGGTGGGTGAATGCTATCAAAGCATTTTTCATTCTCCAAGTCTCCAAATCCTTCCAAGCTATATTTTCTAGTGCAGTCTCTTAAGAGCCCTAAGAGAAAATTAAAACTACCAAAATATGGAGTAGTTCTCAAAGTTTTTGGCGCCTACAATGTTCTATATATATGTTCAGGTATGTATGGATTCCCTCTATATTAACCTCTCTTTATTTTTTCCAACTAGAAACCATTTTACCATGCCAAGAATAAATACACTCTTACAAAAAAAAACACTTGAGAGAAATGTAATCATGGAAATATGCATAGTTTGTATTCAATGGATTGTGGACCCAAACTAATTGTAACATGTCAAGGTGGGTAGGTGAATTCTAGGGGAGGCCTTTATTCATTCCCTAGGTCTCCTAATCCTTCCAAGTTGTGTTATTTTTGTACAATCTCTTAAGAGCCTTGAGAGCAAAAACTACCAAACTATGACGAAGTAGTTCTTAAAGTTTGTAGCACATAAAAATGTTCCATCTAGACCTATATGTGGATATATGGTTCCTCCACATTAGAATCTCTTAATTTTTATCAAATTGACACTATTTGACCATACCAAGAACAAATTTATTCTTACAAGAAACATCATTTGAGAGCAATACAATCGTGGAAACATGCATATTTTTGCATAGTGGGGCCAAACTGACTACACAAGCACATCAAGATGGGTGGGTGAATGCTTCCAAAGGCAACCATTTGTTCCTTGGGTCTCCTAACCCTTCTAGGCTATGATATTTCAACATAGTTTCTTAAGAGCACTAAGAGAAAAAACTACAAAACTATGATGGAATATTTCTCATATTTTGTGGCACTTAAAAATGTTATATTTAGAACTAAAAGTGGATATGAGGTATCTCCACATTAACCTCTCTTAGTTTTGAAAAAATAAAAACCATTTTACTATGCCAAGAATGAATGCACTCATATAAAAAAACATCATTTGAGAGCAATGTAACTATGGAAATAGACATATTTTTCATTCCATGCATCGTGAGACCAAATTAATTGTGCTAGCACATCAAGGTGGGTAGTTGAATTCTTGGAGGAATCTATTTATTCCTTGGGTCTCCCAATCCTTCTAGGCTATATTATTCTATCACAGTCTCTTAAGAGTCATGGAGAGAAAATAATTGCTAAACGATGATGAACTAGTTCTTAGAGTTCATGGCACCTACAAAAAAATATAGATAGGTACATGTGGATATTATTAGGAAAATGATGCCTTAACCTTGCAATTTCAGTGTAGGGAAGTGTAAGGGGGGTACCCCTCCTGTGGGATTTGAGGGCCCATCCCACTAGTAAAGGGTCTAAGGGCCTTGTGCCCTAGTGGGGGTTTGGGGGTAGCACCTAGAAAACCAAATTATATATATACATATATATACCTCTACATATATATGCATATATATGTGTGTGTGTGTGTATATGTATATATATGTATATGCATATACATATATATAAATATGGAATATTCATCATTGGTCACAGATCTGATGGTAGATATTATGTTGGATTTTCTTGCCCTAGAAGGAAACCCTTCTTTTTATGAGGGCACTATATTATAGCTATGTATTGGATTGTATTGAATGTGACTCATAGATGTTGAGTTGTTTGTCAATATTTGGTTGGTGATACTCCTAAGAAATCTTACTCTATAAGTATATTGTAATCTTCTTGATTTCTAAATAATATATTAGATAAATTTTGGAGTGTGGGTTTTCTCTTGAAATGGTTTTCCCCACGTAAATCATTGTGTTGGGGTATGAATGATATTTATGTTTATTTTTGTAACTATTTTAAAGATCTTTTTTTTTTCATAACCCTCCTCTCAAGTTTACTGTAGGGAATTTCTTCACTACCTTAGCTTCCTTACAGATATTGGGTCCCTCCACATCAACCTCTCTCTTTTTTTTTCAACTCAACACCATTTGACAATGCCAAGAATGAATGGACTCTTGCAAAAAGCATCATTTAAGAGTAATGTAACCATGGAAACAAACATATTTTGTGTTTTATGTGTGGGGCCAAACTGATTAAACCAACACATTGGGTGGGTAGGTGAATTCTATCATAGGCCTCTATTTATTCCTCAAGTCTTCTAATGCTTATAGGCTATGTTATTACGATGTAGTTTCTTTAGAGTCCTGACAATAAAAACTTCCAAACTATGATGGATTATTTCTCAGAGTTTGTGGCAACTATGAATGTTCTATCTACAAGTATATGTTGATGTTGAGTTCCTCTACGGTACCCAATCCCAATTTTGGTCAACTTGACATGGTTTTACCATGCCAAAAATGAATGCATTCTTGTAAAATGTGTCATTTGAGAGTAATGTAAACATACCAACAAGCGTATTTTGTGTTTCATTTGTTGTGGGGTTTCAAACCAATTGTTCCAATATGTTGGAGTGAGTAGGTGAATGCTACAAAGGCCTCAATTTGTACCCTGAGTCTCCTAATCCTTATAGGCTATGTTATTCCAGTGTAGTATCTTAAGAGCCATAAGAGAAAAAATATCAATTTTTGATAGAGTAGTTCTTAGATTTTATGGCACCTAAAAAAAATTCTAGACCTACAAGTGGATTCTAGGTCCCTCTATAGTACCCTATCTTATTTTTGGTCAAATCAATGCCATTTGACCATGCCAACAATGAATGCATTCTTGTAAAATATATCATTTAAGAGAAATGTAAACTTTCCAATAGGAATATTATGTGTTACATGCATTGTGGGGCTATTTACCGAATTATGCAAACACATTAGGATGGGTAGGTGAATTTTATTGAAGGCCTCAATTAATTCACTGGGTCTCTTGATCCTTGCAAGCTACCTAAAATTCTTTTTTTCTACTTAGGGAAATTCATTCAAGATTATGAAAAACTCTTATAAATTTGTATACAACATTGAAAAATTTATTTAATGTATGTGAGAAGTCACACCAATAATTATCATCATAAGCATGAGAATTTAATTAAGGGTCGCATGGGCTTTGCATTGAAGGTTTTAAGGAATCTTGTATCTAGATCCAAACTTTGGCACTATCCTTAGAAATATCTCTTGAGTGCATTAATTAAAAATATGAGTAAGTTTCTTGTTGATCTTTTTCTAGTGCTAAGGATGGGATAATGGGTGATGAAATAGTTGTTAGGTAGGGATATGTTGTTAAATTTTCTCCATGGTTGGCAAGTGATGATTGCTTATTTCTCTTGGTTGTGACATTATGGTATAGATGTAGATTTCATTATATGATGCTACTAGATTTTTCTTAGGCTACAAATCATGTATTGGAGGTGATATATCAAATCTTCTATTACTCTTGATAGAGTGTTGATACATCCAAGGCATCAATAACACCCCAATAAATTATAGTAAAGTAACCAAGACTTTACAACATACTACAACACATCAATACAAGTACCTAGAAATCACATAAACAAGCTCTATACAATATAAAATAATGGTATGCATAGAATACTATACTACATTATGGCATACCCAAAGGAGTGCTAATCATACTAAGACCCATTTTAAACTATATAGTGCATCTACATACCAATCACTGTGCACATAACAAAGAAGATAAACTATACCAACCATAGAGCACACTACATCAATAAGTAGAATAGAATGCATAATAACAAATTAGGCCATGAGAGTTCATAATAGAGAATATACTAACTCTAGTGTTTGGAAGGAATGGAATAATAACATATAGTATAGTTGACTTCCTTCTCCTTTTGCAAGCTTAAAATTGACTAGATGTGCATTTTAATGGTTGAGAAGTTTAGTTTATTGTGCACATGTCTAAAAGGGTCTTGTGTGGTGGGATAGATACTCCAATTAGGTTGGTGAGCACCTACAAGAAATGACCTTCCTTGGAGAAATCTTAAAGCTATATTTCCTATTTATTAGTGTGGTCAAGCTCATTTCGGGTTGTGAATTCATGTTGTCGAGGAAGCAATATAGAGTGGATTTAGATATCTCCTCATGGTTCATAGCGGCTCTTCTTTACTTGCAAACCACAAAGACAGATGTGGAGAAATTAGCTCGAAAGTTATTCATACCAAAAATATTAGGCATGTTGGAGGAGGTATTGGAAGTGGCCTCTCTGGGACTTGGCATACCTAGGCCTCGTAACATGGAGCTTCTCTCTATTCTAGGTGAGGTAGTAACATTTTACCCTTTTATCCTAGACATCAAAGGCATGGTTCTACTTAGGAAAAGGAAGCAGGCTAAGTGATATGTAAGCTCCTTGCTATGAATCACTTAACAACTGTTAGATTCACCAGGATACAAATTTAATTTAAGATTGAAACTGATGATGCTTATGAATTGAGCAAATAAGCACATGAAATGCAGGAAAGTAAATAAGCTTACAATATCATACACCAAGAAAAGAGAGAAAATATTTTATAACGGAGTTCACTAGACTCTGGCTACATCTTTGAATCCGCAAATATGCGTGATTGTTGCCATTATTATGATGCAACTGCTTTTACACCATTATGGTCTTTCACTGAGTTACAATTCACTTCAAGGAAGATTGTTGCGCTTTAGGCTCTTCCCACTTCCACACTGCAATGACAAGATCTATCTGGCAACATGTTCATTCCTAGCTCCTTCGTCACCTTTACAATGCTAAGCAATGAAACTACAACTCACTCTCACAATAAGAGTACAAAACAAGAGGCATCAAGCCTTTACATGCTGACTTAAAAGTCATGAAAATTCTCTGAAAGAAAAACAATGAGTTTTTATCTCTTCCTATTCTTCTAAGAGACTACTCATAATTCTCTCAAAAGACTCACTAAGTTTTTATCTCTCCATTTTCTCACAAGAGACCACCTAGCTCACAAAAATCTTAGAACCTCTGAATTTCTAAATTTCTGAATGAAAAACTCACACTCCTACACCCCCTTTTATACATAATTTTGGCTAAAAAGGCCAAAAACCACCATAATAAATAAAATAACAAATTACCAACAAATACCCTTCGTTTACAAAAAATAATAACAACCCTTTTAAAACCCATTTTTAATTTGTTTATAATACCCTTGTCATTTCTCCATTTACGAGCTATATTGTTTTTATTTGTTTATTTAATAACCATTTGGGCTTATTCATTTATTAAAGGCGTTAATCTTTGTTTTTTTTAATTTTTTATGAAATTTTGTTTTAATCCCACCAAATCCTCTTGAGATCCCACAAAATCTGATGGATTTTTTTTTGTGAGATTAAATAAGCCTCCACACTTTATTTTCAAAAATAAAGCATCGTACGTGAATTTTTGTGATTTTTTTTTTGCACATCCCCTACAATTCCACGTCACCATCTAATCAATTGCCATGTCACATGTTGACATCATCATTTGACTAAAACTTTGATCAAACATAACTCGCACATATGAACTTCGTTTTATGTGAAACAAGTTGTGTCAGGTTTGTCTTCACGAGCTCTATGCATTGATATTGGTTCTGGGAGATTTTGAGTCGGTTGAATTTTGAGGTCTTCAAGATCCACCTGGATCACTAAGGTGGGAGTAAGCTTCCTAAAGAAAATGCTACATCTTGAGCCAGTTCAGGACTTTGAGTGGGTTGGAAATTTTATCAATTATGTGCAAAATTTTGGTGATGAATAATTCATCATTTTTGTAAGGTCAATATTTTGTTTTTGTTCTGCTGAAAGTTTTTCCCTAGTTATAATTTTTTTGGTGTAGGGACATGGAATCTTTTTTGGGTCCAGTGGACACTTGGATAATGGTTTGGTTGATTTTTTAGCTAGCTTTAAGTTTTGATGTGTGTTTTGATACCTTGGCTTTGTGTATCTGTTTTTGGGTGCTTGGTTAGGGGGTAGCAGTGTTTTGGTATATTTATGATGCAACATTAAAAAATGTAATCCTACTTCTATATTAATAAAAATAATTTAGGCCTTTGGCCTTTTATAAAAAAAATAGATTTTTTTCCAATAAGAGCACTAGAGTCAAATTAGTGTGGTGCATGACATGAAGAACAAGATAAAATGATCAAGACAATCAATCTTAAGGAAATAATGAACTTTCAAGTGTTGGACACCAAGTAGAGAATATGGTATTATTATATATCTATCCATGAAAAGGGTATTTAACTTCTCATACTTATAGATTAGTTTAGGTACTCTAGTGGTAATCAATATATTCAGTTAACATTATCAATAGGATAATTAGATTTTACATAGAAACTTAGGATTGAATTCCCATATTTTTACTAACTCGTTACCTACCTTGTAACTCTATGGGTCACAACCCACTAAGGAGTGAATAGATTCACCAAAATAAGCAGAGAAACACATGCACTCATCATGACATTCCATCCTAACAATCTAGTCAAATAATATGTCATACAAAAAATGCTTCAAGAGACACATAACTAAAATATATATAGTGTACAACACTTAGAGAACCTATGTTTTTTTCCTTAGAAACTCAAAGGACAACATTGTCCAACTCCAAAATATTAAAGAGAGGGTTTAGGATATTCAAGAGGGGGTTATAGAATCCTACTTATGTTGAAAAAGGATCCCTAATCAAGGTTCAACTTGAAATATATCTTACTTAATCCCATTTAATCAAATCTAACACCACCCCAAAGGAGTTCCAAAGGAAAAATAAGAGTACAAACATCAAACCAAACTTTTATTAGTGTAGCCTAAACCCTCTTCACCATAAAATAATGAAGACTAGAGGACATAAAACCCAATACAACTCATCTAAGATAGTTATAATGTAGTAAAATGATCAAACTATATTAAGATACCATGGTCATTAAAATGTCAAACACATAGTAGACACACACCTTTTGTTAGCATAAGATGTACTCATAAAACATGAAAGGGTATGACCATGTTTGGAACTAGGACTACTCCAAGGGACTAAAAAATCACTCTTGAGATTAAAAATAATCTAGATATCCAAGAAGATAACTCATTGAAAAATGGCATCACTAATGAATACCTAAGAGAAGCCAAAAGATAAATTGAGCCAAGGGTTGAATCATGAATTTTTCAAACAAGGTAAGGTTGGATTTTTAAACATTTATGTTATGAATCTCAAATTAGATAGTAGGATGAAATATTTGTAACAAATAAATATTAAAAGGAATCAAATGGGTATCATGTAATAATCATTTATAGCAAATATAGGCAACATCAATAAAATAAATTTGTATTAACTAAAAATCCATATAGGTGTACAATGTCACATGTTAGTAATACAAAAATATATGTACAAAAATATCAATAGGCATAGAAAAAATTCATGATGTAATCAATCAACTCTCCATAGGAAGGGAAGAGTTGATGACCCTTTGACTATTGAGTGGATGGAGAGGCAAGCGATGATGGTTTCTTTCAAACCCATTGACTTGACCTCCTCTCTAAACTTCTTTGGAGCTCCACCTAGTACAATTAAAAATACACATTAATATATGGAAAATGAATTATAGAATGACATATAAGGGAATAATCACTTAATGTCATCTGATAATTGGTCTCAAGATTTTTTTTCCTCTCTTCATTTGTTCGATGGGTAGGTGCATGATCTAGATTTGTGACCCCCTATGACAAGCATAAAAAATACAAACTATAGATGAATATCATTCAAATTTGCACTAATAGACATGGTATAAAACAAGAAATAGAATGTGAAATTTACTAATCTGGCTCATTCATGTATAGGCATTGAAGATAAAACTGCCACAACAATGCCCACCTCTATTATTCCATGAATATTGGGAAGAGTCTGAACTGATGTCGTCAACTAAAAAGGAACCTTTTTTTACCAAAATTTACCTAACATTATTTATAAACATAATTATTAAAAATAGTCAAACTTACCTCAATGAAACTTTTATGACCACTCCCACTGATAGGTCCTAATGTTCAAGGGCCAACATCCATAATATAAAAAAATTTACATGTATTATATTTACTATTTTTTTAGTAATTACATACATGTGGACTCATCATGGTCACGTAATTAGGAGCTAAAGGGTTGTTAGATGTAGGGTGAATACTCTTACCCTAAAAATTTATTACAATCAATTTAAATAATTTTTCAATTACCATAGATGAATATAGTTAATCTTAAATTTCAAAAGGAAATATAGTAAATTATATTTAACCTTAATCAAATTTGCATGTTTATCAATGTTAAATATTATATCCAACATGTCATTTATGAACACAGTTATTTCATCCAATATGGATGTGTCTTGTTGTTGGCCAACTATGTCTTGAACATCCTCAAACCCATAATCACAAATAGACCTACAATTTTGGCAAAGGTGAGGTGAATGTTGATATCTAAGAGCCTCTCCCTCATCACCCTATGTCAAAGGCCTAGTGTGCTATAACAAGGTATTGAAATGGTGACAAGAGAGAGCCGAATTCTCAAAATTGAAAATTCTTCATTCATCAACAACACATTCACTATTACATTCAATGGCTTTATAAAGCCTTCTAACTTCTAACTACCTAACAACTAACTAAAAACTAGCATATAATAAATTAACATTAACATATCAATTTATTATTTATTTCATGAGTCTATGTTATGCACTATAATTCCTAACACCCCCTTTTAGTGCTAACATAGGGACTTTATTTTGGTTGATGAAATATCAATTGGCTTGTCTCATATTTTCCCCCCTTAAATAAAAATTTCCTTTGGATGTCAATTTCTACCAATAATGCATCCAATTACAATGTGCAATTGAAAAACTATTACACCCTTATGGCTCTAAATCTTTATACAAAATAACAAGGATAAATTAAATTGGCAATAACTATTTAAATACCTTTGTCTTTCACATCAAGCTGTAAAATAAAATATTGATGGTATTTTCAAATGATTTCTAGGTTTTGTGATCATGTTCAATAGCTTTCCAAAAAAAAAAAATTGTTAAGAAATGAGAAAGGTATTATTGTTTTGGTGAGATTGTATTAAATTTCAATTTAAAATTAGAACAATGTACCAATAATTGAATGGTGCCTAATAAAAAACATAATTATTCCTTTGCACAAATTGAATATCCATAAAAGAGAAACATAATAAATCCATAAAAATATTCAAATAATGGAACCCTTATAACTGAAAGATAATTTGACTTTCTTGTCAACCACCTTAACCTCCTATAATTTTCTACAACACCTTATATCTCTGCAACTTTGAATATGGACACAATGAACATAATAAAGTAAAAACTACAAAAAGTTCATGTATAGAATGGAAGAGAAAGAAGATGAACATGAATGGTGGATGTCAATGGGTTTGCTATGAGGTATGTTGTATCCGCTAGTACCACTAGCAAATATGCAAGAAGGGTAGATGCTACAAACTTTAGATTTCACGTGAGGTTTGTGGTGTCAGCTATTCCTTTGTTTGCACCGCTTGACTTTACAACAAATGAATGAGCATAGAAAAAAGGTAATAGGGGTGTGGAGGTCTGTGGTATCCACTAACCCATTGCCTTAATCAACTTTACAAACAAAGCATGAGTGGCGTGAAATTTAGAGAGGCCTCTTTCAAAACCCCCTTTGATACCATATTGAAATGGTGATAAGAGAGTCAAATGCTCAAACTTGGAAATTATTCATTCATTAACAACACATTCATTATTACATTCAATGGATTTATAAAGCCCTCTAACTTCTTACTACCCAACAACTAACTAACAACTAACTAGGAACTAATAACTAACTAAAAACTAACATATAATAAATTAACATTAGTTTCAAATGATATATATTTTGTCAACAAGGTAGTGAACCATCATGGCTTGAATTTTGTATCCTTTTTGCTAATATCATAAGTGCAAAGCCAAAAATTTCAACTAGGAGCTACGTATTTCCTACACTAATCCTTATTTAGCAATACAAAGCACGTTGTGTTCCAACCCTCTATATATTTGCCTCCAACAAATGAATTAGTTTCTTTGCATGATAAACATAAGGTAAAGTCCTTGGAGGTGTCACATGCATGGGTGCAATGCAAGCCAAAGGAGAGGGACACTAGCTTCAAGTCTAGAGGATGAGCAATTGTCTTGCACAATTCTCTTGTGTATTGGCCTATAGTTTATGCTCACTTCAATTTTTTGGGTTGGTATGGCTCTTATCAATAGAACACTAAATAAAATTGTTTCTATTGTCAAAAAATGTAATAGAAACATGTCAGATCTACCAATATGTGTTGTAATCATGTTTGAACATTATGTGGGTTTGGCTTGGGATTTGTATAATCCACACCTTGTGCCCATTGTTTTAGATAGATATATGCATCTCTTTAGCCTTAGTGATAGTATGCCCATTTATAAGACGTATATATGACTCTCTCAAAAAGAAGAAGGAACATTTACTCATGACAACAAACTCTATTACTAGACGTTTCAAAAAGAAAAAGGAACAACACCTTGTACACTACTTCCATTGCCAAATAATAAACTAGCGATTGCACTTCTTGTGTGCAATTGGGTACGCCGAATTTTTGGCTGGAATAGATAATAATTTATGATTTTTATGAAAAAGTAGGAATGGAAATAATTTGATGCAGCCGATTAAAAGAAGACATTTGAAAAAAGAAATGGAATTGATTTTACATAAAGGATCAAATTTAGTCATCATTACATTCATAATTTGTATCATAACTTGGTGCATATTTGTATCATATTAGTTGTAACACAAGACTTTGTTTGTAACGTATTAAAACAAGACATTGGGAAAATGAAATGGAATTGCTTTTACATAAAGGATCAAATTGGAAGATTTGAAATATAATTGTTCTTGTGGATATAAGGAGTACAAAATGTGGTGAGCATAAGCAAAGTGGATAACGAAGAACTTGAGAAAATCAGTCCAAAATAAGTGCCATTTTGCAAAGGCTTCAAGTTTGGAGTAAATAAGTAGTGTAATTTTTTTTATATGAAATTGGAATACAAAGTTAATATATTTGATAAACATTTGAAATCTTCAAAGGAAAACATAGTTTGTTTATATCTTGTTTTGTACTTTATAGTAACAATTATGGGTAGACAATTTAAGAATGTTACAAATGTGGTATTTATGTCATACACTGTAATAAAATGTAATAAATTGTAAATGCCAAACCATGAGAGAAAACAATGACTACTATTGCATATGAATTACATCATGTACAAAAAATAATTTATTTATGGTTATTAGATGACATAGATTCTATTAAATATAGTATCTGATTTACATAATAAACAATCTTTTAGGAACTTAAGGAATGTATTTTTACTACGAGGAACATAGCCTTGTTCGTTGCATTAAGAAAGTAACACTTAAGGAGTGTTACAATTGTGGTCTTTTATATCATATATTGAAGTAAAAATTAATAAAGTGTACATGCCAAATCATGAGAGATAAGTATGAATACTATTGCATATGTACTACATCATGTACAAAAAATGATGTATCTATGGTTATTAGATGACATAGATTCTATTAAATATTGTATCTGATTTACATAGTAAACAAACTTTCAAGAACTTAAGGAATGTATTTTTACTACGAAGAACACAACCTTGTTCATTTCACTAGGAAAGTAAGGCCTATTGTAGGAGCTTCATGCAAAAAGGTAGGACACTAGTCATAGTTTTGAATACTTGTACGTGCATTACAAAAGTGATCTATATACATATTTGAAGAGTGCAAGTTTTTCATGCACAATCTATATAGTCTTGGAAGGCACGTTTTATGTACGGAGCACCGCCTATTTCGTAAACCTCATTAGCATGCATCTCTCTCAAAAAAGTACAAAATGATGCAAGTTTGTCACACATTTCATGGAACTCTTGAAGTGTTGCTTCCATTGCTTGAACTTCGAAGGCATTGACAGTATGTACATTTTTGACAATTGTTTGAATTGTGTTCAAATTGTCAAAACAATTGACGTGGATTTCATTAGATAGATCCACAACATTTGCTGAAGATCTTTCCCAATTGGTTGAAAGAGGTGAACCAATTGGAATTTCAGGGGAGCTGTCACTATCTGATATTTCAATTATATCGATATGCTGACTGGGGAGTGCCATTCCTGGATGTAGTAAATTCTAAAAAACCACTTAATGTTAACTAATGTCATTATGTTAAATACAATAATGGATTACATTTGCATAAAAATGTACAAATTCAATTCATAATATACAGAATATGTGTAGAAAATGTACATTTATAGTTTAAAAAGAGCTATCAAAAAAAGAAGATATAAATTAAATAAATAAAAAGGACAAAAGATATAAAATTAAGCATTATATATCTTTATAGAAAACTATTTATTATTATTAAAATGAAAATTAACTAAAAATATATATTTAAATTAAAATACCAAACCTATTCTTAGTGCAATGGGTACGCCAAAGAGGTGTGTAAGGTAAATTAGGGAAAAATAATTATCTAGTTTTTTTTGCATACATTGATGTGGTTTATGGGGTCAAATGAGTTCGTTGATTGTTCTCAATGGAGAAGTGATTGCTTCAAATCCCACTTACAAGGTTCCAAACAAGACAAAATCAAAACCTCTATGTATCAAAGAAATAATTAGGCTCCATTACCAATAGGCCCATGTTATGTTTCCAATAGAGAGAAAGGGAGAGAAGAGGGAGATAGGGAGAAATGGAGGGGGTCAGAGAGAGAGAGAGAGAGTGGGAGGGACAAAGATGGAGATGGAGATGTTGGAGAGGGTATGGAGATAAACAATATATTGCCTAAGTTTTCTTACCCAATTCATATTTTAAATAGGAACTAGTTAGTAGGAAACTTTTTTGGTTTCATTTCTATGATATTTTTTATTTAGATGTAGACAATAGAGAATGTTTAAATATGTAATTATAAATTTTCTAAATTAAAAAGACACAACAATTCTTATTGTTTTGATCTTTGAACCCATCATTTAAATATAAACTTGAATTATTTGGTTTGTCAAAAAAAAATCAAAAGCAATATCTTGCATGCATATAAAGGATAAAAGTGTAATTGCAAAAAAATATCATTTCAACAACATTTATTTTTATATCATTTTTAAAAACACACAAATAGATTGAGCATAGAGTAATTAATCTTCATAAATCTTGATGCAAGTATAGAAAATGTCATTCTCAAAATGTCATTCTCATTTTCAATAGTGCACCTTCTAATTAACTATTGTTAAAATTAAACTTTATAGACTATAAACAATATATTGTCTAAATTTTCTTATCCAATTTGTATTTTAAAATAAAAAGTAAATCTTCTCTATTCTAATATCTCAATTTGACTATTGCTCTAACTAATTTGTAAGAGCTATACTTGTATTTATCATTGATGGTCATTGATACTTTTGCAGTTATACAGCTGTGTTTATCTGTTCTTCACCAGCTGCTCTATGTATCTGCCAGTCTTTGACTCTATCAGTCTTCTCTAATGTTTTGTTTTGCTTAATACAAAAATATAAAAAACTAGAAAGAAAAGTAGTTTGAATGCTTATGTTGCTACTTTTGTCATCTAAAGCCCAAATTAAGAAAGAACAGGAGCACTCACTAGTGTTCCAAGAATCAACTAAAAAACATATATCTTTCTTATTTATTTATGGTGTACATTTGACTGCTAACCTGGTTAATATTTTTGAGATGCTTGAATTGAGCCTTATCTCTGTATTTCCCTGTTCATGGCACTGGTGAACTATTTTTCATGGTATGGTAGTGGGTGGAGTATTCAGGGTCATAACCAATCTGTTCTTGAAGAAGTGAAGAAAGATTATGATGCGTGGCTTTCATGGCAGATTCTACAGAGAAGTAACTATTTTGGTATTATTCTGAGGGATGAGAATAGGAGGAGTAATTCATGAAGTGGACTTGAGAAGAAACTTAGAGAGGCTGAGGAGATAAAGAGAGTAATTAGTGCACAGTATTGATATTAATAATACAAGTAGGATAAATTGTGAATTTGAATCTCAAACTGAACCACGGTTTATCAGTAACAACCAAACAGTTTTTGTTGTACAACATACCTATATTACAAATGATCTATCCACCATCATAGCTATGACAAAAGACATTCTTTAAAATAGGAAATTTGAACAAAAAGATAAATATCCATGCAACCTGAGTAAAACGCTTATGTTTTCATGGGGAAAGTAGATTAAGAAGAGAATAAAAATAATAAAGTAATTTTGTCCCAAAATCATGCCACTTCTGTCAAATCACAAAATCGCACTGTTCTTAAGTAGACGAAAACAACGATTTGAATGTCTAATATTAATATGGCAGGCTAGCAACATTTTTCCAGCAAGATGAGATAAGGCACTGTTAAGGCTGACATTAAGGCCAAACATCTATCAACATTTTATTAGATATTAATATGCCACGTTAGCAACATTTTTGGAAGTTGGGGGTTTTGTTTTCTTTTTTGAAACGAGATTACCAACAAGACATTTTCATTAGAACAGGATTAACATTAAGACATTTTCATTACGCCCTTGTAAAATGTAGGGCACAGAAAAGGAAAATGCATTTTTGGTAGGTGTGGTTTCTTGAGTTTTGCAAACAGTCCATGTTTAACTCTCTTGCTTACGTGTTTAGTCTACATTCACACAGATGCATGGGAATAGATAATTGTCCAAGTGCCTTGACTATGTTTCATGTTTTGAATGCATATCAAATATGGAGAGTGTGGTGAAGAGGAAATAGTAGTAAATTTCTTCCACCACTTAAAATCTCCTATAGAACCATAGACATCAGAGATCTTGGCATTAAAGTCTCCTCATACAAATAGTAGTAAATTTCTTCCACCCCTTAAAATCTCCTGTAGAGCCATAGACATCAGAGATCTTGGCATTAAAATCTCATGTAGGTAATATCCTTTGCAATTCCAAAGTCTGTTAAACCAAAAGTCCCAATCTAATTTCTTTTGGGTGTTGTTGATAGTTGCTACCTCCATGTTGCTTCCAATTGCATGAATGCAAATGTGACCTTGTTTGGTAATTCACCGGTAATTTTAGCCACACCTTGCAGGCTTGCAGTCAGTGATGGGGAGTGGCAGGAGTCTCTAGTCCATGGCTATGGATGAAAGGGGCCTTTACATTAGGTTTTACCTTTTACCTTCCATAATAGAGAAAATGAGAGCACCCACTCAATATGTAATAGTATCCATTAAAAATAGCTCCTCTCTTATTGCCTCACTTCTTAGAGAGCAACTCTGTTATGTTTGGGGAATCTACCAGAGAACAAATAGAGATATTGTACACTGGCCAAGAAAAGTTTCAACTCTCATAGTCATGTCCTGCCATAGCTAGCCTTCAACAGGCTGTAAAGTTCTATTCTACTTTCTTTGTCAAATTCTTATGAACTATTATTACAAGTTCAAAATTTGCCAATTCCCAATTAAAAGAACCCAAGAAATATATGGTTATATCACTATGGCACCCCAATAATTCAATGGGTGTAAAGGGAAGGTGATTCTCCAAACTGAACATTTGGATTATGTAAACAATATGTTGAGGAAAGGAAAATATGGATAATCATCAGGCTAATGATTGGTGGTATAATTGCCGGTGAGATTTTAATGGCAGGTACTTTGTTCGGCGTATCTAATATGAAATAGAGCGAGCTAAATTTAAAAATCCACGGTTCACCTTTTACTGGAGATGATTGAAAGTCTGCCCGTCGTTGATATTTCTTCACCGCTTTTTACTGTTTTTGTTGCTTCACCGCTTTTCACCTAAATTTATTATCATAAATTATTGTGGGTAATGTGATGACTGTGCAGGTGGTCTACTCCTCCTCCGCCCTCAGTAGTATGCACCGCTTACGCTACCTGTGAAAATCCTTGCACTCCTGTTGTGCCCGCCTCACCACCGCTCCACAACTACTGGCAAAATAGCGAGGATTGCTATTGAATTGGCAGTTGAAGACGTAAACAGAAAAACCAGCGTTCTAAATGCCACTCTCCTCAACATTTATAACCGAGACTCCACAGAAGATAGACTCATAGGTGCTTCTACAGGTAACAATGCCACCTCTACCCGCTATAAGAATTTCTCTGAAACTTTGTCAATTGTCCTCGCTGCTTGTGCCAAAATGGGAGCTTTGGAACAGGGTATGGACATCCATCAAAGCATCATGGAAGGAGGAGTTTTTTCAGATTCTTCCTCCCTATGCAAAAATGGGGTCTTTGGAACAGGGTATGGACATCCATCAAAGCATAAAGGATAAAGAAAAATTTTCAGATGTTGTAGTTGCAACTGCCCTGGTGTTTGACAAGATGCCTCAAAGAGATAGGTCTCGTGGCCTGTAATGATTGCAAGATATGCACAAAATGGATTTGTTGAAAAGGATTTAGAAATTTTCAAGCAAATGCAACTATCAGGTTTAAAGCGAAATTCCGCAACCTTTGCTAGCATCCTCGCTACTGAAAGGACATTCTCTGAATCTATATTCTACACTTAATGTCTACCTAACTTATTAGTAAGCTTATCCATGGAACCTACCATCCTTAGAAGACACGTTAGGTATGATTCATAGGTGTAGTAAAACTGGATTCCACATAACCAGCTGGAGGTTGACATTAGGTATGATTTTTTCAGATGGCAATCAATGCAAAGCACGAATTTTCAGATAACAGTGAAAACGTATAGATCATTCTTGTTCATTCATTTCGGATGGCAATCAATGCAAAGTAGGAATGGACGAGAAGAAGGAATTTCCATCAAGATGCAAATAACGGTGATGAAAAATAGCGAGGACGATCGACGGACGTGGGTATCTGAATCGTCTTGCATCATATTAGATGCTTGGTAGCGGTAGATAGAGGATTCAATGTGTAATAAAAAGGAAGAAAATACACACGACTGTGCTCAACGGCTGCGATGATTACAATAGTCTCCAGGATGACCTCAACCGTAGGGCGTAAAAATCAGTTTCGCTCATTTCATAGTAGGATACGCCTTCGGCGTAAATAAATAAATAAATTATTTTAAAAATTATGTTTCTTCAAAATTTCATATTTAATTACCCAATACACTTATTACTTTGTACTAACGAACAGACTTTTCCAAAAAAATCTGAGAGATCTCTTTCAGATTTAAAGGCTTTATCGATATGTTGTCTTTATTTCTCACGTCAGCGGTGATAACAATACAGTAGAAACCATAAATTTTTGGATTGTACCATAAAACTTCTAAATTTTGTCAAGGAATATTTGATGGCAGTTGCGTAGTGCGCACTTTGATGTTGATGGTGAGGAAAGATGCGAGTGGCGGCCAGAAAGAAGAGAACGTGAATGAACCGCTAAGACTTATGGCTAAAATTAGTCACTTAATAAGTTTATTTTCCTTTAAAATTGTTTGAGAATTATTTTATTGGAATCTTGTGCAATCTTCTTCCCTCTTTCTTTGAAGATGGATTATGGAGTGTGGACCAAAACATAACGGAGACAAATTGTGTACAGTTGAATCCAAAAAAAACACACATAATTCAGTATGGACTGTGGAAATCTTATGTTTTTAATTTATTTATATCATCTTATGTTTTATTTCAAAAGTTATCTTTATGATGATTGTATTTTGGTTTTTATTTAAGGGAGAGGACCCACTAGCTGAGCATGTTTCAATAGTTGTGATAGTAGTTGTTTATATAATGCCCAATAGTTGTGATAGTAGTTGTTTATATAATGCTCAATAGTTGTGACTTGATTACCATTTATTAAACAAAATGTAATCCTTTGATCTAAAAAGCAACCAATCATGTGATGCCACATCAACTCTCAACTACCCATGATCTATGAATGCACAAGTATTGGTCTCACTTTTGTTTTGGGCCTTTTTGGACACCTTGACAAAAAGCATGTTGATGTGGCATCATATTTGATGATGCCACCCTAATACGAAAGTTATAAGTAGGGGACTTGCCAAGTAAGCTAATATAAAAAATTAGGAGTGATTTGAAATTTCCACATAGGATAATTAGAAGCACGAAGTTAGGGTGCACAACTACTGGGTCCTCGCCCCTATATGATCATGATATGATGTTTCATGTCTTGCTTTTAATATATAGGAGAAAAGTTCATGTATACTTTATTTTATTTTATTTCACCTGGGTTAATATTATTGATAGATGATTTTAGTATATAATTTGAGTACTTTAACATATTATTGATTCAACAATCAATGTAATATTTTGTTATGTTATATTTCTTTTTTAAAACCTTGCCTTATCAAGTTTTCATTAATTTGTCTAACCTAGACTAGATTGCATATGCACTATTGTCCCTTAAATAGGATTGTGGGCAAGGCAATGTCCTCTTCAAAATTCTAATTCCTACATTTTGAATTGATAATTTCAAGATTTATTGTTATTTATATATTCAAGGGTGTCAAATATTCAAATTATACATTAGGGTTGACATGTCTATAAAGACATCATCTTAAGGCACTTTCACATGATTGAATTATGCATTGATAGTGTATAAAAGGAAGACAATTTAATATTTCATCTTTTTTTAAGAATTATCCATTACTCCTTATATGCTAGTAACAAGCATCAACACCAATCAGCAATCAACATTTATTGTCAAGGAATATTCCAAATACATCTTCAAACACAATCACTCATTAATTTGCATTGAGCTACAATAAGAAATTAGGGACCAACTTAGAAACATCCATTACCACCACACATTAGCATCCATTATCACTATTTATCACTTTTACTATCATTCACTTAGTCTTAATGCCTCAATAAGTCATAAGGAAGTCTCACAATTCAATCCTTGCATAACACATTCCACAATGATCTTTAGTACCAATAAGTTTTCCTTACTTTAGATGTATGTCAAGTGAACATGTTCTATAAGTGATGAATATCTAATTCTATATAGGATGGAATCACACCAATAAAACAAGATGGAAAGTGTAATCACATCTCAAACAACCAACTTCTCTAATTTTAGTAGTCTAAACTCTTTTATCCATAATCTAGTTCCAAACTAAGGTATCAATATTCATTGTAGTGTGATATCAGTCAAAATCCATCTTTTGTTGATTTTATTTAAATGTGACTATTTTTTCTCTAAGTTAGTTTACCTTAGTCAACTTATCATGTTTATGTCCTTTATTCTATCTCTAGTGTTTGAATTATATTTATTTATTTATGTCTAGATATATTTTGAAAGGTGTGTTTTTATCAAGCTACAATATTTCCAACCCATAACTAGTATGCACATATCCCTTAAGGATAGATTTCTTACATTTTTCAATTTATAAATATTTGATCACTCAAAATTATCCTTTTTTTCTAAATAAAACTCCCCCTCATGTACTTAGTATTTTACCTATAGAGGTTGGTACTTACTTGATTGTTACTTGTGGATCCCCTTATGTGATTTTCAATGTAAAAACTCTAAGCATTGAACCATATCAACCCTTGTCTTTTGCTTCCATCAATGTACATGTATCAAGGATTTCAATATGTTCTTACAAATTCTTACATTTTACCATTTGATCATGAATGAAATCATTCCCTATCACAAGGATGGCAATATATGTTTCATGAATGGATTATGTCATTGTGTATGTGATCTTTGATCCTTCATGGAGATTTTAATTGATTTTCTTTCCCTTTTGGATGTGTTCATTATTAGAGTAAGAAGGTAATTACCTAATTAATTACTATTAAGTGTCTAAATTGCATTAGTATACTTAAGCTTACTCAAGTGGTGTACCTTTTCTTGTTTCAAGGTATAGGATTAGGAAACATGTCATGATCTAATGTAAACCTCAGTTAGGGTTTCTTTACCCTTTATCAAGGGTAATTTATTGTATATTAATTCATTCATTAGTTGCATCAATATAACCCTCAGACTTGATAGCTCAAGTCAATTTATTTTCACTTTTGTGATAGATGTTTTGGTTGCAAGTGATTTCTCAAAGTTATGGGGTTCAAGCATCAACTCCAACATTCACTCCACGTTTTCATGAGCTTGATATTGATTATACTTCTCTTATGACTAGTGATGATCATTTTCATTAGCTTGGTGTTGATTATACTCTCTCTATGAATAGTGATAATGTTTTTTTCCCTTAAGTGTATTTCATTCTTCTATCATATACCTAATGAGGAGTTCCATGATGCTTACTTATGTGATTCACCCTCTTTATTTCCTCCCCACATTATGTTAAACACTTCCAAATACCTAACCATTTCCTTCTTAATTTACATAAGTGTTAGATAGGTGGAGTTCACATCAATTCTATTCTCATTGTTTTATTTCTCAAATTTGATAGATTGTATTATTTGTTTGCACTAATTCATGTACACATGATAAGTACATCATGTCTTGATCATTCATCTCTGCTAAGTTTAGAAAATTGGTAACTAGGTTTGGTTTCAATGAAGCATTAGCTAACCTTTGCATCATAGATATGAACTTAATAGAAGAATCTCATCCTTCAAATAATAATTATAGTTTTATTCAATCATTAATTGATTGATTTAGTTAGTCAAGGTCAATGCCTAAAGTGAACATTTTACATTTTTATAGTGATTAAACTTCTTTTAGTTTTATGTTTAAACTTGTACCTTAATTTTTTACCACTTGGTTTAGTCATTAAATTAGAGTTAGGTCTTGAAAATTTTCTCTAAGGGTTGCAACCTCTCTCTATTGCTACCACTACTTTCCTCTTCCTAGCACTTGAGCCCTCCATGGATCCTCCCTCCTACAAAGACAAGTGCATTCAATTTATTTCCTCAAAAGAATAAAATGACATTGAAAAATATTTTCTTAGAGTCTATGGTAAACAAAAATCATGTCAAGGCATTGGTTGACATATTTGTCCTTTAAATGATCAACTTAAATGACTCCTGTGATACCTTGGAATTTCTACTACTCTAAATGTGCAAAATAACTAAGAAAACATGAATAACAAAATACCAAGGACACCTCAAGATTAGCCAAAAGAGTGGTTCAACGAAAAGGAATGCAAATAGGATAAAACACAAATACTTTTACCTCCCTTGTTGTTGATACCTCTTTGATTGGCCCTTGCTTGGATTGGTTGTGTGCTCCTTAGATGATGGATTGAGTGATTAAAATGCAAGCTTCAATATGCAAAATGATGAACAAAGATGGTTGAATGATTGAAAAGGCTTGAGGATTCAAATGGACAGCATGTAGTTATGAGAGTGCAAAGTGTTCTAAATGCAAATGGGCAGCATGAGGGTGCAAGATGGCTAAGTGTTGGAAATGCCCTTGAGGAGGGGGTATTTATAGAGGAATTTGAATTCTCTAGAGAATTCAAGGGTCAAGATTGATCCAACAAGGTCAAGATGAAGGGCTATGGTGGGTTGAGAACCCACAAGCCCTCACATCTTGACATGTGGAGGGTGAAGTGGATAAGAGGATATGAGGTGGAGATGAGTTGTCAAAAAGGTACATGAGGTGGAAAAGGACATGCACCTTGGGGGATGAGAGGATTTCCACAAAAAGGGATTTCTTGTCCCCAGGAGGAGTGAAAGGGACATTTGAGGAATTTTAGAATTCCTCAAAATCTACATGGGAAAAGGAAAGGTGGTTGGGAGGATAAATGTGAATTAAAAATTCACATTCCTAGGATGATCTAGAGGATAAAAGGTGGGCTCCAAAAGGTGGGACTTGGTCACATGTGGAGATTGTGACAAGTCCAAGGTTGGTCACATGTGGAGATGTGACAAGTCCAAGGCTTCTAGAAGCCTTGGAAGGATGAAATGTGAATTAAAAATTCACATATAAAGAGAGGAATCTAGGACAAATAAAAGGAATTAAAAATCCTTGGAGAATGATTAGGCTTAATTAATCTGTAATTAAAAGATAAATGAGGATTAGAAGCCAACTTGAAAAAGTTGGAGGATGCAACATCCTAATCAAGGATTAGGCATGTGCACATCCTAATGAAGAAATTAGAGATGGATTAGGATTAGATGAAAATGACATGTGAGGAATTAAATAAATGTAATATTTATTTAATTTATTTGATGAAAAGAGGATTAAGGAGGGTAAGGTATTTAATTGTTAATTAAATACCTTAGGGATTTGGCAGAATTAAAGATATTAATTAAATAATAGTAATATTACCTAATTAACTTGGATAAGAGGATGTTTAGACGAAAAGTGATAAATTTGGATAAATTAAGTGTCCAAATTTGGATGTCTACAACTCCATTCTTCCCAAAAGAAGAACTAATCAATCACCAATAGTTGGAGAGATCACTATTGCATTGGTGATCTTCCTCTGAATTTTGGTTGAGGTGCAACTCTCTCTTCTAATATAATTTTGAATTTTTTAATTTTATGAAATTTGGGTATGCTTTTGACTAGAAAGTGGGAAAGGTAGACTAACATCTATCCATAGCCATGAAATAGATGTGATTGAAATTTATTTAAAAGGACTAACTATGCTGAAAAGTAAATGGGAAAACCATCAATATCATGACTCATAGATTAGGCTATCAATAGTAAGCTAACTCAACCCACACAATTGTTTGAAGACTGAAATCACTGAGAGGGGGGTGAATCAGTGATTTATGAAGTCACAAAACTTTTTCAAAAAGAAGAATTTATGTTTATTTTGAGCCAAGAAGACAAATGAAAGTATGTGTAGCAAACTTGACTTTTAAATCAAGACACCAAATGACAATTCAAAGAACATATTTTACTTGTGCATAAATAGTATTGTATTTGCATGAACCAGGAATTTAAACATGAAACTTTAATATAAGGGAAATGTAACACTTTTACATGTATCATAGCTCACTTTAAATCATAATTTTTTATGCATGAAACCTAACATATATATATTGGCATATATGAATTCAATATATTTGGTGACACATTTAAAAAATAGATAGATAAGAAAAATAACACACATAAAAACATCACATAACACCTGAATTTGTCCTGAGTGGAAAAACCCTCTTGGGGAAAAAAAAACCACTCAAAAAATATTTCCTTTATTCACTTAGAGCACCAACTCTTTCACATTCAGGAGCACCAACTCAACAAAATACAAGAGCACCAACTCCACAAGTTTAGGAGCACCAACTCCACAAAATTTAGAAGCACCAACTTCATAAAACCAGGAGCACCAACTCCTTCACAATGTAAAACAATATAGTATTCTATCAAAACCCTAAAAGTGCAAATTACAGTCCTAGAATTTCAATAGAAGACTATAAAATATTTTCAATAAGCTCATTGAAGAATGTTGTATGAGAATGACATCTTCCTCAAAATATAATAATCTAAGTATCAATATAAAGATTTTCAATGCAATACAACTTCTTGATTGAATATTTGAAACATCATATTCCTCTTTCAAGAACTCATGAAAATGCTTGAAGATTATCTTTTAAAGACCTTGCAATTAATAATATTTATATGCAGTTTGAATAACTGTAAACCATCTCAGGTTAAGAGCTTTTAACAAAATCTTTTAACAAGTTTAAGAAAATACTTTAATCTCAAAACAAAAGAGAGTATATTCTGTTGTAATTCGAGAAGAGATACCCAGAAACCCTAATGGGTTTATTTTAACCATAATCAACAAGAGTTAATCTTTTAAAAAATACCCTTAACAAAAAATATTCCAAAACCAATATTTTACTTAAATCCATACAAATTTTACATTCCATGATCACGGTGGAAGATAACTGAATAAAAACCATAAAAACATGTCTAGTGGTTCCATAACTACTCAGTTGCAAGATGACACCAAGTCTTCTCTAACCAAATTTCATAGTCAAGCCTTCATTATCTCACAGACAACAAACCAAAGCATCCTTACTGCATAATAAATTCTCATAGTGTGTCAACTGAGAGAGAATCTCAAGATCTACAGCTAAAAAAAAAACATGGCGACTAGGGTTCCAAACCCTATTCACAACATAATGAAAACCTTTTTTCCAAATGAAACTTCAAGTCTCTTCGAAGACTTTTCACATAAACATAATCATTTGAAATCTGGACAAAACATTATGCTGGCAAAGACTTTATCAAAACCATTAACAACATAATAATATTAAAATCATTAATCCAAATAAGCTGTCAAATCCCATGATGACTGTCGATGTCACTTGTCAACCCAATCACAAGTATCAAACAAAATAATATTTTCACCACCATGTGACACTAGGCAAAGTCAATATCGTTATCACATTTTTATTGTGATCAAAATGCCAATAACAATGCTAGTTGTATTAACCTACCTAATATCTCATTAGAAATATAAAGTAATCAAATGCCTTTTACAAGAGATGTCGACCATGTAATACATGGTATAAATACCTTCCCAAACTTCACATGCCGACAATAGTCAACAATAAACCAAGATTCTTATAATCATGTCAAATTTCGATTGTTAACAATACCACAATGAAATATGTGTATAAACTTCCTTAAACAAACACATGTGAATATAACAAGTTAGCTATAGTGTATATACTTAAATCATTTTATTTGATCAACCTGAATTCACATCATGAGATCACAGTATATGCGTTGCAATGGAAATAAGTCACAAATAATGAAGAATATTCATATAAAAGGAAAAACCTAAGCTTTGTACTCAGCATGTTTTAAGACACCATGTATCAGGTATTAGAGTACTTATGTATTAAATATGCCTTGGAGACAACACATAACCTCTGCACAAGCCAACAAGTAGAGTAATCAAACATAGTGTATGCCAATAACATAAATGTTGCCTTCATCAAAATATGAATAAGTTCATACCAACACTTATCACCTTAACATATAACTAATGGAGAGAATACATACAAGTGGCCTAACACTTGTAATCTGCATTTCTATGCAAACATATGATGTGTCACACATATCATTGACTTGTCTGCCCAAAAAGAAATATGCACCAATGTATAAACAAATGTATACCTCAAATTTATATGTTCAATCACCAACAACCATATACCTATTATACCAAAATACCAATCACCTTGAAGAATCAAACTACAAATAATCCTGAAAAACACTGTCGGCACCATCATATGCAAATCAACTAATGTGAATAAACCAAATAAACCAATTTGCATATCATCACAAACCAATCTGCATATCATCACATATATTCTCATATCAACACTTTTGACATCAAGGACAAACCAAAAACAATTGAGAGCCAATAACAATTTCAACATTCATTGTAGATATATGAACAAAACACCAAAGAATAGCACATCCTCTCAAGGAAGGAATATTTATAATACCTATCTAAGCTTTTAGACTTATTCATAAGCATTAAGTATTTCATCCAAAATTTATTGCACACAAACAATAAACATCTACAAAAAATAATTAAAATTGCAAAACTAATCCTTCAATTAATATCAATTCTCTCATGTGCATCACAGTGCAAGGGGGATCAAAATTTTGGACCTTTGCACTATGCAAATAAAATGTATTTATAGTTTTGAAAGAATAACCATTGAAATTTTCTTGGAAATGGATTCTTGAAAGAACGATAAATATTATCTAACATAATAAGCAACCTATGGGAAACCAACTAACTTCTTGTCTAGTGATGGCAGATAGTCATTAATGGCTATATTAAATGGGGTTATATTTATGTCATAGTTTCTGATTGACAAGATGATGGAATGAAACGACACTCTCTATTTGTAGGCCCCTTCGCAACAAATGCGTGCAAATAGTCCACAACTTCCCACTCAAGTAGTTGATAATATGCCACCTAAGATTGTTTCCATGCAAATATTTTAAATGTAGGAGATTTCATTGATGCCAAAAACCCACTCTACTAAATTATCATCACATCAATTCGCTAAGCTCATTAAATTTAAGGCAATTTGAGTATCCTTTCTTGCATTAATTTCCTTTAAGTGGATTCCACTATCTTACACTTCCCATTTTATAAATAAGCCACGACACTTCTCATTTCATCACCATTGAGGTTGTGGAATGTAACATTGTGTAGAGATTGATTGCAGACCAACTTAGGGAAGTCTTCCTCATCTGCAAAAAATTGGAGGGAGTTATTCACAAGATAATTTGTGAACACTTCCTATCCCAGGTGCATGTGCACAACTCTAGTATGTTGGAGCACTTTATCTACAATATCATCTACACCTATGAGAAATTTGAATTGGGAATCCATGTTGTCAAGCATCTGGTGAGGCCAATGTACCCGTCGTGCTTTGAGGAAACCCTAGAAGGTTTGTTTGTGCATCCACGCATGGGTCTGATAAGTGATGCAATTTGTATCGCTGCTACATTGGGGAATGAACAAGCTAGGAAAGCAGTTTCCCTACTTCGTGCCAGATTGGAACACAATTTGATGGACTTTTTTCCTACTACCTTGATTTTAAAGAAAAATATACTTTCACTTACGCAAATTGAATGTTTGCAGGAAGTAGTAGAGGGCATTAGGCTCCTCATTTTCACCCTCTATGCCTGAGACCCCTTGTGTTGAAACATCTTTTTGCAATGTAATATAGAATATATATATGAATATATATCTTTTTGGCTTTTGAATTTGTATTTTATGATGTGAATTTCCTGAAAGGTTCTTGACTTTATCTCTACATTTCCATTTTTCCTGCAATGTACTATTTCATTTCCATGTTTGCAATGTATCTCGTTGAGCATTTTGAATGTTATTCTTTTCCACAATAAGTTAGTTTCTGATAGTGTTATTTCTTTCTACAATTGAATTTTTGGAATAACAACATATATTAACTCAAATGCACAAATATTGGATTCAGAATAAAGTTTTAAAAATGTCTTTGGAGTCTACCACAGTTTTGAAATTGATCTCATCACCCACTACTTCAAATCAACCCTCAAAATGTACTTTTAGGGTTTTCTTTTAGTAAAATCCCTATAAAAATAATCTTTCAAAGGAAGATATTCCACTTTTTAAAAAGTTCGCCATGGGAACAATCAAGTTTTGGAAACCTTGTCAAGAACTGATAAAGGTTTCAAAACTACTCAAAGTTCCACAAAACACTTTTATTATTTCTTCTATTTCACTTTTAATAAACTTTAGTAGGTATGAGAAACATTTCAGCAACCCGACACATGCTCACAACTTCCAAAAAGACCGACATGGAGTAGATTTGAAGTCAAATTTTTAAGATTGTCAGGTGAGGGAGAGGTTTGAAATCTTGAGCGGTGCCTGACATAGGTTTACAAACTAGAAATTAAAGGCAACAAAAGACATAATTTGATTCATTTCGAAAGTAGGGTTTGATTTTTCAGAAAAAAATTGTAAGGGAGACTAAAAATTACGTCAACAACTAGCTCTAATTGGGGAAAAAGACTATAAAAAATGAAAACATGAATTTAGACTCAAAGTTTCACAAAATAGTTTTTTATCCATTGGGAAACAAAATTAGGACCATAAAATGGAAGGATAAAATCACACTAGAAATGGGACTAAACCCAAAGGAACACACCAAACCAAAATAAAAAACACAAAGAAAAGAGATATGTACAGGGTGGGGAACTTGTGCCAAAGAACAAGACCCCAAAACTATTCATACAAAGTCATTGATAGGCCAGGGAAATTATGAACCATTGCGATCAAGGAGAACATGCTTGTGTATTAATTGAATATGTGAATAGGCAAAAATACATGGTAGAAAATGAGCAGCAAACAAAAGAGTGCAAACAACAAATATAAACACCCTACACCTCAAGATTGGGAAAATGATTAACTTAACAAAACAAAATGGCCGAATGTTTTACCTTGTTCAGTTGTCCTTTGGTTGGCCCTTTGATCTTTGATGTAGTGTATGCTTCTTTGATGGCAAGAGATGCAAGTGTGAGATGCAAGATGAATGGAAAATAGGTGATAATGGATGCAAATGCAAATATTTGGCTAAGTATGGCTCAAAAGAAAAATTTACAAGAGTTTGCATAGCATAATGATCTCCCCCTCAAAATGAGAGAAAAGAGGGGGTATTTATAGAGGATCTTGAATTCTCTAGGGAAATGGATGGTTGAGATTAAACCAACATGGCCAAGATGTAGGGCTATGACGAGTTGAGAATTCACAAGCCCTCACATCTTGACATGTGGCATGTGAAGTGGCTTGAAAAAGATGATGTGGACATGAGGTGGAAGGAGAGTATATGACATGGAGGTACTACATAATTCCTTGGGATTTGGACAAGATCTCCTCATAAAGGAAGTCCTTGTCCCCATGTGGATGAGAGGACATGTGAGGAATTAAAAATTCCTCAAATATCCACACGAGAATGAGAGAAAGAATTTAAAATTATTTGAAATGCATTGGGGGATTAAATGTGAATTAAAAATTCACATGGGAAAGGGTTGCCTTCGCCAAAAGGAGAAAGCATTTAATAGGGTTGACTTAGGACAAATGACATGGAGAAATTAGGTTGACCTAATTAAGTGATTAAAGTTTTGCAAGTACCTGATTAGCCAAATTAATGACCTATTAGAGGCAAGTGGGAGATTAGGAAGAGCTCACATGTGACTTGATGTGACAAGTCAAAGATCACATTGGGAAGAGGAAAAAGAGTTTAATATTCCTTGGAAGGATCAAAGGAATTAAAAATTCCTTGAGAGGTTGATTAGGCTAGTTAATGAAGGATTAGAGGCCAACTTACAAAAGTTGGAGGATGTGACACATCCTAATCAAGGATTAGGCATGTGCACATCCCTAATGATGAGATTAGGAGAATAAATAGGATAAAAAGGGATGTGACATGTGAAGAATTAAATAAATGTCATATTTATTTAATTCATTTGATGAAAATGAGGATTAAAGAGATAAGGTATTTATTTATTAATTAAATACCTTAGAGATTTGGTAGAATTAAGAAGGTATTAATTAAATAATAGTTATATTACTTAATTAATGCGGATAAGGGAATGTTTAGATGAAAAGGGATAAATTTGGATAAATTAAGTGTCCAGATTTAGGTGTCTACATTTTGCTCCTCTTTAAGATGGTGTTACGAAGTAGCATCATTTCAAAAAATATTAAAACATATAACCTAGAAGGAGATGGTTAGATTGGAAAAGATGCCCCATTCATTCAAAGGAGTGACTAGGAAGGGAAAAAAAATGATGAAAATTAGGGACGAAGAATGCCCCCTCGAGAGGACATGCGGGTTCAAGAGAACACGGGTGTGCTCTCGAAATGGATGAGATGATGCAAGGGGAGAGGAAGAAGATGACAAGATAGGAGGATAAGCAATAGGTGATGGATGAAGCACAAATAGATTTGAGGATAAATATGATGTTGCCCCAATCAAGGTACAAGCCAAAAGGGGTTGATGATGGATGGAGTGTTGTCAATGAGGGAATGAGAGATCTTGAAATATCATGAGGATAGGGAAGGATACATCCCAATGAGTGGTATTGATGAGGGAAGGATACATCCCAAAACACCACTAAAGGATATGGAAGAATACCTCCCGATGATGATGATGATGATGATGAAAGTGTTGTTGACGAGGGAAGGATACATCCCAAAACAACACCAAGGGGATATGGAAGAATACATCTAGATGATAATGAGGATGATTCGATCAAGGCTTGTAACAAGACTGGGAACAAGACCAAGGATATGATTAGATGATTTGTGCTAGATTGAATGGGGGAGGATTGGATTGGGATGTGAGATAGATGAAAGGAATAAAAATGATGATGGACAAGATGCTTAGAATAACCAATCTATATTATTCTAAGAAGATTGAAGAAATGATGATAAGAGATTGGATGGATAGACGAGGGAGATTAATGAAGGATGAAGGGATGGGGGGAATTGTGATAGATAAGAGGATGGGGGATATATGCAAGACGATGGAATAAAAAAATGAGATGCAATCCTAATGCAATTTGTCATCTTTGGAGCACTGATTTTTGCTATAGAATAAGACACAAGATGCCAAGGTATAAAGAACCAAGGTTGATTCGTGTTGAATGCATAAAACACACACAATAGAGAAGAAGGCTATCCCAACACCCTAAAGTCAAGAAGACCTTAGTCAGGCTAGGTATTGAGATAACTACAAGCACAAAAGGATGCCCCAGCGTAAAACAAGACCTTGGGGATCTTGGTGGGTACTATGTGGGAAAACAAAGACAAAAATAGACATAAAAAGATCAAGATATGCCCCTATGTTGACCAATAAAAACACAGCATAATATGATGGATCATGGCAGCCTTGACAAGTGATGATAGGGATCTCAAATGATAAAAAAAAATCCAAAAGTATCAAAAAATTGCAATCAATTTCAAATGTCCTTTTCCAAAGGATCAAGGGGATAGATGGGATTGATGAGGTCTATTAGGAAGGATGCATCCTATTGAGACCAATGATGGATACTAAGCTAAAAGATCGATATGATGTAGGATATTCAAAACTGATTGGATCTGCTGATACAAGTGGATCTCATTTGTTAAGAACCAACTAGATAAGGGCATAGCTCGACGACACGACAAAAGAGACATGGCACAAGATAGGAGACTAACACATCCTAGCGACTCAGGGGCTCGAGGGCCGATCAAAGATTAGCCTTACCTATGTGAAAGTGTAGAGCCCTCATAGTTTGATAAAAAGCTGATGATTGACCATGATGGGGACTTCGATGGATGATAAAGATAGGATGGAGAAAAGGAGAAAAGTGGGCAATGAAGATCGATGATAGATGATAAAAGAGAATATGGACAAAGCAGAAAGACTGATGATAGACGATAAAGGAGCCTCGGGGGCAGATCAAATGATCGACCTTGCCTATGTGAAAGCGCAGGGGCAACGTAGTTTGACAAAAGGCCAAAGACAAATGATGGATAAAAGGTGATGAGATAACCATGATAAGTGGATAAAATGATTGGACTGAAATAATGGGATAGGATAGACCTGTTGGATTGGATCGGAGGATGGTGACTACACAAAGCTCAGGGATGGGATAGTTATCCAAATCAGAAAATATGAAGTGGGATGATGACAAGACGGATAGATGAATGATGAGAAAGGATAAAAGATTGAAAATATGTGCAAAAGAAGCATAAGTGATGACGATAAGATAGATGGCATTAGATTGCGTGGGGAGTAGCCTATAGCTAGATACCAATGACAAGGGATTATGAGATGGGATGAGGATAGAGGATGGGGGGGAAGAAAAGGATTGTTTGGATGGATTGGATAGAGGGATAAGGATTTGGATGAGGAAAAGGTTACTAGATGGATAGATGAAAAGGGATGCTATGATGGAAGGATAGGAAGATAAGGATGGGGAGATGGATATAAGGATTATTTGGGGGGATAAAAGATAAGTGTGGGGAGATTGATATAACGATAAGGAGATGAGGATAGGGAAATGGAAGGGATTTCTCTGATGGAATGAATGATGTCTCCAAGGACTATATCACAAAGGAAGATAGATGCCCCCACTCTAGATATGTCATGTGCGAGGAGGCATGAAGGATGCAATAGAGAAGGATAGGAAAATAAAGGAGTGAGATGGTTGAAGATAGGATGCATGGATAAGGAAGGGAGATTGGGGGTAGCATGACAGGTGGATAAGGAAGGTAGACGAGTGCAAATGAGGAGTAGGATAGTGTGTGGATGAGGGGAATATATGCTAAGAGGTTTCCAAAGCATGTTTATACGTTTTCCCCTATTGTTATCAAGATCACAGGGAGGATGGAAGGATTGGGATAAATGAGATATGCCTAGTAGGATGTGTAAGATAGGTAGGATGGAGGGGATGAATGAAAATGATGTATAGCAAGAAGACAGGTGCATAGCTGGAAGCATAGTAGGAAACATAGCAGATGGAGGGAATGCATATTAGGAAGTTGGCCCCAAGTGTAGATGGGGATTTACGCATGACACCTATTTTCCAGGTTTTAATCATGGTACTTATCCAAGGCGCTTGTTTTCCAAGTTTTCACCATTAGACAGATTATTTCTCTTTACTATTTTATTTTTTTTTTACTTTTTTGAATTTTTGGATTTTTTGGATAGCATGCGGAAGGAGATGGATAAGGATAGGGAGGTGAATAAGTGGATTTAGAAGACATGCGATAAGGAGATGGATGAAGGAATCAAGCATCAAGTTCCATACAAGGTGTTAAGAGACCATATTCGAAGTGACTGTTGGACATTGGTACAATCTTATTAGGATAAATGGGTTATGCAAGAGGATGAATTAGAGGGATTTGATGGGGGAGATATGTGGGGTAATGGATGGGATGTTGGAAAGGGTATGGATAGAATGATGGGGTGGTGAGTTCAGGACCAACATTGGCACATATGGTGATGAATGTGAAATGATAGGAGTATTAATGGATGGGGAATGTGGGGATAAAGGAGGAGATGGGACGGTAAATTTTGGAACATAAGGGCCCAAAAAAAACTTATGAGATGAAAGGGGTGTATGATTAGCTTTTGGATTAGAAACTTTGGATGTTCTTACAAATTTTTCATTTGATGGCATTACATCTTTTTTCTTTGGGATCCACATGGTTTTGATCTTTTCTTTGGTGGACCTTTGCGAGCTACAGATTTGATTTTGATTTTGGATTTTATTTTTCTTTTCTTCAACATGTCGTTTAGGTTCATGTGGATCTTTAGATTTAGGCACTTTTGCTTTGGCATCAAAAGTGCTTTTACTAGCAATGGGATGGATGCAAGGATATGGATGATGTAGAGCAATGGGAGTAAAATTATGAGGATTATGTGTAGATGGAAAATGTGTAGGTATGTGCCTTTGTTGATCCTGATTAGGATGTTTATGATGGATGACATGGATAGGTGTTGGATGGATGAAAGGATGAGATGGAGGAGGTGATCTTGGGATATACGGACCCAAAGCAGATGGAGTGGGTGGAGGGACATAAGAACCCAAGATGGATGGAGTAGATGAAGGATGGGAGATGGTGGATGGAGGGATGTAAGGACCCAAAATGGATGGAGCAAATGAAGGAGGAATGTGGACGGTTATTTTGAGGTGATACGATAGAGGAGGAGGGATGGCAACATATGATCTAGTGGAACGATGGGAAGAGGCGAAATTTCTTTTGGAATAGGCTCGTTGAGGACGTCTAGAGGTTGTACCAACATCTTTAGATGGTGAGTCTTGGGAAATAGGTCCAAGACCTTGCATGCAGATTTATTCTTTGACTTGGATGGGCTCTAAAATACCTTTCTCATGAAGGCCTAGACCTTTTCCTTGATAGTTCATTTTCTTGAGCATGCGATCCATGATAGGATTTGTGTTATTCTGAAAACATGATGTGAGTCCATTATTAGGTGGAGGATAATGTGTGGTATATACACTGCATTTTTCTTCTGGGAGGATGCCACCATGGAAGAATGTGAAAGTACCAAGGGGATATGCAAGTGGTGTGGGGATAGCAGTTTTTGGCGATGATGGGGGATCATGAGAGGGAGATGATGGGATAGCAACATTTGGATGGGTGGTATCAGGAGAGGGATTAGGGGATATGATAGGATTTGGATTTGTGGTAGCGGGCTCATGTGATGGAGATGGAGATGGAGATGGAGCGGTGGAATCTTGAATGACAAGAGGATCATGGGATGGAATAGAAGGGAGACTGTGATCTTGAGGTGGACTATATGGGATGGTAGGATCTTGATTTGGAGAAGGGGAGATGTTGGAATGCTTTGGATCAAGCTCTTGGCATGACTCATCGTGTGCAAGAGGCATGATAATGGAGTCTTGGTGAGACTCTTTAAGTGGGGAAGATGGAGGGATGGAGGAATCAAAAAATTCATGGGAATGGATTTTAGTGACACTAAGAGTGGAAGAAGTGGATTAGATTTGGGTGTCGTCGATGGGTTCAATGGCTCTTGGAGTAAGAGGTGGGTGTTCAATAGATTCGGTAGATGTGATGGTAGGAGATGGGGGCTCAGTGAATTCAGAGAATGTGATGGTTTCGATGGTTTGAGGGGTGGTATCATCAATGATAGGTGTTGGGTGGACAAGGGTCTCATCACTAGTGACCGTGGATGATGGATTGGGACTGCGTGGGTCCACTACTTCAATGTGTGGAGTGAGGGATGTCTTCTTTGTTATAAGTCCTTGGAGAATTTTTGGAGTGAGGAACTTGCATACTCTAGGTTTAGATGGCGAAGTAGAAGTGGATGAAGGATTAGGGATTGGTAGGGGATTAGGGCTATGGATTGATGGATTAGGATTACATTCAGGAACGAGATTGGATGGAAGACTAGGAGTAGATGGAGGGATGGTTAAGGTAATGATATTGGAATGGTGAATTAGGATGGGAAGATGGATTGAGATTTGGAGACATAGATGATAGATTAGGATAAGAAGATGTGGAAGTTGGATTAGGATAGGTTGGTGTGGATGTTGGATTAGGATAGGAAGGTGTGAATGTATGATTAGGGTGAGCATATTGGTATGGAAGATTAGGGTAGTTGGTATATGCGGATGAAGGATTGAGATAGGAGGATTTGGACGAGGGATTAGGATAGGGGTATTGTGATGGTAGACTAGGATAAGAGGATGCAGGTGTTGGATAAGAGGATGATGCAGATGAAGGATATAATGGATATCCCTTGTCAAAGGTAGCATAAGGAGCATGACTCGGCATGGATGAAGACATAACGAGATAACTTGAAGGGGTGATTAGATTGTGGGAAGCGGGTGGAGAAAGCTTACTAGCAATGATAGTGTCAAGGGGATCTATGTCATATTCTTCTTGATTGACAAGACTTTCTTTATCATTGTCAATGTAATTAGGGTTTCCCTTGACTACTATTAATGGAGGATAAGGATTCATGATGATGAAAGGATAAAGAGGATGGATAAAAGATTTTGGATGGGAATGGACTAAAGCTCAAATCAGGATTTAGGTTAAGCTCAAAGCGATATTGGATTAAAGCTCAGATTAGGATGATTGGATGAAGTGATGGGATTGATTCTAAAGATCGGATTGGATTATCAAAGGATGATTATGACATTGAATCTACTTCGAGATGGAAGTAGATTGATTGGGTCAAAGTTGATTGGATAGGGATGCGATTGGATTGGATTGGATAAGATCGATCGATGATTGATAAGATCGACTGATGGATTTGATAGGATGACGAAAGGGATTGTAACCCTCATTTAGAGATTACCCTAGGTGACATAGGATACTGATTGATCAAATTAAAGGATGAATGGATGATTGTGGCACCGAATCCACTTTGAGATTGAAAATGGATTGATTGGGCCGACGATAATGATTAACTTAGGAAAGATGACAATCCTAAGCAGATGTTGATGATGATGATTAGATCATACACTTAGGTCAATTTGGATAATAACCTGAAATGAAGTTCAGAGGATTTGGATGATGATTTGGTTGGAGAAATGGATGATATAAATGGATGAACAAATACTCAAAACGAGTAAACGATTGATCATAACAGATGAATGATTACTCGAAATGATTAAATGACTACTCACAACAGATGAATGATTCTCATAACGAGAAGATGAAGGTTTGGAATAGATGAAAATTACTCGAAATGAGTAAATAGATGATCGAGAGGGATGAGCGACTACTCAAAATGAATAAACAACCGCTCACAATGGTTGAATGATTTTCAAAATGAGAAGATGAAGAATTGGAATAGATGAAAGATTACTCAGAACGAGTAAACGATTGATCAGTATTGTTGAGCGAGAGTTTGAAATAATTGTAGGAGGTTTGAAATGGATGAATGTTTACTCGGAATGGGTAAACGAATGATCGGAATGACATAACAAGAATTTGAAATGATGAAATGAGGTTTAAAATGGGTGAATGTTTACTCGGAACGAGTAAAGGAATGATTGGAATGACAGAACGAGAATTTGAAATGATGAAAGGAGGTTTGAAATGGATGAATGTTTACTCGTAATGAGTAAACGAATGATTGGAATGATAGAACGAGAATTCAAAATGATGAAAGGAGGTGTGAAATGGATGAACGTTCCTGATTGGAATGACTGAATGAAAGTTTTAGATGATAGATGAAGGTTCAAAATAGATGAATGTTTACACAGAATGAGTAAACGAATGATTGACAAAGAGGGAACAAATGTTCGGAATGGATGGATGAAAGGTTCAAACAAGTAAACGATTGATTTGAATGAATGAATGAATGCTTGAATTAGGAGGTTGACTTGTTGAATGGATGAAAGGTTGAATGGGAAAAAACTGAAGAATATGGAGGGAGGGATCTTAAGATTTGTCTCGATATACAAAAATCTTGACTGCAGATGGACTAAAGCTTAGATTAGGGTTTTGGTTAAGCTTGGATTGGGATTAGATTAAAGCTCATATTAGGATTGTATTGAAGCCTATAATTATTGGAGGATGTGATGGAATTGATTCTACATCAAATTCTGGGTTTTAAAGGATGTAAGGTGTTGACAATCAATTTTTTCCAGATTTGGCAATTTTCAAAAATTGTCAAATTTTTCCATTTTAGGAAACTTCATGGACTACTTTTGAGAGTCCATTTTTTTCCCAAAAAATACCCAAAACTAAGATAGGATGAATTTCCAACTAACATCCCAAATCTGAGACATGCATTCCGAGTTATTAATGAAAACGATTTTTCAAAAACTGAAAAAGAACACTAATTTGTGATTTTGAGGGTCAAAATGAAAGTTTGAGGCTACAAAAATGTGGCAAAATGGGGTTGGTTGGGAATCCACATGCCACCTCATAACGCAAACACCCATAAAATTTCAGCTCAAATGGACACCTGAGTCAAAACTTATTGCCTCCAAAAGTTTCGGCATAAAAATCAAAACTCTCGAAACAAAGTCTAGGTGATTGGGATGGATGATCTGATGATGGATATGGACTCTAATAATGTTCTAAATAGCACTTATGTGATTTTTGTGATGAAATAATGGCTTACGGAAAAGTGTTGATGATGGGCAAACGGGTGCTCAAAATGACTGAATGAAGGGTGGAATGATGAAACAGATGATGAAACTAACTGGTCAAGGGTCAGGTCCACCCCTGGAGGGTAGGTTTGCTTGTGGAGGGAGGGTTCGCCTGTCAGGAGGGTAGGTCCACCTGTAGGGAAAAATTAAATTGGTTAAAATAGGCTAAAAAGGGTTGGTTTAGAGGTCAGGACCGCCTATCGGACAAAAGTTGATCAAAATTGGCTAAAACAGGCTTAAAAGGGCTGGTTCAAAGGTCAAGTTTTCCCCTGGATGGGTTAGGTCTGTCCCTAGAGGGTAGGTCCACCTGTCAAGAGGGAAAGTCTGCCTGTCAGGCGGGCAGGTCCACTTGTCAGACAAAAGCTAATTAAAATTGGCTAAAATAGGCTAAAAAGGGTTGGTTCAAAGGTCTGCCCTTGGAGGGTAGGTCCACCCCTGGCTAGGCAGGTCCGCCCCTTGAGGGTAGGTCTGCCCCTGGGTGAAAACGGTCAAAAAAATTAATATTCAAGTGCACGAAACGAGGAGATGGATGCTTGGAATGGATGGACGAGTGCTCGAAATAGATGAATGACTTTCGAAACGAGGGGAGGAAGATTCAAAATAGACAAAAAAGTGAACGAGTGCTCGGAAGGGATGAATGGGTAATCAAAACGAGTAAACAGTGACTCAGAATGGATGAAGGACTCTCAGAATGAGGAGATAGAGGTTCAGAATGGATGAATATTTACTCAAAATGAGTAAACGAATGGTCAGGATGGTAGAACGGGAATTTGAAATGATAGAAGGAGGTTCGAAATGGGTAAACGTTTACTCAAAATGAGTAAACAAATGATTGAAATGACTGAACGGGAGTTTGGAATGATGAAACATGGTGTGAAATAGATGAATGTTCACTCAGAACAAGTAAATGAATGATTGAAATGGCAGAACGAGAGTTCAAGATGATAGACAAATGTTTGAAATGGGTGAATGTTTACTTAGAACAAGTAAACGAATGATTGAAACGACAGAATGAGAGTTTGGAATGATGAAACAAGGTGTGAAATAGATGAATGTTTCCTCAAAATGAGTAAATGAATGATCAAAATGGTAGAATGAGAGTTCAAGATGATAGATGAATGTTTGAAATGAGTGAACGTTTACTTAGAATGGGGAAGCAAGCGATTGGAATGGCGAAACGAGCACGTGAAACGATGAAACAAGTGTCTCAAATGATGAAACAAATGATAAAACTGACTTGTCAAGGGTCAGGTCCACCCTTGGGATGGGTCAAGTCCACCCCTGGAGAGCAGGTCTGCCTCTTTAGAGGGCAAGTCCACCTATCCAAAGGGCAGGTCCGCCTGTTGAACAAAAGTTGGTCAAAATTGGCTAAAATAGGATGGAAAGGGGTTGGTTCAGAGGTCAAGTCTGCCCCTGGATGGGTCAAGTCCACCCCTAGACAGGTCTAAAGTTGAGTTTCAAAAAGAAGACTAAGGCAAAGGACCCAAAAACACGGAAAACATCAATCAAAGGATACGGCTGACTCAACTGAACAGAGAATTATTAATTTTGCACAAAGAAGACAATTCAGACAACACAATCCTAAGATTAGTAGAAAGGGGTATGGTTGAAAAATTCTTCTATTCTAGGATTAACATGGTTTCTAAGGAGTCCTTGATATACACCCAGTACGTGAGGCCCAAACCATGAACACCAACCCGTTACAAGTGTGAGTCAAGAACCTTAGTGAGATACTAGAGGCTCAAACCAACTCTTCACGTCATCTTGATGCTTTGATAATTACAATGTGGTTGGATTGAGGTACAACTTTCACTCTCCCCCCTTTATATACCCCACTAGTATGCATGGTTGGGATCGTCCCTTGGGGTGATGAAATCCCCAAGCAGGTCCTGCTAAGAAAAGGAAAAAGAGAGTGACTCAAAAGGACTTGGTAAGCTACGATTTCTCGTCACCCAATATCGCCAAATGGTGCAAGGGGATTGGATATGTTAAATAGATTACCAACAAGCATGACAAACAAGATTAATTAACACCCCTAGTTAAACCATGTGCCTATGTTATCCAAAAACAAGAAGCAATTGATAAATAGATAACCATGCAAGGAAAATTTGTTAGTTATTTTTCTCCTTGTTTCTTGCCAAATGTCGATTAGATGCTTGCATAGACATAAAAAAGACATGTTAGGGGGTTAGAAACACTTAAAACAGCCTAAAAAAGTGCTAAATACTAAAATTTCACCTTTGGAAAAAAGTTGTCCAGGTCAGGTCCGCCTATCTGGAGGGCAGGTCCGCTTGTCTAGAGGCTAGGTCCACTTGTCTGGAGGGAAGGTCCACCTGTCAAGAGGACAGGTCTGCCTGTCTGGAGGGTAGGTCCGCTTGTCTGGAGGTCAGGTCCACCCCTCTATGAAAAAATTGCAAAAATTAACTTTTGGAGTCTGTGCAGGGCAAGTCCGCTCCTAGGCAAGGTCAAGTTCACCCCTAAAGGTCAGGTTCGGTTGTCTGTCAAGTTGGGTCCGCCCCTCTGTAGGTCAAGTCTGCCCTTCTGCAACCTGCACTTGCAAAAAGTGAAGAAAATAGCAAACATGAAAGATACAGACTCATTTATGGGTCCCACTGGGCATGCCAGAAATGTGAACAGCCGAAAATAGGTGTTAGAAAATGACAGCATACAAAAGAGTGCAAATAAAAAATATAAACACCCTACACCTCAAGATTGGGAAAATAATTAACTTAACAAAACAAAATGGAATGTTTTACCTTGTTGAGTTGTCCTTTGGTTGACCCTTCGATCTTTGATGTAGTGTATACTTCTTTGATGGCAAGAGATGCAAGTGTGAGATGTAAGATGAATGGAAAATAGGTGATAATGGATGCAAATTTAAATATTTGGCTAAGTATGGCTCAAGAGAAAAATTTACAAGAGTTTGGCTAGCATAATGATCTCCCCCTCAAAATGAGAGAAAAGAGGGGGTATTTATAGAGAATTTTGAATTCTCTAGGGAAATGGATGGTTGAGATTAAACCAACATGGCCAAGATGTAGGGCTATGGTGAGTTGAGAACTCACAAGCCCTCACATCTTGACATGTGGCATGTGAAGTGGCTTGAAAAAGATGATATGGACATGAGGTGGAAGGAGAGTACATGACATGGAGGTACTACATAATACCTTGGGATTTGGACAAGATCTCCTTATAAAGGAAGTCCTTGTCCCCATGTGGATGAGAGGACATGTGAGGAATTAAAAATTCCTCAAATATCCACACGGGAATGAGAGAAAGAATTTAAAATTCTTTGAAATGCATTGGGGGATTAAATGTGAATTAAAAATTCACATGGGAAAGGGGTGCCTTCGCCAAAAGGAGAAAGCATTTAATATGGTTGACTTAGGACAAATGACATGGAGAAATTAGGTTGACCTAATTAAGTGATTAAAGTTGTGCAAGTACCTGATTAGCCAAATTAATGACATATTAGAGGCAAGTGGGAGATTAGGAAGAGCTCACATGTGACTTGATGTGACAAGTCAAAGATCACATTGGGAAGAGGAAAAAGAGTTTAATATTCCTTGGAAGGATAAAAGGAATTAAAAATTCCTTGAGAGGTTGATTAGGCTAGTTAATGAAGGATTAGAGGAGGGTTAGGTGGCTAAGAGAGATTAGAGGCTAGTTAATTCATTTGATGAAAAGGAGGATTAAAGAGATAAGGTATTTATTTATTAATTAAATACCTTAGGGATTTGGCAGAATTAAGGAGGTATTAATTAAATAATAGTAATATTACTTAATTAATGTGGATAAGGGAATGTTTAGATGAAAAGGGATAAATTTGGATAAATTTGGATAAATTATGTGTCCAAATTTAGGTGTCTACAGTATATATAAATATAACAAATGAAAATAGTAAGGACTTACAAGACGAGAAATCATTTGTATTATGCCTACGTCATTGGAAAAATGCCTCCAATCATATGTCTCAAACACTTCTCGCGTGGAAAGGTTTATGATTATTATTACCCATTTTTGTTACTTGCTCAAGTTGATTGAACTAAAGTGTTTTAAAACTGAAAGAAAAGGTACATTTTTAATCTTTCCTAAATTACATTTAGGTGCATAAGTAGAAATCATGAAGATTACATTAATAGACTATTGCATTTATGCAAGTGCATGTAACATAGGAAGGATTTACACAAATCTTTCTAAAAAGTAATCTTTATTGATACAAAAGTGCATATTTGTCTCACACAAGCCATGAGACTAACTTATTCAATGAAATGAAGAAAATTTTATACATTGATGGATAAAGAAAATAGAATGCACATATAAGGGAAGAGGCCAGTCATTGCCTGATGACTGGTTCAGTGTTTATTCCTTGCTTTGTCTCCTGCCTTGAGTTTCCTTGTGTCCTCCTTAGCTCCATGTTGCCCATGTTCCAGCATTTGGCAATAACAATGATGTTAGAGCAGTGCTCTAAGCAATGAGGGCCTCTCACATTACATGCACAAGCACCAATAAACATATAAATTGATCCTCAAATGCGTTAAACAAGCATGTAAACTATAAATGTACAAGAAAAAAATAGGACCATCAAACACCTCTGCCAAATGCACATTTTTCTAACTTGTTTGCTTCATGTGCAGGTATAGAAAAAGTAATGTTGTTTTGATTCATTTAATTGCAACATGTGGGGCAAAATGTGGCTCCCACAAGGGTTGAGCCCAACATGTTGTCATATTGTGATTCTAAAAGAGGTATAAGAGGTAATTTGTATCCTTGTGGTCATTTGAACAAGCACACATCAATTATGATAGTGAGTGTTTGTCATTGTCATAAGTGATATATACTTTCCCAATGTAAATCACAAAGGATGAGTTTAATATCATGTGTTAAAGTAGATATAATGTAATGTTCCACGTAAGTGTAGAATAAATATGTTTATCTATTAATCATCATGCTCATTACACAACAAGAGCAATTTCAAGGAATCGTCAAGAGAGAAGCTATGGATGATGAATGGAATGCAATGTTCAAGGCATGTTTGCATTTTGTTGTCCCAAAGAGCAATGCATGAGAAGGAAAACTCATTGATGAAAATGAGAAAAGGTAACTAGCATTGTCAATGGTCATTGCATGAAGCAATAGAATAAATACACCGATTTCAAAGTGTTGCTACAGAAGGTGGAGGTTCTATCTCTCTACAATCAACATTGAAAATGTTTCAATAGGACAACATGATCATACAAAAGGTACAGTGGCATTCTTGTAAAGCCAGAGCCCAGTGAATTAGTGAAGTTATATCAAAAATCATGACAATGCAGTCACTACTCTCTCTTCTAATAGTGGTGACAATCATCTCTAAGGATAGTAACATATAGTGAAATCATTATTTTACGGTATAGAGATAAGAGCTTGACCAATGAATAAAAAAAATGCATTGATCATAAAGACATTGGGGATCACAGTAATAGACAATGAGTAAGGAACTGATAAATACTAAAAGAGTGCTTCATAGAGGTCCCAAGAGAGCATTGACCATGCATAAAGGAGTGTAATCTTTGATTAAAAATGTTGTCATTTTGAGAATGAGGGGCAACACACAAAAGACATAACATTCACATGATAATGCATTGATAGGTTCCTCTAAGAATGCAATAGAAATGATTAGGTGTAGTGAAGGGAGGTTTGTCATAGCTAATTGGAAAGCAAACAAGATGAAGATTTTAAGATAATGAATTTCAAGTAATCATTCTCCTACCTCCTGCATTACACAACTCATGAAAGATCTTAAGCATATGTTTGAAGTTGAGATTGGGATGAGTGTATGTGATAGACTAGAGGATTGTGATCATAGTGAAAGGACCGTGACTTTGGTGCCAATAGTTCATGACAGTAATAAGGAGAAAAGATAGCGCCTATAAAGTAAATATAGAAGAATGTGTTGTGAGGCATCTTTTGAGGTAGAATTTGAAATTTTGGGATCTTACATTTCATTGTCATATTTGTATGTTGAGGCTAGCAAGTAGGTTGATGTTGCAATGGCAGGGTAAGCAAACAAAATAGAGGGAAAGAGTAGTGTTCATGAAGGAATGGTTGTGTAATGGCATTAAATCATTTGGAAAACCCATTTTTCCTTTGCAGGGCAACATTTGCTTGTGGGATAATCGACTGAGATAGCTCTTGTTAGCTGAATGTTCTCTCATGAAGTCTCATTCATATTATATTCTTGATAATCTATCAATTGAAAGGCAGAAAAGAGATACCCATATTTTTTTATTTCATTAAAAATCAACATGAAAAGATATAACCGCGGCTAGAACCAACATTAATACAACCTCAGAAAAATACAGAATTCCCTCTTCAAAAGGCGTTGAGGTTTTGTAATATACAAAGATTTCAAAAGTATTGTTCATTGTTTTATGGTAATAGAACTTGAAAATGAGCTATTATCTCACATAAAATGAAAATAAAATGTTGAAATTTCATGAACAAGAACTTACCCACACATTCATTATGTTGGGTAATCTGCAAAAACCTTCCAACAGTGCAAACTCACCATGGCAACGCAACAAGAGGTGTAGAATGAAACAAAGTAAAATGAGAGATGAAGTGTTTCCCTTGAGTTTGTTCTAGGGTTTCAAACCCTAGTGAGGGTCAATTGCATAAGGTGAATTTTCACCTTTTCTTTTTAAATGTTTTTATCAAACTAATGCACCCGTGGGTTTGTCTTAGTTTTATGCCTTATATTATCAAATATCCCATGTTATGCCTTAATGAGTTATGCTAGGAGTCTTTTGGGATTAGATTTCCTTTTGCATATGATTACATATGGCTAAGCCTTTTATTGATTGTAAAGCATTTGACTTAAGTAATGCATTATAAATTACTTAATCAATTGTTATTTTAAATGCAAAAGTAATGTGGTATGCTTTGCAAGTACGTTTAAGGATTTTTTTTGGGAGTTTATTATTCTCCAAGCATCTAGGGGTGGTTAAAGGAGGTTAGTTGATGAGTGCCAATGATATAGGATGTTGTTTTGACCATTATGCAAATAGGAGGAGGGAATATAGGGGGATTTTATTCACTTTGTTGGAGGATTTGAGAGTATTTAGGCATTAGTTTTGGTTGCCTTTAAGTTTGGCTTGGTCAAACTTGACCTTTTCAATAGTTTGGAGCTCTTTTGGAGAAAAATCAATTGCTACTTTTTAGGCTTTTTGGAGGCTTACAACCCAAGAAGTTTCTAGGAGCTGTTTTGCTGGATGATGGAGAGTTAATGTATTTTATCTCATTTTAACTCATTTTTGGAGTTAGTTCTTACTAGATGTTTTTTTCTAAGTTAGTGACTTTTACAGTCCTTTGACAGAGAAAAGCAAATTTATGTAACTCAATTCTGGATATGAAAGACAGTGATGACCTTGAGTACTATTGACTTGAAGATTTTTCCTACTTGTTCTTTGCATTATTGTGTTCATCAATTGATTGATCAAGTTATTAGTGAGGTAATATTTATTTCCTTATAGCTTTGTCTCGGTTTTTAGAACCTTTATGCAAAAAGTCTACTAATGCAGGTTACGAAATGTGTCAAGAGGTGTTAATGGCTTTTGGATGTAAAATTATTTTCCTTCTAGAATTCTAAGCATTAGAACCTGTTTGTGAAACATTTATGCAAAAGTATACAACAATAAGTTGTGCAGGTGTAATCTTTGTCAGTATAGCAAGTGCATAAAACTTTGAATTTCATAATATTTTCAATTAGGTGTATCACCATAGAGGTATTGTTTTCTAGTTTTCATTTTTAGAAGAACATCTCCTTCTACCCTTTTCCTCTACCAAATTTAGTAGATTAGATTAGGTGATACCAAAAGGAAGTCAACCTTCTCTAGAGGTTGATCTCTTTGTTCAAGTTACCCATAGCTTTAGAGGTCCTCCCATGTTTCTCTGAAATGCTAAGTCCTGCAACTTAACATGCTAGATCCTACAACTTAGTCAAGGTGCAATTTCAGTAGATAATAATTATATCTTCATCCACCACTCCAGGTATACTATCTTCTAGGACGATCATTTTACTGATTGAAACAGAAAGTGATCTTGCAATGAGTATGAATAAAAATTAGCATATGGATGGGAAACATATATCACACATCACTTTCATTCAATGCAAGTGTGTCACTACTTTAGGTAAGTTCTAAAAAAATTAATGTGATTCCTTCATGTAGATGTACATCCTCTAAATTTCTAATTCCCCTTCTATCTTGCAAATAAATGAGGCCTTCAATTGTGAGTATTTCCCTTCAAGAACTCCTAATTTCTGATTCAAAGAATAAGAAGGACCCTTATCAACATGTGCCCCCTATTCTTTTCTTTTCCTTTCTTCCAATTCAAACTCAAAATCAGGACCTCCACCATTCTTCCCACTATCTTTATTTTCATTAGGGACATCAAGAGAAACAAAGGTAGGAGAACTTACATCTTTGGATCTATGGAGCTTGAGTTGAGGATTATCTATGACTTCAAAATTTTCACCACTCTAGACTACCTTCATGAATTGATTAATTAACTCACCTACCTTAAAATTGGGAGCCTCAAACTCATAGGGGATCAAGTTTCCTTGAGTTACACGATCTAGTAATTGTCTGAAACCTTTTTTATCCAAATAGAAGGAGAGAGCACATTATGAAGAGAATGTGCATCCTCATCTTCTAAAGAATCTAAATCTTCATCTTCATATTCATATTCATAACACTCAACATACATTTCACTTTGATTATCAACTCTAGGTATACCTGGAACTTCTTCCTAATGTTGCAAGTTCAAAATGGAGCAAGTAGTTGCACGAGAAGAGGAATTTTATTTGCTTGAGATTCCACAACTCACTTCACGAATAATACCTCTACTAGGTGACATTTCAGCTCTCGAATGACCAAAGTGTCCAAATGAGAGTAAATCATCCTCTACCCTTATGAATTCAAGTTGTGCAACTTCAAATTCAACCACCCCTCTCCACCTCAAATGGAATTGTTCTTTAGGGGGTAGAGTCGATGTGAAGGTGATCACCAAATTGTATTGAGTGGGAACATTGAGTTAAGGAATCTTCCTCAAGGTTCTAGTGAATCTATCAATGAAGTCTCTCATGTTTTCTCTTTCTCCCTTCTTAAATAAAAAAGGATAATTAGGGCCTTCTTCCCTCTAACATTTCTTTTATATGTTGTATGGAGTAAGTCCATGATTAGATTATTACCCAAACTAGAAAAGAATAGCTCCACCATTTTCTTGGTTAGCAATGGGTTAAAAGAATTTAATACACAAGGGCTAGCATTCAAAGATGGATTCACTCCAAAATAAGATAAAAAAAATAAAAAATTATCCTTTAAGATTTCACTTGAAACAGTCAAAAGTAAGATAGAAGAAGAGGGCCCAAATGAAATTCTCTTCATATATCAACAAAATTATTCTAGTAGCTAACTAATCGATCTTCTACACAAGCAAGAGATCACATGCCAACTAAAATTTTGGATTCTTACGAATAAATTTTAACACCATAACAAGGCTACAATCTATAGATGAGAAATTTTTTAATCAATAATAGACATAAATGAACAAGTCTTTAGTCATTCTATGAAACTCTACAAATAAGAAAATTTGGACTAAGAAGATGCTTTTAGTGCACTCTTGGATAATATCCGTCAAATTATTTTTGATGGCCAAAATAGAGATTTCTATAAAATTGTGACAACATAAGAGTTAAAAAATGGTCGTCTTCAACATGAGTAGAGATATAGCTTGAATGGCTCTAATGGTTTCAATGTGAATTTATTTTAGCTTTTGGAGAGGTTATAAAAATGACCTCTGAAATTTGGTTGAATATTATATACCATCATAGATTCCATAGAGAGAAGAGTTATTCCTTTCTATCCCTAATTACAAAAGAATTGCAAGAAATGAGTATAGATTGGCATAGACCTATCTCAGGTTTGCAATACTTCCTAAGAAAATGTTCCAAAAATTATTTTAAAAGGGATTTAAAAGATCTTTCTCTTACTTGTTTTAGAAAAGCAAACCAATTTTGTGCAATAAGTATAGCAAAATAAATAGAAAATTAAATTTTATATTTAATTATTTCAACAAGAATTTGTAAAACCCATATTTCCCCATAAAATTTTCATTAATATTAATAACTCAGATTTATAAATAAGGTTGGAAATTTTTAAATAAAATCTAGCACTTTTTATGATTGGCAATAAACTATGAAATACATTAAAATATGTTGTAGAAATAAAAAAAACAAGAGCTACATTCACAACAACACAATAGAAACTATTATGCTCAAACCCACAACAAAATGCAATTTATACAAAATTAAAACAACTAATAACTACAACCATGAAAATTCATTCAAGATGTTTGCATAAGATTGTCCTACAAGGCCAAAGGGTTTTCATCCTCATATTTTCAATTAGAAGTGGAAACTTTCATCCCATTATCCGATTTTGACCAAATTTTCATACCACTTGGGTAAACCCACAAAACTAGTTTACAATTCTAGTGAGGAAGGAAAAGTTGAAAAAAACACCCCCATGCAAAAAAAATTGGTTTTTGGGGGTTCGAACAAATATCTAGGGTGAAACCACAATAGTGGTTTACAATTTGATGGAGGAAGGAAAACTGAAAAAAAAATGATCCCATGGCAAAAAAAAGTGAATTTGGGGGTTCGTACGAACCTAGAAGTTCGACTGAAAAAGGGTTCTACCGAACCTGGGTTCGAGTGAACCCCTTAAATTTTTTGGCCAAAAACAAAAAAAAATATGAAAGGGGTTCGAGTGAACCCCCTTGAAGAGGTCTCGAATCGAAACCATACATCCTCCCTCGAGACACAAAAACCTAAATTTTGGCAATTTCTGAGCTTGAGTTGAGGATGAAAATGGAGGAATCTTCACAAACCAATTGGAAACGATAGTCCTCAACCAGCTATCCAACGAATATAATTTTAATATGTTTTGGTTTTTATTATATTTGTTTTTTTAGTTTTAATAAACATAGGTTTTTCATTGAAAATCTCGCTCTCACATGTGGAAAAAATAGCAGATTATCAAAAAAATTGAAAAATATGAGTGCACCATATTGAAGTCCTTGATCCAACCAAAAATAATTGAATTTCAATATATACAAAAGTTATGCTTATAAGGCGCTTATGTCCGAATTGTAATTAGTTTGACTTCAAACTTTATTAAAGAAAAATATTCAATAAAAATTGTCTAACAAGTGGAAGCACTAGATATCGAGTTAAATCTAAATTTGAAAGAATTATAATTTTATCCTTCATGGAAAAAATTTATGCATTATACGGCAGGCACCACTTTTTTAAAAAATGTTGTTTTCTGAAACCCAATTTTGTGGGAGATGGAAAAAAAGTACAATTTGATTCCAAAATTTTTGAAAAAAATATTTTAGAATCTACAGACAAAATGTGACGACTCTAGTTTGCATCATCTTCAAATTCTTCATGGTTTAGCTGCTATAGGTGGCCAAATGTGAAGATTTAGTTAAAAATAATAATTTCAGGTCCAATTTGGCCAAAAATTGTAAACCACTATTGTGGGATCACCCTCTAATTCCAGTGAATCCAAAGAGGGTTTGCTAGAACCCCCTTCGACTGAACCCATTAAATGTTGGGTCCCACCATTCTCGAGAAAAAACCAAAAGAAAAGCTTTGTGGAAAGGGGGTTTGCTCAAACCCCCGTTTTCCCCCTTCTCCCCCTCTGGCATAAAAAACTCCAAATTTTTTCCCTTTGAAGCTCGAGTTGAAGATGAAAATGGAAGAGACTTTACAAACCCAATTGGATGATGGTAGTCCTCAGAATGAGCTATCCAATGAATATAATTTTAATATGTTCTGGTTTTATTATGTATTTGTTTTTTTAGTTTGATTAAACATAGGTTTTTCACCTAAAATCAAGCTCTTTGTTTTGCACATGTGGAAAAATAGCAGATTATCAAAGAAAATTGAAAAATATTAGTGCACACTAAATATTGAAGTTCTTGATCCAACAAAAAAAAGAATTTTGATACATAAAAAAAAAGTTATGTTGTATACGATTCGTCTATGTCTGAATTGTTATTGGTTTGACTTTGAAACTAGATTAAAACAAGAATATTCAATAAAACACTATGAAACCAATTAGAAGCACTAGATATCGTAGTTACAAATCTAAATTCGAAAAAATTAGAATTTTATCCTTCATGGAAAAAAAGTTATGTTGTACATGCGGTGAGCATCACTCCTTAAAAATGGTGTTTATTGAAAAAAATAGTTTTCGAAGGAGATGGAAAAAGAAGTGCAATTTGATTCCAAAAATTTTGAAAAAAATATATATAGAATCTACATACAAAATGTGACAAATTACTAGTTTGCATCATCTTCAAATTCCTCACGGTTTAGCCGCTATAGGTGGTCAAAAGTTAAGATTTAGTTAGAAAAAATCAGTTTAGTGTTCAGTTTGATCAAAAATTGTAAACTAGTATTGTGGGATCACCCACTTATAGGTATCATGATCATTAATTCATCAACTGGACCATGCTAATAAATAATAGGGATGTGCATACCACCTACCTTTCCAACATTAAAATCAAACAAATTAATTAACTAGTATTTTTATTTTATATAATATTATTTTTAGTAGTGTTCATGTATTTAATAAGTTTATCTCTTAAATTATATGTTAAACTCTAATGTACATGCATGTTATATTTCAATGTAATTGGCTAAATGGTTATAAAAAAAATTGCCCTTCATTTCCTAAAAACATAAGATCTATGAAGCTTAAAATAAGACCTCATCACTATGCAACAAGAGAATTTATTTGTTTGTATTATTATATGTTCTAATTGGCACACCATACTTTGGAGTAAGCATACATTAGGTATTGATAAATAGAAGTAACAAATTAGAGTGATAAACAATAGTAAGGAAAGGTCAAAGAATTGAAAATTACTCAAAATAATTAACAAAAAAATCCATTCTCATAATGGATACCTCTTCCTACCTTCATCCTTGGTATAATGCATACCTTATGAAACATTTCATATAACATCAACCAAACATTTGAGAAATGTATAAGTCATATTACATAGATGAAACTTCATAAATTTTCCAACCCACAAAACTAGAAAGATCAAGAAGACAAATTTTAACATCAATCAATAGGTACTATAAAATTTGGCACAATTTTCTTCCAAATTTCAAATGTTAAAAGAAAAATTATAATTTGACATGTGTTTATGTATTTGTTAACCTTGGTTTGGTTGGTTTATTTATGTTATGTCTTACTTTGTTTTCATTTTCCATTCCAATCATATGGATCTCTTAGTTTCTTTATTCTCATTTTATCATTCTTAACCACTTCTAAAAGTTGATTTTAAGGTCAATATGTCTTTCAAACTCTTTCTCTCAAGTTAGGATAGAGATGAGTGGTGCAAAAAAAATTGGTTGAGCTATATGTTTCAACTATCACAATTTAAAAATAAATAAATTGTTAAAATATATAAAAATTGTGTGAAAAATTTATATTGTTACGACTAAAAGTGGTCTTAAAAATAATGAAATTAAATCATGATTGAATAAATCTTGATAAAAACTAGATTATTATTTCTTTAAAAAAAAAAATATTTAGACTATTCTCATGTATAATAATTAAAGACCGAATTATTAATTGTCTTAGAATTATTACATCCATACAAATACAACTTAATTTAAAAGTAAACAAACTAATCATTGATACAACATTGTTTTTATTTTTAATTACGCCGAAGGCATTCCCTCAATGAAGTTTTCCGATTCATTTTCTCTATCGACGGCCAAACTCGGATGCAAGACCATCTATAATACATCTTTACCGTTCATTATTTCTTTGCTACATTTATGGCACGACTTGACTGCTAATAACTACTCTTCTATCGTAGACGTTGCATCCTACCTGCTCCTTCACACCTTCGTACGGTTTTCTCGCCAGCGACCAACAAATATCTTATTTGCGCAAATGTCTTTCTTGCAAATATTTTGTTCCATACTTATCTGCTAAATACACATAGATTGACAGTTATCTGCACTGCACTGAAGACATAAAGATCATCAGAAGTTTACTTCAGACTTTGGAGGCGCTGCTTCACTTTGTTTTCAACCGGGTCTACTTCTAAACTTTCATCCTTTCATTTTAATGGATCCTCTTGTGATCACACTCCATGATAAGTTCTTCATGCACTTCTTCATCCATGCCTTCATCGTTTTGCATATACTGATCCATTTCTTGTGAAGACACCGCTTTAAAGCATTCGGTCAAACAACTCATTTGCTATACCCTCTGTTTCCACCTTTTTGTATGTATCGTATTACCAAGACAGATGTAATTACAACCTCTCACAAAACTCCTCTTCTTGGCGCGGGTCATGATGCTGATAAACGGAGCGGAATTTGTTTAAACTCTGCCATTTGCATTGTTTAAAGGTTTCTAAAAGCCTTTTCAACAACCCTGATACGCGCCAGACCAGTAATAAATCAATTTTGTGCATATTCTACAACCATTTCATTGAGCATGAACGTTTCATTGAGGCGCCTTATCAAACAGTTGATTTGCCTTGTCCATGCTTGCACACTTTGTACATCTGACTGAACTATTTTGTGAAGACTCTGCACTCACGGTATTCCATGGGATCACAATCTCATATGAGGTATTCTGTCAAACAGTTTATGTGCCTTGTCGATACCTCCATATTTTGCAAGCCCTTGCTTGAAATCTTCAAAAGCATTCATCAAACGGTTCACGTGCCAAGCTGATGCTTTCACAACCCACTTGAATACCTACCAAAGCGTTTTTTGCATCCGATGCCAAAGCATTCCCTTGAGGCGTCTCGTAACAGCAACCAACACAGGACTTAGGGTTTTTACAAATCACATTTGCCTCAAAATGTAAATGTTCTAAACAGACCCGCATCGCCCAACTACTTATCATGATACCATTTAGTGCACTATCTAGAACCCAGGCACTCCATGAAATGACATTTATTTGCGGGATTCTGTCAAAATTTTCGCAGACCCTGTTTATATGCTTCCAGTGCCTATGCTTCTTTGTTGCGTGCATGTTAACCAAGTCAGTTGCAGCGGCAACATTTGACTTAATTCCTCCATCCTTTGTGTTTCGATGGATGTTAATACCCTTGCAATCCTTTTCTCCCATGAGATGACACCCAATTGAGACATTTCTCAAACAGTTCACGGTTTCATGGTTTCAACAAATCTATCTTCTCAAACCCTACAATCATGGTGAACCCTAAGACTACATTCCTTAGATGCATTCTATGTAACAGTCTATGTGTTGCGCCTATGATCATTCATTTTGTGCAAATCTTGCAGCCATCCACTTCATGCGATAGCATCTTCATGAGGCATTAGGTTAAACATCAGCGTTCCCTCAATGAAGTTTGCCAATCCATTTTCTCTATTGACGGTTTAAAAAAGATGCAAGACCATTTCGAATAGATCTTGATAGTTCATTACTTCTTGTCATCTTCCCTTCTGTCTTATTCGCACATTTACTGTGGATGGGAGTGGTGTACACTATGCGTTGCAGCTACCTTTTGCTTTCCTAGATGCATTTACTCTGGATGGGAGTCGGTCAAAAAAATATCTGCTTGTTGATGCAGTTCGACTATTGACAAAAACAGAGCATTGGGAACATTTTGCGAAATCTTTCAAGGTAAATCATTTGCCCTGGTTTGAATTCTCTGCGATTCTTTCTTTCTTCCATCTCTATTTCAAAAGCTGCACATTATTAGAAATTTTTGACTGGCTTCCGAACTTAAAGCAATAGTTTTGTGGTATTTTGCAGATTATATTTGGTTCACTTTATTTTAATTCACAGATAGACAAAAATTGTGCAGAATCTTCAAGTACGTCACTTGCCCTGGTTTCAATCACCTCAGTCGGATCATTTGTTTCAATGTTTTATTTGATTTGTAAAGTTGTTCTGGGTTAAAAAAAATCATGCAATAGTTTTTGTGGCATACCCTTTTCAACCTCCCCTGTATATAGGTAGAGCCGTACAAATTTAGGGCATATCTTTTATATATAGGTAGAGCCATAAAAAATTAGTAACAAAGAACAAACTTATTTGTTATTCCAGTTTCATAACCAGTTTCAATGGCAATCCAATGAAGGAATATCTGGGAGCCGGATTACTTAGAGTTTGTTCAATTTTCTGTGATATTTTCTATTAAAATTAGTCGTGGCAGAGTGGTGAGGAGGAGGAGTATCGGTGTTGGGTTTTGGCGGATGAGAGGAGAAATGCAAGGGGTCGGCCTTTCATCGATTTCAAAGTCCCAGAGCGGAACATTGTGTGTGTCAGCCTCCAAATGTGGCAGTCAAGAGGCATTTGAGATTGGGAGGAGTAAGTATCTGGGTCGAGCTATTCGTTTTTCGTGTTGAAAAGAATTAATGGAACAAAATTTGTGAAACAACATTGAAAATAAATCAGATTTTGAAACAGTAAGGTTAATATTGTGAAATGGTATCTATTTTTTTTATTTTTAACTTTTGTGCCAAACCCCAGTGCCGCCAACATCTCTTTGAGGTATTTACTCAAACAACACAACTGCCTTGTCTATACTTTTTAGAATTTTCATATATGTCTAGCAGGGAACTTGTAACTACATCGAACATCAATCCCCTTTCGATTATGCTATGATGATGTCCATGCCCTGTTCTAAAGTTTCGATTTTAGCATAGACTGGGAGGATGCTACCAAAACTTGTGGAGTCTGGCTTTACTTCTGCCAAATGCACTTGCTTATATGCTTGCATAGTCTTTTGTACATTTTGAACAATCAATACATCCCAGGAAACTGCATCTCTTTGGGGCATTTTGCTAAACAGTTTGCGTGCCTTGTGGTGTATGCTTCCACATTTTGCACACAAGTCTATCAAGGTATTCACAACTACGATGTCTGACATATATTATCCTAAATTATGCTATGGTGGATGTTCCTACCCTATTCTAAATATCCCATTTTGGCATAGTCTGAGAGGATGCTGGAAAAGGTTGTTTACTTTGACTTTACACCTGCCATATTCATTTGCTTAAAAGTTTCAAAGAACATTTCAACAAAACCCATTTTAGAAGATTTATGTAAAAGCTATAATGAACACTTGGATCATCCTCAAACTAATTTCACTTTGAAAATATGTTCTACTACCGCCCATAAGAAAATCTTCATTTGGTTTACCTTTGATTTCCTAGGCAAAGCAATGCAAAAAGATTTCTTTGCAAAAACTTTATTGCAGGTTCTACTTTAGTTTGTTTATAGGAACAAACAGTAATGAATTCAAAACTACTTGCAGCTTCATGACTTACGTAACTTATCTGGAGGCTAAGAAATGTTCCATGACAACTAAGACACCAATAAGAGAGACCAAAATCCCAGGAATAATGTTTTCCAAAGATCATAGTGGAAATTAATTGATTTTTTTACAATAAGATAGAAGAATTTTATATTTAATTTCCACTCTTGACGAAATGTGAGATATTCAAAGAAATAATGGTGATGGTGAAAAGAAGAAAATAGTAAATCAGCTAAAAATACACCACCCTTAAGTTGGTTTCCATCTTTAATATTCCTAGCCAGAAGGAAATAGATTCAATTCAAAAAAAAACAAATTTGTATATTAATATTAATATTAAATTAAAACTTAATATATTAAAAAATCTATAATATATAATTATTAAATTATAATTAAAATGTAAATTATACAATTAATTTATTTCTTCTATTAATTGTATTTATTAATATAATATATATATATATATTATATTTAAATTATTAGTTATATATTTATAATTAAATTAAGATTTAATTATTTAAAAGTTTAAAATGGTTGTTACTGTTAAATAGTTATTATTATTATATTTAATATTATATACACAAATTAAATTATATATAATATACTTAATATTATATATAAAAATTATATTAATATTCTTATATATTGTATTCTAGAATAAAAAGTTGTTAAATATAAATTAAAAAATAGGATAATTAATAATTATGATTTGTAATATAGTACAAATTAAATTAAATTAATATAAATATAATTATATATTAAATTATAACTTAACATATTATACAATATAATATATATAATTACATTATAATTATAATTTATATTATATAATTAATTTAACTCTTCTAATAATTGTATCTATTAACATAATACTATAAAATATTATATTTAAACTACCAATTATATATTTATAATTACATTAATATATAGTTATTTAATAGTTTAAAACTATTGTTACATATCTAAATAGATATTATTAGTATATTTAAAATATTTTATAGATTTTAAAATATTATTATTATTAACTTATTCAAAGGGTTTGTTTCTCATTTTTGGATCCCTATAAGTGGATGCATAGTTGATTTGAAGAATAAGTTGTAGACCAGGAACGCTCACTTCATTCTGCTAATCCAATAATTGCATCTGCTTGTGTTTAGAAAAATAGCAATTTGTATATTAATATTAATATTAAATTAAAACTTAATATATTAAAAAATCTATAATATATAATTATTAAATTATAATTAAAATGTAAATTATACAATTAATTTATTTCTTCTATTAATTGTATTTATTAATATAATAATATATATATATATATTATATTTAAATTATTAGTTATATATTTATAATTAAATTAAGATTTAATTATTTAAAAGTTTAAAATGGTTGTTACTGTTAAATAGTTATTATTATTATATTTAATATTATATACACAAATTAAATTATATATAATATACTTAATATTATATATAAAAATTATATTAATATTCTTATATATTGTATTCTAGAATAAAAAGTTGTTAAATATAAATTAAAAAATAGGATAATTAATAATTATGATTTGTAATATAGTACAAATTAAATTAAATTAATATAAATATAATTATATATTAAATTATAACTTAACATATTATACAATATAATATATATAATTACATTATAATTATAATTTATATTATATAATTAATTTAACTCTTCTAATAATTGTATCTATTAACATAATACTATAAAATATTATATTTAAACTACCAATTATATATTTATAATTACATTAATATATAGTTATTTAATAGTTTAAAACTATTGTTACATATCTAAATAGATATTATTAGTATATTTAAAATATTTTATAGATTTTAAAATATTATTATTATTAACTTATTCAAAGGGTTTGTTTCTCATTTTTGGATCCCTATAAGTGGATGCATAGTTGATTTGAAGAATAAGTTGTAGACCAGGAACGCTCACTTCATTCTGCTAATCCAATAATTGCATCTGCTTGTGTTTAGAAAAATAGCAATTTGTATATTAATATTAATATTAAATTAAAACTTAATATATTAAAAAATCTATAATATATAATTATTAAATTATAATTAAAATGTAAATTATACAATTAATTTATTTCTTCTATTAATTGTATTTATTAATATATATATATATATATTATATTTAAATTATTAGTTATATATTTATAATTAAATTAAGATTTAATTATTTAAAAGTTTAAAATGGTTGTTATTGTTAAATAGTTATTATTATTATATTTAATATTATATACACAAATTAAATTATATATAATATACTTAATATTATATATAAAAATTATATTAATATTCTTATATATTGTATTCTAGAATAAAAAGTTGTTAAATATAAATTAAAAAATAGGATAATTAATAATTATGATTTGTAATATAGTACAAATTAAATTAAATTAATATAAATATAATTATATATTAAATTATAACTTAACATATTATACAATATAATATATATAATTACATTATAATTATAATTTATATTATATAATTAATTTAACTCTTCTAATAATTGTATCTATTAACATAATACTATAAAATATTATATTTAAACTACCAATTATATATTTATAATTACATTAATATATAGTTATTTAATAGTTTAAAACTATTGTTACATATCTAAATAGATATTATTAGTATATTTAAAATATTTTATAGATTTTAAAATATTATTATTATTAACTTATTCAAAGGGTTTGTTTCTCATTTTTGGATCCCTATAAGTGGATGCATAGTTGATTTGAAGAATAAGTTGTAGACCAGGAACGCTCACTTCATTCTGCTAATCCAATAATTGCATCTGCTTGTGTTTAGAAAAATAGCAATATCTTTATCAACTAGCTCTAAAAGACTTAGAGAGAAAAAAAATCTATTAATAATCAATGGATACACACACATGCAACACAACCCTTATGTTGCACGAAGGATCAAAGAGGAGGCTTGATTGTCAACACTATCAGCTTCAATCATTTGACATTCTCAAATACTTTTCAACAAGAAATTATAGGTTGGTATACTTATAATTTATCGCATTTTGTTGTTCAATTAAACCAAAAACTTGCAGTTTCCTTTTTTGCAATTTGTCTTTGGGAGGTTCCTAAAAAAATTTCACTTCCTATTTTTCATAGATTTTAACTCTTGCAATTAATAATTAAGTTTCAATTGTCAATTCACAAATGTTTAAGATAAATTAAAAATGCTTTGTATTACTATATCTACAATCAAGAAACTAAAGATGTATTTGCTTTTTGGCAGGGATTCATTTTTTTATGGAATGGAAGCACTTTTTTATGCACCAAATCTTTTCATACAAGCTACATCTCTCTGGAATACAAACTGTGTATGCCTATCATCCCCATTTCTGTGCCGAGAGGGAGGATAATTTTCATATGTAAATGTTGAAAAATACATATCTTGATTATACTTTATATTACAAGATACATGTGTAGCATGTGTGGCTTGAAAGTTGCTCTTTTACGAAACTCTTTATTCTGCACATTTTCAGCTCACCTACACTTTATTAGGAGTCTCCTTTCAAGACTACCATGAAGATTTTTCCTGCACACTCTACCTATTTTTCTGTTTGGCATCGTTGACAACTCGATACAATGTGTGTTGAATCTTAAGGTAACTCACTTGTCATTATTTCAGTCATTTTTTTATGAGAATCTCACTTTTCTTGTGTTTTATTTTACTATTACATTTCTGTTAAATGAAGGTAGTTTTATATATGGCTTTTCCAATATTAAATCCTATTGTAATATCTACTATTACAACTTTTCTGGCAACATCTTTTACTATTGAATGTATAGCAGTTGTAAATGCAATGGTTGCCAAACCTTTCCTGCTAACTCAACTTGAGGTAACTCACTTGCCATTATTTCTGTGAATTTTTTTATGGGAATCTCTACATGGCCAGATTAGTTTTGTTGTGTTTAATTTCATTATTACAGTTCTATTGTTATCAGCTAAATGAAGGCATTAATTTTATGTTCACTTCACAGTATAAATTTTTGGCTAACTTTCTTTTCCTTATATTGAATGTACAATAGTTGTTGTTGAAGCTGCAAATGCAATGGTTGCCAGATCTATTTTCACAATAGCTACAGTACATATCAAATCATCTTCATAAGTTAATCTTAATACATTGTTCTTTACAAACTTTATGACTTATACAGTAAATATTTCCTTGCAATTTTCAACCATTTTACTAGTTATTGTCCTTTGCAAAAATACCAATTATACTGGTTCTTGTACTTTAAAGACAACATGTCAAAAGCCAAGGGACTGGCTTGACACAAACCAAATCTTATTTAATCTTCACTGTATAGTAGATGTTGCTGCACCGTTGAATACACTGAATAGTAGAGCTCGAATCATCTTATAGATCTTAAACTATATTTCCTTGCAATTTTCAGCCTTTACACTGGTTATTGTACTTTGCCAAAATACCCTTTGACTTATAGTTCAAAATCATATTTTCTTAATTATAATGAAACGACAATAAAATATATGTGCATAACTTCATTTATTTAAAAATGTTTGACACTTCACATTTTACAATTTCTATCTTTCAAATACAATACCATAAATTAAAATATTGATCTCCACAAATCTTCGGCGTACCCATTGCACACGAAGGTGCGATTACTAGTTAATAAATACAGTCAAAGATACATTCTGGACGAGCCCCAAGACTGTTAAGTCACACCGAAAAATCGTCAGACGCCGTTAAGTTTTTGCGTTCCCTAAAGACGCTCAAATTCCTGGACGTTACAGAGTCATCCATTCCCTTTTCCTTTGTCTGTAGAATAAAATCCACAATAAATGCGCCGCGTGTTACGCACTCACATTACAGAACACACTTTAAAGCATTGGATCTGCAAACTAAAGCAGACCAATATACCGCGCCCCTTCTCTGCAAAATCTGGCGATCCATCTTTCAAATGCGCTGCATGACTAGGTAGTTTGGACATGGAAATAACAGAGAAAAACATGGGATATCATCTGAGGAGAAGAAAATAGTGGAGGGAGTAGACGAGTGCGACCATAGTCACGCTTTTGAATGGATCCTCGAATATCTGTATTGGACTAACTGTTGTCTTTTTGGAAATTAATTTTATGGATTAACTGTTAGTTACCGGAATCGAAATGGGATTTAGAAATTTATTAATATATGTAGGTTTTGGAGTATCACTAAATTTATACCTAGTATCAGAGTTTTTTGTGTCAATTTTTTTAAGTTATGTCAGAAGGAATAGACAGATTATTGATTTTTCTGGGAATTGATCTACTGAATTAATTGTCATCCTCAAGAAATTGATCTTTATGGACTAACTGCAGCACCTCTAGGAACTTATCTCGTGGATTAACTGCCTCCCTCAACATCTCGAAGAACTGATCTCATGGGTCAATCCACCATGGAGGAGTGAAGATACTGTATTTGGAAGTTTGTTAATGCCTATACATTTTGATGTACCAGCAGATCTTTATGTGGTATTTGAGCCTGGATCTAAAAAAATCATGGGAAATCTACATGCGATAATTCCTTCTATTTATGTCAGAGGGGGTATTACAACAATTATCATGCTGCACCTAGAAATTAATCTCATAAACTGACTTCCACCATAGAAAAATAAAAATGTCAAATTTGAAAGTTTACTAATACCTACAGATTTTAATGTAACAACAAATATACATCATCTACCCTTCAATTTTTTCCCTTCTTACTCCTACCCTTCTGCAGTCACCTTTGCATGGCAGGTCCACGTAATTTAAAATCATTGAGCAATTCTACATCTGAATTGGTCTAGTGATGGAAATTCTTAAAAGAGAGGTCACAAGTTCAAATCCTACAGGGGTTAAGGTATGTACACCTCGTATTGTGGAGCACTGAGTTAGGTGCCTCCCTCATATTGGGAGTAGGAGGAGTCTCATATACTGTAGGCCATCTGTAGACCCAAAAACAGATTGTGTAGACTATAAAAGAACCTTACCTTACCTTTTCTTTTGCTACTTTTTATTTTATTTTATATACTTGTCGTCCTGAGATTCGATCCGTTGATGTCACAGGCGAAGCAGGAGAGTTACTGGTCATGGTCGAATTGGGTTTCAAGAGAATCGGCAGCAGAGCTCTGGAGCAAGCAAAAGCCCTCTGCCATAGCCGATCGGTTTGGTTTTTCCTTGTTTGCCTCTGACTCCTCTGAAGTCCGATCCGCTCATGGCACTCAGAGAAAATAGTATGTCTTTGTCTGTTATTGTGTATATTCTGGTGTGCAGGTGGATGATGTGGAAGTAGAGATAGTTGAGGGCGATGGGAGGAATGTGTTGTCTGATGCGGTTGAGAAGCACGATGCAGAGATGTTGGTGTTGAACAGCCGTGGATATGGAGCTCTCAAACGGTACACATTAAATCTATTTTCCCTTCGTAAAACCTCTTGCTTTGAGTCTTCAACTGGTCTGGTTTCTTTTCAGTTCAATCGTCTTGAGAAGCAAGGGAAAATTGGTTGTGGTTCACTTGTTCAATTCTTATGATCTATTTTTAAGAGGTTACGAGGTCTAGTCTCTCCCTTCTCCGTTGTATCAGAGATCACAAGGACATATCGTGATGTAAAAAATTACCAGACGCACTGCAGTTTATAGGGAAGACTACCCGATTCAAAACCTTATCATCTGTCTAGAAGTTGCTGTGGTTGAGTGTTTGCCAAAACAAAGTTTTTTCCTATATTCACTTTAATTCTCCTTTCCTGGTCAAAAGTTATCAGAGAAACATTAATTTTGTTCGAAGGGCTTTCCATTTTCTATTTAGAATCTCTTGAATTCTCTTGTTTTGAAGTGAGTAATTTGTTTCGTTGCTTTATCGGTTTGACCAGAATTTCCAATTCTTAGGAGGGCCTATCAATCGAGGAGGAAAAAGTCTTAAAGATCATTAATTGAGTTGTCTTCATACTTTCTTTCCTTCTGGTTTTTCGTCTTTTGTGAACCTCATTTACTATTTATTTCAAGTCTGCAATTTTGATGTCGTCTCTCTATCGCATGATGACTGAGAGAAGAGCATCATAAGATTTTATGGGCACATTAACATCGATAAAATTGCAGAAAAACAGAGATAATTATTCTAAGAATAATTTTATTCAGTATTTTATTAATTTATTATTTTTGAATTCAATTTTAAATTCTATAATATTTTTTAAGAATAAAAAACTATTTACATTAATAATATAAATTTATATTTTATCATATTACAATTTATTTATATATTTAGATGCATCAAGATTTTACAAAGTCTAATGGTAATACTTGTTTATAAATATATAATAACAAACACATCATATTTAACTATTCATAGACATGATAATCCTAAAAATATTGTAATTATTGTTGTCAAGAATTATTAACACAAAATTTCATTAGAAATATTTATAAATATATATGTTAATATATGTTTGTAAATAATAAGATTATCCATCTGTGGGTGGTTGGGTGGGCTCCCCCTCCCTCCCCTCTTCATTGGCATGACAGGTCGGTCTGATGGGTGCCACGGTGGCGATGGTGGAGGACACAGGGGGACGGTGGAGGGGGTTGTGCTGGCTGGAGATCATGTGGCTTTAACACAAAACTTTTTATTTTGGTGCCCCTTTTGTTCCCGAGGTAGCCTAAGGCATTATAGCCTGGAGGCCTCTCCATACGGATCTACCTTAGCACGTATGGAAGGCATTCATTAGCAAGGGTGGTGGCTGCCAAGTACTTGGCATTAAGTTGGCTTAAACGTGGTTTTTTTCTCATTTCTTTGTTGAGCTTGAGCCGGTTAATGGTGGTGTTTGTCTCGACTTCCGACTGTGGGTTGTGTGGTGGAGACAATGGTGAAGTGCTCTTGGTTTGTCATTGAGGTTTTTGTTGAAGGGGTGGCGAAATTTAGAGCGGATACACCTGTTTCTCTGCAGTCGTCGGCCAAACAAGCCTCCTTTAGAGAAATTAAGGACCAGCGTTTGAAATGAATTATCTTCAATGGGGATCACTTGGTTTTGGTGGCGACAAAAATGATTTTGGGGACTAGTCATTTGGCTAATAAGGAATACGGAAGAGATAATCTTCATATCTCTTCTCGGTCCTTAGCCTCTCTCCTGGACAATGGGGTGACCAAGGCCGAGGCTAAATTGCTATTAGTGAAGTTGTTTCGTGAGGCCCTGGTGGAAGGAGTTGATGATGTGTTGGGATTTTTTGCTGAGGGCAGAGGAATTCTGAGACCGTGCGACCTTGAAAGTATCAGGACTTCGGACAAGGCTGTGAAGTTGTATCCTTTCCTTCTCGACTTGTGCGGCCCGGCATTGGTCAAGCATAGAATGGTGGCTGCGGTGGTGATTGAGTACCTAAAAAAGTTCTTTGGTTTGTTGGCAGTGGGTGGCATTGGGTGGGTAAAGGATTTTGAAGCCTTTGCCAAGGAAAATAATTTTATGTGATAATCTTTGTTGTTTGTGGGGTGATAGTGCTGGTAGGTTGTAGGGTTTAGTTCCCTGGGTGTTTTGGTGTATCCCTTTTGTTCGGATGGTTGATGCTCGGCCTGTTCATGGCCATTTTGATGTTTTATGATGGATTGGGTTTGACTATTCGTGATTGGCGCTGATCCCTCATGGCCAATTTTGGGTTTTCTATATGTTTGGTTTGGTGGTTGGGCAATATGCCCTGATCGGTTGGGTCTCTGGATTTCAAATGTTTTTCATGGTCTGGTTTTTTGGTGGTGAGAGATGGTTGGAAGTCTTACCTGCATTGCAGACGATTGTAATATTTTATATTTAATACAAATCTAAAACTTGCGTATCAAAAAAAAATAATAAGATTATCCATCTATCTACTATTTTTCCATATCAAATCATTGATAACAATCTTTAAGATATGCATATTCAACTTTTATAAAATGTTTTATATTTTTGTAGTTATAATCTATAATGTTTTTATAGATATTTGTTTTAATCTATAACTACTTTTGTCTCTTATACTTTCAATGATACTAGTTCTCTTTTCTTAAAATATTTATGAGTAACACTATTGATCAATTCAAAGAAATCTATACTCCTTTGTCTAGTAGTAACTAGCCTTTCAAATATGCATGCATCTTGAAAGAGTTATGCTATCATTATTAATGATGCATAAGGGTAATCTCTCATATACCAAAGACTCGTAACCATTAATTTTTTTTTAAGTATTGCACTAGATGTTTGTTAATACTTCACGAAACAACCTTTATGCAAGCAATATCAATTGTGTATAGTAGAAAATATGTTTCAAAAAGGTGTTTCCATCTTTTGTAAGTTTAATGTCTTCAAACATTCCAATGAAATTGTTCAAATGAATAAAATGTTCAATATTACTAATATTAAATATTAGAAAAAGATTAATATACAAAAGACACATGTAACTCATGGAACAATTCTTATATGATCAAACAATAATAAAAAAAATTAGTCAATTGAATCAAATTAACCATATGTGTGGATCAAAACTATTTTGAATGCATTAATATAGACAAGTACAACAAATATGTCACATTTCATATTTCTTGTTTTTAAATATTAACACAATTTATTCGAAATCAAGGAAAATACTAAAAATAATAATTAAATCATTAGAAAGAACAATTGACATGTATAGGACTATAATTACAAAAATATGTGAAAATATAGAATGAGTTCAACATGGTAATTTTAATTTGTGCTGAAATCAAAACTAAGATTAGGACAAATATTTGGATATTAGTTTATCCAAACTATTCCATTTAGTTTTGTTGTGAATTTGATGGGATTGTCTTAATGATAAGTTGTGGACTCTTACGTTAAAATTGGCTCATGTCCATATTGTCAATTAAACCCATTTCACTCTTATAACTTTTTAACATTTGATTAATATTAATATTCAGTTTTAATTTTGTGCTTAATTTTATTTTGTTGTTGTTGGGAGATTCGTTAATGATAAGTTGTGGACTCTTACGTTAAAATTGGCTCATGTCCATATTGTCAATTAAACCCATTTCACTCTTATAACTTTTTAACATTTGATTAATATTAATATTCAGTTTTAATTTTGTGCTTAATTTTATTTTGTTGTTGTTGGGAGATTCGTTATTAAACCCACAAAATCATTTAGTTAACCGATACAAAATAGGAATCTTATGCTGAAACCTTTTTAGTCGAGAGTTAAAGAGGAATGTCTATTCTGCTAACACTACCTGAAATTTATACTCATTTAAAAACATCAACTTTATTAATAAACCAAAAACGAATTGACAATTATTTATAATTTAGAGATATGTTCACCCTGTAAAAATCTCAAAAGTAAACATCTCATATATGTTAAGTCAAATTATGTATCGGCCCAGACATTGGGCACTGGTTCACAATTCTACAGTCAATCATATATCGTCGTCAATCTGCCAATATGATTTTGAATTCCTTGTCCATTGAAAAGCAAGCCAATAGGATCCTAAAATCCTGGTTCATAAGAAAGATTATCTTTATTCATATTTGATCTGTTCATGATCTAAACTAAAGGAACAACATGTCAATAGACTATTGAATTCCTAGTCCATACAAAGAGTGTCCATATTTGATCAGAAACCAATTTGAATAATAGGTAGAAGTGATTGATTCATAATATCTATCCATATTTTTGCAGTCGAATAAGCTCAATATGTGTGTTGAATCAACAAACAATGAAAGTAGAGCTATTATTCTTGGTTCTAATTCCAACGTCACAAGCTTCTTGCGAATTTTCTCCTGGCTGGAGATCTGCGACGGTAGTGCCAGAGCAATGCAGGAGAGATGGAGGCGCTAGGCTTGTTCCTATACAGGCTTGCAGTCCAAAACAGGGCTACTGCTTGACATTTTTAAGCTCCACCCTAAATACATACTAACTCTCCATTGTGGCATTTGAGACCAACTTAGAAACTCTGATTGCTGCTAAGGTTTTCAGGACAGCAAACCGTGACAGCCCAATGGCAGAGAACTCCCCTCTAGTCTTCACAGAAAATGAGGACCTCATACTTGAAACCTCAGAGGGACGAAGGATATGGTCAAACAATACGCGTCTGGATGTGGTTGTTTCTTGATGCCACTGTATAGGACACCTGAGAGTTTATGATGCTCAACAAAATTCTCCAGTATGGCAATCATTCTACTATCCTAATAAAGTACACTGTAAGAGCTCTCCAGCTGTAAATGGAAGGTTTTAGGTTTTGAATCTTAAATCGTTTATGAAAAGTTCAACATGATATCAGAATCAAGTCAGATTAGGAGCCTCAAACATCTATAAGGTGGTTAAAAGAACTGTGTTGGAAATACCATGATCAAAGATGGATTGATCACAAAGAAACAAGTAGCTCAATAGTAAAGCACTCCAACAATAAATGAAAGGTCCAATTCAATAATAGAACACTCTTAACAATAAATGAAAAGGTCCCAAATTCAAGTTATCCCTGATCCATGAAAAACCAACACCAGTGACAGCTATTCTTGTGCAGATGCTTCGGCCTGGCATGAAATCGATAAGCGGCAAATCTTCCACAGATTTATCAAAGTCTCTTCATGTGGAATTGTCTCTATTATAACAGCCCTGTATATTTTACTCGTCCCAGGGGATCCTCTGCTCTAAGTTGGAAGCAACGTTGGCAAATTGCTTATGGATTTGCCTGTGTCCTCGCCATTTTACATGAAGATTGCGGAAGGTGTGCTCTTTACTTGGACATCAAACCTCAAAACATCCTTTTGAATGAAAATTTTGAGGCCAAAGTGTCAGGTTTTGGGCTCTCTAGTCGGCTGGAGAGAGGAATCTCGCGTCTGTATAGTTTCTGAATGGTGTTGCCTCAGCTGATATCCGAAAGGAAGGATATGGATCTTAGCAATAAAAAATGTATTGCATCGCCTCACTCCTACATCTCATCCGCTCACCAGCTGTATGAAGAGAAGATGCGGATACAGCTGTATGCATCACTCTTCTGGTTTACTGTTTACATTTAGCATACTACAAAACAAAAAATATAAAAAATACAAAATGAGATAAATTGTCCAAGAAAACTAAATTAATAGAACTTGAAAGAGGGAAAGTGTCTGGGAGACCCTAAATAAATACTGAATGCCCAACCTATCAAGCACTCTGGATGCGCCAAAATTTGCAATTTTAACCCCAAAAACCCCGACCAGCAAGTTGTTGCAGGATTTCACATCCCCTGCAATATTGGCAAGCTGCGCCAAGAGCGATCAGATAACGCTTAGTGGTAAGAATCTTAGCTGGTTTATGAAAAGTTCAATATGGTGGCAGAATTAGGTCAGATTAGGAGCCCCAAACATCTATAAAGTGGTTAAAGGGACTGTTTGAAATAAGCCACACCCTGATCAAAGATGGATTGATCACAAAGAAACCAATAGCTCAACAGCAAAATACTCCAGCAATAAATGGAAGGTCCAATTCAATAATACAACACTCTAACAATAAATGAAAGATTCCAGATTCAAAGTTATACCTGATCCATGAAAAACCCAACACCAGTGAGCTATTCTTGTGCAGATGTTTCGGCCTGGCATGAAATTGATAAGCGGCAAGCCTTCCACAGATTTATCAGTCTCTTCAAGTGGAGTTGTGCTCTATTATAAAAGCCCTGTATATTTTACTCGTCTCAGGGGATCCTCTGCTCTAAGTTGGAAGTGTTGAATAATCTATTGCAAAGTCAAACTAAATGGAAATAAGATTGCAGAAATTAAATTCAGAAAGAAAATAATTTACAAATACGAATAATACAGAGATTTTTTGTAGTTCACCAATTTGATTACCTCCACTTTGAAACAGGAAAAATCTTAATAACAGCATCAGCTGTGTGATAAGCAATACACAATAATTACATAATCCATAATAGATAAACCTTCCAAAAGAATATGAAAAGGCTTGATCGAATTGGAGGGAAACTAAAGGCTGACCGTTGGGCTTCAATACCCAACAGGAAGCAACGTTGAAAAAATTGCTTATGGAATTGCCTGTGTCCTCGCCATTTTACAAGATTGCCGAAAGTGTGCTCTTTACTTGGACATCAAACCTCAAAACATCCTTTTGGATGAAAATTTTGAGGCCGGAGTGTCAGATTTTGGGCTGTCTAGTCTGATGGACAGAGGAATCTCGCGTCTGTATAGTTTTGGAATGGTGTTGCCTCAGCTGATAACCGAAAGGAACAATATGGATCTAAGCATAAAAATGTATTGCATCGCATCACTCCTACATCTCATCCGCTCACCGGCTGTATGAAGAGAAGATGCGGATACAGCTGTATGCATCACTCTTCTGGTTTACATTTAGCATGCTACAAAACAAAAAAATATAAAAATACAAAATGAAATCATTTGTCCAAGAAAACTAAATTAATAGAATTTGAAAGAGGGAAAGTGTCTGGGAAACCCTAAATAAATACTAAATACCCAACCTATCAAGCACTCTGGATGCGCCAAAATTTGCAATTTTAACCCCAAAATCCCCGTCCACCAAGTTGTTGCAGGACTTCACATCCCCTGCGATATTGGCAAGCTGCACCAAGAGCGATTGGATAACGCATCGGCCATTGCAACACCATGCAGACGGTCGAACAATCTGCCCTTGGGCATGAACTTGTATACCCACAACTTGAAATCGATCTCTTCACTTGAATGCAACAGATAAGCTTTAAGATGGTGGTGTACCAGAGTCCCAACGTATTCACCTCCACTTCCCCTTTTTCTTAAAATTTCCTCCTGATCTGCTCATGGTCAGGATCTTTTTAACCGCTATCATGCGGTTGGAAAGGAATTTCCTGTGATATAACGCCGTTACCGCTGTCAATCTCACGGGTGCGTGGATTTCTTGCAATTTGCTTTCTGCTATATGCAGCCTACCCAATCTCAAGGTGTTACTCTCCAAGCCAATACTTTCAGCGGTTTCTTCCAACAGTCTATCTTGCATTGCATCGGAGAGTCAACACCGTAAGATTGGACAGGCGTATGTATCAGAAGTCAAATTGCCGGAAATCAACTCACCCGTGAGATTAAAAGCGGGAACGGTATTGAATGTATCACAAGAATTTCCATTCCAAGCGCATGGATTTTGGTGAGACTCCTTCCAGTTGCTCAAAGAATTACGCGTGCCCCTTTGAACTCCCTTCTGGATTTCGAGCAATATTACGCCGTTTGGAGTGAGGGAAGTTCAGTGGAGAAGCACATGCAAACAGATGACGATGCAGATAGCCTGAGCGGGATTGAGCATAATTGCTGCCATATATATAGCAGAAATCGGACATTTTTGAGTTTGCGTGTACCATAAGATTTCCAAATTTGGTGATGTTTGAAGCGGTTGCGTGGTGCGCACTCTAGAGATATGGAATTTTGGTTTCGACAGCACATGATTTTGACGAGACGGAAAGATGGGAGCAGGTAGGTAGTCCCATCTTATGAATGATACTAATAATTGCTAGGCTATCAGGCAACCAGCATCAATTCCAAATCTTCATATCAGATACGAGGAGAAGATTCGAATTAATTTATGTTAATATATTTTAACAATTAGGTTGGTTATCTACTATATATTTTATTTTTTTATTTTGTTTCATTTAGATTGAAGTTTTTGATATATGATTTTAGTATATAATTTTATTATTCTGATTTAATGAGTGATTGAAAAGATCAATTTAATATTATATAATGTCATATTTCTTTTTTAAATTATGTTTTATTTAAAAAAAATTAGCAATTTATTCAACTTGGATTAGACTGTAAATACAATTTTGTCATCTCGACGGGATCATTGGTAAGATTTTGTCCTCCTTTTCAAATTTTTAATTCCTATATTTTGAGGTTGATAATCTCAAGATTTGATTGTTACTTGTTGATCTATGGGCACCAAATGTTTGAGTTATATGTCTAGGGTAGTATATATAAAGACATCATCCTAAGATAATTAGGGTTGTATATAAAGACATCATCGTAAGATAATTCATATGATTGAATGACACATTGATAGGATATCAAAATAACACAAGCTATACTCTTTTTCTTAAAATTAGTTATCAATCCTCATTTTCTAGTATCAAGCATCAACACTAGTCAACTTCTATTGTTGAGGCATGTATTCCAAAGACATCTTCAAACACAATCATGATTAATGTGCATCAAGTTATAACAAGAAATTAGGGATTAACTCAACAACATCCATTGCTAGTACACATTAGCATCCATTGCCACTTTTTATCACTTTTACTACTATTAACTCAATTTTGAGTCCTCATTAAGACATAAGGAAGTCTTGAAATTCAATTCTTTAATAGTAGGTTCTAGAGTGCTCCTTAATGCTGAAAACAAAGGTGAAATTATGTAGCTTAAAACTTGCAAAACTATGTGACTGTAGATCTAATTGAGTGTTCTTTGTTACAAATTCTTTGTGTATGATTAATCTATTTAGATCAATTTTACCAATTGTAGAAAGAGACAAAAGATTGTAGAAGAATGAGACAAGAAGATAGAAGTGACACAACATATACGTGGAGAAACCCTTTTGGGAAAAAACTCCACCAGAATCAATAGTGCTTATACTATTTAACCTTAGAACAAGATTGCAATAATACTGTATCGATCATTGATTGATATGCTTCCTTGCTTTCAACAATCCTTCTTCACAACCTGCAATAAACTCTCATACACTTTCTGCAACACAAGCTATCCATGCATTCCATGTGACCAAGCATGAATCCACACATTCCATGCTATGCTTCAAACCCTCACACATGCACAAGCTATACCTGCTAACATGCAACCAAGATTACAAACTTTGATGCAATTGCTGCAATAAATAGACAATTATGAGCATTGTAAGCTCCAAAGAGTTGATCAAAACAAGAGCATAAATCTCCTCTCATAAATCCACGCCTAGATTGTGCAAGTAGAATTCCACACTGTAACATGAAGTCAAAACCAAAGTCTCATCAATTTAGGCACCCCAAACTGAACACTTAACTGATCGTTGGTCAAGAAAATATCTTGCAAGCATCACCTCAAAGTTGGTGCCCAAGAATGGGCCCACTTAACTGAGCCTTGTAAATATCTTCTCATGAAAAAGGTGTTAACTCAAAGATGCCAACTTGGGCGCCCAAGGTGGGTCCAAGTCAATCTTAGTTAACTAAAACATATCTCTCCACCAATTCATGCAGATATTATGCATGATTGATCATCCCCACTTAATTGAATGTATCCACCTATTATCCATCATACAATTGAAGCCATTAGTCATGCAATTGAAGCCATTAGTCATGCAACTGAAGTCAACTAGCATTCAATTGAAACTAACTACATACAACTGAAGATAACTGAACCATAACTGAATTGAACTTCACTCATGTAAATATCAATCCCTAACTTGTAGGATCTAAACATGCATTACTAAAGTGTTATGAATCCTCCAAATAGTTAACTTAAGCAAGGTGGGTTCCACCTTCCATGTGGGCACCCCATGTGCACCTATTTTGTAGGAGCTCTTCTTGGGTGTCCCCACATGTTCCTATCATTTAGGAATCATTACAAATGTCAATTTACATGTTCATTTCATTTGAATTTAATCTCTTTCTAATCCTATTGTTGGGGAACACTTTCCAAGGACTTAGGAGATACATGAAATATGTTTAGGATTGCAATTAAATGGCATCCTATTCCCAACAATTAACACCAAGAATTTTGTCCTACTTAAGATAGAATATTAGGTGAACATATTTTATAAGTGACAAAGGCTCAATTTTATATAGGATGGAATCCTACCACTCAATAATGGTAGGCATGATCACGTCACAAATACTCAACTCCTTGAAATTTAATAGTGTTGACTTGTTGGTCCAAAATTGAGACCCAAATTTAACTTATCATTCTCCTATCATTGTGTGACATCAGTCAAAATCCACCTTTCATCAATGTCAAGGTACACAACCTTAATCTCTCTCTATTTCATTTAAGTGTGTATCTAATTTTCTTTGATTTAGTTCATATCATTTATTTTATCATTTTAGGTCTTTTATTTTTGTATTAATAATAGTTTAGTCACAAAATAGGACCAGTTCAATTACAAGATAGAACCATTACAGTAGCATGTATTGCATTTGCATTGTATGTTGTACATATATTAGGTTTTAACACAACTACCCCTACTTACAATATGTCACTATTTTTTATAGGTATTTATCATTTAAATACAGTTACATATGTACCATTACTCTATATGGTATTGACTTATTAGAGCCAAAATTAATATTGCAAATCTATAACTATATTGTCCATCTATAGTCTTCCTTAGAAGTTCTTGCTCTCACTGAAGGATTCTAGGACCCTCCATGCCAGCAGGGTTTCGACACCTACTAGTTCATCATTTGATTTGACTTCTTCTAACATATAGTCCTCATTGGTGTAAAATCTAGGTTCTCTAGTTAGGTCCTTTACTATATCTAAGGTTTGAATTAATTATTTAGGGCCTAGGTGTAAAGCCCAAGGGACAACCCAATAAAAGAGTTTTAATGAGGCTATATGTGTGAAATATTTGATTTATGATAGGGTTTCACTAGCATGTAAAGAACAACTAAATAAAATAAATGGAGAGAAGAAAATAATGACCAACTAAGAACTATAACAATAAACTTCTATTATGCTTAACGAACTATACAAATTTGTAAGATGAAATGTGTGGTTATATCCTTCTTAATCTCTCTTATTATTTAGTAATCTTTTCTTGACTGTCTAAACTACAAAGAATGATTGTGTACATATTTATATAAAGAGAGTGGAATATGAGGCATCAATTGTTAGGAAAATGGTGTCTCAACCTTGCAATCACACAAGGTTAAGGTTACCATTTATATTAAGTTTATATTTAAACACAGATTGATGCAGAATTTTCCCCAAAGATTCAGATTGGCTAAATAAGCATGCTCATAAATTTTCATCACAAGATCATGTTTGGATTTGAAGATATTAATTTTTTTATTTTTCAAAGTTTCAAAGTCTAGTTTGAAGGCCTTAGAGGTGTTTTTGGGCCCAAAAGTAGTTGTAACTAATGTAGTGGGTTATAGCTTGATAGAGCACTTCACGAGCTTTCCAACAGTTCAAAGGGTTCATCAATCAAACACTTGGATCAAAAGTTATGGCCTCTCAAATTTGGGTCTCCTGAAATGGGAGATGTAAAAACATATTAGACACATAATTGAGTTGTAAAGGGGGAGTTACATGTGATGGTGTGTGTTTAGACACATCAAAGGCATTTGTTATTAGAGATAAGTATAGTTGCCACTTTTTAGGTGGTTTAGCTCATGGTTTTGTAATTTTGTTTGATGGTTTCATATATTGTATCTCCTTTATATTAGGTGCATGAGATAGAGATTGTGTGTGAGTCTTAATTATGTTGAGTTGCCTCCAGATATTTGATTGGTGATACTTCTATGAGAAATATTACTCTACAAGTTTATTGTAATCTTGTTGATTTTTGAATAATATATTGGGTAGCTTTTGGAGTGTGGAATTTTCTCTCGAAAGGGGTTTCCCCATGTAAATCATTATGTTGTCCAGTATGAATATGTTTATTTATATTTATTTATGTTTAAGTTTTTGTAACTATTCAGATCTGAAAAGTTTTTGCATAAGCCTCCTCTCAAGATTAGTGTAGGAAGTTGTTTCACTACCTTAGCAAACTTGCAAGTGGTATCAAAGCTTGATAACCTTTCGTTTCAATTGTGAGTTGTTGGATTGTTTGAACTAATCCAAATTTGAGTGGGAGCTTGTGCAGAATATACTTTATGATCTTGTAACAAGAATTTCAGATGGCAAGCACATCAGGGAGAATAGAGGTAGAGAAGATTTTTAGAAACAATTTTGAGATGTGCAAGCTGAAGATGGAGGATATGTTAATAGATCAAGATCTATGGGATGTTGTTAATGATAATGTTATGAGGTCTACAGATCCTACTTTGGCTGCTCAATATGATGGTATGGATCATAAAGCCAAGGGTCTAATCAAATTGTGTGTGGTAGACTTTGTTACGATCAATGTCCATGAAGAAATATTTGCACATAAACTATGGAAGAAACTCAGTGAGCTGTATCAAGCCAAATATTTAGTGAATAATATTTTCTTAAGGAAGAAATTATATTCCTTGAGGATGCAAGAGGGTGGCCAAAATATATACCACTTTGAAGCATTCAATATGTTAGTGGTTCAATCGGCATCAGTTGGTATCAAAATGGATGAGAAGGAGAAATGTCAGATCTTTCTTTTTTCTTTGTCTAATTCGTGGGATTCTCTTGTTATGCCTATTGAGAGTACTTTTGTTATCTTGAAGATTGAATATGTGGCAAGTTATTTTCTCTCTAAAGAGATGAAGAAGTTATCCATTAGTACCAAGGAGACCCTAAATGTTCATTGAAGACCTAAGGAAAAAGGAAAGAATAATGACAAGTGTGCTAAATCCAAATCTCCTAAAAATTCCAAAGCTATTTGCTAGAAGGGTCAATGCCTAGGATCATGTGGGCCAAATAGGGCCCTTAAGTGGCAATGAAAATACAAAAAAAAAGACTTAAAGACACTTCACATAAGAATTTGAATAAGTTATTACAATAATTTCGAAAGTGTGCAAAAATAGAATTTGTAAAAAATTCAATGTAGTTTGTAAGCTACTAGGCCTTTTTTGGAAAAAAGTAATTTGATTTGGTGAAAATTTAAAATTTCAATGTAGTCTAGTACATTAAAATTTAGAAAAAAAGTTAAAAAAGCAGGTGTTTGTCCAGCCACCCTAATGATGAGCAAAAATAAAAATATTTTTTTCAAATCTTTCAATATAAGTAGAGGACACATGCCTAGATGTGACACATATTTTTTTTAAGTAAATAATTAGTTATGAATTTTCTAGTATAAATTTTTAAAAATATTAAAAACCATTTGTTTGGCCACCCTAACTTGGTAAAAATATTATGAAAATCATTTTTTTAAATCATATTTTGTGAAGCATGGTGTGTGACGCATCTTTCAGATTCAAAAAATGTATAATCATTTAAAATTTATAGATGATTTTCAATCAGCCTATTAATTAGGACTTTACACATAGTGCATGTAGAAAATCAATAATAATTACCTATTAAATTTAAAATAAAGCATATCCTATATTGGTAGAATGTTGACAATTTATTGAACAAGCCCTTTTCATTTCATCAAAATCAATTGAAAAAAGTCGTCAACACGAAGGGTGGAGTTTGAAAAACCCTTGCAACCCCTGTAAACACGTTGGGGATGTTGACTTTTCAGTTTGGACACCCCCAAGCCAAATCCCAAAGCAATATCCAAGCAAAACAAACATCTGTTATTAATGGATATCCAACAAAAATGGATATTCATTTTTATGGATATCTGTTTTGTAAAGGTAAAAACGAATATCTGATTTTTAATGAAATGGATATCTATTTCTAATTTAAAAAATGAAAATTTGTTTCTTAAAGTTAAATAGTAGATATTCGTCTCTTTTAATCAGAAATATTAAAATATATAAATATCAGTATAGATTTAAATTTAACATGTTATAATATTAATATTAGGTGCATGAGATAGAGATTGTGTGTGAGTCTTAATGATGTTGAGTTGCCTCTAGATCTTTGATTGGTGATACTTCTGTGAGAAATATTGCTCTACAAGTTTATTGTAATCTTGTTGATTTTTTAATAATATATTGGGCAGCTTTTGGAGTGTGGGATTTTCTCTCGAAAGGGATTTCTCCATGTAAATCACTATGTTGTCCAGTATGAATATGTTTATTTATATTTATTTACATGTTTAATTTATTGTAACTATTCAAATCTAAAAAAAAATTGCATAACCCTCCTCTCAAGATTAGTGTAGGAAGTTGTTTCGCTACCTTAGCAAATGTGCAAGTGGTAGCAAAGCTTGATCACCTTGGGTTTCAATTGTGAGTTGTTGGATTGTTTGAACTAATCCAAATTTGAGTGGGAGCTTTTGCAAAAGATACTTTATGATCTTGTAACAAGAATTTTGTATGGTAAGCACATCAGGGAGAATAGAGGTAGAGAAGCTTTTTAGAAAAAAAATTGAGATGTACAAGTTGAAGATGGAGGATATGTTAATAGATCAAGATCTGCGGGATGTTGTTAATGATAATGTTATGAGGTCTGTAGATCCTACTTTGACTACTCAATATGATGGTATGGATTGTAAAGCCAAGGTTCTAATCAAATTGTGCTTGGAAGACTTTGTTATGATCATTTTCCTTGAAGAAACCTTTGCACATAAACTATGGAAGAAACTTGGTGAGCTGTATCAAGCCAAATCTTTAGTAAATAAGATTTCCTTAAGGAAGAAATTATATTCCTTGAGGATGAAAGAGGGTGGCCAAAATATAGACCACTTGGAAGAATTCAATATGTTAGTGGTTCAATCGGCATCAGTTGGTATCAAAATGGATGAGAAGGAGAAATGTCAGATCTTACTTTTTTCTTTGTCTAATTTGTGGGATTCTCTTGTTATGGCTATTGAGAGTACTTATGTTATTTTGAAAAATGAAGCTGTGGTAGGTTTTTTATCTCTGAAGAGATGAGGAAGGTATCCATCAGTAACAAGGAGACCCTAAATGTTCATTGAATACCCAAGGAAAAAGGAAAGAATAATGACAAGCATGCTAAATCCAAATCTCCTAAAAATTCCAAAGCTATTTGCTAGAAGGGTCAATGCCTAGAATCGTGTGGGCCAAATAGGGCCCTTAAGTGGCAATGAAAATATAAAAAAAAAGACTTAAGCCACTTCACATAAGAATTCAAATAGGTTATTAACATAATTTTGAAAGTATGTAGAAATAGAATTTGTAAAAAATTGAATGTACTTGGTAAGCTACTAGGCCTTTTTTGGAAAAAAGTAATTTGATTTGGTGAAAATTTAAAATTTCAATGTAGTCTAGTACATTAAAATTTAGAAAAAAAATTTAAAAAGTAGGTGTTTGTCCAGCCACCCTAATGATGAGCAAAAATAAAACTATTTTTTTCAAATCTTTCAATAGAAGTAGAGGACACATGCCTAAATGTGACACAATTTTTTTTGTAATTTTTTTTCAAGTAAATAATTAGTTATGAATTATCTAGTAGAAATTTTTTAAAATATTAAAAACCATTTGTCTAGCCACCCTAACTTGGTAAAAAAAATTCAAAATCATTTTTTTAAATCATAGTTTGTGCAGCATGGTGTGTGACACATCTTTGAGATTCAAAAAATGTATAATCATTTAAAATTTATAGATGATTTTCAATCAACCTAGTAATTAGGACTTTACACATAGTGCATGTAGAAAATCAATAATAATTACCTATTAAATTCAAAATAAAGCATATCCTATATTGGTAGAATGTTGACAATTTATTGAATAAGCCCTTTTCATTTCATCAAAATCAGTTGAAAAAAGTCACCAACACGAAGGGTGAAGTTTGAAAAACCCTTGCAACCTTGTAAACACATTGAGGATGTTGAATTTTTAGTTTGGACACGCCCAAGCCAAATCCCAAAGCAATACCCAAGCAAAAAGGACATCTGTTATTAATGGATATCCGACAAAAATGGATATTTGTTTTTATGGATGTCTATTTTGTAAAGGTAAAAACGAATATCTATTTTTTAAAGAAATGGATATTTGTTTCTAATTTAAAAAATGAATATTTGTTTCTTAAAGTTAAATAGCAGATATATGTTTCTTTTAATCAGAAATATTAAAACATATAAATATCAATATAGATTTAAATTTAACATGTTATAATATTAATATTAATATGAATATTTATTTATATATATTTTATATAATATAATATGTGATAAGTTAATATCTACTAAGAAATATTAGTATTAATATAATATACATTATATTCAATAGAAATATTTATTGTTATATTAAATATAAATATTATATTATATATATAATAATATAATATTATAAAAAAAAATATTTGGTGGAAAAGATATCCATTTCATTTAATTAGAAATATTAGTATATAAAAATATCATTATAGATTAAAATATAACATGTTATAATATTAATATAAATATTTATATATATTATTAATATATATAATATAATATATGATAAATTAATATATACTATGACAAATTAACATATACTAGGACATGGGGCAGGGGGCCTAGCTTGATTGACTAAAGCATCCTATTGCAGGCAAGAGGTCACGAGGTCTAGTCTCCCCCCAAACCCGTGGTACTGGAGGGCGTGTCACACCAATGCCACCGATCACGTCAAAAAAGTTTACCAAGCGCACTACAGTTTATAGGGGGTCGGATACCTGACCGATTCCTACAGTATATATATACTAGGACATATTAATATTAATATAATATGCATTATATTAAATATAAATTTTATATGTTATATTATATAAATATAAAATTATATATTTAATAATATAATATATTATAAAATATATATTTGATGGATTGTTGCAAGGGAGTTTTAAATATTTATAGTCATTATAATAAACTGCAAGGAGTTGAGAGCAATATATACATCTCTCTCTCTCTCTCACACACACCTTCCCTCTATACTTTTGTCTATCTTTGCTCACCCTCTCCCTCTTTACCTACATTTCTCTCAATCCATCTCACCCTACCTCTCGCTTCCACCTTTCTCCTCTCCCTCCATCCCTCCAACTATAGGTCACTCTCTCAACTTATCCCTCCCTTTATCCCTCACTCTCTACCTCTCCCTCTCTCTACCTCTCCCTCCCCCTCTCTTTCTCTCTCACACACTAGATCTCTCTCTTTGTACCTCTCCCACCCTACCTCTCTATCTAGCTTTACCTATCTCTCTCTTTATTCCTTGCATCTTACATCTCTCCCTACCTCCCTCCCCCCCTCTATCTCCACTCATTATCTCCCTCTATACCTACCTTCCCTCAATCCATCCCACCCCACCTCTCTATCTACCTGTCTCTCCCTCCCTCCCAACTTCCCCCCTCTTTCTACTTCTCTCTCCACCTACCCCTCCCTCTCTCCCTAACTCTCTCTAAACCTACCTCTCATACCCTACCTCTCTTTATCTCTATCCATCCCTCTTTCTCTCGCTCCCTCTATCCCTCCCACCCTACCACTTCCTATCTCCCTTCTTCCCTCTCTCTCTCTCTCCCTCTCTCCCTCACACACACACACACACAACCTTTCTCCACCTACCCATTCCTCCCTCCCTAACTCTCTTTATACCTATCCCTCCCACCCTACCAATCCCTATCTCCCTCCTTCCCTCTTTCTCTCTCTCCCTCTGTACCTCCCACACTACCACTCCCTATCTCCCTCCTTCGCTCTCTCTCTCTTCCTCCTTCCCACACAACCTCCCTCCACCTACCCCTACCTCTCTTCCTAACTCTCTCTACACCTACCTCTCTTACCCTACCTCTCTCTATCTCTCTCCTTCCCTCTTTCTCTCTCCCTCTATCTCTCCCACCCTACCACTACATATCTCCCTCCTTCCCTCTTTCTCTCCCTCTCTCTACCCCTCCCACCATACCACTCCCTATCTCTCTCTCTCAAACACACAACCTCTCTCCACCTACTCTCCCTCTCTCCCTAACTCTCTCTATACATATCCCTCCCACCCTACCACATCCTATATTTTTCCTCTCCCTCCCTCTCTACCTCACACACACACAACCTCTCTCCACCTACCCCTCCCTCTCTCCCTAACTCTCTCTATACCTACCTCTCCTACCCTACCTCTCGTTACCTTCATCCATCCCTCTTTCTCCCCCTCCCTCTATCCCTCCCACCCTACCACTTCTTATATCCCCCCTTCCCTCTCTCTCTCTCTCCCTCTCTCACACACACAACCTCTCTCCACCTACCCCTTCCTCCCTCCCTAAATCTCTCTACACCTATCCCTCCCACCCTACACCTTCCTATCTCCCTCGTTCCCTCTTTCTCTCCCTCCCTCTATTCCTTCCATCCTACTACTCCATATCTCCCTCATTCCCTCTCCCTCTCACTCCTCACACAACCTATCTCCACCTACCCATCCCTCTCTCCCTAACTCTCTCTATACCTACCTCTCTATATCTCCCTCCTTCCCTCTTTCTCTCTCTCTCCCTCTATCCCTCCCATCCTACCACTCCCTATCTTCATCCTTCCCTCTTTCTCTCTCTCTCTCCCTCTATCCCTCCCACCCTACTCACTCCCTATCTCCCTCCTTTCCTCTTTCTCTCTCTCCCTCTATCCCTCCCACCTTACCACTCCCTATATCCCTCACACACACAACCTCTCTTCACCTACCCCTCCCTCTCTCCCTAACTCTCTCTATGCCTATCCCTCCCACCCTATCACTCCCTATTTCCCTTCACTCTCTCTCTCTCTCTCTCTCTCACACACAACCTCTCTCCACCTTCCCCTCCCTCTCTCCCTAACTCTCTCTATATCTACCTCTTGTACCCTACCTCTCTCTATCTCCATCCTTCCCTCTTTCTCTCCCTCCCTCTATCCCTTGCACCCTACCACTTCATATCTCCCTCCCCTCTCTCTCTCCCTCCCTCTCTCCACTCACACACAAAACCCCTCTCCACCTACCCCTTCCTCCCTCCCTAACTCTCTCTATATCTATCCCTCCCACCCTACCAATCCCTATCTCCCTCCTCTCTTTCTCTCCTTCCCTCTATCCCTCCCACTCCCTACCTCCATCCCCTCTCTCTCTCCCTCCTTCCCACACAACCTCTCTCCACCTACCCCTCCCTCTCTCCCTCCCTCTATCCCTCCCACCCTACCACTCCCTATCTCCCTCCTTCCCTCTCTCTCTCCCTCCCTCTCTCCGTAACACACACACAACATGTCTCCACCTACCGCTCCCTCTCTCCCCAACTCTCTCTATACCTACATCTCCACCTACACCTCCCTTCCTCCCTAACTCTCTTTATACCTATCCCTACTACCCTACCTCTCTTTATCTCCCTCCTTCCCTCTCTCTCTCCCTCCCACCTTACCTCTCCCTCTCTCTACCTCTCTCTCCATATCTCCATTTCTTTATCTAGATTTTTTAATAACAATATAAAATATAATATAATATATATAATATATTATATATTATATCATATATAATATATAATATATTATATATTATATCATATATAATATATAATATATAATATAATATGTAATATATAATATGATACAATATATTAATATTAGAACATGTTAATATTGGTATATTTTAAGTTTAATATAACAGATATACATTTTGTCTACATATCATATATCTGTTATGTTCAGCACGAGTACTCGTTTTGTTTTGTGTAAAGTTTATTTTCGCTTATGCGAAAACAAGCTTCACAAAATGGATATCTGTTTTGCTTTCCAAAACATATTTCCATTTTTTAAAGCTTGTTTTCACATAAGAATATAAGCTTTGATAAACGAAAATTCGTTTACCAAAACAAAATGGATATTCGTTTTACTTTACAAAATGAATATATGTTTTGTTTGAGTGGACAAAATGACCAAATGTCAATTTTGGGTGTTGCAATGGTCCCCACATGCTCTTTCATGTCGGGAATGTCGTGATTCATGTGCATTACAAACAATATTTCACTTTTTAAGCACTCTTTTACACAAAAGTTTATACTTCCAATCATCAAGGTACTTGTTTGAGCTGGGATCATGGGAATCAACAATCGTTGTGAAGTGAAAAGGAAGAGGAAATGTCAAGCGGAGGAAATCAAAGCAAGTAGGGAGAAAGATAGAGTAAGGAAGAGGGTGGAAAGAAAAGGTCTGTTGGTTGAATATTTTGTAAACTTAGGAGGTTTGCCAAAATGGTGATTTCAACACAATGTGTGAGTTAAACTCTCCTATTTAAGGGAAGGCTCCCCCTATCTAAATAACTAAAAACAAATATGGGTGGAATGATAATCTTTCCTCTTGTTTCAGGAGAGATTAAACTCTTTTCTCTTCGCAGAAAAGTAATATGAACTTTTTAAATAAAAACTTTTACAACAGTTTGCAATAAGATCAAGAGAAAGGAAATGAAGTTTCTTGAAAGCTCAAAGACTTCTGTCACTTCCTTCGAGACGGGAAAACAATTTCAAGCACAAAGTCTTAAAAATCTGCAATCCTATCTACCCTTTTAAAAGATAATTCTAATGATAATACATGGCATAAAACAGCACAAAGTCTGCAAGTATGATGTATCCATTAACTACTATGAATGAGAATCGTTACAAGCATAAAGACATGTAATTCTTCTTAACTTCTAAATTATGAATTCAATCTTCAACATTTACAGCACAAAGTCTGAAAATATTTTAATTGAAGCTCTCCCTAGCAATCTTCCACAATCTTCAAATAATCACAAAGTAATGCTCCAAAATGACATAAGAACACAATGGATGCAAAGTAGGATTTCAACACAAAATCTAAAATCTGCAACTCTTTGATATTACTTGAAAAGGAACAACTTATAACTATAAAGCTCAAAGTCTTTATGAGTACAAGTTTCTGCAGAGTTTTCTTGCTTGCCAAAAAGATGCCTTTACAAAGGACCCTCTCAAGTATTTATAGGAGAGAGGTCCTGAGAAAAAGGTGGGAGGATCTCAACTAACTTGAGAAATTCTCTCAACCACCAACTACTTGCAATTGACTTATTCTAAATTACAAGTCCTATTGTAATTTGACTTGTAACTTGATTACATGTAATTACAATCTTCAATAATGCGAGTAGCATGGCCACTTGTCATTACAATTTCTAACTTTACATGTAATTTGTCAAAACAAAATTACAAATGCATAATTGAAATTATTCTACGTGTCCAAGATATGACTCAAACCATCATCCTTGAGTGGGTCTTCATGCTATTGTTGGAAAATATTCTTCCATCTCTGTCTTGAAAGCATTCTATGCTCAATCATGTCACTTATTCAAATCCTTGTATAGCTTCGTCATGTTGTTGCTCTTTCTTTGTATCATTCTCCAGCCTTGGAACTTGTTTGAAAAATAAGGCCCATGCCTTATATTATTGATTTGGTAGGTCATGTGTGCAAGCAGGACTAATGAGAATGAGACAAAGGGGCTACAAAAGTGAGGTCGAAGCTCAATGTCGGGTTTTGGAAGGCTGACAATGAGTGCAAAGTGTAATTGGGATTTTTGGGACATAGTGCAAGTTAAAAAGTGCAAGGTAGGAAAAATGAGAGGTCATTGCAAGTTTTCATTTTAACTTGTAACCTTGGTCAAAATCTCCTACTTGTAATCAGATTATGAAAACCCGATTTTCAACCAAGGGCATCATTTTTGCAGAAAATGATAATGATGATGAAGAAAAATGGTAATGGTAAATGAATATGAAATGAAGGCAAATGAATGAAAAGTGACTGGGAAGGCAAATGAAAGAGAGAGAAAAACATTTTTATGAATGAAGGGCGAATGAATAATGATGGCATATGAAAGAGAAATGAATGAAGGGCGTATGAAGTGGAAAAACGTGTTTTCAGCCATACACATTTTTTTTATAATATGCAATCTCAATCTCCATAGAAAGGCAACCCAAGAACAAAAGATTTAAAGCAACAAAAATAGAAAAATAAAAAGAAACAAAGAACATACCTGCAACAAGAGTTTACAAGCCAAAATAAATAAAAATAAATAAAACCCTAGGCGCCTTGAGAAAACTCAAATCTACAAAAAACGTGGCAATGGTAGAGCAAAAATGGGGGATTTAATAAAGTTGCAGACCTTTCCAAGTGTTCTTCATGCCAAAAATCTCTCCAATCGGGGTGCATATGAGCAAGAGCAAGTTAAAAAACCACAAAAACACTTGCAAAACTAATTTCGGGTTTTTTGATGCTCATTGCAAGTGAACAAAATAACAAATAACTTTAAAAATGCCCTTTACTTGCAAATCAGGTTTTTAGATACACTTTGCAAGTGATTTAAGTTAAAATAGAAACTTTTAGAACTCATTGCAAGTTACTTTAACTCAAATAGGAACTTTTAAAAGTCATTGCAAGTGACTTTAAGTGAAATCGGAACTTTTTTGAGTCATTGCAAGTGACTTTAAGTGAAATCGGAACTTTTTTAAGTCATTGCAAGTAACTTTTAAAAAATTAACTTGTAAAGTGAACAAAAAGTTCCTACAACTTGTAAGATATATAAAAAGTTCCTACAACTTGAAATTAAAACAAAAAGTAACTTGTAATAAGAGCAAAAAGTTCCTATACCTGTAAGTTACACAAAAAGTTCCTATAACTTAAAATTAAAACAAAAAGTAACTTGTAATAAGAGCAAAAAGTTCCTATCATTTACTTGTAATAAGAAACCAAAACCCCTACTTGCAGTGATGCCCCAAAAACCCGAAATTGATCAAAAACACACTAAAAATGACTCATAATTTCACGAAAACGGATGAGAGTGAGTAAAAAGTGCTAACCCAAAGGACTATAGACCTAAAATTGAGATTTGCTAATCTTTGCACCTTGTAAAATGTGCCTTAGAAGAGAATATCAAAATTTTGATAGGTTATCCCAATTTTTAATAAGTCAAAAATTAGGGACAACAAGGTCTGCCAAATTCTCTTCAAGGAGAAGGCTCCTATTTACCTTTAAATGAAATTGAAAGTGACAAATATTGAATAGGAAATTGAAACTGAAACTTTAGAACAGAAAATTGAGAAACAAAATGTTGAGCACGAAACTGAAAAATCAAAATATTGAACACGAAATTGAAATTGAAAGTTTTGAACATGAATTGAGAAACAAAATGTTGAACATGAAATTGTAAATGTTGAGCATGAAACTGAAAATCAAAATGCTAAACACAAAATACGTGAAAATTTGCTCAAAAAATGTGGATATACAACCCACGAAGTTGAAAACATACTTCATAATCCACTCGTTCATAGATTGATGAAATTGATAAGACAAAAAAAAAGAATCTCAATGTATCTCCAAATTACAAAAGAATAGAGGATATTTGCAAAGAAGAAAATGAAATCCCAAATCCATCTATTTGTAATGACTCCAATAAAAATGCTCAATATTCAAGAACCCCAAAATGGTTACTTCAAATAGATGAGAGCATAATAGATAAACTTGATGGAAAAGGTCATCATGAACGGTTCGATTGTGGGCTATCCAAATGTTCAATCAATACTTTTCCAATAAGACATTAATTGAAAAAATGTCAACTTTTTGTACAATTGCTAAATTCTTACAAAATGAAACCATTATTAAAAAATGAAGATTTGTGTAAATAAGAAGTTTGATCGAAATAACATTATTGTTCAAAATATTTTTAATGCACTCAATAATATTGGAAAGAATAATAAGGAAAAAGATAAGATAGTTGTTTGTAGAGTAATAACATCTTTAGTAAGCAATCAATTAAGGAAGGCTCAATTGTTGAAGCAAACATGTGTTGACTTAAGGCTAAATCATAAAACATTGTCAAAATCACTATCAATAAGATCAAGACTATATAGTCCTCTTCAAAATGATACTTGGGCTTTTAGTGATAGGCTACCACGAGTTGATAAGAAGCTTACTATTATTGCAAAGGATGAAATTCAACAATTGAGGAAAACATGTGTTGACTTAAGGCTAAATCATAAAACATTGTCAAAAGCACTAGTAATATTATCAAGACTAGATAGTCCTCTTCAAAATGATACTTGGGCTTTTAGTGGTAGGCTTCCACGAGTTGATAAGAAGTTAACTATTACTACAAATAATGAAATGTAAAAGATGTAAAATTAAGAATTGATGATTGAGACTATACACCACATCCTAAACATTGTACAAACTATTTTGTGAAACACATCCAAGTTTAAAAATATCACAAAGGGCATTTGAATCTTGTAAGTGTTGCATCATAAATTGTCACCCTTGACAATTTAATACTATGTCCCCCTCCCCAAGTTATTGGACCCAATTAAGCACCTAATTTTATAAATAATGCATTTCATAAAGCATTTTAAACAATTACGAACAAATTGCAAATGGAAAACAAATGCACTCATTTAATACTTTTCCCCCAACACCTTAAGTCCTAAAAAATAGGGTTGGGACATAGTCGCCCAAGGATACTTAGTCCCCCTATTTTGGTTCCAAATTCAAATGTCAGTGTCGACATTTTATTGTTTGAAATTCAAATTTCCAAAGTTGGCCATCGGGATTTAATTTTTGGGAAATTAGAATAATTGCATATAAATACCTAGTTATTGCATTATTTGAAATTTATCTAACAATAAGTGAACATTAAGAGCAAGAATTATTGTCAAGAGCATTATCAAGCAAGTTAAGAGCAGAGTTTCAATGATTTATTACAGTAATTCAAGATCCAAGCATCATGTCAATCATTCATCATGTTGTTATGTAAGTTCATTCGTGTTATGTTATCATATTATTTGTGAAGACTAATCCTTGTAGGTCTCCAAGCAACTCAAGCAAGCAAGATCCAAACCTTGAAAATATTTGTATTGACTTCAATCCTTCAAGGAAACCATTGAAGGGTGGTGAATTGCAGCACTTTATTTATTCATCATTCATTCCCATCATTTATTCTTTTATCATTGACATTACCTTTATGGAAGTGGAAACACTAACACGGGGTTTGACTAAGGCAAGCCCCTAAATGGAACAACCCTTCTCTCTTTGAATGTGCAATTTTTAAATCTAAAGAGGATTGGAAGAAGCTTAAAGATCATATATTCATTAGTGCATTGAAAACCCGACACCTTGATAACAAATGGAAACTCAGTTACAAAATTATCCAATAGTGATCTGATAGTGTGACAAGCAGGAAACAAAAGCTCTGATCTGACTCCCAAGGATTGTAAAAGTAGATATGAATTTTAGTCAAAAGGAAAATGTCGCCCTGGGCGACTTAGTCCTCCATTTTCAACCCCAGATTTGAACCATAGGTGCACAGTACTTTTCTCAATCCATTTCTTCTATCCAAATTTTTTTGTGACTTTTTGTGTTTATTGTATTTGCATCATAACTAAAATTGACATCATTAACCTAGTCATTGCATTACATTTCATCCTTAGGGCCATTTCAAATTTGGTCAAGGGCTAGTTGACTCACCTTTTAGGTTGTAAGTAAATTATATACCTTATTCAAATCCATCAAACCCCATTCCACAATCACACCATTTCCATCCCATTCTTAATTTCAACTAGAAAAAGACTATTAAACCTTAAAGAGTGTAAATCTCTAAAGGTGTTTCCCTTTTTCTATGAAATAGTAAGCCATTTTATTGTTTGCCTCTTAAAATTCATAATACATGTTGCAAATACCATGTGGAGTTTTCTATGTATCATGGACTATTACGCAATATTCATTCTACTTTGCATACTAACGAAATGTTATAGGAGTGTGTTGCAATGCAACTACCAAGGTCATCAAGGGACTTATTAGATTTATTTATATGTGTTAGAGATAATGATTGTATTTTCTATAGAAATAATTGTTTAAATAAAAAATGTTTGAAATGTAGTGGGTTAACAAATTTTATATCATGTATTCATGAGGGTAGCGAGCATGATTTTCAAAATAAAATGGTTGAGAAAAAAATATTTGAGATAGTGAAATACAATTTAAAGAGTGGAGGTGAATGTTCCAGATTTGGGTTGGTTACAAGAGAGGTAAGTATTGCTGATTTTATTTTTGGTTTTAAGAAAAATCATTTTTACAAGTATGCAAGACACAACCACAAGTCTACATGGTTAGATCAACAATTTAGGATGTGTAAGGATTTATTCCCAATTGGAATATCATCTTTGTATTTGATTTCATAGAAAACTACACATTGCAACCACAAAATAAACAATCTCAATATTACAATTCAATTCAGGTTGCAATTTTAGTTCACATCACATATAGACATGCCCCTAATAGTACAAAAGAGAACAAGAAGATAGTCAATGAGTACCATTTTTACATGAGTGATGATTGATCTCATTCGTCAAAGTGTGTACAATACTGTTAACAATTTTTTTGAGTTCTTGTAGGAAAAAGATATTGTAATGGTTCACCATCTCGTTTGGTCAAATAATTGCACCACTCAATTCAAGAATGCTCATATGTTTTATTGGTTAAGTAGAATGCATGCAAAGAGGGGTATACCTCATATTTGGAGTTATTTTGAAGTTGGGCATGGAAAAGGGGAGCATGATGGAGTAGTTGCATGTGTAAAGAGGGATCTAGTTAAAGAACAACTAAAGATTAGAGGTGGTGTTGCATTTGTTGATGCAAGTTCAATTATTGAGTGGTGTAATTGTTGATTTTAATTTTTTACTATATATATTACATTTTAGATTTGATGGTTAATCGTATGTTAATCTTTTCTGGTTGATCAAATGTGAGCACTATTTTTTTATACATTCATTGTATCTATTTACTATGTTTTCATCAAGATCTATGGATGCAAGAATTGATCTCATGTTCATAAGATTGGGGAATGAATGTTCAAACATGGGGGATAAAATAAATCTAAAGTGTATGGGAAAATGTATAGAAATGGGTTGGATAAAGTCAAATGCATGAGAACATGTGTAAATGGGGATAAGTGAAAGATTGGGGAATAACCCAACTTTGCATAAGATTGCACCATTTATTGATATGTAAAATTATATTAACCTATTATCTCAAAATGGGCCCAAAACTAAATACAAATTAACAATAATTATGAAAATTTTATCATTATATTTTGTCCACACTTTGAGGTGCATGTAAATCCTAGCATGAGAATATATCTTGAAGTAAATAAACACTCACAAACATACATGCTAAGTAACTGTTGATGCCAAAATTTGACGAGGTAACAGAGTCTTATGGGAAACTCAGTTTAAGGGGGACCTTTTGCGCTAAACTAAGTAACCTCCGGATTTTTAAAGAAGTCGGCTTCTTCTATAATGGGTTTTGGAAAGGGAAAAGGAAGCGGATATAATAAAGTAAAGTCTAACCTAAAGAGATTCACCAAGATTTGTTGGTGGGCACGATAAATCATAGATTTAAGGGCCTGAATAGAGTTTTGTTCCAAAACTTCAGAGACTTAAGATTATAGCATAGACAATTCATTTATTGACATAAAATAATGCCGCATACATTTTCACAACTAAGAAGAGTCATTAGACATGATTTAGGTGAGCAAATTTGTATCCAACATATATAGAAGTTCACTGAATGAAAAGTCAAGACAGTATAAAGCACAGTTCACAGTTTAATCAAAGCATAAAAAATAGAAAGGCCGAACAATTGGCACAGTCTGAAAGTTTTGCAATTTAAATAAAACAGTAATAGAGGCCTGGTGTCTTTTGCTAAAACCAGCGTGTTTTTTTCAAAATTCTGGACCATTTCTTCTCAACAGAGAAAGTATATATAGCAGGAAAACTCTCACCCCCTTGGAGAATCAACAACAGAAAAGATCTCACAGTCCTCATGCAATGATGCCTGAAATATAATATACCCCAGGCTGTTATAACAGCATTGGACCGGAACATAGCATCCAGTCATCCTATGCATAGGTGCATCCCTCGTAATGATGGCGGTGGTCCCATTCAGGCTCGATCAGACAAGTGTCATCCATTGTTGTGAATGATTATGACAAGCAGCATCCAATAACATTATTTTGTTCAACCAGACTATTGCCCGCATGACAGATTAACCGCCAGGCACGTGGCAGCCTTTCGCTGCCCGTATGAACCCTTCTCCCATCGTTGCCGAGGATTTGCGATAGTGCAACACGTTTCGAATGGGCTGAGAACCTTAACACTGCGAAGGGATCGCCCATCAACCGAGCGCAAAAGACGCGTGGTAGCATTTCGCTGCCCGCAGTTACCATTTCATCTTCGTGTTGAAAAATTCCCAAATGGTTGCCACGTAGCAAGATGTGGGGCTCGCTGACACTTTCAAAAATGACGGTCTCATGGAAACCTTTCGCAGCTCGATGAGGTTTCAAGGAAACGAGAAACAAAACATCCTGTAACTGCGACACGTGGAGGCACCGCGTAGCTCTCAGGATCTGAAACGAAAGACGATACCCAAAGCTACAAAGAGTAGATGCGCAAAGCGGCAAGTCAAAACCTTGCTAAAAAAGGGGCCGAGCAAACTCGGTGATGCATAGGTCGGCGCACACAAAATATAAAAAGAAACCCGAAGGGAGTTGCTCAAATATTTATTTAACAGCTTTTGGCAACTAACAGGGGCATTTTGACTAAAGAACGGAGAACCCAAAATTTCTCTGGTGCTGCAGACCAGAGCCTTATCCATAGGGCTAATAGAGTCAGAGTTTGGAAAGAGCCACCTGCAAGGGCGACCATTCATTTTCGGACGGCTTTGCTATGCTGCGCAAATTTTCTCGTGCTCCACGTAGATCAATAGTTTCTTTGTGAGGCAGCACATCGGGCAAACCGACCCCTGTTCGTATATGAAATAGCAGCTGTGAGAGTGGATGAATGACTGCCTCAATATCGGCTGTCATTGGGGGTTGGTTGAACTCCCTGAAAGCCTCTGGGTCACCTTCCTTCTCTTCAATAAGTTTCGCAATCTACGCAGTTGTGGCAGTAAAGCCATCCTCTAGGAACGGGGATGGCAGTCCAATCCTGCCTAGCTCGAAGAAACATCCTTGTATGCTATCTAGTGTCCTACTCAGAACAGCCATTGTTGCCTTAGTGCGCTGGAGGGCGGAGTGGCAATGGATAAATTTGTTTGTCATTTGAGCAGCAGCGTCTTGATCTTCAATACCCGCTCCGGCAAGGCTCTCGTTAGAGACGGAGTATAGTTTGTTGAGCAAGTCTTTCACCTCAGGAACATTCTCTAGGATGAATCGTGGGAACTACTCAATCGTATCATGGGCTTCCTAGTTGAGCCTTGATGCTTTGTCGATAAATCGGAGGGTAGGCTGCAGCGTTAGGCAAAAGGTTTTAATTTTCTCCCAGTGAGAAATGTATAATTCTCTAACCAGCGGAATGATATCAAGTTGTGTCAGGGAAGGCAAGAGAAAAGCTTTAAGCGAAGTGATCTTCACGTCTCTTGAAATAAGGGCCTCAGCTAATTCTTCCTTTTTCTTTTTCTCGGACGCCAGCTGCTCCGCATAGTTACTCATTTCTTTATTCCAAGTCTGCTTGGCTCGGGAGTGATTTGCTAAGTGCTCCTCTAGAGAAGTCTTTGTCTCTCAGAGCTCTTCCTCTAGTTGAGCCTTTAGGCCTTTAAATTCGGCCTCTTTCTCTTGTATTCTTTGCTCATATTGACCCTGTTGGCGTTCCAACTCTTCACCCTTTTGTGCCATCCCCTGAATATGCTCAAGGCGGAGGCGTTCAACCTCCTTATCTTTTAGCTGTAGATTTTGTTGCGCTTCCTGGTTCCTGCTTTGTAGCTCTTTTATTTTGCTAGGGTCATCAACCTGAATCCTCGCAATCTCGCTCTGAAGCCTATTTCTCTCATCCTCTGCTGCTAGTGTCCTTTCGATCATGCAGGCAATATCTGCCTCCAAGGATTTCTCCTTCCTTTCCAGAAAACTAACCCTTTCCCTGGCTGTCGTGAGCTACTCATCCTTCTTCTTTAGTTGGCGACCAGTTTTGAGGAAGTTAGAAGTGACTACCCATTGCGTTTCCTCCATGATTTTAACTTTATCCTGCGGTCGAGCTACTTTCATGTCGAGTCCAACTGCATATATCTCGTAGTCTTCTAGTTACATTTCTCCCTGAGGCTTGCTTACCCTCAGGTACATGGTCGCAAACTTCAATTCCTGTCGGGCTTCATCGTACAGAGCTTGTACTCTTGACTTGGGGGGACCACTGTCATCTTTTGCCTTGCATTTCCTCATCCTATTCGCATGTACCTCTCTTCCGCAATCTATCTGTGCTATGAATTCGGCTAGTGATGAAACCAATCCACCTGCGAAAGGAGCACCGGAAGGCAAAGCATAGGGATAGGTAACCTTCATAGGCGCGGGCATTTGTTTCTTTTGGAAAGTGATAGTTTGTGGAGAGAAATGAGGCACGTTCCATAGTTTGGTTTGAGAACCAACAACAGGCCTAGTCATTTGTAATGATTGGACTGGGGAATCAGTCGTAAGGCTCAGTGACAAGAAAGGGGAGTTATTAATGGGGTATTAGCCTGTTGTAATGGAAGAGGATCTGTAATCATAGCGGAGAAAGAATGGGCACTCACAGGGGGAAAGCCTTCCGAAATTGGTGCGAGGAAAGTATGAGCGGCAGCAACAGGCATAAGCATACGCGGAGGGGTAATTATGAGTGGGTGCCCCTGCAAAAACTAAGTGAATCCAACCGGATATGTTGGACTAAATGCAGAGGGTAGAGAGCCAGCCGGCGATGGGGCAGGGGCAAATACTAAAGAATGAAACGCAAGAGAAGGAGCGAATTGTACCTATTGACTGGTCGCTACATCTCCAGACGCGTCAGAGGCTCCATCGCAACCTCCGGCTCCTTAGTAGCAGCGAGTACTCCTCCTCCAGTGGGTTCTTGCGAACCTTCTCTGATAATACGTTGTCATTTCGCAGGCAGAAACTTACTAGTGTCGGCAATCAACTCCTTTTCCTGAAGTGATAGCCTGGCTAGTTTAGCAGCCCAAGTGAGTGTATGCGAGCACCTTGATATATTAAAACGTACGTTTGTGGCCACATAGGCGGGCTGCCTGGGGACCTTCTCCTTTTGCGCAGAGGAAGCCGATGTCGATGCTTCCTCTTCCCATTCCTCGGATTCCTACCCCTCATCGCTTTTATTAATACTAGAGCTCGGGCTGGGATGGCCTTCATTCCACCATCTTTCAAATTCCTGTTCATCCCTTAGTTGATTGTAAGGAGCATCCAATTGCGTTGTTTCCTGGTGATATTTCTAGAAAGCCTTTATTTTCTCCTCACTCCATTCCTCATCCTTTTTTAACCTGTTGTACATGTCGCGCTCTATGGGGACATTATCCTGGGCCACAACCACAGGAAAGTAGAACTTGCGCCATGGGCCTCTAGTGTTCGACGTAGGGATTTGTGCCAATTCAACAAAATCCTCATCTTTTTCCGTTTGAGGGTTACGCCACTTCTCCCAGTATGGTCGAGAAACGTGGGTAACTCTCATATGTGGCTTCGGCAAGTCATCGAAAGGGTTGTATTCCCACTTATCATTTACCAGTACCAACCCTAGATGTGCCAGCTTATCCTCTAGCAAATGGTCTGATTGTTTTTTTAGTAGAGTTACCGACTTGAAATTCTTCGGACAAATGAAGAATCCCTTCTTCTTGACCTTTTCGCTGCTGCAGAAAGTAAAATCAATGATACAAACCTGTCGGAACATTTCCAGCGTGAGCACTGATCTGTATAGGATCTAGACTAATTGTATTTGAATGCTTAATGTTTACAAATCATGAAAATCCAAATTACATAAACAAAATTAACACATTAACATGTGAATTAAGCGGAAATACAATTCATGCATACATTATTGAAATTATGCATTAAAAACTGAAACTTAAAGTGACAAATCAGAACATGAAAGAGGAGAGAAGAAGTGCAAACGAATTGGTAACGGAGTTCGTCACAAACGTGACTACGTCTCCGGGTCCACTCCAATAGAGAGACCGATCCGATTAACTCCAAAATCAATTACAAATGATGCACCAAGACCATCAGTTTGGCAGCATAACAAGGCTCCGACGTACAACAATGGCTTGAAAAAAATCTTCAGCACCTCTCTTTCGTGTCACCTCAGCTTCAAGACTTCATCACCTGAAAAAAAGTACTTAATCTCTACTCTCACCTCACACCCCCTTTTATACATGAAATTAGCCAAATAAGGCTTAACAAATTATTAATTGTCTAACCCCTTTAAACAACTCGTAGCAGAGTTTGTTTTATTCTTTCTAACCCCCTTTGTTAATTTATTAGGTGGGTTTTTGTTTGTTTTAGGCTTTATAGGTATTTGTTATGAATTCGGCCATTAACCTTCAACAAAACAAAACAAACGCCACATAATACTAAAAAATATTCGGTGGTGTGTTGGCAGAGCACCATTTTGGTGGGCCGGCGATCGCAGGTTCCAACCCGGCCGCTGGCTTTGTAATAGCCATTTTCCAATTTTCAAATAACAAAACACAACGGCCGCTAACAATAGTAAAAGCCACGGATTTGGTGGAACGGTCGGGCGCTAAGTTTGGAGGTGATAAGTTGGGGGTTCGAATCCCCCAACAACTTTTAAACAAACAAACAAACCAACATCCGCCCCGGAGAGGGAGGAAACGCAGTTGCCACATGTCGCACCAGGAGGGTGCCACGTGGCAAGCTCCAATATGCCGAGACCACTGACATGTATGCCAACCGTGATGATGACGTGTATGCTGACTGTGACGAGTGCTAATGTGGCCTGCTGACTAGACGCTGATGTGTACGATGACTCACGGCCACCTGTCGCTGACTGTACCGCCACTTGGATGCCACGTAACTCTATATGGACTGCCATGTGTCAACTCCCGATTGGTTCCGTATGGATGATGTGGATGCCAAATTCCAAATAGTCTAGTCACTATCTGTACCGTACGGAATGCTGACGTCAGCATCCGTACGGTCAAGTCAACCTGCCTTGCAAAATGTTTGACTACCCGTAACTCGAGCATACGATGTCGGATTTCGACGAAACGAACGCCGTCGGAATTGTCTCAACGAGCTCTTCGCGATGATGCCAACTTCAACAACTTTTGACGACATCTTTTTTTGCTTCCTGGACGCCTCTGATCCCAATTTGACCCAAGGTTTGACTGGCCATAACTTGTGCAAACGGACTCCTTTTCACTTCGTTCGAGTTGCGTTGGAATCAGGACGTCGAGCTCTTTCTGATGGTGTAGATTCTAGAGAGAAATGAGACACTTCAATTTTCACTAAAAATAGCCACCGGATTAGGCCTCCCCACTAAAGACCTTTTGGACCTCCAAAAGTGGCATTTACTCTGACATTAAGTGAGGACTTGGCCTCCCCACTTGTCCTGTATCCTCTGTACATCTAAATACCTAGCTCACAAGCACAATGAAGATTGCAACAACATTGTTGAACATAACTTTATCACTTCCATAAGCATCTACATCAAATGTCGTAGCCACTAACCAACAAAAATTGACTAGCATCAAGTTGAACAATAATGCAAAAATGAAAAAGAATAAATCAACAACATATCGATCCTTCACAATAGAAACATTTTTACCCAAGGATTCATCAATGCTTTCAATCATCATTTTCTCATGTTCTACTGCAAGTGCATCCTGCAACATCTGACCCTGGTTAGCTACTCCAAGTTCAAGTGTAGAACCACCTATACTGACAGACATAAGAGTTAACTCTTTACTTTCATTAATTACCCTCTTTAACTGCCCTATGTTTGCAAAAGAACGATCAGTCTTAATCTTGTGAGAATGTACAATATATTGTATGCCATCTTTAAACAAGTGATAATGATTCTTTTCCCTGTAGAAAATAGCTTTCCTGTCATAAAGATAAGGGCTACCAAGCACTATCCCACAGATATCCAGTGGAACCACATCAAACTGTACTTCATCCACAAACTTACTAGTGATTGTGAACCTTAAGGTGCATTGTCTTGTTACTTGCAACTTATCATTTTCACAAATCCAACCTAGTGGATAAGGTTTCCTATGTTGTGTAGTTTTTAATCCCAAGTTTCTTACAACACTTTCAGAAATTAAATTCACTTGAGAACCACTATCTATGAGTGCATCAATTTTAGTGTTCTTAGCAACAACCCTTAAATGAAAAAGCTCATTCCTCTTCACATCTTCAGAGAAATCATTAACTTTAGAAGTAGAAGCACAACTAGCAACAGAAACACTGGAAATAGGAGCTTTACCTTTTAGACCCATAGCTGTTATCTTAGTCTCATCATCTGAATTTGAACCAAGATCCATAACAACATTTGCATTTCTCCTTACCTTTATGTTTCTGACTCGTTTGAGCCCACTTAGGCTTCAATTCAGGATGCAACTGCCAACAATGTTCTTCATCATGACCATTCTTGTCACAATGAGAGCAAGAAAGTTTCTCATCCTTCTTAACTGTAGCTGCCTTCTTTCCTTTCCCTATCTCTGCAACCTTAGAAGATTTCTTTACATCATTATCAAACTTATCAATAAAAGATCCTTTACCCCTTGACTCTAAGTGTGTAGCTTGAACAGACACTTCATCCAAATTACAAGGGTTCAAAACCAAAATGGAATGTCTAAGGTAGGAATGTAGACCTCCTATGTACTTCAACAAAGTGTCGTGGGTGTACAAAGGAACATTCAAAGCAATAGCCCTTTTCCTGAATTCATGGGTGTACTCTTGGACAGTTTGACCTTTCCCTTGCCTAAACATTTTCCAGTCCATCATTAACTATTGCATATGGCCTAGGGGATAAAATTGCTTCTTACGAGCATTAACAAACTCTGCCCAAGTTAAACTGACTCTACCATGTTGTGAAACTTCTGCCTTAGTCTTACTCTCCCACTAGGTTAAAGCTATACCTCCTAACCGAAGAGTAGCTAATTGGATCCTATCAACATCATCTAATAGGTTTTGGACTCTATAGTAGACTTCTACTTGCTGAATCCAGTCATCCAATTTTTCAACATTAAGTTCCCCACAATACTTAGGCAAGTCAAATTTTACATCCAATTAATTTTAGGCTTATACCCACTCTTGAAAGGATTAAAAGAAGTAGAATGACGAGAAGATGGAGAAGAAGGAGAAGAGGGAGGAGAAGAAGAAGAGGGTGGATCTGGTTGCTTGTCACCATCTCCATGATGTTTCTCTTTCTTATCTTTGAGATCTTCTTGCTTCAACGAACCTCCTTCACGTTCCTTCCGTTCTTGTCTCTCCTGAAAAAGAATATCCACCTTAGCCTTCATCTCGAGGAATGCTCTTCGAAATTCGTGCTCACTGATTTCTTCAGGAACCTCCATTCCAGAAACAGACATCTTCAGAAATGTTCTACGCTTCCCGATCTCAAGATCAAAGTCTTCAAGCTTGCCTTCGCCCTTCTGAATCCTGGATCTCGTTAGCATTCAAGAAAACAACTGCAATAATAGTCAACTAAGCTTTGATACCAACTTGATATGTATAGGATCTAGACTAATTGTATTTGAATGCTTAATGTTTACAAATCGTGAAAATCCAAATTACATAAACAAAATTAACACATTAACATGTGAATTAAGCGGAAATACAATTCATGCATACATTATTGAAATTATGCATTAAAAATTGAAACTTAAAGTGACAAATCAGAATATGAAAGAGGAGAGAAGAAGTGCAAACGAATTGGTAACAGAGTTCGTCACAAACGTGACTACGTCTCCGGGTCCACTCCAATAGAGAGACCGATCCAATTAACTCCAAAATCAATTACAAATGATGCACCAAGACCATCAGTTCGGCAGCATAACAAGGCTCCAACGTACAACAATGGCTTGAAAAAAATCCCCAGCACCTCTCTTTCGTGTCACCTCAGCTTCAAGACTTCATCACCTGAAAAAAAGTACTTAATCTCTACTCTCACCTCACACCCCCTTTTATACATGAAATTAGCCAAATAAGGCTTAACAAATTATTAATTGTCTAACCCCTTTAAACAACTCGTAGCAGAGTTTGTTTTATTCTTTCTAACCCCCTTTGCTAATTTATTAGGTGGGTTTTTGTTTGTTTTAGGCTTTATAGGTATTTGTTATGAATTCGGCCATTAACCTTCAACAAAACAAAACAAACACCACATAATACTAAACAATATTCGGTGGTGTGTTGGCAGAGCACCATTTTGGTGGGCCGGCGGTCGCAGGTTCCAACCCGGCCGCTGACTTTTTAATAGCCATTTGCCAATTTTCAAATAACAAAACACAACGGCCGCTAACAATAGTAAAAGCCACGGATTTGGTGGAACGGTCGGGCACTAATTTTGGAGGTGATAAGTTGGGGGTTCAAATCCCCCAACAACTTTTAAACAAACAAACAAACCAACATCCGCCCCAGAGAGGGAGGAAGCGCAGTTGCCACGTGTCGCACCAGGAGGATGCCACGTGGCAAGCTCCAATACGTCGAGACCATTGACGTGTATGCCAACCGTGATGATGACCTGTATGTTGACTGTGCCGATAGGTGCTAACGTGGCCTACTGACTAGATGCTGACGTGTACGATGACTCACGGCCACCTGTCGCTGACTGTACCGCCACTTGGATACCACGTAACTCTGTACGGACTGCCACGTGTCAGCTCCTGATTGGTTCCGTACAGATGATGTGGATGTCGAATTCCAAATAGTCCAATCACTATCCATACCGTACGGAATGCTGACGTCAGCATCTGTACAGTCAAGTCAACCTGCCTTGCAAAATGTTTGACTGCCCGTAACTCGAGCATACGATGTCGGATTTTGACGAAACGAACACCGTCAGAATCGTCTCGACAAGCTCTTCGCGATGATGCCAACTTCAATATATTTTGATGACATCATTTTTTTCACTTCTTGGATGCCTCTGATCCCAATTTGACCCAAGGTTTGATTGGCCATAACTCGTGCAAACGGACTCCTTTTCACTTTGTTCGAGTTGCGTTGGAATCAGGATGTCGAGCTCTTTCTGATGGTGTAGATTCTGGAGAGAAATGAGACACTTCAATTTTCACTAAAAATAGCCACCAGATCAAGCACTCTATCCATGACATAGGCTAGGAGCAGGAAAGGTTTGCCAGTAAAACCCCGCATTCGAAGGATTGTAAAATCCTTGCCCAAAAACCAGTCACAAGTAGGGGTGAAACTCTGCATAAATCTAGCCTGCTCCCTGTCGAGCTGGATAATATCACCCTCTCCGATCAAATCATTCAAGACCGGGGCTATGAAATAGTCCGCAAATGCATAATAATCGTATGATGCTGAAAGAAAAGGTGTCCATGTGGATACCGGCTTCCTTTTATTTTTCTCATCAAAAATTGATAGCGGAAAAAACCGGGCGAAGAAATCTGGGTTCTGATGTAGAAACATGTGGACCAAGAAGGAAAGAAACCTAAATTTTTGCTCCGCCTGATAATTTTCAATTTGCTATTTCATTTCTTCAATTATAAACTCAGCAAAATCATACTAGAAGAGTTCATGTTGTTTGCAGAATTGCATTGTCAGTCCCAATTGAAAGGCCTCTATCTTCTCATCAGAGTCTCGGCCGCATACAAAGGCCAGCATGGACATGGCATCCTGGAGATTGTAGCGAAATGCACCGCGTGACAATGGAATACTTGGCTTTTTAGTGGCTGAGGTGCCTTTCTTACCAGTCTCTTCTAACAAGAACTCCGAGCTAGTTTTCATCTTCCTCCATATTTTCTCTCCTTTGCTCGGGCAAAAGGTCTCGATATTCTCCTTCCTCTTACTCAGATCTAGGATACATAACATGTGTCAGATGGCCTCTGGAGTGATATGCACCCTTAAGTTGCGGCCTTTAATATAGTGGGTATGAGGATTATAGCACTGAATAGCAGCATCAATCACTTCTGGGCAATAGTGCACCAGTGGGACCATGTATTGAGGAAGACCACTGTACCAAACTCTACTTGCCATAGGTTGGTCTACCTTTTTTGCCGATAACCTTGCACAAGCTGCCTCTCTGAGTGACTTAGGGTTCTTTGCGAGCCTTGGGTCGTAGATATTGTCCCATTTTTCTTCAACCTTTTTTTGGTTTCTCCATTTCTTGGCTCTATTCAGCTCCTCTGTGTAGGCCCTCCTTATTTTGCTAGGTATACCAGGCATAGCGTATGCCACATCCTCATAGACATATACCTCTACTGAAGAACGAATAGCCGTAAATAGCTCCTAGCTAATTTCCTCCTGTATTGGCTGAGCTGAAGATTCTGACATTTTCCTTCTCTGAAGATTTCTATAAGCTCCTGGTTGGCTGCGACTATGCTCAGCTCTAGATAGACAAACAGAAAACAACTATGCACCTATCCTTGACGCTTGTGAAAAGACTTTGAAATATTAAGGCTTTTCATGCAATAATAGCAACCTTTCTCAAGGTGGTAGGTGAAAGCAATCCTTTTGCATTTAATTCGGCATGTACCGTTAATCTTGCAAATTGTGCAAAATGAAGTGGTTGCTATTTTGAGGTGGCCGGAGTTCATTATTGCATTTGAGCAATCATGTGATACGCTCTGATCTCCTTGGAACTTGAGCCGGCAATTGGCTTGCTAACCCTGCGTTAGCATGCGCTGGCAATTAATATCTCAGCCCGAATGATTACGCCAAGCAAACGATCATGGCCTGAAAAGATATGAATATCGCCTTGGGCTTTGGGATGCGCTTGAGAGATGACACAATAGCCTACGGCCATACATCTTACTGCCAACAAATGCCACCTTTTTAAAACTAATTAATCAGCTCCATTTATTTAAGCACGCATTGAGTCGTGCTACCACATATGTAACTGGCCCAAAAATGTGAGCAAACGCAGGCTCGCCTTTCAAGAAAGCAACTACCATAATATCACATTTTTTTGAAGAGGATTAGCATGTGTCTTGTCAACTTTCTATAAATAGGCCAGTAAGTAGTGAGCAAAATATACTTAGCATTTGAGAAGTGATAGGTCAGTAGCAGAGTCTTAAGCAAGCTTTTTCATAGGTTAGGTGGTAGATAAGTTCAGCATTAGCTCAGAAGCCTAGGGATAGTGTCAGAGCAATGGATACCCCAATTTGCTTGATCTCGTATAAGTCACAGATGGCATTCCTAGGGGAGATTTCAACTAGGAGACTGAAAAGAATGACTAAGAACAAGCATTCTCTGGTCTTGGTAGCCATAAAGTGGGTTTTAGGCCAAGATTGTATAGAATATGAGAATAGGTATCAGGTGAATACCGACGTATGCTCCCACTTTATAGCGTCCATGCTGGACATTAGCGTTCCTCGGCCACTGATCTTGAAGCTAGTTAAGGAAATCTTCCCCAAAAAATACTTGAATGGTCTTGGTGAGGTTGTTGCGCATGTTGCCTATGGGGTAGGTCTGCCATCAGCCAGTGACCTGCGTCGCTTCATTGAAGAAGAAGCTGTCATCGTTTGGCTACCGTTCCTCAGCAGATTCCACCTACAGACCCGTCACCAGCACCAACAGAGGGTTACTCAGGCCCTACACTTCCTGTTTCGCAGCTACAACGTGATACCTTTCTACAATGTAGACTAGTATACTGACTTCAGGAACCTGGTGTTTCCCCCGCCAATGGCGGTTGTGCCAAATGATGCTGCCAGCGCTGCCGGGGAACCCGTGGATGAGGAAGAAGTGGACGCTGCAGTTAATGTGTCAATTGCCGCCAGCCATGCCTTTGGATAAAAAACCCTTGCCTGTTGCTCGAACTGTCTCCCTTCCTGCTCAAAATATGTCTCTCCATAGCTGTATATAAGCCTGACAAAAAGGCTATCGTATATATAATAGCTCAAAATACTTGTAAATTTTGAAATATGGCTTCCCAGCCACTTTTGCAATGAAAAGAACATATATGAATAGATATTTATCGTTTAAAGAAAAACCATACTCTTTGTTTTTATTCTGTATTTAAGTTTTTCTGGGCTTGCAACTTTTATATGCTATTCTTCGTACATGGGTGTGTTTTATGTAAAGCAACGTTGTTGTTCCACCCGCCAATGATAGTGGGTTAATTCTGCAGAAGAACAAACTGACATGGAAAAAGACCGGCCAAAGAAAATAAAATAAAAGTATTTTTTACATATGTACAAAGTAGAGCTTAATGCCTAATGGAATAACTTAAGATAAATCCCATTGATCGGGATTCCTAACGGTTCCTGTTCCATATTCTCCAGCTCAAAAGCGTTGTATTGTTTGCACCGAATGATTTTGAAGGGACCCTCCCATAGGCTGTCAAATTTACCGTGCTGACCTAGCTTTGCAGCCCTGCTATCATACTTTAGCACTAAGTTTCCACATTTTAGACCCTGGTCGGAAGCCTTCTTGTCAAACCATCGTTTGACCACCTATTGATGGCTTGTCATTGTTGCTAGGGAATTCTCCCTTTTTTCCTGTACTTCCAACAGTTCGGCAAGCCGAACCTCCATGGCTTCATTTTGTTCTATCTCAAGAGATTTCAACAACTGTATTATTGGGATCTCCATGGAGATAGGTAATAGCACCTCTTTCCCGTATACCAACTCATAAGGCGAAGTCTTAAGGACTTGCTTAGGAGTTATGCGGTTTACCTAGAGAGTTGTTCGGAGGTTTTTATGCCATTCCCTTTGGTGTTCTGAGCCAATCCTTTTAAGGAGTTGGACTAAGCCTTTGTTTGTTGACTCTGCTAGACCATTTCCTTGTGGATAATAGTTTGATGACGTTTTAAGGAATATGCCATTCTTTAATGCAAAGTGACATACCTTCACACATATAAATGCTTTGACGTTGTCCGAAATGATAGTTTTCGAAGGGCCGAACCTTGTCACCAGTTCCTCAAGGAAATCTACAATCTCTGTTTTTGTTGCACCTTTAAGGGGAACAGCCTCTGTCCACCTTGTGAAATAGTCTGTAGCGGTTAGAATCCATTTGTGTCCGGCACTAGAAACCGGGTTGATCATTCCGATGAAGTCTAGGCCCCATTGCGCAAACGGTTCGTCCGCCACTATAGGTCTAAGGGGCATTGCAGAATTCTTCCTTCTGTTGGCGAAGAACTAGCATTTTTTACAAGACCTCACCAGAGAGTGGGAATCATTGAAAAGTGTGGGCCAATAATATCCAGCACGCATGATTTTAATTGCGGTGGTTTTGGCAAAGAAATGCCCGCCTGCAGTGCTATTGTGGAATGCGTCAAGGATCCTCTTCGCCTGCTCCGAAGTAACGCATCGTAGGAGAACACCATTGAAATTTCTTTTGAAAAGGACTCCTTCTATTTGCATATACCCACAATTCTGCAACCGGTAATACCTCCTTTTTTGGGACGAGAGGCATGGCAAATACTTTCCGGTTTGCATGAACCTCATTCTATCAGTCAGCCAACCGCCTTTCTATTCTAATTCATTTATCAAGACGAGCTCTGGCTGCTCCTCTGCGACAGGTACCTCCTCGCTCTGTGCCATATATTCACACAGTCCTCTTCCTTTAATAGTCTTAGTAGGCTTGACTTCAATGTCATATTCAAGAATCTTAGTGATTCAATTAGCCATTTTCTCCGTGATCTCTCCTTCCATGATATATTCACGCACACTGGTATGTGCGACATATACTAGAACTTTGTTGTAGGAAATTAGATGGCAGAACTTGTTAAGTCTTTTTACTATTGCAAAGGCTTGTCTTTCAACAAAATTATCATTCGCCTCATATTCCTTTAGGGTCCGGGAATAGAACGCTACTGGGTGTTCCCCCTCTTCGTTATCCTTTTGGGTTAGAACAGTAGCAATATTGGACTTGCTACTGAAAGCATACATTATAAAATATTTGGATTGATCCGGATTAACCAGCACCGGGGTTGTGGAAATAGCTTCCTTGACCCTTTCAAAATCCTCCCGAGCTTCGGTTGTCCATTTGAATGTTTGATCTTTCTTCAGCATTAGGGTGATTGGCCTAATCATTCCCGCAAAATTAGAAATAAACTTGCTGACAAAATTTACTTTGCCCAGGAAAGACTAGACACCTTTCTTATTTACTGGAAGGGGAAGCTCTTTGATACCCTTTACTCGTTCGGGATCAATTGAAACACCTTCTCTAAACACGACATGTCCCAACAGCTTGCCCTGCGGCACTCCGAATACACATTTCTTTAGATTTAGGGAAACTCTGAACTCCTGGCACTTCTGGAAGACTAACTCCAAATAGTCAAAATGATCATCCTTAGATTTAGAGAACACAGTAAGATCATCTAAATAGATTAGAATAAACTTATTGATTAGCTCGCTGAATGCGACGTCCATCGCCCGCTGGAATGTTGCCCCTGTGTTGGATAAACCAAAAGGCATTTTAGCATATGCAAATGTTCCCCACTTTGTGGTGAACGTAGTCTTGTGTTGATCCTCTTCTTTAACACAGATCTGATTGTAGCTAGAGAAACCATCTAGTAGAGAAAATATTTCTGATCTTGCCACGGTTTGTAGGATTGATTCCATGGAAGGCAACGGATAGTGGTCTTTCAGAGATGCTCTGTTTAGGTCTCGGAAGTCCACACACAATCAGATATTGCCATTCTTCTTTTGGACTAGAACCAGATTCGATACCCAAGTACTATGAATAATTGGGAAGACAATCCGTGACTCAATGAGCTTGGTTAGCTCCTGTGTCATTAGGGCCTCAATTTTAGGGTTAACTGGCCTCTGTTTCTATCAGACTGGTTTCGCACTTTCTGTTAGCTCGATAGTGTGCTGAATGATGCCAGGATCGTAACCCTCCAGATCATTGTAGGACCAGGCCACTACTCCATATTTTTCGCAGAAACTGATAAGCCTTTCCTTATCATGGTACGGGACATTTTTTCAACTCGGAGATTCCTACCATTGGAGACCCGAAGGTCCTCATAATCACTTTTGTCCGCCACAAACTTCCACTTATCATTTTTGGCATCATTATAATCAAAAAAAATTTCAAGAGTAACCAATCTTCTAGGAAGTTTATTAGATTTGAGCTGCATAATTTGTCCTTCATAAGCCTCAGTAATCTTTGGTTGAAGCTGATCAGCAAATTCTCCTGAGTGCTAGATAAACGAGGTGATATGTTCATCGCTTTCAAAGACTTGCCAACTCTGATCATTGTCGGGGATTGCTGGTCGGACTAATACTTGTATAGAATGTTCATTCTGAAACAAGTTAGAGACAGGATCAAACTGAGCACCAATCACAGCCATGCGATCTGCATCGCTATTCTGCCTTCGGGGAACGGTCTGGATGTTGAAAGTTTCAAAACCCTCAATCAGGTCCCAGACTCGGTGTCGATAGGATCTCATGCGGACATTCTTTGCTGCAGAAATTCCTCAGACCTGGTTAACTACCAGTTCAGAATCTCCAAACACAATTAATTGCTTAATGCCTGTTTGTTCCGCAAGGCTTAGGCCTTAAACTAACCCTTCATAATCAGCCTCATTGTTTGAACAAGCGAAATGAAAGCGGAAAGGCCTCAACCATTTTTTATTTTGCGGGGATATTAGATATACCCCTGCTCCAGCACCTACTTTGCTTCTTGCTCCATCAAAGTATAATGTCCATAGCTCATTTGCCTGGTTACCTTTGGATTCTTTGGTGACCCTTGGAAACACCTGGTCTTCATCATAAATTACATACGTGCCCAATCCTGTAGCATGATAATTGCCGAAAGGATCATTGTTTATGTGTTCACTCAATAGAGCATCTTCTTTATCATTCTGATCTCCGCTCACCTTCTCTTCCTCTAGCAATTCAACGCAATATATTTCTTGCTTGGTGATAGAGGTATGCGCTACTTCAAATTTGATCAAGGCCTCATCCGCCACATGTTCAGAATGTAGAGCCTCTAATTCTATCTTCATTTTTGCGTCGTGCTTGGTCCTAAGTATCAAATGTGACCAATCCAAGGACAGGTATCTGCCCACCTTTGAAGTAAATTCTCGGGATAGACAAAGACCAAACATAGGAGGAACATCTATGATCACTGTGTCCTGTGGGACTGTGATACTTGGGCAGGTGAATAGAGTTAAAGGAAGTGCTTTGATGACACCTAAGGTCTCAACTTTATTTCCATCAAGCTGCATCACCCCTCTTTTCATAGGTTTGTAGCTAAGTCCCAAAGCTTTGGCTATCTGTTTCGGCATAACTGTTGTACTAGCGCCAGAATCAATCATAGTGTTGTGTAATAGCTTCTTTCCTATAATGAGGGTTAGGAAGAAGGGTTGAGGTTTCAACTTACCTCTGTCATCGGCAGGAGATTCCTTTGTATTGTTTGTAAGGACCTTTGTTGGCGGTATGTGACAACCGACCTCTGCACTGGCCGAAGGCTCTGTTGATGTTGGGTTGATATCTTCTTGAAGCGCCTTTTGTAATAGCGTCTTTTGTTCTGGGATAGCTAGAATGTCCCCTAAAGACACATTAGCGGATTATTTCTTCAATTGCTCTACCACATTAAAAGGTGGAAAACTCAGAGATTTTTGCTCTTTTGTTCTTACTATAATAATCTCCTTCTGTGCTTGAGAAGGTGAAGGGATGGGCGAAGCGTGGGGAATTCGATCAGACATGCCTTTGCGTTGTGGGCTATCCGGATGTGAAACAATAGGCTCACCAGTGAATCTCCTCTTTAAGCATGTATTATAGTCAGATTGCACCTGCAGTGTTTCGGATATGAATGCGTCATTAGCAAACACCGTTTCTTCCTCTTCCATCCAGGAGAAAAGTGCATGATCAGGAGCAATATCTGATTCTTGTTCTAAAGACATTCCTTGCATTTGCGCGGTAAAGACCGCGCTCTCCATTTGCGGTGAGGCATATACATAACTTCCATCTTCTGTTGACGCGCCTTGGTTGCATCGCTCTGCCACCTTCTATTGTAAGTTGCCACGCAGACAATTTTGGGGCATATGTGCATCGCTACAGGGGAAACACCATGGATTGATGTCATCAATAAGGTTGTTCTGCCCTTGAGGACGTGCTCGTCAGTGGAGAAGGCACCGGCACCATTTGGTTTGTAGTCGCGTTGGTGGATTAGTGCGAGGCGCACCCTGATATTGATTTTGCTGATAAGTAGACCGCCCGGCTTGATAGTTTTGATATGCGGGCCGCGAGGGCGTTGCTTGGTTCCGCTTGAGAGTTGTTATGTCATTTTCCATGGTTCGCAACATCTCCTAAGGTTGCTTATTTCATCCTTGGAAGAACCTGATGTAGAAGCCACGTTTTCAGGAGTGGCCGCATATGAGTACATTGACTGGGCAGTTGTTGGTGCACTAGTCAATGCGACCTCTTGTGCGGAGATCGATATTTCAGGAAATATCGGCATAATAGGTCGAGGAGGCAATTTTCTGCAATCTATCAAATGATTCTCAACTTTGATAGCAGTACCATAAGCATTTGATAGAGTGGCTCCTCCCAAAGACTTGATCATCACAGAAATGTCGGGATTAATGGACTTCAGATAAAATATAAACGCCAACTTGGGAGTCGGGCGGATAGTAACAGGGATTCTCTGCCAATTTGTGTGAAATCGGGCATTGAAGTCCATCAGAGCCTCCTAGGGAGCTCATTTTATGACGGATAGCTGATAATGTAATGAAGAACGATCTTCGTCGTTTGAGAACCTTTCATAGAATGGATCTCCAAGCTCATCCCAGATGCGAATTGAATTAGAAGTTAGCATTCGGTACCAATATAGAGCCTTGCCTTTAAAAGACGCGGCGAGGAGCCTCAGGGCTACATTCTGCGCAGTAATACCGTGTACCAGACAAACATCCGCTACATCTTGCAAATGTTCTGCTGGCGTTTTTTAGTTGTCTCCAGCAAATTTGGGGATAGCTTTCATGGCCGAAACCGGGATAGCACCCCAAACAGCAGGCGCTACCGGGGCTACCAGGGGACTTCCAGGAACCCATGCTACTTAGTTTCTGTTGGCGGTCGGCAACATGGTGAGAGGAAAGGGTGGTGGGAATAGAACGATTACCAGCTGATTTGCGACCTGCACTGTCCCTAGCGAAGGTACTAGTAAACCTGGGTTATCTACAGTCTGGGATCTAGTTACAGGCTGATGGCTCATACACCCTTCTACAATTTGCAATTTCATTAAGTTTGGGTTCCACCGGGCGTGCCAGAAAAAAAACAAACAGTTGATGCCAAAATTTGACGAGGTAACAGAGTCTTATGGGAAACTCAGTTTAAGGGGGACCTTTTGTGCTAAACTGAGTAACCTCCAGATTTTTAAAGAAGCTGGCTTCTTCTATAATGGGTTTTGGAAAGGGAAAAGGAAGTGGATATAATAAAGTAAAGTCTAACTTAAAGTGATTCGCCAAGATTTGCTGGTGGGCATGATAAATCATAGATTTAAGGGCTTGAATAGTGTTGTTGTGTTCCAAAACTTCAGAGACTTAATATTATAGCATAGACAATTTATTTATTGACATAAAATAATGTTGCATACATTTTCACTACTAAGAAGAGTCATTAGACATGATTTAGGTGAGCAAATTTGTATCCAACATATATAGTTCACTGAATGAAAAGTCAAGACAGTATAAAGCACAGTTCACAGTTTAATCAAAGCATAAAAAATAGAAAGGCCGAACAATTGGCACAGTCTGAAAGTTTTGCAATTTAAATAAAATAGTAATAGAGGCCTGGTGTCTTTTGCTAAAACCAGCGTGTTTTTTTCAAAATTTCGGACCATTTCCTCTCAATAGAGAAAGTATATATAGCAGGAAAACTCCCACTGCCTTGGAGAATCAGCAACAGAAAAGATGTCGCAATCCTCATGCAATGATGTCTGAAATAGAATATACCCCAGGCCGTTATAACAACATTGGGCTGGAACACAGCATCCAATCATCCTACGCACAGGTGCATCCCTCGTAATGATGGCGGTGGTCCCATTCAGGCCTGATCAGACAAGTGTCATCCATTGCTACGAATGATTATGACAAGTAACATCCAATAACATTATTTCGTTCAACCAGACCATCACCCGCATAACAGATTAGCCGCTAGGCACGTGGCAGCTTTTCGCTGCCTGTATGAACCCTTCTCCCATTTCTACCGAGGATTTACGATAGTGCAACACATGTCGAATGGGATGAGAACCTTAACACCGCGGAGGGATCGCCCAACAGCCGGGCGCAAAAGACACGTGGTAGCATTTCGCTGCCCGCGGTTGCCATTTCATCCCCGCGTTGAAAAATTCCCAAACGGTTGCCACGTAGCAAGATGTGGGGCCCGCTGACACTTTCAGGAATGACGGTCTCATGGAAACCTTTCGCAGCCCGATGAGGTTTCAAGGAAACGGAAACAAAACATCCCGTAACCGCGACACGTGGAGGGACCGCGTAGCTCTCAGGATCCAAAACGAAAGCCGATACCCGAAGCTGCGAAGAGTAGATGCACAAAGCGGCAAGTCAAAACCTTGCTAAAAAAAGGGGCCGAGAAAACTCGGTGATGCACAGGCCGACGCACACAAAATTTAAAAAGAAACCCAAAGGGAGCTGCTCAAATATTTATTTAACAGTAACTATTTAGGCATAAAAGTATGATAGGTCCATATAAAATAAAGGACCCCTCTAGATGTTGTGTGTGTTCATCTTTTGGCACATGCACTCTATGGTAACTTGCAAAGAAGAGAAAAGATGTGCAATGAGTTTAACTTTTTTCATAAAAGTAGTAATAATCTCAAACACAAATAAAATTTTATGCTTGACAATCACAAGATAAAGGGGAGTGGGATTAGGAAAACCCTTCTTTTATGGAAATTGGTATGGTGCTCCACCTTATGTGGAGGTTATAGGATGACATGGTATATTAAACATTGACATGTCGTATATTAATTTTATTTGGTCATAATAATGAGTCTCTATATAAGCACCTATAATTATCTCCAACCTCAAAATAGAAGTGTTAGGTGGTAGGATATGCCCCCCTTCAATTATAAACTATTTCAAATGATATAGACTTTTTATTAGGCCAGATTTAAAAATCCATTTGAAATAAACTAGAATTCACAAAGTTTTCAAAATAATGAGATTGGTCAACTTTATTTATAATAATCTCAAATTATTTGAATTGAATAACTAGTTTATTTCATAGATTTTTTAAATCCAATCTAGTAATAAGTTCATATATTTGAAATAGTTCATAATTGGTTGCATCCATCAAATACAACAAAATAGAGAGGAAAAAAGCATATGAAATGTAAATTTCATCTAAGCATGTAAATCATGTAAAATAATAAATATAATAAATGTATCTAAAACATCTCAAATAATACATGTGTCAGGCACATGGGTTGGGGATAATTGTCAAGTGTATAACTTTGCCCATAGCATAGGAAAATGAAAAGTGGTGATTTGGTCCTCTGAGACCAAAAACACTCATGTTTGTACATAAGACACCAAGCTAGATAAATTCTCCCATAGTGGCATCTAAGAGCATGATCACACAATGGTCAAGGTAAGACTATAGGTCCCTTGTAACAAACTCTAGATACAAAATCAAGAATATAAGCACAATATGGTATGAGGGGAATCATAATTCCATGCAGTGTAAAGGGTTAAGCAATGATAGCACAATAGAGAATGGGCAAGACAAGATGCCCCCAATTTAGTACAATAGCTCTAGAAGCAAGATATGGTAATGGAAGCACAATATGGCAACATAAGATGTGAGCGATGAGTACAAGACCTAACTAGACATAAAATTAAGGCATGAGAAAGCACATAAACAAGCTAATATAAACATGTGATTAAAGGTAAATATTATAAGCATTTGATGATGATCATAAGCTAATGACAGTAGGAGCATGTGTTGATAGTTCACTAGGGCATTTCCCTTTACTTCATCACAGCCAGCTACTTCATCAACTTCTTAATCTATCATAGGGAGTAAAAGGACAACCATAGTAAGGATACACACAAGAGTATGAAGCAATAAGGTGAAATGAGAAATCAATATAGTAGGCATGAGAAAACATGAGAATAAATAAGCAATCGTACATCTTCATCTTATTGTGATGTAGTTTATAATCAACATTCTCTTTATACATTTATGAATTATGTGGAATTGAAGATGAATAGCTACATATTAGATCATTATTTTCATATTATGCTTACAAAATAGATTTAAAGTAATCATGTAACAAAATTTTGGAATTTAAAAATAATATAGAAAAAAGCACCTAACTAATTTCTATGGCCAAAAGGTAACCAATTGTTGATCAAAACTTTTGAATTAGAATTCAAAAATTACACCTTTTATATGCATTTGACTAGAACAACAAAATCTAAATTAGATTGTTCTTAGAATTTAGCAAATTGGTTTTATGCATGTAAAATCAACCTAAAATGACACAAATCAACATTCCATGTGCATCGAATCCAAGTAATTTTCACTAAAAATCCTACACCCTATCAACTTCTACAATGAAAATTCTTCTTACACCAACTATCAAAGATCAATAGTCTTGAAAAGGAACCTCAAGAAAGTTGTTGGCCCACTAGGGACAAGTTCTCCTAGGTCAATTCCCTAGAAAGGTGATCTTTATAATTGTGGAAGTAATTGAAGACAACAATCTTTAAACATGCAAATGTTCTAAAATGATTCTAGAGATTTAGGTTCATTCTAGTGCTCCAATATATACTCCCAAAATTATTCATCTTTCCAATGCATAGGATTTGAATACAAGTACATAGCAGTAAATCACACCAAACATGTCCCAAACCAGCTTATGACTAGAAAAAAATGGGCTAGTGAGGGCTAAAATTTAAATTTGAATTGTGCAATTTAAAGGGTCCAATATTTGTAGACATAATAAGATTGAATCAATACAACAAAATGATAAAATATAATACAAAAAATGAATATCCAAATTGTTGGTGTAAATAGGTGTTTTACCTATCTAGTCATTAGTAGGTCCTATTTATGTGTTAAGTTTACTTAGGTCCTAGGAGGGAATCTTTCTAGGTGGTGTTAGTTGTCATTAGATCTTATCTTATCTTTTGACTTTTAACACGTGTTCTAGGTAGTTACGATATGTTGTCACATGACATAAGATTAAGACACTTGTCATAATCCTATTTAATCCTATGTCTCACCTTGGCTATATAACCAAGGGGTTTTCATACATTGTATATTGAATTCTATTGGATTTAATTTCATTGTAATCTTGAAAATTGCACATTGATCTCTCTTGTGCTTTCATGAAGTTCTTAGATCTTGGGTGGCTATAATCTTCAACCAAATCTTGCATGGTGTAGAGTTATTCTATACCAACTCTTACATGGTATCAAAACTTGTGGGATTGCTTCTTGTTAGTCTTTATTGAGAGATCTAGGTTGCAAATATTGGTGGATCTTGAAAATTTGAGTATGCTCTTCTCTTGCATCGAATGATGATCTGGAGAATCAAAAAAAGTTTGAAAGAAATACAAAATTTGGGGGTTTCATCTTTGTAGCTTTGTATTACAGGTTTAAATCGAAGCTTGTTGGTGTAAATTTGAGCTCACCATTGAGTTCAAAAGGTTTGAAAAAGTCAATTTTTTCTTTTGATTCATCCAAATCGGATAGATGAGGCTAGATCTATGAGGGTTTGAAGCTGAAATGTGGTTGTCAAATCCAAGAGGTGGATGCAATTTTGGAGCACTTTGAGTCAAAACATACCTTGCCATCGCATCCAAGGGGCCCAAAAACCCCAATATTGACTGTTAAATCACAAAAATCACACTTTTTCCCAAAGCCATAAAAAAAAAATCCCCTCCTTGGTCGTTCGTATGACCGTATGGTCACCATTAATACACAAGTCGTAGTCGGAAAAAATCAGTCGCAATCGACAAAATTTTCATTATAGGTGGAAAAATTATTCTTTAATTTCAGGAATTTTTGTAAAGTTCTACAAAAAATTAAAAAATAAAAATCAATAAAAAAATTAAAGCAGTTTGTACCTATGACCTACACAGTCTATAGACTGTAATGCTTGTGGGCTACCACACTGCAGGCCCAAAGCAGATCGTGCAAGCCCCCATGGCCCCGCTTCAAGTGACCACCACTAGAGAAGAATATACCGACCCCTAAAGAATATTCTATCACTGCCTATCGTGATTCCGTCGTATCTGAAGATTCTTCTAGCATCTACGAATATTATGCGGGCATTATTCCTTTACCAACTAAGCATATTTTGGCAAGTACAAGGAATAATTTTTTGTATGGTTAGGAAGTCATCAATTTTAAACTCACTATCTACTAACGTCAGCCTGCATCAACGTGATGTCAACACCTTTTAAAGATTTTCTCCCCCCTCTCCAATGCAGTTTTTGGTTTTGGAGGGCAATTTTCAAACACCCATAACTTGGTCATCCTGACTCCTTTTTTTGAGCAATTATTCTTATTTGGGGTAGAATTCCGCGCTCTACACAGTGGTGCAATTGGTTTTTTTATTTTGGTGTGTTTTTTCCATAATTTGCAAATTCTCACAAGTGTTGCTGAGTTGTTCTCATTTTTAGAACTTTTGGAGCTCTCTTCTTGCTCCTACGATGATATTTTTGAGTGAATTTTTTTTAAAGTGCATAATTTTTCGTTTACTTTCTAGTGGTGTGATCAGATTTATCTCATCTTATGTAAAAATTTTACTTTGAGCTTGTGGTTGAATTTGGCAATCTATAAGCACTAAGATCAAGTCCACTTCAAAAAAAAAGATCAAGTCCACTTCACTGTTTTTGGCAAGTGGCACCTATAATCGCACTAAGCATAAAGTGCCATAAATCATATATTGCTAAGGAATAATTTGGGGGGGCGGAGGAGGTGGGGATAATCTTGTAGTGATTGATTTCCTTCTTTTGCTTCATTTGTGTTCTTGCAATGGGAAAATCTCAAATTGAACTCCTAACTCCATATAATTATGCTACATGGAGAAAATTAGTATGGAATTATCTCATGGGCAAGGGTTTTATAGGCTATCTAAAGGAGACTATTTCTTAACCTATTGATGCTAAGGAATTGGAAAAATGGGAGATTGAGTGTGAGAAAACACTTGGATGCATATGTTCATTACTCTAATCTGATTTACAATTTCATGTTGAATCATGCAAAACACTTAAAGAGGCTTGGGAGGCTTCTGATAAATTATATGGTAAAACAGATAAGATTAGGAGATATCAAATTGATAATGATTTAATGAATCTTTATCCAATTTTTTTTTACCACATCCAAGGCTACATCTCCAAAGTTAAGCAACTAAAAACACAATTGAAAAATTGCAACATTGATAAAGAGGATTTACAATTGATTCTAAATGTGTTATTCAAGCTTGGTCTTGAGTATTCAGTGTTTGTTTTTGGATTTCACACGCATCGACTTTCTATGGGAGCATCATATGTTGATCCTAAGTTTGATGACTTTGCAAATCTCCTAATCCAAGAGGAAGCTAAGTTAATGAACATGGGTCTAATCAAATCTTCTAAGTCACAAGCATTGTTGGCTAGTGGGTCAAAGGTACAGAAAGAATCAGAAAATCTTGATAAGAAGCAAAAAAGAAAAAGAACAAGCCACATAAAGAATTTGGATCCTCTCTTTCTAAAGGGGAATCATCTAAGAAGGCTAAGCTTACATGTGCATATTGCAAGAAAACAGGGCATGATGAAACCAATGTTATTCAAAACAGATTGATGAGTTGAAGCATCTTCTTAAGAAGCATCAAATCAATGAGTCTTCATCATCAAATGGTTCATCTTCTTCTTCTTCATCAAAGTCTGGTAGAAATAAAGGCAAAGCACTTGTTGCAGTTGCAAATTCTGAGTCAGAGAGGTGGATACTTGATTCAGGAGCCTCACATCGCATGGCTTCATTAGAGAGTATGTTCTCTTCATTTGAGACTTGTTAATCACCACACATCCTAATGGCTAACAACAAATATGTGTGTTTGTGGGAAGGGATCCACTGACATGGATGATGAAGCATTTAATGATGTTCTTTGTGTGCCTTCAATGTTAACCAATATCCTTTCTATCTATCAGATCACACATGGTGGGGCAAACAAGAGTGTTGAGTTCACACCAAATTTTGTCATAATCTAAGATTTGCATAGCAGAGATATAGTTGTAGTTGGGGAGGTTGATCACCAATCTCAAGCCTACACGTCACATTTTGCTCCTAATGATTTGGCATTCACATTGAGGCATCTAGTGTGGACACTTTTGAGGAGATTCAATATAGTCATTTGAATCTTGGTATTGCCTCATCTACTGAGGATCTAGTGACGTGTGTTCATGTTCCATCTCCTTCATCTACTGTTGCTTCTGATGATGCTTATGTTGCCACAGTTTTGGTTCCTTGTGATTCAGTGCAGCAGAACATTCATTGTCTTTCAAAGATGGCTACTTGGGATGAGTACTTGACAAACATTGTTAGTTTGTTTTGTGAGTCCCACATTTCAGATTTGGGAGACATCATTGATTGCATTCATCTTCTCTTTAATGGAGATGATCCTTCTTCAATTGTTGCGAGGGAACACTCTAACCCTCTTGTTCATTTTTTACATGATCATTTTTTGTAGTTTGACATGAGTGTGGATGCTTTTGGACAGAATTTGGAAGAAGGTTCTTTGTCTTCAGAGGAGGTATCCCTATCTTTGAATTGTGTTATATAATCATTTCTAAAAGATTCTAGATTGTCTTCTTCGACAGTGTGGCCTAGAACACCTATTTGGAGCATGGCAGCTTTCGGCATCAACATGGAGACACTTGAGCATTCTTCAAAGACATCACACATCATCCTTCTTCCAACATCTTCCTTTCAAAAATGGGAAGAGATCCTACATACCATCTTAGTTTTGTTTTTTCCTAAGGGAGAAACATTGTTCAATATTTTTGGATCATTTTCAACATTCAATGTTGAGCTTCTACCATCATTGCAAAAAACTCAACATTGAGGGGGTGGTTGCATGGTCTCTCTTCTTCTTCTATCTTATGGGGAGGTCTTTTTCCTCGCATGGGGTTTTGTACTTCACATTATTCAATGAGAACATTTTGTTTTCATCTCTTTTGGGGAGGATTTTTAACCCACTGGGTTTTCTCCTTTTCTCCATTTGTGAAAGGTTGCATTGCATATGTACATGGGTGCCTAACATGGCCTCTTAACTAAGACACGTATTTGTGTCATTTATATAATAATCAACTACTCCTTACATTGCACTTAAGGGGAGGTGTTGGTGTAAATAAGTGTTTTACATATCTAATCATTAGTGGGTCTTATTTACATGTTTACTTAGGTCTTAAGAGGGATCTTACTAAAAGGTGTTAGTTGTTATTAGATCTTATCTTCTCTTTTAACTTTTAACACGTGTCCTAAGTAGTTATGATATGTCGCATGACATAGGATTAAAACACTTGTCATAATCTTGTTTAATCCTATGTCTCACCTTGGCTATATAACCAAAGAGCTCATATAATTGTATATCAAATTCTATTGAATTTAATTTCATTGCAATCTTGAACATTGCATATTGATCTCTTAAGTTCCTAGATTTTGGATGGCTATATTCTTCAACCAAATCTTGCATGGTGTAGAATTATTCTATACCAACTCTTAAACAAATATGAAAGACACAATTAACATATAATGAAAAAATGTGTTAAAAAATGGGTGAATAAAATCAAATGCCTTAAAAATACAAGTAAATAGTGATAAGTGAATGATCAAAAAATGAACCGGCCTTGCACAAGATTTGTACCATTCGTGAATATGTAAAATTGTATTTACATATTCTTTTGAAATGGGACCAAAAATTGAGTGGATTTGACAGCCGAAATAACAAATTACCAATTTAGTTATGGTTCTTAAAGTTCATCAAAAGTTGCTGTATTCGGTTGTTACAATTGGAAATGCTGATTTATTTGTATAATTCAACGAGTTAATTCAACATTTTGAAAGCTAAATTGTTTTTGGTACCCTTTTCAAGCAATATCGTGTCTTCAAAATCATCCGTCTGTAATGAGACTCCAATGTTACGATGGAAACATATTTAGATTTGTTCTCAATGTTGACTTGCCGTATGGCTTATGGAGTTATGTTAAAAACTATGAAAGATGAGTTTTTCACAATAGATCTATTTTGAATATAAGCAGCAAAGCAAGAATACTACACAACGAATAAAAGTTTGAAGAATTTCTTCATTAATATCGAAGATTTTATGTTCCAAACAATCAAGAATCTCTCTGGACGCATAAGATAGTCAAATTCCTCGTTAGTTGATTATCACTAAACAAAATGATGTTTCATTACCAGTTCCAAAAAAACATCTTCGTCACAATCTGATTCAAATTTTATAGTTCCTATAAGGATTCTCGTCCAAAACATTTGATTTGAAAAAAACACAAGCTAATTAAAGCAACCCATCAAAGAACTCATTAAATTGATGTTAAACCATCCAAGTAGGCCGTTAGAAATTCAATATATGCACCCCCATCGTGGAAAGGTTTTCCTGTTTAGAGTAACAGCCATTGCTTCATTGAATGGAAGAGCTCTGTTGCCGTTTCTGCCGTAAATAATTTCCAAGCATGCTTTCTGATATTTCCCTTCAGCCACTCAATAATTGATATAACACTTCTTAAAATTGCACTCACCATAGTCAACTTCAGATTGCCACCGACAGATTCGCACATTACCTGTCTAATCTTTGATCACCAGCTTTTGGTTTAAATTTAACAATATGTAATTCAGAAAAAGAATTTTTTAATGTTTTTTTTTTCAAAACTTTGCATATAGAATGAAAAATCAACCAAGCAAATTATAAAACGAGTGAGATTCAATTTGAATGTGATCATAAGGCTCAAATTTGTATATTGCCAGTTGCTAAACTTACGTAACAATTTTCATTCAGATATTAGAGTAACAGAATGCATTGGACTATATTTGCTGTCTAAAGATAAAAGCGTTCAAAACTTATTGAAGCCAATACACGGTTTTCAAGAATTGCTGGATAATGCATAGCAATTACTTTTTTTAAAAATCATCAGCTGATAGGTCTTCAGGCCAAAAAACTCTCAATGCATTGCCGATTAAAAATAGTTTTGCAAGATTATTATTTCTGAGTCATCAAAAAGATTGTGTGTGTGTGTGTGCGCGTGCGTGCATATATAACTCTCATCAGCCGATAGGTCTTCGGGCCAAAAAACTCTCAATGCATTGCCAATTAAAAATAGTTTGGCAAGATTATATTTCCTGAGTCAGCAAAAATATTGTGTGTGTGTGTGTGTAAACGTGCATATATATATATATATATATATATATATATATAACAAGAACATCATAAATAAGCAATCTGAGATCTCGTCTTTACCATAACTTAAGAACAGATTCAAACCTTTCAAAATCATACGCCAAAGACTAAACAAAACTACTGAAACTATGCATCACATATGACATCAGTTCAGCAGTACATATAATTTTCGTGTTTACAAAACCTGCACTTAAACACTAACTAGGATAGTACAACCTTGCACTTGGAAAAGTGTAAATAATTGTAGAATTGTTCAGCAGTACACACTATCCTTGTGTGTTAAAAAACCTGCACTTAAGAAATGTAACCAGGCAAACAGTACAAGTAACCATCAACTCATAGCAGTGTACATAATAGTAAATCCGTTCAATGATATGCATATTATCCTTCTGTGTTGCATAACTTATAACTAGCCAAATAGGACAACTAAACATTGGCTCAGAAAAGTGTACATAAGAAAAACTATGGCCTTGTTCAGAGCTTCAGATTTCTTAAAATGCTGGTGATACCTCCAAAATCAGATGCATTTCACACATGATAATAACAGTGGTCAGTATATATATATATATATAACTAACAAGAACATCATAAATAAGCAATCTGAGATCTCGTCTTTACCATAACTTAAGCACAGATTCAAACCATTGAAAATCATACGCCAAAGACTAAACAAAACTACTGAAACTATGCATCACACATGACACATCAGTTCAGCAGTACATATAATTTTCGTGTTTACAAAACCTGCACTTAACACTAACTAGGTAAATAGTACAACCTTGCACTTGGAAAAGTGTAAATAATTGTAGAATTGTTCAGCAGTACACACTATCCTTGTGTGTTACAAAACCTGCACCTAAGAGATGTAACCAGGCAAACGGTACAAGTAACCATCAACTCATAGCAGTGTACATAATAGTAAATCCATTCAATGATACGCCTATTATCCTTCTGTGTTGCATAACTTATAATTAGCCAAATAGGACAACTAAACATTGGCTCAGAAAAGTGTACATAAGAAAAACTATGGCCTTGTTCAGAGCTTCAGATTTCTTAAAATGCTAGTGATACCTCCAAAATCAGATACGTTTCACACATGATAATAACAGTGGTCAGTATAGAGAAACATTCTCACAACTTACCCCCAAATTCCCAATGCATGTTTGGAATGTTTGAACAAATCTATAAAATATATTATGACTAGAAAACTGCAAAATCCATGGTAGTTGTACCAATTTAACAAGTTGAAACTCTGGATTACAATACAGAGGATGGCTTGGCCAAAATTTATTTCCCCCTGCAAAATGAAAAATAAACAGGTAATTTTATTAACATACTACAGCTCTCTAAATATGACTAAACATGCTAGAATGGAAATCCTACTATCAAACTTATACAGGATATAAACAGCAATTCTGGCAATACTTACGTATTCATCATTAGTGTGATATTGTCTCCTTTCAAAAGAATACGTCCTAAAAGGCAGATAAAAATAATTAGTTCTTTTATACCCTATCCAGTAATCAGAGAATCTAGTACAAATTAATCATCAAATATGCTTTTTTAAGGTATCTAAGTCTCCGAAATGGAGCCCTGAAGTTAACTACAACTGCAAGTAGTACAGTCAACAAAAACTGCAGATAAAAAAAAGAATATATTTTCTTCCAGAGAAGTTTATACAAACCTAATACTTTACGTGTCTTTTTCTTAATAGAAACCTCTTCAGCATCGTCCAGAACAAGGTTCATATACTCATCAAATCCCTACCAGAAAGATTAAATAAATGTCAGAGAGCAACAACAAAACTACTCTTAATTAATGTATTTAGTTGCTTTCACACTTGCACTAGGAAAATCATACTGCTTAAAAGTGGCCGCCTCTCAAGTATCTATTTTCCAAATATGTTAGCTTTTTTAAACAGGGCAAATCAGGAAAAATCAAACATTTAGCTTTTCTGACATTTACCAAGACACCCTATACTAGTTAATTTTTGCCCAGCCACTTTTATACATATGAACTAGATTATTGTCTAAAAGTTCTTTTACCACTCACTAAACAATAAGTAAAAAGTTACCCCATCCTAGACAATACAGCTACCAAATATTTTTGGTTCTTCCCCTTGATTTGAGAAGAAGACCTTCTTTAGTTCACTTATGTTCTGTCCTTGTCAGCACACCTGCTAACTACAAAACCTGTTACTCATTTTTCATGTAACTCACAAGAATAAATGCACACTTGATAAATCATCACAATAATTTCCGGCATTCTAAACAGAAACATAACTTTAGCAGAATTTGATCTATTCTCAGATTATTCTCGCCAGTGCCAAAGAGCCTAGATGGACACATTAACCAGATGACCAATGCAAGTGTTCACAGAAGAAAAACTAATATCAATCATACAGTAGCAAAAATTTTGAAAGGAGAAAATATAAACATGAACAAATGTCCACATAAAATGGAACAAATGACTTGATTAGCTAGGAAATACTACCCACATTACACTATTACCCATTTCAACAATAAAATTTTAGGGACTAAAGATACAAGGTTGTCTATAAAATAAGGAATTCCCCTTGTACTTGGAACCAAGACGGCATAGGTATTAATCACCCTACTTTATTCCTGTTGTAAGTAAATAATACCCTGAAAATACAATGATAGGTGATCAGAGAACTATTTTATAAAAACTACATGTCATAGCTCTGAACTCGTCTGGATAAACAAAGAGGTGCTAACTTAGTTAACAAAACAGCAGAAAGTTGAATTCTGGTAACCTTCCACCCTCTATCTGTTGTGTAGCAAAGTAAACAGTTTAATGATAGTAGCTAATTTCATACAATATGGAAAACACCTGATGAACTAAACATCCCTTATAAATCCTTAACTGTGGGAAATGACATTTGTGTGGAATCTTTGAGAAGTGTGCAGCTGCAATAGTGCAATATTGAATGGCTTGGTGAGAATGTTATGGTGAAAATTAACAATGTCCATAGCCAACAATTAAGTTTAAGCAATGCTTGCTAAGGTTAATTCTATATCAATTGGAAGGTGTTGGTTGAGGTGAGATCTCAAAGTACTCAATGTTGAGATATTCCTAAGAAGATATTTGAGGGTGTCATTTAAGTCATTCTTCCGAGTGGTTAAAATTTAATTGTGTTAAGGAAATCATTTGTTTTAATGGGAAAGATGGCATTTACAAGTGATTGGTAATATTACTTTATGGAGAGATGTTAGAATAACTTAATTGCTTGCTTTGGTCAGCACAAACCTATTATCGACAAAGTTGACATAGCCGCTTACCACCCCCCATTCCATAAATGCTTTCCACCAATTGGTATGAAATAATTATCATGTGGGAAATGTGGACTGTTAACTCTATGAATATATTTGCCTATAAATACAGGGTTACCACAAGTTTTTGGGACGGGTACGGCAGGGGATGGCGGGACGAGTCCCCAAGATTCCGATTTTTGAGGCCAAATTTAGGGACGGCAGGGGACGGCTATATAAAATATAAAAAATTTAAAATATATAGGAAAACATTAAATATTCATATGAAAACAAGGATAAAGCATGCATATATACATTATAGAAACTTAGCTTATAACATTTTGGTTAAGAATTCATTGCCAATATAGTTTTTTTTTCAATTACGATATGAAAATCAAAATAAAAAGAACATGGTACACTGCTGCCGTCCCCCTGGCCATTTCCGGGACGGGGACGTTTCTGGGACGGGGACGGGGGGGTTTAGACCTAGGGACGCGTCCCCGGGTAACACTGTATAAATATGAATATAAGGAAAGGAAAGAACAAAGCTCCATTTTTGAGATAGTCAACTTCAATGGTACAACCATGTAATCTCTTTGTGAGAATCTTTGTTTATTTTTTTGTTTTCACATTAAAAAAAATATATTGGTGAACATATTAACTACAAGAAATCTCATACCAACCTTCAAGAAATTGTTACCATTTTTACCAAAGAGAAAATATTTGAAATGAAAATTCACAAAAAGACTATCATATATAAAAAAACGCGTGGTTAAATTGTGTTAAACACAAATCATTTGTGTTAGTTCATTAATGAAATCCAATGAGGTTCAAGAAAATGAAATTCATATGTGTTTGTTTATTAATGAAATCCAGAGAGCTTCAAGACATATAATCACAAAGAGACTTTCTTGACAAGATTAAAATTGCTATGGAAGGTCACATTGTACATGTGTGGGTACAAGAGCAGTTTTTCCTCTCTTTAGGAAAAATTACAAAGAAAAAGTTTAGGCAAGCTCTAAGACAAACAGCTAGGTTTAGCCTTCATGATAATTTTACCTCTATTGATGATACTCTTCAACATTGCTCCTCGCAATGTTTCGAACAAGAGACCTCCCTGTGCTCTAAAATTATAAGACCTTCTGTATTGTTTTACACCTTTTATAGGCAAAAAACCACTTGCCTTTTGTGTACTTCAAAGTTTTCATGGAGGAACAAGCATGGAATTCTGCCTTAATGAGCAATTTGCCACTTTACCCATTATATGCAAAATCTGCTCCAACTTTAACACTTTGCCAATAAAAATAACTAGCACCAATTTTAGTGTTTCTTGATAGTGCACCTCCAATCTTGCAATCTTGAACTACGATATGAAACTTATGTCAATTATTATACAATTGAATGTTTCTAAGCCTAGATTGGCAACAGCATTGATGTATCCATACTCACCTATAAATTTTTCAACCAAATTTTGTCAAATTGTCAAGTGTTTTGTTATGATATTGCTATCAGGATTCAACCGTGTAGTTTCGAGTCAAACTCATTGACCCATGTTTCATGAGTAGTGGTTCAACAAGAACCCATCTCTCATGATATCGAATGGTCCACTTAGC
>VDFB02168118.1:158296629-158339487 GCA_007258455.2 Sequoia sempervirens
GGCTTAACCTTGGAGAAAACTCCCTGGTTAAGCGCGCTTGAGCTGAAGCAGTACTGGGATGGGTGACCATCCCGGGACGGACCAGTGCTTCACCTCTGTGAGCATCACCCAGATGCAATGAGTGCTAAGTGGACCATTCGATATCATGAGAGATGGGTTCTTGTTGAACCACTACTCATGAAACATGGGTCAATGAGTTTGACTCGAAACTACACGGTTGAATCCTGATAGCAATATCATAATTTGGCATGCTGTGGAAAAATACCTCCTACTTATCAAGTGTTTTGTTGTTGTAATTCGATGTCAACAGTTTCGATTGTTTTGACACTGTATGGGTGCTCAACACACTCTGCAAGGAAACACCTATCGGTGTAACAACAATTTTATCAATATAAAGAATCTAGTGAAGAAAGAAGGAAGAAGAAAGAATGCACTCACATTAATCTCCTCAAGCCCAAGGATCACTATGAAATCCTAGCTTTCAAGGAGGTTTTGGAATCAATAAAGCAAGAAACCTTTGGTCTCTTGAATAAAATTGATTGCCAAAATTCCATGATCAAATATCATCTAGAGCATGGTGAACACCAATTTAAATCTTTGTTGTCATCTTGTTGGTTGCTATAAACCCTACCTACCAACTAATATGCTTAGGCTTCAACTTTTCTAGGTACAACAATTTTATATGCACTCTCTACCTTATTACTAGTTATGGTTCAACAAAGATTGTCTATGTATATAAGGATAATATTACTAGGCATATAAATTGGTCTCTCTCTAGAGAAATCCTAGTTTAGTTTTATATTTTTTTCATTGGATTTTATATTATGGTTTTATGGAGAATTTCCTAGATTATGCTATTGATACCATGATCTCAAAGGCTAATGTTGTTTGCTGAGCTCTATGCTTTTTCAATGTCATCAGACATTATTTAAAGCTTCTAGGAATTTGCCTAGAATTAATATAATGTATACATTTTCCCTAGTAAATAAATCATCATCAAAAAAATTAGAACAGTTCAAGAATCAAACCCTACACAAAAGAAATTAAGATGATAAAACTGCAGCTACTGCCCATGTAAAAACATTTCATGCCCATAAATTAATGCATTTGGCAGTAGCTGTGTTAAATCTAGTGAGGATGAGGTTGTAAATCAATGGTCTGAAAATTGTCTTGGTAGTAGTGTTTCACTCCTTTTTACATAATGAATAATGCATAATAATGTTTTAAATGAAGCTTGGTCCAAAATGAAAAAAACAAATTGCAGAAGCAAAAACACGATCTGCTATATAGCTTCAAAAACTAGGATAAACTAGAGGGCCTTGAAACTATAATTCATCTAGATGCATAATTCATAAAGCCTTTGACTCTGTACAATCTTCAAATACTGTAACTAAGCATTTCATCCAAAATTATTGCTTTCTGACAGACCATAGGACTATCTCTGCCAACAACAAAAAATAGTTACTTATTAAACTTAATAGACTTCTATTTAAGATACATAAACAGCTTGATGAAATCCATTGTGAATGGAATAACAGCTTCCTGCTTGTTGGCCTGTGTTGTCAAGGTTGACTAACTGCTCACCTTACCGGTTGCTCTACATATTCATGGTACATGAAGAGGAGCTTACAAAATCTTAAGTTTTTCCTTAGATGCCTTCATCTCCCCGAGGGTCTGCTCTTGTTTATGAACAGAAAAATATTATGTGCTGAAATTCAATCGACTTTGTTACATCATCAATTGAAATAAATGGGTAATTATTTTCATTTTGCTAACAACAACCTTACCTGAGATTTCAGAGGATGGATTCAGCTTTTCAGTGGTTAAAGTATTTTTAAGCATCCACAAGATATACTGGAACTGTGATGCTTTAGCTTGAGTGAATATTTCAATTTTTCAAATGCCAGACCTTGTTGAGCAATGCCCATGAGTAACCGTCTAAAATTATAAAACTGTTGTAGCTGCTTCTTAGTTTTGTACAAATAAATGAAATCTAGATTGCAGTGCTTTTCTGGGAAGAGCGCCTGGCTAAAAGATAGCAACATTTCAAAGTTATCACGAAACTTGAATTTGAAAAAGGGGCCTGTCCCTAATAACCTGATGAACTGCTGACTATATTCAGATGTAATATAGCCACACCCTTTATTCATATACTCACACACACCATTCTGAAACGATTTTCTTGTATCCTATGTCTCCCGGTAACCATGATCTGTAGCTTACCGAAATTTTGAAAAAATAAAATAAAAAAGCTTTACTCCTGTAGAAACTGCCAAGGAGACGAGGAAAACAGAACAACTATTGGATTTAATTTTACATGTAGTTTCCAAATAATTTCCTAGTAACTTCTAAATAAAATTCTTGAAACTGGACATTAAAAGTACTATATAATAGCCTCATAGGGATTGTGTAGTATATCCTCCCACCATGTGGCCAGGTTGTGAGGTAACCGTCATGGGGTATATTTCTGTATGACTCATGTTTACAGATCTTAAGATGGCGTTCCAAGCTTAACCCCAAACCGTGTTAACAGTGAAACATAGCCTCGCACGGAAATCGCCGATTAAATTTGAAAGTCGGCTGAAAGTTCCCAATACCACTGTGACTAGATATCAGAACCCATGTAAACCCTAAATTTCATTTCCAAAATAGAAAAAACGAAACCATATTACAAAAATGTATATCAAGTAACAGAAACGCCCATGCAAGTTAAAGCAAGGCCGTCCTTGGCACTATCACCTAGTTTGCAACCATGCGACCGGCTATGGATATCTATCGGCCTAAACCCTAAACCCTATTTCTCAACCATATTTTGTAAACCCCTATACCCTATCCAACGAGTTGTATCGTGGCGATGACATAACCCAGGTTCAAATATCGCCTTTGCAATAAAGCGCCACAAAGCTTCAACCACGTATATGTAGCCAATTTTCCGTTCACTGATAGCTCTTAACAAAAAAGTTATGAGATTGTTGTGTAACATTAACTCCAATAAGCATTGGGTGCATGGTGAAAAAAAACCTGAAGAATGTGGTTCAAATATATCCCGCACCTGTGTTAAATGCTGCCAGTAACCTTATGTAATATTAAAAAGCATAAAATCCACAAACCCTGGTGTGTTTTTATTTTCTTTTATTAATTCCCCAAAAAAAAAAAAAAGACGACTGGTACTTACGATGATGCGGCCCTCGATTCTCAAATCCTTCTGCTCGAATAGCCAAATTTGAATGCGTGCCTTGCTTTGAAGGAACCGAAATATCAAGTTCTGTGCAGTCATCGCAACATCCAAAAAAAGCAAGGTATGAGAAAAACAACAAATTGCAGATAAATACAGAGAGGAAAAGATAAAAATAATAGAGAAGAAGAAATAAGATTACGATAGGTTGGGTCATAATCCTTTGCACTCTGGTAGTCGCCATGATTGCTTTGTTTTCTGGTTTATCTGTGATTTTCCTTATTTCAGGTGGTCTTCACCCGCCTCTGCAGAAACTCAATATCTAAAAACAAATGCTCTTTTATGATTTTGGGTTATGAGAGACTGATTTATACGTGAAAGCTTGGAGTGCATTCACTAGAGCTCGAAATGGAATGTACACGGTTCTGTACCTTATTCTGACAAGGAAATTGCGCTACTTAATTTACTTAATTAATTCTGCATACTCTCTATAATATAATTACCATTTGAGACATTTAATTTTTATTAGTGTTTATATCTTCAGAAGAAAAATTAAGAGATATTTTTTCAAAATAAAATTGAAAAAGAAAATAGAAATTTATAATAAAATAATGTAAAATTCAAAAGATAAATAGATCGTGACACGTTTGGGAATAAGATTTTTCTATAAATGATGATCATAAATTACATTTAAAAACTCTTCTTATGTCTTATAAATCATTATTTTAAAAATAACAATATTTATTATTTTAGAATTTTTAAATACTCAATAAAAAATTATCTAGTTTAATTTTTAAAATATAAAATAGTTTTTTATTAAAATCAAATATTAATTTATAGTGTCTATCCATTTTAATAAAAGAACAAGCATATTTATATTTAAAAAAATCTATGTAGAAAACAAGGGAGATATCTTTTTAAAAATGTATGCTTAAAAATATTATTATATTATATTAATTATATAGATAATTATATTTTATTAATATATTAGTATTATTTTTATTATTATATTATTATTATTAATATATTCTTATATTTTATATTGAAATTTATGGTCAAAAATAAAAAATTAATTAGAAATAGACTTTCGCAATGAAGCCACTACGAGCTTCTACAAAGGTTAAGGCATCGAACGATAAGGTTGTTATGTGGTGTCACGAGGGGAATCGGGTAGAAGGAATCTAGAAGCACAATTTCGTCATTCTTGCTCAAAGTTTTAGGCATGTGTTTTGCGTTGAAGGTGGAGGTAGGGGCTGCAAATCAGACATGGAAGAGCACCCATGCCCTGAGCATTATTCAAGGGGCTCAACCTATTGAATGTGTCAGCTCTTCCCCGACTGTTATTTTTGGAGAGGAGATTAGAAGTGAAGTTACAGAGAACGAAGCATATATTTACAGAGATGGTCTAGTTGGTCGATTCAAAGGGTTTTGGTCAAGCCTTTCTGAATTACATAGTTGGATTCCTACCACCTGGCACCCCTCGTTTAATCCGATCACTAAATATTTCAATGCTACACCAATCTAGGTAAGACTTTTGAATATTTTCCTTTGCAATTTTTGGTTTGAATCATGTTTTGAAGCTATAGGCAATGCATTGCGAAAGTTTTTGGGCGTGGATGAGGGTTCATCAAATTTTATGCATACCACTTATGTCTGCATTCTAGTAGAGATGGATGTAACAAAGGATCTTCTAGTTGAAATCTCCCTTAAAACAACAGGTGAGTGTTGGAATTAGCTACTAGATTTCAAAGGTATACATTTTCATTGCAAGAGATGTTTCAATACTGGGTATATGGCTACTTGATGCTCAAAGCGTAAATTAGATTGCTAGGCCACGTGGTGGAAACATGTGTCCCCCCATCATTATTCAATGGAGAAAGAAAATTCTTGTCAATCGACTAAAACCTCTATTGTTGCCCCAAAGCAACACATCAAGAATGTCAATCATAAGGATACACGAAGTAATTTTTAGGCCACTCAGAGGGCCACATATGTTTCTACTTCAATGGGGAGCAATAGTGTTAAGGTTGCAAAGATCCCTAAGTCAATTTGTGGCGCCAACTTCTTACATTATGTGTATCCTTAGAATTTTGTCCAATTCCCTCCAATCCTCAATATTACAAAAAATCTTGGTATTTTCAATTTGATCTATCGCTTTACTGGAGAGGTAATCTACATCCAAATTGGATTTTCTATACATGTGTATGATCGTATACTCTCATATCTTCCTAAGAAATATGTGGATATGATCCACCCTCATTGCAAGTTTCTAATTTGGAGTTCCTTTTGTGGTAATCACGTGAACAATGATCAGGGAATCACCTTCAATGTCAATGGATTTGAGAGCCTTCTCAACACATAATTTTAATCCTTCAATGCAATGCAAAAAAATTAGTTATGTTGTTAGTGTTGTTCAGTAGTTTTATCGCTTCAACCTAGCACATTCATCTCTTATCATTTTAAATTATGAAGCCCACACCTAATTCTCTAAGGTTCCCTTGTGAAGCTCCATGGAAGTTGAGCTTCAAACATCCGCTAGGAGGTAATTTCCATTTAGCCTTCTTGTGAACTCCATCTTGATTTTGGTGGTTAAAGCTATGGAAAGGAGAGGCCTTTAGGAGAGGTCATGTGGAAAGAATGTTGTTATCCCCATTTGAGAATTTCCACTTTATTTTTTTCTTCACTCTTGTGTCTTGATGTTCAAAAATAAAAAATCATTGTTTGCAACTCTCATGTGTGGAAGGTGTTCTTGTTTGTTGTTTGATCATGTTTTGTGTGTGTTTCATAATTTCAACATGGTATCAAATCGTGGATTCAACAAACCCCTTCTCCAACTTTGAGGGTTTTCTTCAACTAGGGTTACAAGATTATCAAATTTGAAATCTTCACTTTTTTGTAGGTTTTGGACTTGGACATTTTTTTGGTGTGTGCTAGAGCAAAACAAATCTCACTATTGCATTCAAAAGGTCAAACAAATAAATTTTGACTATAAATTTGCCTATATTCACTTACAAGAGCTTCAGAGGCATTTTTTTAGTACATAGGCCATATTAACCCGATACATGCCATACCATATGGTGATTTAAAAATCAATTTAAAAAAAAAGTTTTTATTAAAATTCCCTTAAAAACAAATAAAAAGGGCACGTTTAAAAGCTTATGTAAGCATACTTGCACCACTAACTGTGGCAGGGTGGGCCCCACCAATGGCCTCATATACATCATCGGTAGCCCCCTTCCCAATGCCTAACAATAGATCTTTTTTGGCATCCTCCAATTGATCAAAAAAATTGGCAACCTTTTCTTATGCATGTGCAAGTAGGAGAATATTCTCATATATTTTGATGTCAAGAGAATCTATTAGGAATATTCAGTGACATTTTTATTCTCAGTTGATCAAAAAAATTATTAGTGAGAGAAATATCCTCAATATATTTTGCTAATGTCAATGACCGTACCGTCCCCTTGGCCCCTTTTAGCCCCCATTTGCCCTTAAGAGAGCACTTTTTTACTTTTGGCCATAACTTGACATACAATGTTGAAATTGGGAAAATGAGATATCATCAGAAATTTGGTTATGCGTACTTTCCATTGGTGTGGCTCTCATCATCAGATTTTCTTGTTGGATGTGTTGTTTTCACTCCCGAGCTCACAAGTTTTGACCAATTTCTTCATTTTTCATAGTTTTTGTGGTGTTGGATAGGTATTTCAAAGCTCTTTCAAGATATCCATGCATTTTTTAGGATTTTTCTTCAAGTATATTTTATTATTATTTTTGTTTTTTTTGCATTTTGGTGAATTACTTAGATATTTTGACTCTTGAAAACTTTTTGTTTGCATGGGATGACTTCATTTGGACTATTATACATGTATTTCCAATATTTTTTCTTATTTGAGCATTGTAGGCATTTTTTGAATGCACTTTCTCTTTTGTATATGAGCTGAGATATAGTGCCACTGTTCTACATGCTTTTGAGGAATTTTTGCATATCCTATTGTGCCCTTTCATACTTGCACTATGTTATAAAGTTTCATTGGGGGGTTGTGTAGTGCCTTTGTTTTTCCATCACACCTTTGTCAAGTAAGTGTCCCTTCCAAGACAACATTGAGTCCTAATGATTCTTGCCTCATGCATGTGCCATTGTTTGCACACCATTTTTTATTTGTAGGTACTCTTTTGTGCACATTTATATGTTTCTTCTCCTTCATCCACTACTAGGTGACACATCGTTTTAGTGGACCTATCTTGCCTCTCCCTTGTCAACTTGGCATACAGTGTTGAAATTGGGAAAATGAGATATCATCAAAAATTTGGTTATGTGTACTTTCCATTGGTGTGGCTCTCATCATCGAATTTTCTCAGTTCATTTTATCATTTGTTGAATTCAGATGTATTGTTTTCACTCCTGAGCTCACAAGTGTTGACTAGTTTCTTCATTTTTCATAGTTTTTGTGGTGTTGGATAGGTATTTCAAATCTCTTTCAAGCTATCCATGCATTTTTTTATGATTTTTCTTTGAGTATATTTTATTATTATTATTTTTTGCATTCTGGTGAATTAGATATTTTGACTCTTGAAAACTTTTTGTTTACATGGGATGACTTCATTTGAGCATTGTAGGCATCTTTTGAGTGGCCTTATGCATGTGCCTTTGTTTGCACACCATTTTTTATTTGCATGTACTTTTTTGTGCACATTTATATGTTTCTTCTCCTTCATCCACTACTTGGTGCACATCATTTTAGTGGACCTATCTTTTCTCTCCCTTGTGAACATTATGGGGGGTTTCTACTATTAGTGCTAATGCTTCCTTGGTATCATTTTGGATTGAGCTATGTGTCTAGTAATTGTTCTTATGTACTAGGCAGATGTGACAATTGATTATCCATGCATTTTAGTGCAATGAAGCACTTACTATATAGACACTCTTACAAATTCCTATTTTTGAAGGTAGCCTTCTATTTTCACTTGATCAGTGCTCTTCATACTATTGGTACCTATATTTTCAACATGCATCTTGCATGGTTGAGTGGTGTCATTGAGATCACTCATGTAGATTCATGTGTCATTTGTATCTTTGACTATCAGATGTTTGCCTTTGTTTTCCATTTGATCATTGTTTGAGTAGTGTCGTTGGGGGCACTCATGTAGATTCTTGTCTTCTTGATCCTAATCATCATCTATTTTTAAATTAGGTTCTTCATCTCAACACTGTAACACTCATCTTTCAACACTTGTCTACAACTTCATGCTTCAACGATGTTCTTGATGTTCCTATTCTTTTTGGGACATTGGTTTGGATGCTTCTTAATCCTTCATTTCCTTTCCCTCTTTTGGAGAGGATTTCTTCTCATGAGTTTTTCTCCTTTTCTCTAGTTATGAGAGATTATATTGTTTATACATTGGTACCTCACCAAACCTTGTTGTCGGGACCCATTCATGATGTGTCGCCAAAAAGTGTATACCTTGACATTTTCACACTCGATATGGGAATAATTGATGATAAATTGGACCTAATAAGGCCTTTATTTAGTGTTATGAGGTGTTTTACACATCCACACTAGGTCTTGGACCCTTGCAAACTGAATAAAATGCATCTAACAATGTCTTATAAAGGTGTTGTAAAAAGACTTTCACATTTTCTATACTAATGGACCTATCATTCCCTAATTCAATATTGCAGAATGTATTTAATAGAATTCTCACACTAATCTAGAAAGCTTGTAAATTAAACTTGATTCTAATCTAGTGTTGTAATGTGCTTTACACATTCACATTGGATGTTGTGCCTTTCTAGGCTATGTGGACCTCGTTTTGATGTTGTAAAGTGTATTTAATCACACTTTCACATTGAAATTTGTGTCCCTATCCCTAATTACCCTTTACATCATCATTAATAGGCCCCTATGGCCCCATATTGTGCATCCTGAGGCTTAATTTGATCAAAGACTTGGACAAAATCATCATATAAACTTGATTTCTTCACTCACCAATGATCTAGTTGAAAAAATAACCCTTGTGGGACCAAGTCACCCATATGGGTGAATTAGTCCCATCCAGGTTGGGCGAAGCCTGGCGACTTAGTCCCATTTGGGCTATTTTAGAGGTTCATGCGGGAAAAATTGGAATTTAAGTTTATTTTTCCTTCATGTAGGCCTTGGGGATCAAATTAACGAGAAAATTAGGTGGATTTCCTATAAATAAAAGCCTCTAAACCCTAATTCATAACTCATTCATCTTATTCATTATTAATCTTCCATTGCAAGTTAAGCAAGCTAGGTTTTTAACATTTCAAGTCATCAAGATAGCATTTTTTAGACATTCAAGGGCAGATTCTTCATCTATTGTTGCAGAAAATCAAGATCTATCATCATGGAAAGTCTCTAACTCCATTATTTCATTCTTCATTACATTGTTTCTTCATTTTGGTTTAATTACCTAAAAAGGGGTTTGACCAAGGCAAACCCCCATGTCCTAACATTCAACATTTATCTCTCTCTTTCATTATGTGTTTGTAGATTTAGGTATCTTGAAGACTTGGAGATCATTAAAGGTTAAGTTGAAAAGTTGTTGAAGACATCTCCTTGTTTGCAAAGTCAAATTATCAACAAAAAGCCACTTACAGTGCCGAAAATCAGAGTTTCAAAATCGAACACCTGTCAGGAACTGAAGTGCAGACCAAGGGCTTTTGTTTCCAATTTCATATTTTCAAAAAAGCCAAAGTGGACTAAGTCACCATCAGTGGCAACTTAGTTCCATTGCACATATTTTTTTAGAGTTTTTTGTAGATTTGGATACCCATTTGGCTTAAACGGGCTCTGGTGCAATTTTCTAGAATTGGGACTAGGTCGCCCAAAATGGCATAAGTGTCCCAGTAGGCCAAATTTTCAAGATCAACAACATTTTTAGTCTTCAATCCAGTCTTCAACACATTTACAAGTACATACTTTTTGTTTTATTTCCCTGTTTTGTTCTATTTGCATTTCTATTCATCTTTCTAGGTGTTTTTGCATACTACACAACATTTTCAAACATCTTGCATTTCCTTAGTTTCACATCAATAATCCATCTCTTTTATCAATTTTTTGCATTTAGGACATTCTATTTAGACATATTTCATCCATACTTACATTAGTCTTGAGTGTACCACCAAGTTTTTGTGGGTTACCTTTCTCCTTTTAGGTGCAAACCCTAGAAGTGCAAGAGAGTGCATACCTACAAAAATTAGTGACACACATGCATTATTTATTTTTATGCATTCAGTTTTAGATTTTTTTAGCTACTCCCTAACTTGCACTTAAGGGGGCTATTAGAGTAATCATTTATTAGATAGTAATTAATTATTAGGCTAATTTCACTTTATGCACTTAAGCTAAACTTAAGACTATTTTTTATTAGATTGAGCTATTATTAGATCATTATGTATCATTACGTAGGATGACACTTGTCATGATCTAATCCCTTTCTCATATAAGGTTTTCTCTTATAAACATTCTCCTTCCTTGTATTATTCAATTAAGGAAGTTTTTCTTTTTGAGAAAATAATAAATCATTGTTTGTAGCTCTCGTGCATGGAAGGTGTTCTTGTTTACTGTTTGATCCTACTTTGTGTGTGTTTCACAATTTCAACATTAAAGATATATAGTTAGCAGGTGAAGGAATATAGGAAAAAGGTACTTTATTGAAATATCTAAAAAATATTTCACATAAATCACCCCAAAAGGAAATAACTATTTCTTTCAAGGATTCTAGGTCCACATCTCTATGTAATATGGTATATAAGATTTTGTCTAAATCTATTACAAATAAATTAAAGACCTTATTACAAGATATTATAGATCAAGGGAAAAATGGTTTTGTCTCGAATCTCTATCTTTGATGAAGTAATTATAGCTCAAGAATAAATACATTCAACAAGAGATGCATTGTGTCATGTTCTTGCCAATAGTTATTGCTAGATAGAATAGTTGTTGCATGATTTGATTTCAAATAATCATGTGTCTATTATAATGTATGTTGTCCTATTTGTGAGCATATATTGAGATTAAAGGTATGAATACACCACAGGTAAATTAGATCCATTTCTTAGAATTTTGGTTTACACCAAACATTACAAATAAAGTATTGTTTCGTATTATTTAAAATAATTATTGAGTTCTTCTAGAAGCTATATGACAAGATTTTTTTATATTTTGTTTAAGATAAGACTGTATATATCTTATCAATGAAGTTAATATTGATTGAATTTGTTGGTTGACATATCTCATCATAGATTTGCACATATTTTTAGATTTGCATGTCTTTTTAATATCATGATATATACAACATTATTCAATATTATTCAAGACACTAATACAATTGAAATTCAACCATAAAAAATAATTTATTTTAAATCTAGTGGAAATATTTTTCCACCTATCATGTTTATAATTAATTTGCTAACACTACTACTAAAATTAAATTTGTTGAATTACTTTAAAAAACCTTCTAAACGACGTTTAAAAGTTAAAATAAAAGAACCTAATTCAACAAAACTTAGAATTAGGTTGCAAATGTTAATGATAGAGAGGCAATGTCAAATGAGAATTAAAGCTCCAAATATGATGTAATTCATAATTGCATTTGAACATGAATGCATTTAACTTTAAATTGATAAAAAAATGTTAGAATTTACATAAATAATGTTTTTTGAGGAAACTATATGAAACAAATAAATATAAAATCGATCAAAAAATAATTATTCATATCTTTTATTAAATAATATTTTTTATTGTTAATTTTTAAAATATTTTAAATTAGTGGATATAAATTTTATTTATATTATTATTAATTATTTTAATCACAATTTCTCATATTTTCTCTATTTCACTTTTTCAATAAATTAAAAATTGTCTCAAATATGATTAAAATATTTATATTCATTGGCGCACGATCTTTTAAATAAAAAATAATGTCATTTATCAAATAGGACAATAAATAGAATTGGAAAGTGACATGAAAATACATTTGTGCTATTAACTTTATGATAGTCAAAATTAAGTAGTTAAAAGTGTAGACACCTAAATTTGGACACTCACATTTGTCCAAATTTATCCCTTTTTTGTCTAAATATCCTTTCATCTACATTAATTAAGTACTATTGCTATTATTTAATTAATACTCCTTAAATTCTTCTAAATCCCTAATTAAATACCTTATCCCTTTATGCCCTTTTTCCTGAAAGAACTAAATACCTTACATGTCACATCCTCCATCACTTTCACTTAATCCTAATCCATCTCCTAATCCCATCATTAGGGATGTGCACATGGCTAATCCATGATTAGGATGTGTCACATCCTCCAACTTTGCAATTTGGCTCTTAATCTTCATTAACCACTAACTGTCTTCTAATCACTGATTACCTAATCCAATCATCATCTTGGTCAACTCTCTCATTCCCCAAGGAATTTTTAATTCATTTTTGTCTTCCCCATGTGAATTTAAAATTCACTTTTTATTCCTTCAAGGATTCTCCTCTTCCCCATGTGATCACTAAAAGGTCACATTAGTCACATGAAGCCAAGAACCTTCTATTATAAGGACCTTGTCTTATCCACAAAGTACTTTTCATCCTCCTTCATAAGAACCTTGTCTTATCCACAAGGCGCACCTCATATGAATTTAAAATTCATATTTATTCTCCCAATCACCTTACCCCTTCCAACCATGTGAATTTAAAATTCACATTTATTTCCCCAACCACTTTTCTTTTCCCCATGGAGATTTTTGAGGAAAACTGAAATTCCTCATATGTCACTTTCCCCTCATATGGGAACAAAAAGTTCATTTTTGAGGAAATCTTCTCCCCTCCCAAGGTACTTTCAAAATACTTGTCCTTCTTCCACATCATTTGTACCCCTTTCCATCTCACCATGTCCTTTGGACACTTCATCCTCCACATGGAAAGATGTGAGGGCTTGTGAGTCCTCAACTCACCGTAGCCCTCCATCTTGGCCATGGTGGCTCAATCCTGACCGTTGAATACTCTAGAGAATTCAATTTCTTCTCTAAATAACCCCCCTTCTCATTCATTCAGGGACATTAGGCATTTTATCACACTTATGCTCTCAAGCTCTCAAGCCATCAAACACATCTTTTTGCATTCAAGAACTTGCATACTTAGCTCTCATCCTCTTGCATCCATCTTCCATTGCATCTTAACCACCTTGCATCCATTTTTCATCACATTGCCATCAACACACATCCAAGCTTCAACCAAGGGCCAACCAAGGAGATCAACACAAGCAAAGGTATAATCAGTGTTTTATTGTTCTTTTGTTTATGTTCAACTTAGGCTAATATTGAGGTGGTCTTATGTTCTTTACATTGCATTTTTAGTTTGTATTGCATATTTAGAAGTAAAAAACCACTTGCACACATTTCTGGAACGCTCAGTGGGACCCACAAACTAGTCCTTTTACTCTTACGTTTGTTATTTTTTTATATTTTGTAGGTTCAGGTGACACAGAGGGGCGACCCGACCCTCAAATGGGCAACCAAGACCTGCAGAGGGGTGACCCTGCCCAGACACAAATGCCTTTCTGGGATAGAACAGTTGGTTTAACTCTGTTTTGATAAGAGGGGCGACCAGGCCCTAAGAGGAGTAGCTAGGCCCTGCAGAGGGGTGACCAAGTCCTAAACAGGGGGGAACTTGCCCGGACAAAGTTGTTTGAGGTAAAAACAATGTTTTAAGTCATTTTCGGGGCCCATTTTCTATTGTTTTGATTAATACTTACCCCCTAACTCGTTTTGTTGGTGATTGTGAAATTTTTTACTAATGTTTGTGCAGTTATTTCACATTTGATGAAGAATAAAGGTTAAAAATACTAACATGTTTGTTGCAGGACGAAACGACCAAGGCATTTAGTTAGTTGTTTACTTTCATTTTAGCACTAATTAGGCACATAATCTAAGTAGGGGAGTCAATACATTGTGTGTTTTGTTTGTATGTAAGCCATTGACATATCCAATCCCCTTGAGCCATTTGGTGATCCTGGGTGAAGATAAATCATAGCTTACTTAAGTTCTTTGTGTTACCCAAGGGGGCATTACATTGTTCAAGCTTTCCCCTTGCACTTTGTGTGAGCCTAGGGAGTAGCTGAAAATGGTTAGCGTTCTCTTCTTAGTGGGACTTGCTTGGGGATTTCATCACCCCAAGGGACGATTCCAACCATGTGTATCAGCAGGGTATATAAAGGGGGGAGGCCAAAGTTGTACCCCAATCCAGTCATGTCATGTCTGGTAGAGTGTCGAAGCTAGGGTGATACCTAGATAGATGTGAAGAGTTGGTCCAAGCCTTCAGTATCTTATTGGGGTTCCCAACTCATGCTTGTGATTAGTTGGTGTTCATGGTTGTGCCTCACGTATCGAGCATATATCAAGGACTCCCTAGATCACCTTGTTTAGCCTAGTTAGAGGATTGTGTTGGCCATACCCCTCATACTAATCATAGGATTGTGTTGTTTGAATTGTCTTTTCTATGAAAAACTAGTGCATATCTTACTAGTCAAGTTAGTCTTACCTTTTGCTTGCTATTTGAGGTGTTTTCTGTCCTTTTCCATAGCCAGTTTGCCTAAGTCAAGTTTAGGTTTGTTGACAGAGGCGACCACACCCTGACCAAGGGCGACCCTGACCTCAAGAGGGGCGACCTTGCCCTCTGTCTTAGTCATTTTTGAGTCAAAATTGTTCATCTTTCACTCAAAGGGGTGACCAGGCCCAGTCCAAGGGTAACTAGGCCCAGTCCAGGGGCGACCACTCCCTAGGAGGGGCAACCATGCCCTGAAGAGGGGCGACCACACCCAAACAGGTGTTTTTGTATCTTAAACGGTCATTCTTGCCTCCCATTTGGTTGTTTCTCCAGTTCTTTTGCTCGTTTCATGCATCTGTGAGTCTGTTCCCTCATTCCGTGAACCTGATAGTCCATTTAGAGAATTCATTCACTATTTAGAGAACCTATTTTATTGGTTGGGAAACCCGTTTCATTGTTTTGTCAGTCGTTCTCTGTCATTTTTTACTATTCTTTCCCATTCCCTAGAATAGGCAACCTTTCCCCTAGTTGGGCGACCATGCCCTCAACAGGTGTGACCTTGCCCTCAAATAGGCGTCCTTGACCCTAGAACGAGCATTTTTTCTTGCTTTTTCGATTGTTTTGTCAGTCGTTCTCTATTGTTTTCCATCGTTCTTTCCCATTCTTCAAAATAGGTGACCATGCCCTTAAGTTGGGCAACCTCTCCCTCTAGTTTGGCAGTTGTGCCCCTTGGATGGGTGATTTAGCTCCAAAAACGGTCAATCCCATCTTCCATCCAAGTCATTCTGTCAACCATTTTCTGTCGTCTTCCATCATTTTCGCTCGTTTTCAGTGAATAAGCACGTGCCACCTTCTTGAGTAAGTTTTCCATTAGTTTGGGCAAATTTTCTCCCTGAATAGCTAATCTCGTCTCTCGTTCGGTCAATCCATTCATCCATTTCGCACATCTCTCTCCTCATTCTAAGAGTCATTCTCCCCTTCCAAGCATCTATTTCCTCGTTCTAAGTATCCACTCATCCATTCTGAGGTTGTGTCTCCTCATTTTGAGAGTTAGTCTACCCTTTCGAGCATCCTTTTCCTTGTTCTGAGCATTCATTTTGAGCTTTCATCTCCTCATTCTAAGAGTCAGTCTACCTTTTTGAGCATCCCTTTCCTCGTTTTGAGCATCCATTCTCTCATTCTGAGCATCCGTCTCCTCGTTTTGAGTATCTGTCTACCTATTATGCAAGTCTACCTACCCATTTTGAGGGTCCATCTAACTGTTCGAAGAGTCCAAAAACTAGATAGGTGACCCTGCCCTAAGAGGGGCGACCAGGCCCAGTCTAGAGGTGACCACACCCCAAACATAAGCGACTAGGCCCAGTAGATAGGCGACCTTGCCCTCCAGTCCATTTGCATCTTTCATTCACTGAAGATCTTCACTTTAGTCCATCTGCATCTTTCATTCATTGGAGATCTTCACTTCAGTCCATCTGCATGTCATCCATTCATCATCTAATCAAATAGGTACATCTTAGAACAACTCTAGGTTACGTATCCATCATTGTTTCTTGATCCAAATCCCCTAAACTTCGTTTTAGAGGTTATTATCCAAATTGACTTAGGTGTCTACATTCGATCAACATCACTCACATATGCTTAGGATTGTCATCCATCTTGAGTCAGTTATCATCTTTGGCCCAATCAATCCACCTTCAATCTCAAGGTGGATTTGGTGCCGCAATCATCTATTTATCCTTTTATCTGATCAATCAATACCTTAAGTCACCTATGGTAATCTTTGAACGTGGTTTAGAATCCCTTTCATCATCCTATCTAATCCATCATCTAATCTTATCAAATCATCTCATCAATCAATCTTATCCAGTCTAATCCCATCACACTCTCCAATCATCCTAATCTGAGCTTTGATCCAATCCCAATTTGAACTTAAATTCCAATATGAGCTTTAGTCCACCTACATCCAAGATCTTCTGATATCGAATAAAATCTTTACCTTTTCATCATCTTTTCTTTCCTTCTAATCGTTTATTCCCATCTTTTCAATCCATATCTATCCCATCTGACATCATGAATCCTTATCCTCCATCGATGCAACCAAAAATAGTAGTCAAGGGGAATCCTAATTACGTTGACGATGATAATAAAAGTCTTGTTGATCAAGATGTATATGACATAGATCCCATTGATGCTATCATTGCTAGCAAGCTTTCCCCAAGTGTCATTCAAAATCCAATCACCTCTCTGAGCTATCTCGTTACGTCTCCATCCACACCTAATAACGCTCCTTATGCTACCTTTGACAAGGGATATCCATTATCTTCCTTACCTGCATCTCCATCATATCCTTCCTCTACATAATTTTCTTATCCACCACCCACATCCTCTTATCCCAATCTATCCTCCCATTCTTCCTATCCTAATCTACCATCCCAATACTCCTATTACAATTCCCCATCCATGTCCCCCTATCCTAATCCTCCTTACCAGTCTACCCATTCTAATCCTACGTCCACACCTTCTTATCTTAATCCTACACCCCCATCAACCTATCCTAATCCAATATCCACATCTTCCTATCCTAATCCACCATCCCAATATTCCTATCTTAATTCCTCATCTACTTCCTCCAACATCAACCAACCACCTGTGACTTCCTATTCTAGTATGTTATCATGATATTCTTACCTTAACCCTCCATCTAATCCCAATCCCCTCCAATCCTAATCCTCCATCTACTATTAGTCTCCCATACAATCCCATTCTTCCATCCAATCCTAGTCCACCACTCCATAATCCCAATCCTTCACCAATCCCTAATCCTTCATCTATGCCCATCACCCCAACTAAACCTAGAGTATGCACCATTCTCACCCCAGAAGTTCTCCAAGGACTTATGAAAAATAAGACATCCCCCACTCCACACATTGCAGTCGTGGAACCATGTTATCCCAATCCATCATCTACGGTCACTAGTGATGAGACCCTTCTCCATCCAACACCTATCATTGTTGTTACCACCGCTAGCACCACTCAAACCGTTGAAACCATCAAATTCACCAAATCCATTGTGCCCCCATCTCCTTCTCTGAGAGTCATCAAACCCATTGAAGACATGCAAATCCAATCCACTCTTCCCACTCCTAGTAGCACCAAAATCCATTCCCATGAATGCCATGAATCTCCCATCCTTCCATCTCCCTCACTTTTGGAGTCCATCCAACATTCCTCCATTATCATGCCTCCCGCACATGATGAGTCATGCCAAGAGCTAGATCCAAAGCATGCCAACATATCCCCTTCTCCAAATAAAGACCCTCCCATCCTATCTAGTCCACCCGAAGATCACAATCCCCCGTCCATTCCATCCCATGATACCCTTATCACTCAAGATTCCACCATTCCATCTCATGAGCCCTTATCACCCACTACCACAAATCCAGATCCTATCATGTCACCTAATCCCTCTCTTGATCCCTTACCACTCCCTTGTCCCGATCAAGATGTTACTACCCCATCATCTCCATCCCATGATCCTCCATTGTCACCTAAACCTACTATCCCCACACCACTTTTATATCCCCTTGGTACTCTCACATTCTTCCATGGTGGCATCCTTGAAGAAGAAAAATGAAGCATATATACCACCCATCATCCTCTTCCTAATAATGGACTCGCATCATTCTTCCAGAATAACAAAAATCCTATCATGGATCAAATGCTTAAGAACATGAACTATCAAGGAAAAGGTCTAGGCCTTCACGAGCAAGGTATTTTAGATCCCATCTAGGTCAAAGAACAAATTTGTACACAAGGTCTTGGACATATCTCTCAAGACTCACAATCTAAAGATGTTGGTACAACCTCTATATGTCCTCAACGAGCCTCTTCCAAAAAAAATATAGGCTCTTCCCATCGCTTCACCAAACCATTTGCTGCCATCCCCCCTCCTCCATCATATCACCTCAAAACAACCATCCATATTCCTCCTTCATCTGATCCATCCATTTTGGTTCCTTACATCCTTCCATCCACTATCTCCCATTCTTCATCTACTCCATCCATTCTGGGTCCTTATGTCCCTCCACCCGCCATTACGCATCCTTCGGGTACTACGTCTTTTTTGGGCCCTTATATCCCAAATCACCTCCTCCATCTCATCCTATTCATCCTTTCATCCACCCATCACCTATCCATGTCACCCATCATCAACATCCCAGTCTCATGATCCATAATCAGGATCAACAAAGGCATGTATCTACACATCCTCTGTCCACATGTATGATCCTCAAAATCCTACCTCCATCACTCCATTCATGTTTCCTCCACACTACCCATTTCATCATACCCATCCCATTGCTACTAAAAGCATTTTGGATGCCAAAGTAAAAATGCATACATCTAAACATCCACATGAACCTAAAGCTCCCCATGTCCCCTCTAAAAGACATGGTGAAGAAAAGAAAAATCAAATTCAAAATCCAAATCAAATCCGTAAGCCGCAAAGGCCTACCAAAGCAAAGATCAAAACCATGTGGATCCCAAAGAAAAAAGATGCAATGTCTTCAAATGAAAAATCTGTAACATCCAAAGTTGCTAATCCAAAAGCTAATCATTCTCATCCACCATCTCCTAAATCTGTTTTGGGTCCTTATGTCCCAAAATTCACTATCCCATCTCCTCCATTATCCCCACATCATCCATCCATTAGTACTCCTATCATTTCACATCTACCACCATATGTGCCAATGTTGGTCCTGAACTCATAACCCCATCATTCCATCCATACACTTTCCAACATCCCATCCATTATCCCACATATTTCCCCCATCAAATCCTTTTAATTCATTCTCTTGCATAATCCATTTATCCTAATAAGGTTGTACCAACATCCAATAGTTACTTCACACATGGGCTCTTAATACCTCCTATGGAACTTGATGCTTGAGTCCTCCATCTATCTCCTTATCACATGTCTTCAAAATCCACTTATCCACCTCCATATCCTTATCCATCTTCATCTGCATACTATCCAAAAGTTAAAAAAACCCAAAAAAAGTCAAAAAAGTAAAAAACAAAAGAAAGAACAAAAAAAAAGAGTAAAGAAAAATAATTCATCCAATGGTGAAAACTTGGAAAACAAGCACCTTGGATAAGTACCATTCTGAAAACCTAGAAAACAGGCATCATGTGTAACTCCCCCCAATCCAGCTTACTTCCGCACTTGTGGGCAACGACATCCCCTTCACCCATCTCCTTCATCCAACATATCTTCCACATCCTACCTGTCATATCCCATTTATCCCAATCCCTCCATCCTCCTTGTGATCTTGATATTGATAGGGGCCAACATATATACATGCTTTGGACACCTCTTGGCATACATCTCCCTTTACCTACACACTATCCCAATCCTTATCCACATCCATCTACCTTCCTTGTCCACCTATCATGCTACCATCACTCTCCCTTCCTTATACATGCATCCTACCTATATCCATCTCACCCCTTTATTTTGCTATCCTTCTATCCCTCATGCCTCATCATACATGACATATCTAGAGTGGGGGCATCTATCTTCCTTTGTGATATAGTCCTTAGAGACATCATTCATCCCTCATGTCATCCCTGTCATCTCCCCATCCTTATCTTCCTACCTATACTTATCTCCTTACCGATCCAAACAATCCTTTTAATCTCCCCATCCTTATCTTCCTATCCCTCCAAGCAATTGCTTCCATCTTCCCATCCTTATCTTCCTATCCATCTAAACAATCACTTCCATCTCCCCATCCTTATCTTCCTATCCATCTAAACAATCCCTTCCATCTCCTCACCCTTATCCCTCTATCCATCCATCATCGCAATCCCTTCTGTCTTCCAAATCCTTACATTTCCATCTATCCATCCAGTAACCTTTTCCCTATCCAAATCTATATCCCTTTATCCATCCATCGTGGCAACCCCCTCCATATTCCCATCCTTATCTTCCTATTTTTATCTATCCATCCCTTCATCTTTATCCTCCTCCCATCTCATAATCCCTTGTCATTGGTATCTAGCTATAGGCTTCCCCTCATGCCATCCAATGCCATCTATCTCATCGTCATCACTCCTGCTTCTTTTGCACATCTTTCCAATCTCCTATCATTTCTCATCACTAATCTCTCCGTCACATCATCCTCCCAACTCATTTTGATGATTTGGATAACTATCCCATCCTTGAGCTTCGTTTGATCACCATTATCCTATCCAATCCACTAGGTCTATCCTATCTCATCGTATCGATCCCATCATTTTATCCACTTAGCTTGGTCATCCCATCATCCTTTATCCATTGTTTGTCTTTGGTCTTTTGTCGAACTGTGTTGCCCTTGTGCTTTCACGTAGTCAAGGTCGATCATTTGATCCACCTCCGAGGCTGCTTTTTTTTCGTCTTGTCTTTGTCATCCATCAAGGTCTCCATCGTCCTCTTTCTGATTTTATCCATGGTCAGTTGTCAACCTTTCATCGAACTATGAGGTCTTTGTGCTTTCACGTAGGCAAGGCTAATCTTTGATTGGCCCTCGAGCCCCTAGGTCTTTAAGGTGTGTCAGTCTTGTGTCTCGTGTCTTATGTCATGTTGTTAAGTATGTCCTTATCTAGCTAGTTCTAAAAAATGAGATCCACTTGTATCATGAGATCCAATCAGCTTTGAGTATCCTACATCATATCGATCTTTTAGTTTAGTATCCATCTTTGGTCTCAACAGGATACATCCTTCCTAACAAACCTCATCAACCCCATCCATCCTCTTGATCCTGTGGCAAAGGACATTTGAAATTGATTGTGATCTTTTGATACTTTTGGCTTTTGTTTATCATTCAAGCTTCCTATCATCACTTTTCAAGGATGCCATGATCTATCATTGCATGGTGTGTTTTGACGGGTCAACATAGGGGCATATCTTGATCTTTTTGCTTTGTTGTTGTCTTCTTGGTTGTCCCACGTAGTACCCACCAAGATCCTTGTGGTCTTGTGTTATGCTAGGGCATCCTCTTGTGCTCATAGTTATTCCAATACCTAGCTTGACCAAGGTCATCATGACTTTGGGGTGTTGGAATAGCCTTCTTGTCTGTTGTGCTTGTTTTATGCATTAGACACTGATCCGCCTTGGTTTCATATACCCTGGCAACTAGTGTCTTATGCTATAGCAAAAATTAGTGCTTCAAAAATGGAAAATCGCATTAGGATTGCATTTCATGCTCAATTCCATTGCATCGCATTTATCCCATCTAAGCATCTTTTACTCCATCATCTCACATCTCAATCCAATCATCATCCATTTAATCTAGCACAAATCATCTAATCACATCCTTGGTCTTGTTCCCAGCCTTGCTACAAGCCTTGACCCAATCATCTTCATCGTCATCATAATTGAGATATATCCTTCCCTATCCTTTTGCATTGTTTTGGGATGTATCCTTCCCTCATCAACAACACTCATCGGGATATATCCTTCCTTATCCTTTGGTGTTGTTTTGGGATGTATCCTTTGTTGAAAAATGAGGTGTTTTCTTAGCTTAATACTCTGTAAAAATTTAATATTGCTGATCTAAGTAAGCTTTTTCTTTGTTACATATATTCTTTGTGGGTGATTATCTTGATTAATCCATTTTACTATTTTAGAATGTAGACAAAAGTTGATAGAAGAACTAGACAGGATATTAGAAAGATTACACAAGATATAACGTGGAGAAACCCTTTTGGAAAAAAACTCCACCAAGAATTATTCTATTATTCAATCTCTAAAATACAATAGCTCCAATTCTTGCTTGAGAATGCTTCTTTTGTCTTTGCCAATCTTCTTCACACCTGCAAATAACAATTATCAAAACTCCCTTCAACTTGAATGAGATATAGAGACAATATGCAACCTTGTAATCTCCAAATGGTGATAATTACAATGCACAAGCTCAAGCCTTAGAAAAGGTATGCCATATTGCTTCAAGTTGAGTTATTATGTGAAGACTAAAGCTTACAACATGTGATTCATTCATTTGGGTGTCCCAAACTAAAGCTACAACTTATCCTTCACTTTGGTGATAATTCCAAAGCTCTTCCTCAAAGTTGGTGCCCATAAGTAATCCTACTTAACTGAGCCTTCAGAAATATCTTATCATGCAAGAGAGGTAAATCCAAGAAAGCATCTTGGGCACTCAAGTTGGATCCAAGTGATTTCTAGTTAACTGAAACATTTGCTCAACACCATTCATGCAAGAATGGCCATCTCCTGTTAACTGGAGGTACTCCCTATTATATTTCATACAACTCAATGTTATTAGTCATGCATTCCAAGTTAACTGAAGTTAACCAACATACAATTGAAACTAACTGAAGACAACTGAACCATAATTGAACTGAACTAAACTGATTCTGAACTGAACCATAATTGAATTGAACTGAACTGACTTGAACTAATCTGAACTGAATTGAACTGAACTTCAAGCATGCAAACATCAAACCCTAACTCCTAGGATCTTTACATGCATTCAAAAGTGTTAACTATTACTCTGTATAGTTAACTGAACACAAGATGAGTGTCACCTTACCATGTGGGTGCCCCATGTGCCCCTATTATTTAGGAACTCACTATGGATTCCCTCACATGCTCCTTACATTTAGAATTAATTACAAATGTAAATAATCATGATTATTTCATCAAATATTAATCTCATCCTAATTGTAGTGTTGTTGAACACATTCCAAGAATCTAGGAGATACGTAAAATAATTAGTGTTTAGGATTTGCAATTAAATGGCATCCTATTTCCAACATCCTTCCACTTGACATTATACATTGCAATTATTCCAAACAAGGAATAATAAATTTAAATCAAGTACAAGACTCAAGGCGAATGACCTTCCTGCACCATGAGAACTTATCTGTAGGAACTGGCTTCGTAAGATAATCTGCAACATTAATCAAAGTGTCAAATTTTTCAATTAATACTTTCCCACTCTCAACCATTTCTCGCACAAAGTGATACTGGACATCTACATGTTTAGTACGAGCATGATACATAGGATTTTTTGGCTAAACAAATAGCACTCTAACTATCACATTTAAGCCTAACTTGCTTGCAATTAAAACCAATACCTGACCCAAGTCTCTGTGACCAAACTACCTCTTTAGAGGCATGTGTGGCAGCCATGTACTCTGCTTTTGTGGTGGACAAAGCAACAATGGGTTGCCTCTTACTCATCCAACTAATCGCAGCTCCAAAAAAAGTGTACACATAACCACTTGTCAACCTCCGACTGTCCAGATCTCCTGCCCAATCTGAATCAACAAACCCCTGTATGTCCAATGATCTATTCATAATATAAATATTATTAGAACCATGATAAACTAAACAGTAATCTGAAGTTCCTCATAAATATCTAAACACGCTCTTAACATAAGTCCAATGTTCTTTACTAGGGTCAGACATAAACCTACTAAGAACTCCCATTGCTTGTGCTATATCTGGTCTCGTATAGACCATTGCATACATTAAACTACCAATTGCACTAGCATACAAAATTTTAGACATTTCCTCAAAATCAAAACCAGATTTAGGACTCATATCTAAACTTAACTTTGTGCCAACTGGTAAAGGAATATTAACCGATTTATTGTCCTGCATGTTAAATCTTTTCAAATTAGTATCAACATAATTACTCTGACTTAAGCAAAGCTTTTTGTTACCTCTATCTCTACTGATCTCCATACCGAGGATATATTTTGCATCCCCTATATCTTTCATCTCAAATGTGCTTGAGAGTTGTGCTTTCAATTATTTGATCATTATCTTGTTGTTACCAATAAACAACATGTCATCAACATACAAGATAATAATTAAAAGTTGATCATCAATAATTTTTATATAAACACAATGATCTTCCTCACTTCTAACATAACCAATTTTTAATGCGAAAGCATCAAACTTCTGGTACCACATTCTGGGTGATTGTTTCAATCCATATAAAGATCTCTTTAACCTGCAAACCAATTCTTCTTTTCCTTTTACAACAAAACCTTCAGGTTGCTTCATATAAATCTCCTCATCAAGATTCCCATGCAAAAAAGCAGTTTTCACATCCATTTGCTCAATTTCAAAATCATAAGTAGCAGTAGTGGATAAAAAGAATCTAATGGAAGTTAATTTGGCAACAGGAGAGAAGATTTCATTAAAGTCAACTCCCTCTCTCTGGGAGTAGCCCTTGGCTACTAATCTAGCCTTGTACCTTTCAAGATTACCATCTGCACCAATCTTCTTTTTAAAGATCCATTTACAACCAATGGCCTTTCTATCTTTGGGCAAACTCTCAAGATCCCATGTGTCACAAGTATCCAAGGATTCCATTTCCTCATGCATAGCTTGTGACCAAAGCTTGTTCTTGTTTGAGGACAAAGCTTCCCTGTAAGAACTGGGTTCATCATTAGTACTCATTAAAGCAAAAATATAATGTAAATTAGGTGGGCTATACCTATCAACGGGATTCCATTGTCTTGTGGATCTCCTTAAAGGAGTTTCTTCTTGTTCCTCAATATGCTCATCTTGAGCCTCTATTTTAGAAGAACTCTCTGAACTCTCTTCTTGCAATCCATCCACTTGTTCTTCAACATGTGCATCTTGTTACTTCTCAGTATTTGTCTCAAAATGCACTGTTCAAGAAGTATCCTTCTCCTTTGGTTGTTCTCCTAAATAAGCTCTAAATTCCCTGAAAATAACATCTCTTGATAAAGAAACTTTTCTTGTTAGTGGATTCCATAGCTTGTAACCCTTTACATTTTCACCATAACCTATGAATATGCATTTATGTGCTTTAGGATCCAATTTAGATCGCTTTTCTTGAGGCACATGAACAAAAGCCTCACAACCAAAGATCCTTAAAGTGCAACACTAGGTTTCTTACCTAACCACATCTCATAAGGAGTTTTATCTTCAACAGATGAACTAGGGGATCTATTTATTAAATAAAAAGAAGTACATATCGCTTCAGCCCATAAGGACCATTCAAGCTTAGCACTACTTAACATACTCCTAGCTCTTTCCATTAAGGTTCGGTTCATCCTTTCTGCTACTCCATTTTTTTGAGGTGTCTATGGACTAGTTTTCTGTCTCACTATTCCCGCATGCTTACAATAATCATCAAATTCCTTAGAACAATACTCACCACCATTATCTGATCTCAACACTTTTATCCTATGATTTGATTGTTTCTCAACCAAAGCCTTAAATTCCTTAAACTTATTAAACACATCAGATTTGTTATGCATAAAATATATCCAAGTGTATCTTGAGACATCATCAATAAATGTGACATAGTATCTAGATTTTCCAATAGAGTCAATATCCATAGGACCCATTACATCTGAGTGAATAATATCTAATAATCTTTTAGCTCTATTTGTACCACTAGGAAATTTAGATCTAGACTGCTTTCCAAACACACAGTGCTCACAAAAGTCATTTTTTCCAATATTATAATTAGGAATACCATCAACCAAATTTTTATTAAGAATGGTCCTAAGACCATTTTCACTATATGGCCCAATCTATGGTGCCATAGCATACATGTATTTTTAGCTTCAGTTACATTTGATAAAATATTTACATTGGAGGTATTCAACTTAAACAAAGTCCCAATCCGAGATCCTTTAGCAACCACCATATTCCCTTTCACCAATTTGCAACCACCTTTGTCAAATGTCACATGCATTCTAGAATCATTAAACTTAGAGACAGAAAGTAGATTCCTTGCAAGTCCTGGAATATGTAAAACATCATTAAGGGTCTTAACACTACCATCATTGAAAAACAATTTTACCTCTCCTTTGCCAACAAATTTTGTTGTATTGTTGTCTCCAAAGAAGACATCTCCTCCATCATATGTAGTATACTTAGAGAACCACTCCTTTCTAGGATTCATATGATAGGAGCAACCTGAATCAATAAGCCAAGAGTTATCAACAACAATATTAGAAGAAATGACTAATGCATCATTACTATCATCGGATTTTTCTGTAGAAGCATCAATACTCTTCTTCTTGCTCTTACAATCCTTTTTAATATGTGAAGGTTTTCCATAATTCCAACACTTTACTTTACTCTTACCAGGGGTTTTTGACTATCCTTTAGACTTACCCTTTCCTTTCTTGTCTGCTTTAGATTCCTTCTTGTTAGGGTTAGAAATGGCAGATATCTAAACAATTAAATGCAGATCTATATAATAAACAGAGAAACTAAAACACACACACACAGAATAAATCATAACATAGATAATTTAACGTGGTTCACCCAATCTGGGCTACATCCACCAAACCGTAGCCATCCAATACTTTTATTATCTAGTGTAAAACTTATTACAATCTTGCGAATAATCATGTTTTTCATCATACTGAAATGCCCATCCGAACCCCTTTTTATCAAGCTTAGAAGCTTCTAGATTTTAGGGTTCTACAAAATCGGATTTTTCCTTTTTCGTTGATTTTTCCCTTTTTCGGTGATGATGCGAAAAAGTAGGAGGAAAATTTTTCTCAGGGGCTGCCACGCCCGAACCCCCACCCGGGGCCCGGCAAGGATAGGGGCCAGGGTGTACAGTATAGCATGATCAATCAACACATACCAACACTTCTCTTTAGGCCTACCTCTTACAAACAAAGGCATCTTGGGAGTCAGTTTTAGATTTCCTCCTCATCTCCTCTGATAGGAGAGTCGGAATGATGTTGTCCATCTTTGGATCTGCACCATTACCACTAATTGCAACTATTAGATTTTCCTAAGAATCTAGTAAAGAGCAAAGCAATAAAATGCACTTATCCTCATCCTCAAGCTTTACATCTACAGATGCTAACTGACTGAGAATTAAATTGAAAGCATTTAAATTTTGTGCTACTGAATCATCATTTTTCATTTTCAATGAATATAATTGCCTTTTCAGATACAACTTATTTTTTAGAATCTTTGTTTGATAAATGTCTCCTATTCTTTTCCACGATTTATATGCATTGGTTTCCACTAAAACATTTAAAAGAACATCATTAGCAAGACACAATCTAATTGTTCCTCTTGCCTTTTTATCTAACTTATCCCAATCTTCATTTGACATAGTTGTAGGTGTCTTTGTCTCATTATTAACCACTAACTACTAACCACTGATCTCTTTCTTCAAGAAGATCTTAAATTTTTAATTTCCACATTTCATAGTTAGAACCATTGAACCTTTCAATATCTAACCTTGAATTCATTGTAACAAAAAACTTAATTCCGAAATCATCAAATTACTAAAATAATAAGAGCTCCCACTAAGCCAATAAATCTTTCAAACTTTAAGAGAAAGGCGTCCCAATACACTACCCAACCTTAACTCTGATACTAAATGTTGAAAAATGGGGTGTTTTCTTAGCTTAATACTCTGTAAAACTTTAATATTGCTGATCTAAGTAAGATTTTTCTTTGTTACATATATTCTTTGTGGGTGATTATATTGATTAATCCATTTTACTGTTGTAGAATGTAGACAAAAGTTGATAGAAGAACTAGACAGGATATTAGAAAGATTACACAAGATATAATGTGGAGAAACCCTTTCACAAAAAAACTCTAGCAAGAATTATTCTATTATTCAATCTCTGAAATACAATAGCTCCAATTCTTGCTTGAGAATGCTTCTTCTAACTTTGCCAATCTTCTTCACACCTGCAAATAACAATTATCAAAACTCTCTTCAACTTGAATGAGATATAGAGACAATATGCAACCTTGTAATCTCCAAATGGTGATAATTACAATGCACAAGCTCAAGCCTTAGAAAAGGTACGCCATATTGCTTCAAGTTGAGTTATTTTGTGAAGACTAAAGTTTACAACATGTGCTTCCTGCATTTGGGCATCCCAAACTAAAGCTACAACTTATCCTTCACTTTGGTGATAATTCCAAAGCTCTTCCTCAAAGTTGGTGCCCATAAGTAATCCTACTTAATTGAGCCTTCAGAAATATCTTATCATGCAAGAGAGGTAAATCCAAGAAAACATCTTAGGCACCCAAGTTGGCTCCAAGTGATTTCTAGTTAACTGAAACATTTACTCAACACCATTCATACAAGAATGGTCATCCCCTATTAACTGGAGGTAGTCAATATTATCTGTCATACAAATCAATGTTATTAGCCATACATTCCAAGTTAACTAAAGTTAACTAACATACAACTGAAACTAACAAAAGACAACTGAACCATAACTGAACTGAACTAAATTGAACTGAATTGAACTGAACTGAACTGAATTGAACTGATCTGAACTAAACTAAACTAAACTAATTTTGAATTGAACTAAACTGAACTGAACTGATCTAAACTGGACTGAATTGAACTTCAAGCATGCAAACATCAAACCCTAACTCCTAGGATCTTTACATGCATTCAGAAGTGTTAACTATTACTTCATATAGTTAACTGAACACAAGGTGAGTGTCACCTTACCATGTGGGTGCCCCATGTGCCCCTATTATTTATGAACTCACTATGGATTCCCTCACATGCTCCTTAGATTTAGAATTAATTACAAATCTCAATAATCATGATTATTTCATCAAATATTAATCTCATCCTAATCTTATTGTTGTTGAACACATTCCAAGAATCTAAGAGATACATGAAATAATTAATGTTTAGGATTTGCAATTAAATGGCATCCTATTTCCAACATCCTTCCCTCATCAACAACACTTTCATCATCACTTTCATCATTATCATTGGGATGTATCCTTCCCTACCCTTTGGTGTTGTTTTGGGATGTATCCTCCCCTATCCTCATGTTGTTTCAGGATATCTCATTTCCTCCTCAACAACACTCCATCCATCATCAACCCATTTTGGCTTGTATCTTGACTGGGGCAACATCCCCTTTGTCCTTAAATCCATTCATGCTTCCCCATCTCCTATCCTTATCATCCTCTCTTATCCATCATTTTGCATCATCTTCTCCATCTTTTCTTTCATCATCTCATCCATTTTGAGAGCACACCCATGTTCTCTTGAACCCACATGTCCTCTCGAGGGGGCATCCTCAATCCCTAATCTTCATCTTCACCCCCATCAACTTTCTTCCTAGTCACTCCTTTGATGACTAGGGCATCTTTCCCAATCTAACCATCTTTTGAGTTCTATGTTTTCATATTCTTTGAAATGATGCTACTTCGTAACACCATCTCAAAGAGGGGAAAAATGTAAGCACTTAAATTTGGACACTGACATTTGTCCAAATTTATCCCTTTTTCTTCTAAATATTCTTTCATCTGCATTAATTAAGTAATATTGTTATTATTTAATTAATACTCCTTAAATTCTTCTAAATCCCTAATTAAATACCTTATCCTTTTATCCCCCTTTTCCTCAAATAATTAAATTAAATAAACTATTTAATCCCTTACATGTCACATCCTCCATCACTTTCACTTAATCCTAATCCATCTCCTAATCCCATCATTAGGGATGTGCACATGGATAATCCATGATTAGGATGTGTCACATCCTCCAACTTTTGCAAATTGGCTCTTAATCTTCATTAACCACTAATTGTCTTCTAATCACTGATTAGCTAATCCAATCAGCATCTTGGTCAACTCTCTTATTCCCCAATGAATTTTTAATTCTTTTTTATCTTCCCCATGTGAATTTAAAATTCACTTTTTATTCCTCCAAGGATTCTCCTCTTCCCCATTATTGAAAGGTCACATCAGTCATATGAAGCCAAGAACCTTCTATTATAAGGACCTTGTCTTATCCACAAGGTACTTTTCAGCCTCCTTCATAAGAACCTTGTCTTATCCACAAGGTGCACCTCATATGAATTTAAAATTCATATTTATTCTCCCAACCACCTTATCCCTTCCAATCATGTGAATTTAAAATTCACATTTATTTCCCCAACCACTTTTCTTTTCCCCATGGAGATTTTTGAGGAATACTAAAATTTCTCATATGTCACTTTTCCCTCATATAGGAACAAGAAGTTCCTTTTTGAGGAAATCTTCTCCCCTCCCAAGGTACTTTCAAAGTACTTGTCCTTCCACATTATTTTTACCCCTTTCCATTTCACCATGTCCTTTGGACACTTCATGAGTTCTCAATTCACCATAGCCCTCCATCTTAGCCATGGTGGCTCAATCCTGACTGTTGAATACTCTAGAGAATTCAATTTCTTTTATAAATAACCCCCCTTCTCATGAATTCAAGGACATTAGGCATTTTATCACACTTATGCTCTCAAGCTCTCAAGCCATTAATCACATCTTTTTGCATTCAAGAACTTGCATACTTAGCTCTCATCCTCTTGCATCCATCTTCCATTGCATCTTAACCACCTTGCATCCATTTTTCATCACATTTCAATCAAGGGAGCACACATCCAAGCTTCAACCAAGGGCTAACCAAAGAGATCAACACAAGAAAAGGTATAATCAATGCTTTATTGTTCTTTTATTTGTGTTCAACTTAGGCTAATCTTGAGGTGGTCTTGTGTTCTTTACATTGCATTTTTAGTTTGTATCGCATATTTACAAGTAAAAAAACACTTGCACACACAAATATTTCATAGCTTACATCACACTAATATTAATATTCACAATTATTATCCAATAGAATGATAGATAAATTAATTTAAAGTATTTTAAAAGAAAAAGAAAAATATACATTAGAAAATTTGGTCAAACAATTTTAATTCTACCATCTCATTAGTCCATTTTTTGACAACTAATAAATTGGATGAATGCATTAGTATTCCTACCTTGGGAGGAACTAATAAATGGAACTAATAGAAATAATATGATTTAAAAAATTGATATAGAAAAGGCTTACAACAAATTTGATTGAATATTTCTTATAAAATTCACAGAAAGATTTAGATTTAGTAACAAATGGTTGGACTAGATTTTTAACCTCATGTTTCAATTAAGGTTATTGGAATCCCATAAGGTTTCTTTAAGGTTTTCAAAGGTCTCAAACAAGGAGTCCCCTATCCCCATTTCTATTCATTATAATGATAGGTGCAATGGGAAGAACACTTTTGTAGAAATGTTATGATGACATTTGGATTGGTATTACTATTACTAAGGAAATAAAATTTATTTCTCACCGAAAAACCATAGGTGATACTTTATTATTTGGAACAACTAAAAGGAAAGAGGCTATAGGCATTTAAAAAACTCTACACAATTACACAAGGGCTTCGAGTCAAGAAGGGAACATAGTTACATAGGAATTGTTTTTTTCCATACTAAATCTAAACTAGGCAAAACAGAATTTTGGACATTTTAAATTATAAGATCAGGAATCTTCCCATTAAATACATAGGAGTCCCTCTATTTGAATGATACTATTCAACCAAGTTATGGGAACCAATGTTAGAAACATATTTGAAAAAGATGGCTTCATGGAAAGTAATAACTATTATGGGCAAGAAGGATTATCATGTTAAAAGTAGTAATATTAGCTATTCCAATTTATTTAATATCATGTTTGATGTGTTAGATTAATCATGTATTATCTAATAATTAATTAATCTTTAATTGCTTATTAAGCTAATTTCATTTCATGCACTTAAGCTAAACTTAGAAGAGATTTTTTCTTTTACTAGAATGTCATGTCCCCTTCTAGTTGACATCTCTCAGAGCACATGATTGGCCTATTATGCGACCCTCATAGGCTGATAGGTTGGATAGAGGGTCATGTTGGAGCTTGGCTCAGCTTCAGTTGCCAGTATTTGATCAGTTGGCTTTCGTTCGGGCTCGTTCGGACACTTCTAGCCTGAGTTGCTATTTTTAGCAGTATTTGGCACTCAGCGTGGGACCCCTGCTATTTTTAGCAGTATGGATTGATTACGTTCAGAATCACTTCTTTATTCGTCAGCTTCAGACGGCTCGTGCATCGGGTGATTATTGAGAGAGATATTAATATTTAATTGATTTAATTAAATATTAATTATTGGAGTTTATAATATAAAGTTATAATATTATTATATTATAACTTAAGTGATTTTGGCTGAGGGGTCGCCCATCATGGAAGGGGACGTTTTTAATTATATTTTATAATTAAAAATTTGTCCGGAGACTATTGAAACATTAAAATAAAAAGTTTGAACTTTTTAATGATTCCCTATTATTAAGGAAATCACACTTTTCAAGAGGTATAAGGTTTTGCATTGGAATTCAAGCCCATTATGTTATTGAGTTATTGAAAATTGATCAAGTTTCTTCCAGAGCACGGAAGCCTAGGGTTTCAGTCTCATAGCATTGGGGAACAAGCCATCTCCAGTGAAAGCAATTAAAAGGTTGTGAAATATCTTCTGATTTATTGCCAGGCAGAGGGACTTCTTCATTCAGAAGAAGTTACAGAGCATCACAGGTGAAATAACATCAGGGTTTTGATCAAGGAATCATCTGGAAAGGGGTTTCTCACATTGGCACACTTTTGGTCAAGATCTGGCATTCAAGTCAAAGGCCGTACCTTTATTTCATGCTGCTATTTTAGAGGCCGTACTTTTCTGTACCTGGTCGTACCTTCTCACAGGCTGTACTTTCTTTCTTGAGAAAGGCGCTTCTTTATTTGGTCTCCAGTCTTCACTAGCAGTGGCGCCCTTGCATCTGGTATCAATTCAGATCATTGGACGGAGGGAGAAAGGGACATTTATTTCAGCCGTACCAGTTCTATATCAGTTTCAGCTTGCTGCAAATCAGGTTCATTTGGTTAATGTTTTATATTATCTAGCCTATAGATCTGAGATTTCTTATTGTAAAGGCAGTGGAAAAATAATACAAACAATAGTATTGATTTCTGAGTATATTTACGCTAGATCTGGAAGTGTTGTAGTAGTTTAAGATTTTTATATCAATTTCTTTAAAAAATCGCATTATCTCTTTATTGCACAAAAACCCAAAAACAGTCAAAAACACAAAACAAACAAAAAACAGTCAAATTCAGAGTTTAGGGGAAACAAGGGTTTCTACATAGATTGAGCTAAATTATTAGATCATTCTATTTAATCACATGTGATGTTGACACTTTTCATGATCTAATCCCTTTCCCATTTATGATTTTCTCTTATAATCAATCTCCTTCATTGTAACTCTAAGCAAGCTTTTCATTTTGTAAGTATTTTCTAGTTGAAGATATAACAAATCATTGTTTGTAGCTCTCTTGCGTGGAAGGTGTTTTTGTTTATTGTTTGATCCTACATCTCATGTTCTTCACAATTCTAACATGGTATCAGAGCATAAATTTCAACAAACCCCTTCTCTACTTTTGAGAGTTTTCTTCGACTAGGGTTATAGGGGCTTCAAATATGGAATCTTCATAGTTTTTGTAGATTGTGGAGTTGGGTAATTTTGTGGTATATTTTGGCATGAAAAAGACCTCACCATTGTGCTTAGGAAGCCAAATAGATGAATTTTGATATAAAATTCACCCAATTTTGGTGTTGAGAGCTTCTAAGGAAATTTTTCGTACAAGGGCCTATATGGATTTAAAATAAAAATAAAAAATTAAAAGCATTGAGTGCTTTATTCATTACATGCAACATTATTTATAGGCACTCTGCTCGAGGCGACACTTGAGCACTCTACTCAAGGTGACACTTGAGCACTCGTCACCATAAACCCTTTTGAGGGTTTAGCCCCTGCGGGCTCCCTAGGCTTCCCCATGGTCACCACTATGACCACGTGACCATAGGTCACCGCTAGCCCCTACAGGCTCCTTTACTATTGAAAGTTGATCACATCAGTGACCAATCATCCCAGTGCCCAACCCTTACATTTGCATGGATGACTAAGGGATTTCCCTCTAGCCCCCAGCGCCCAGCGACAAGTCGCCCATGCAACTAGGGCCAAAAAAAATTAGCCCCCAGGTTGGCCTATAGGGAAAATTAGATTTTTTTTATAAAATGAGACATAAATTTTTCCTTGTTATCCATTTTTTGCCAACAAGATATAGTTGGAAAGCTGGTTCCTAGCACTATCCAATGGTGTTGATATTTTTCTTAAATATTTTTGCTAGTAGATTTTATTGCCTATCTAAGTCAAATGTGTTGTTTTCACTCCCGAGCTCACAACTTTGGACCAATTTCTTTGTTTTTCACAATTCCATCGATGTTCGAAAGGTCTTTCAGAGCTATTCACGACTATTCATGCAATTTTTCTAAATTTTTCTCCAGGTACATTTTATTTAGTTTTTTTATGTTTTCACATTTTGGTGAATTACTTGGACATGTTGGCTCTTGGAAAATTTTTGTTTGTGTACGGGATGACTTGTTTTAGGTTGTTCTACATGTATTTCTAGCTTTGTTTCCTATTTGGGAATTTTGAGCATATTGTGCATGTAATTTCTCTTTTGTAGACACACTAAGATAAAGTACCACTACTATACATGTTTTTTGGGGATTTTATACCTCCTATTTTACCTTTGTACTCACACTATGTTATAAAGTGTCATGGGGTTGTGTAGGACTTTTTTTTTGTCATCACACATTTATCAAGTGAGTGTTCCTTCCACAAAAACATCGAATCCTAGTGATTTTTGCCTCATGCATGTGTGCCTTGTTTGCACACTCTTTTTCCAGTTGCAAGTAATTTCATGTGCATGTTCAAATGCTATTTGTTCTCCTACACACACTTCTTGGTGACACATAGTTTTAGTGGACCTGTCTTGGCTCTCCCTTTCTGCATTATGGGGGATTTCTATTGTTGGTGCTAATGCTTCCTTGGTTTCATTTTTGGAGTGAGCTACATATTCAATTTTGTTCCTATGTACTAGGCGAATGTAATGGCTAGCTACCCATGCATTTCAATGAGATGAAACACTTACCATATGGACACTCTTGCATTCCTTTTTTTGGAGGAAACCTTCTATTTTTACTTTATTAGTGTCCTTCAAACTATTGGTACCTATTTTTTTGACTTACATCTTGCGTGGTTGAGTAGTGTCATTAGGGGAACTCATGCAAATTCTTGCCTTCTTGACTCTGATCATCATTAGTTTCAGAGGAGGTTCTTCATTTTAGCACTATAACAGTCATCATTCGACACTTATCTACAACTTCTTTGTGCTTCAATGATATTCTTCATGTTCCTATTATTTTTGGTACAGTGGTTTAGAGGCTTCTTAGTCCTTCATTCACCTTTCTCTCTTTTGGAGAGGAGTTTTTTCCCATGAGGTTTTCTCCTTTTCTCCAATTGTGAGAGATTAGATTTTTTGTACATGGGTACCTCATCAAACCTTATTTTTTGGGACCCATTATGCATTCTTTGATTTTATGTATTCATTTTTAGGGTTTTTAACTACTCCCTAATTTTTCACTCAAGGGGGGGTATTAGAGTAATCATGCATTAGCTAATAATTAATTATTAAGCTAATTTCATTTCATGCACTTAAGCTAAAATTAGGAGTTCTTTTTTTTGTTACTAGAGTGAGCTATTATTAGATCATTCTATCTCATCACATGTGATGTTGACACTTGTCATGATCCAATCCATTTATCATTTAGGGTTTGCTCTTATAAGCACTCTCATTCATTGTAAATCTAAGCAAGCTTTTCATTCTGCAAGTATTTTCTAGCTAAGGATATAGCAAGTCATTGTTTCCAGCTCTCTTGTGTGGAAGATGTTTTTTTTCATTGTTTAATCCCATGTCTCATGTTCTTCACAATTCTAACATTAAAATCTTATATCACTGGAACAAAAAGTGAGAAATTTATTTTGGCAAGGCAATGTTGAGGAAAAAAAGATATTTTTGATAGCATGGATAAGATTTGAAAACCCAAAAAAGTAGTTGGTCTTAGGGATCAAAACATTCAAAATAAATCATTGGGGGAAAAATGATTTAGAATATTTTCTCTAGATTTGATAGGAAATGGATTTAAATTCTATAAAATAAATATTTGAACTACAATTGTCCCCATAAAATCTTAATGGTTTTAAATCCACTAAAAGGTTCAAAAATATGATATTTTACATTATCATTCAAATCAATCATCACCAATCACCTAACATGGGAAATTGGAAAGGGAAATTTGCTAATTTTTGGGATCAATCATGGAATGGATGACCAATAATTGAAAATTACCAAGATTTTGGTCACTTCAAACATCTACTTTCTTTAATTTGAGGCAAGAAAGTGGTAATTTATCTCTTCTATGAGGAAAATAATGGTCTTAGAAAGAATTTCAAGGTCTAGACTTGCTAGTTAACAAAGTGTCAAGTTTGAAGGATATTTTGGACAAAAGGAATATCCTTTTTTGCAAATGGAAATGATATTGTTAGATAGATTTTTTTCAAGTACGTGGCTTATGCAAAAAGGATTAGTTAAATCATAGAGGAAGTGATTATAGACAAAAATAATATACCTATCCATATCTACTCGAACAAACAAATTCTTGCCAGAAGCAAGGGATTTCTCATGGGCTGCTCTATAGAAGAAAATCTTGCTAGTTGATAGGTTCCAAAAACTAGGCTATGATGATCCCTCTAGGTGTTCCCTTTGTAAAAAAAATGAGGAATGTGTCAATCATGTACTAGTTAATTTTCAATTTGTATAAAAATGTTAACAATGTTTATGTGCAAGATTGAATTAGAAGAGTTCCCTACCTAATGACATCCTTAGCCTCTTCCAATCATGGCTTGTGATTAAGCATCATTCCTTCCTACTTGTCTTGTAGATTATCAACCCATCAATTTTCATATCGGAAAGATGGAAATAAAAAAATAGAATAATTTTTCAAGATAAAGCTCTCTAAAATGTTTCATTCTTGAATAAATTGGAAGTGGTGGTGGTTGAAGTTGCTAATAACATATCTCTATCACAATATTTAAAAGAGAAATCTTTTCCTCTTGGGATAAAGAAATGATATGTAGTTGGCAAGGTTCCAAACTCCCTCAATTAATGATGATATTAGAGTTAAGCCTTCTAACCTCAAAAAATATGTCATTTAAATTCCTCTCAAATAAATTTGGTTCAAATTGAATTTAGGAGCTTCAAAAGGATACCTTAACATTTCAAGTGCAAATTGCAGTATCAGAATGAAAATATAAAGTTAATTGATGTAATATCAAAAAAACTTAAATACAATAAAAATAACAAAACCAAAATACAAGCCCTTACCCTTGTGTAAGCTCTCTTCAAATGTAAAAATGTGAAAATAAAATGGGACTCTATGACAGACATTAATATAATTTTCAAGAGAAAGTCTTCTAATTGAAAGATTAGCAGATGGCCACTTTTGGAAAACTTGGACAATTTCATCGTAGGCCATAAAATAGAGAAATTAATGGTGAAGTTGATCTTCTTGCAAACAATGCTATTACTATGAAAGAAGACAACATTATTAATTCAAGTTTAAGTCTCTAGCCAAATCTTCAATAGATAATTGATGACCAACACAAGTCGAAGAATGTAGACACATGTAATGTATAGTAAGGACATTCACTATTTAATGTATTTGTGTTGCTTTTTATAAAGTAGAAGTTATTATCATTGTCATCTTGGTCAATTTGGCTTATGCCAAGTATGGAGCATTCAAGACCCATGTTATGTATATATAGTTAGCATACAATGGCCTTAGTAGTTTAAATTTTGAATAGGAGAAAGATTTCTATTATGAATAATAGGATGATATGATAAAAGAAAATTCATGAATTTTTGTAGTTGTCTTCTAAAATATTTAATATTATTTGAAACTACATAATTTTGTTTTATATTGATAAATATATATAAAGGGAGTTGTTTTTTATTAGGGGTAAAACAGGTTTTGATGCGGCCCCAAAACCCATTACAAATTGGTTTTGAAGGGATCTGTAACCCTATCCAAGCAATGCAAGTTGCTAAACAACATAAACCACAAATCAATAGCAACCCAAATAGTAGCACCAAACAAACATAGATACAAGACTACACAAGCTGCATTAGAAAAGAAAACAAGGGACCTCAGTCCCTTGACAACTAGGAAAAAGCCAGGACCTGGAACCCTTAGTTAAACAGAGAACCTGCCTACATCAACCATGCATCAGTAAACCAGCCGCTCAGGGAAGAAACCCCTGAACCAAGAAAAATAGTTATCCTAATGGTGTTAAACACTATCACCCACCTAAACAAAAGCACCAACAAATCCCCAATCCCCACCTCAATAGGGGAGTTAGAGAGCACAAAAGAACACTAAAGCACATCAACTTTCTTGTAGTAACACCTCACCAATGCCAACCCAATCTCCTCCTCAATAGGAGAGAGCTCCCCTCTATAGGAGAGGAAGATATGAGAGCCCCAACCTTCAAAGCCTTCACTCTTCTGCCCACACAAGCACCACCTCGATAGGGCCAAGAAAAGAGAAAAAAAACTCCCCACCAAAACTACAACAACCACCTTCACCTCAATAGAAGAGGGCTCTACCTCAATGGGAGGAGACTCCACTTCTAAAGAAGACACCAATTGTAGATCCACAGAGAGAGAAATAACTTTGGATGAGAGAAGAATCACACCCTCCAAAGGCATAACCAGGTATTGGGCCAAGAAAAAAGTAGAAGTTGCATCAACCAACAAAAAAAGGAGAGTGAGAGCCTTTAGAATAAAACTTTGTAATAGTCGCTTAGTCCACAAGTGATCCTCAATTAGTAGCACAAAATCAGTCTTCACCGCAAAAGAAGAAACAGGAAAAAGAACCTTGGGGCTTGCACATCAAAAACCACACCAACCATCAGCTCACCAAGCAATAGGAAACCCACAAACAATTTTAATCTCTAGGTTAGCAAGAAAAACAATAAGCTTAACCTAACCCACACTTCCTTAACCCACAAGGAAAATAAAGACAACAAAGAACCAAGCTCAACAAGCTGCATAAGAACACAACATAGTCCAACCCGAAAGGAAAACTCTAACCACAACTCAGCCAACAACAAACCCTTGAGGCCCAAAAACAAAGAGGAATCAAGACCATAGGGTAAAACAACCCCAAGAGGAAACCAAAGAATAGGACCCAGAGCCCACAACAAATAGGGAACCACAGCCAAAATGGATAGCAATAGATGACAACTAGGAGGGTGAGCCAGAGCTTCCAAAAGCTAGGAGAGCACAAAGAAGCAAGAGGGACTCAAGCAGAAAGGAGCCAATGAACAAACCAACACGAAAAGCACCCAAGCCACCCTAACACACCGGTTAGAGCCAGAAATAGGCCAATCCGAAGGCAAACCAACTACTAAGACCCCAAAGCAAACAAATGAACACCCCAATAGGAATAGAAACAAAGAGACCCACCAATCCACTAGAGGAAACTCCCACGGACTAGGAGGAACCAAAGAAGCTGCAAGAATAGAACAATCCAACTTAAGCAACACATAAGAAGACACCCACACAACACAAAAAAGACTTGGAGGACTCTAAAATAGACCAACCATCCATCTCAAACACAAACTGATCAAAAGGACCTGCAAAAAGAAAGGATCACACAATCCGAAGCACCAAAGGAGGCTTAGAAAGTAGATCCACAAATGTAGAAGAACCCTTAAGGGCAACAGGATCCACAAGAAAGAAAAGAAGGCATCGCATCTCAAAACAAGGAACAAAAAATGCCCTCTAGCCCGTAAGAACCAAGCTCCAGCCCACAAGGAAAGCATGAAGACCACCACACAAACTAGTAATTGCATCATCGTCATCTTCAGAGGCACCATCATCCTCTCCATTGCTGGATTTCAAACCTCCAGCGCTCCTGCCCATAGCTCTCCCTCTTGCTCTCGCCATATATAAAGGGAGTTGTTTCTTTGATCATAATTTACTAATAAAAAAGGTTTCATAAGGATTAAATTATTTATTTTTTCTATTTTACAAGTTAAATGTTTTGATTATACATGGGAAAAATAGGTTTTGAATGAACTAGAAACCATTAATGGTCAGGTTTTGACAAGGACCCGAAACACACACAAAGAAGAACAAGCTATTCACAGATACAACATAGACAACCAGCAGCAAACCAACAACAAATCACCTAGATAATAGTAAGACTAGCTAGATCTACACAAATCAAAAGGTTTTCATGGAAACCTTAAACCCAACAAAGCCAAGTTTTACAAGGGATCTTGAACCCAAACCGGGTTTAAAAGGTAAACTTGAAACCCACTTACAACTAGATTACAGGGACTAAAGTCCCTCGCAATACACCAAGTTTTAACTAGGACCTTAAACCCACTAGACAAGTCAATAAAAAACCACCTTCCATAAGAAGGAGAGGCACCATCACCCAAATCACCAACCCACTGGCCAACATAGTCCAACAGATCTGAGAGATCAGAGCTCAACAAAACCCCCACTCCACCTCTATAGGAGTAGCTACCAAGGAAGACAAGAAAGCCCCTTCCACCAAAGCCACACCACTCCAGCAACCTCCAAGACCATGTCAATAGGAAAAGAATCCACCTCAATAGGAGCTTCAGAAGAAGGTGCCATAATAGAGGGATTCCCATCAAAGACATAGCAGCCAATTCCATCTCAAAAGGACACTCCACCTCAATAGAAGTTGCCTTCACCTTCATAGAAGACACTTGTTGAAAATCCCAATAGAAAGCCAACGCTCTAGAAGAAAGGGCCAACTCAGCAACCAAAGGAAGCATAGGAGAAAGGAGAGAGATCCCCTTAGGCCAAAACTTCAACTGAGATAAAAGATAAAACTTTATACACATCCTAGACAACAACAAAAAATTAAAAATAGGGGTAGCATAGGCACCCTTTCGCTCCAAGAAAAATAGGGGCTCAAATAAGTATAGCCCAACCATTAAACCAAAATCTAAGAGTAGCCTAGACAAAGCATCCTCCAAGAGGAAGACAACCCCCAATGAAAATAAAAAACATCACATACCATAGGGGGTTCAAGAACTCACAGTCAACCAACAACACCAACTCATCAGCAGAACATAAGCCAATAGGAACGCCTTCCACAACCAGGAAAACACCCATAGCAGCAACATGGAGGGAAAACCAACACTCCATCACAGTTTCAATAGTAGAATAGTCATCAAGCACAACCCTCTTAAGACCCAAAAAACCCATGACCTCCTCAAATGACCAAAGGAGCTGCAAAGAGTCAGCACTGGAGGAGGAAGGCAACAACCCACCCCCCATTCTGAAAAGAAACCCTTAAAAGATAAAAAATAACTCATTAAACAAGCACTTGGGGAAAACCAACAACCAAAAAAGAGCACCAGTACCCAAGAGGCAAAAGGAACTTTCAAAGGAGCCCAAATCGCCAGCAAAAGTAGAAAACTGCAACATAGCAGGCCCGAAACCAACACCAGAAGAAAATAGGAACACCACAGTAGCCCAACAGTGCGACAACAATAAGAAGCCCCACAATAACACTTCTAAGCAAGCCAGTGACAACAGCCATCGCCACCCCGCTGCAACCCAGCAGGCTGGCAGTAGCACCCAACCCAGCCATAAAAATCCTTCCACAACCCAACAGGCTAGCAACAACCCCTAGCCCAACAGCAAAAGACCATCTGCCTCTTCCAAATCTTCTCCTTCCTCTCCAGTATTAGCCCCTGAATTCAAATTTCTCCCCCCGCTCCTCTTTTGGCTCCTTATTCGTTCCACGATTTACAAGTTAAATATTACAATGAAAGAGAAAGGATAATCAAATTGAGAGAGGATAAAACAAAGTCATCCCTCCCTTAGATTTTAATTTAATTTTAATATATATACATATTTATCGAAAAAGGCTATGGTGGAAAGGGGTTTGATTTTAATAATAAGGATTTATTTTAATAATTTATTTTTTAATAATAAAGATTTTTTTTCTAATATATTTCACTATTAAAAAGGCTAGCCACCATAATAGTTGTAGTCATTATGGTCATAGCCACCATGTTGATAAGGTAGAATCTTCGATGGTGGCCACTCAAACCCCCATAATTTATTTATTTCTCTTTTAATATAAAAAAGGTTGTTTTGAAAATTTTTTCCATTTCATTGCTACCGAGGATTTGAATCTAATCATAGGCATTTATTTTAATAATTTGTAATACCCCCATTTTTAGCATGCCAATGTTGATTTTAGTTTTGGT
>VDFB02168118.1:158339587-158719111 GCA_007258455.2 Sequoia sempervirens
AGAGGTTACTATTTATAGCAAACCACCTTCAGAAATGGGCTAAAAATAGCAGGCTTGCTAAAAATGGCAGTGTCGACAGGACAATGAGGTCGTGAGGATGCAGTGTGCAAAATTTCAAGTCGTTCTGAGCTTTAGAGATGCAAATTCAGAGGACTTACTATAAATAGCAGGGCATGAGAACTGGCGAAAAAACGAAGAAAAATTCGAAGTCTGGAACTTCATCCAGTGGACATGGCAAAATGCGCCCAGTTGATGAGGAGGCATGAGAATTTCTAAGAACAAAGCTCGTCCACCTAGGCCAAAATACGCCCAAGGTGCAAAGAAGTCAAAGAAAAGTCAATGGATTCTATCCAGTAGGCATGCCAAAATGCGCCCAAGAGAAATTGAAGGAAAGTTAAAAAATTGTCTAAGTGTAGATATCTGCCACCACCTTCAAAATGCGCCCAAATTGCAAGTTCATCCTCTTCACAGGCTAAAATGCGCCCAAAGCAAATGGGTCAAAAGGAAGTCAAACGAGTTCATCCTCCTACATGGGCAAAATGCGCCCAAATCAAGGCATGTCAGGACAAAAATAAGGAAGTTCAAAAGTCATCCTTCACATATGCTGAAATGCGCCCATGATTCAAAGCAAGTTAGGTGAAAACAAGTCAACAAGTCGACATCTCTTATCCTTCTGACATGTCAAAATGCACCAAGTTGAAGATGTAAAAGGTGAAGATAAGGCGTGGTAAAGGAAGGATGAATGTTAGGCGTGGTAAAGATTGGATGTCCCTCTTCAAGTGTTAAATGCGCCAAGGGTGGTGAATGCTAGAGGGTGTTGAAAATATTTCCTAGGCGTGGCAATATTCCTCTTCAAATGCTATATGCGCCCAAGGTGGTAGGTGTTAAAGAATTTTCCAAGGCTTGTGAGGTGGTGGAAATAAGGTGGTAAGGCGTTGAAAATGTTGAGTGCTGAAAATTTTCCCAAGGGCGTGGTTTTATCCTCCTTCAAGTCTAATATGCGCCCAAGTTGATGAATAAAATAAAATATGTTAAGTATGATGTGCTTTCAAGAAATATTTTCTAAGGGAAGTGGATAAAATTTTCTCACAGGCAAGTTGGTTGAGTTGAGTATAAAATCTTCCAGGGTGAAATTTAAAAAAAAAAAGAAGTTTTTTAAAGATGATTTAAATTTTTTTTCTAAGGCACAAAATATTTTCTTCCTCTAGAAAATGCGCCTAGACTCTGAGGTGATAAGAATTTCCTGTGATGAGTAAAATTTGTCGAAGATGAAGATGCTGGCATTGCAGGATGGATTTAAAAAATTTCTCAAGTCAGAGCAACAAGAAATCTTCACAGATGTGAAAAACGGATTTAAATTTCATAGGGAATATTTTGTAAGGTGCAAAATTCAAGAAAATTAAATGAACCCGTTCGTTGTGCACCCATGAGTTCGACATGTTCTGACGGAAATTTTCTTCTGGGTATTGAAGATTATCGATGAGGAATGGATTTTAAAGTCTCCCACAGTTCGTCGAGGCCTTCGGGGTGAAGATTTTTGATGGGCACTGGATTGATGAGTTTTCCTAAGGGAAAATTTTAAAATTTTCTAAGGCAAGTGTGAAGAAAATGTGTTCTCAAGGTAAGATCCTCCAGACGATGAATTTGAAATGAACTGCCTAGGTGAATTTGCTTAAATCCTTCGTGAGGATAGTCTTCCAGAGCCAGAGTTGAACGAAATTGAGTATCGAAGCCCCAGGTAGTGAAATGAATTTCTCAAAGATGAAATTTGGCTAAGGCATGAACTTGAACACGAAGCTTGAAAATCCTGGTAAGTGAGTTAAGTTTACATTATGAAGTGTTCTAATGCTTCTCTCCTTGCTTGTTTTGCAGGATGAGCGTGGAGGCCAGAGCACAATGACTTGAAGTGATGAAGCACGATGATATTACAACCTTCGGAAGAAGATAAAGTTATGAGTTTCAATCTCGAAGGGAGAAAGTTGCAAGAAATTGGCTAATTGTTAGCTCAAGTGACAAAGAAGTTGAAGAGCAATGAGATCATGGACAGTGTGAACGCGTCTACAAACGGAATCTTCTAGAAGGGTGGTGGCCGTTAATGGCGCATTTATTACCCCTCTCCTTTGTGGCGGTTTTTAGGGCAAATCTTGTTTAGGGCTGAGGTGGCACAATCTGGGCCATCCAGCCGATTGTAATCTAAGCCGTCCGTTGGACTTGGCAAACTATAAAAGGGGGAGTCCCCCTCATTTGTAATTCATTAGACATTAGAAGTAGAGTTTAGACATCAGACTAGAGAGTAGAGCGGAGGTACTTTAGTTGTAATATCTTAACATAGTAGTTTAGATTGAAAAGGAAGGAAAGTCTTCCCTTTGGATACTTTGTAAGAAGTTGTCATGTATGCTTTCATAATAAAAGAATTTTCATTGATGGTGAATTCTTCTTTGTTGTGAATAGTTGTTGAGGCTTCTTCGTCCTTCCAATTCACGTAGCATCTTGAAGTAGCTTAAAGTAAAGTAGATTTCATTTTATGCAAGTACTTAGTAATTGTGGAATGTGGTGCTCGATTTGAACAAGACTTCGCTTGTCCATACCACTAGCGGGCTTGCTGACGGTGGGTTCGCCTTGCGTGGTCAACTGGAACTTTGTGAAACCTAACTTCGATTATGGTTTATATGTTGGCATGCGTTGTTGTGATGGTGTCTTCATGTTAAATCGTGATCTGAACATCTTAAGTCACTCCTCTGAAGATTGCACCAGTTTCGCGGAAGCTGTCCGAAGTGAGGCAAAACGGAGCTTGGTTGAAGTCTGTGAGAATTGATCGTCGTGTCCCACACTTTAGAGTAGACTAGAACACTCTTATCCCTACACTCTTTAAATTCAGTTCATTTCTGATTAGAATTAGGAAACTTATGCTCACTAGCCAAATCATTCGAACCACACGAAAGCCCCTTAATCTACTGTCTGTTGTCAGCTGTCGAACAATTGTGTAAGTCCCCTCGTGAGAACACAGCAACTCACATCAAACCAACTGAGGGTATTCTAAGTATTCGGAACCTTGGAGTTGAAAGCATGATCTTACTTGCAATCTTAGCATGCTGAATACTTTGTTCAAGAGAGGATAGGGTATCCGTTGGGAAACTTTATTCTGTGTTGGTGCGGACTCAAAAACCACGTCAACAGGTCAAAACACCATCAAAATATGGATTGACTTAGTTTATGTTTCTAGGATGACCATTAAGGGAGGGTATTAAAGTATTAATTGTAATATTTAATGGTCATTTTAGCTTTAGTCAATCGATAGTTTATTTTTAGTTAACTTAGTTAGCTTTTAGTAACTTTTGTTTACGCTTTCTTTAGTTAACTCTGAAAATCAAAAAGAACACAAATTTGTAAAAAAATTGTCACAAAACCTTAGAGAATGGAAAAATTCCCTTCAGAAGTCAAAAAAACCCTTGAATCTGTCAAAAAACACCAATTTCACAAAACTTGTCTTCAAAAATCTCTTGGAAATTTCAGCCTTTTGCAACACAAAACCTTCTGCAGTTTAGAAACTTCAGAAAATGTTGTGCGAACTGCAGAAACTGTCACTAGAAAGAAAAACACCTAGAATAGAAAACCCACAAACCAAAAAATCGCGAAAATGAAGAGTTGTGTGGATTGAATCTTCACGAAAAAATACTTAGTTGGGCCAGCGACCTCAAAATCGCATGCTAAGACTAGGCTTGATGCATGAGAAAAAGACACAGAAAGAGCAGAAATAAACCACGGTTTTTTGGAAACCTGCAAATAGGAGAAAAATGCAAACTTCTGAGTCACGATTTCTTCAAAAAAATTCTGTGATTTTTACTTGCATAAAACCCGCAATTCTCAGACAAAAGATTTACAAATTTTTTTTACCTCTCTTAGCTAGCTTGGGAGAATTTGGTAGAAGGCTTACCAGAAATTCAGCAGCAAACACATAGTGTTTATGGAGCTTGCCGAGCAGGGAAGCAGCATCATACTCCATTTTCAGATGGAAAATCTTGGAGAGCATCCAAGGTTCTATAGTTGGTTCATGCAGATGTTTGTGGACCAATGAATACTACATCAGTCATCGGTGCCAGGTATTTCCTCATGTTTGTTGATGATTTTAGCAGGAAAATGTGGGTGTATTTTCTCAAGGCAAAATCACAAGTGTTTAATGAATTTCAGAAGTTTAAGGCATTAGTTTAAAAAGAGTCCAGACATTCAATTATAACTCTTAGGTCATATAAAGGGGGTGAGTTTTGTTCCAATCAGTTCACCGTCTTCAGTGCTAAACACAGTATTAAGCGTCAGCTTATCACACCCTATACCCCTCAGCAGAATGATGTTGTTGAGCGAAGGAATCATACCATCATGGAAATGGCCCATTGTATGTTGGACAATAGAAATGTTCCCAAGAAGTTTTGGGTTGAGGCAGTGTATGTTGCAGTTTACCTTCTTAACCGGTCTCCCACACAGGTCGTCAAGAAGATGACCCCAGAGGAAGCATGGTCTAGAAGGAAACCAAGAATCACTCATCTCAGAGTGTTTGGTTCGATTGCATATGTTTGGATTCCAGATGCCAAGAGGACCAAGATGGAATCCAAGAGCCAAAAGTTGATGCTAATAGGTTACAGTGACAATCATAAGGCCTATCAGTTAATTGATGTGGCCATTGATCGTTTGACATTCAATAGGGATGTTGTGTTTGATGAGGACGATGGGCCTTTTTTGCTCTATTCTCCCATCAAGAATCCTGACAATCAGCCTTTGAAGACCAAGGATGTGGGAGCTAAGCTTTCAGTAGCTCACCTGAAGGGAGGGATTCTGATGATTCTGACATTGTAAAATCCCCTAGGAAAAATCCTCTACTAGCAGGGAGGGACTCCAATGATTCTGACATTGTGGAATCTCCTAGGCAAGATTCTATACCAACAGATTTTCCTTAGGATAACCTGGATCGACATCCAGAAGGTATTATTCTAGGCAGCCCAAGTCATGATGATGCCCATCTTGATTTGGAAGGAGATGAATCTCCTTCTCGCCCTAAGTGGTGGGCGAAGCTCATTGGTGATGTTCATGATGATGAGCTTGTTGAGGGAAGATCCTCTAGAGGCAAGCACAAAAAGAACACAGTCAACTTTGCTCTTATGGCCAACATTCAGAGTGTTTATGAGCCCCAACAGTATTCGGAGGCCAAGGGTAAACTTGAATGGGAAAAGGCAATGGATTATGAGCATCATAGTCTTTTGAAGAACAACACGTGGGTTCTATTAGATCTTCCACCAGGGAAGAACCCATTGGTTGCAAATGGGTATACAAGGTGAAATACAAGGCTGATGGAACATTGGATACATACAAGGCTCGGTTGGTGGCTAAGGGGTTCTCGCAAAAAGAAGGTATTGACTTGAGGAGAACCATCATATATGTACCCCATTGCAAGCTTCTCACCATCAGCTACTTGTAGGAGAACCACTAAAGGCTCTATGAATTGCAATTATTGTGAAACATTAGCATAAGTAAGTGTCAACAAAAATATGTAAATAAAATAAAAATAGGAATGAAAATATAATGTAGAATTACATTTGCCTATACATTAGCTTTCTCGATGACCGTCAATCATGCTATAAGGGATGTTTTATATTCTTGATGAGCTTTTGAGTATTTTGGCACCTTCAGATTTTACTTCCAAACTATTTCTATATTTATGCATCTTCAACTAGTAATGCGGAGAATATTTAATAATTAAATAATTCATTGTAAGTTGTTGAAAAAGCATAAATTAAAAAACAACCTAGATTAATTATTTTATAAGGTGAGTATAAAGTGACTAAAGTGCTAGGAAAGTTAATTAAGTCAATAAAGTCACTTTTTGGTGCAATAAGAATTTATTATTTTAAAAAAGGGATTTAAAATATTAAATTCTGAAAAGTTTTCGAAGAGTTTATAAAAAGGGCTCCAGTGGTTCATTTCATTCATTCAGAATTTTGTATACTTCTCTTTTGGAGATTTGTGCCTATGGCCAAATTTCTAACCGGTGAGACGAAAACCCCAACGTTTACTTGATGGATGAAAACTCCAAAGATAGTGCAATTCTAGCTAGGGATCGACAGTGTGCTAAAGATTTGGGAATTTGGGAAATTTGACGATGAAAATCTTTGGATTCCATTGGAGCAATTTTACATAGAAGTTGCTAGGGTGTTGAACGATTGAAGATTCCATAAATTTTTGGAGGTTTGCAGGTAAATGGAAAATTTATTATTATTTCTACAATTCAAATAAGGATATATTTTCAGTTTATTGTCTGCATTTTTTATATATTTGTACCTTTCTTCATATTTGGCACACTTTTGTACATTCTATTGGTTGTATGATTTTGCAAGGAAGTTTGTTGAATGAGGCAACAATATATATATGTGAAAATTTGTAGTGAATTGATAGCTACTAGCTATATATAGGGAGTTGTACACTTGAGCTCCAAAGGAATAAACTTTGCATATTCACTAAGTCGTTCCCTTTTGTAAGGCTATTGTGGCATTCATGTCTAGCTGCAACTTTCAAAGAAGACGCTACCAAGGATTAAATGAGATTGTTAGAGTCTTGAAGGGTCGACGTGGGAATAAAGTGAAGCGCCCCTCTTTTAATATCAATATCGTTGACCAAGCTAGCTGATGTGAAAATAAAGACAAGCATTTTGAAGTCATATATGGTGTCACGCCGTATAGTTTATAGCCTAAGGAAAGTTTTGAAAGTTATTGTAAAGTCTTACGTGGTCATAAGACTCCAGTGTAGCATTTGAAGTTCAATTGGGTCAACGCCGCTTTGGAAAGGAGTTCTAAATTCAAACAATTTCAAAGTCCATCGAATTCCTTTGGAAGGGAATCCGTACTAAGCAAGGTGTCGTACAAACTTGAAGAAGGCTATGGATATGATCCTAGAAATAGGCAATTAAAGAGAGGCATTTGGAGCTGTTTCCTATCCAAATCTGGGATTCTATCAAGAGGTCAGAAAAATTTATTAATAATTATAATATTATTTCTAGGCTATTTTGATAACAATATTAAGTACTATAACTATTCCAGAAGCTACAATGTTAAAGTTTTGATATCCTATTTCTTGAATAAATGTATGACTACCATTGTGTCACATTTTTCAAATATTGTATGAATGTTGTTAAGTTTGATTTTGTATGAGAATTATGCTTGAGAAGATTTCAATGAATTTCCCAAATGAGTTCAAAAACAAAACCAGTGTAAATAGCTATACACTAATTGTTTGACAAAATGTCCACAAAGTGAACAGTGCAAAAATTGCAAATTTTTGGGGTGGTATCTTACAGTGGTTGCAGAGAACAGAGTATCTTGCCAGCCTGTTGGGAAACTAGCATCTGTTAGAGTATTTGAGATTGCATGACAGTTTGGAAAGCATTTTAACTCAGAAAAATAATCAAGCTAGTGCAAATTAGAACATGGGTACTGTCTCAAAAACTTTCAATGATTCATTTAAGTGTGTCAAGCCCATAAATTTACAGAAAGAGAAGGAAGTGGGAAATTGGCTTTTTGTGGTTGGAAAAGGTTTGGAGTTTGTACAATTTCCAGGTGATGTTTTTCTTCAGTTGAATGAATTGGAATTGTGTTTCTCCAAGATAGACCAATCAAATTCGGAGATTTTGAATTGGGATTTGAAGCCATCAATGTTTGCTTTAGTCCTACCCAAATTTATGAGATATTCAGATAAAGATACGAGACTTGCAGTCTTCTTTTTCCTTAGTGAAGTCACAAGGATTGCAGCTCCTGAAGTTCCGTACATAGATGACATAATGAAAGAGATATTCCTGCTGATTAAAGAGAATTTCCATAGGTTGGATTATACCTAACAACCTTCTTTTGATAAGAGGGTAAAATTTTTAGAAACCATTGCAAATGTTAGATCCTATGTGGTGATGCTTGATCTCAAATGTGACGATTTGATACTCAAAATGTTTCAATGCTTCTTTGCCAAAATCAGAAAATATCATGCAGAGAATGTTATAACAACAATGCAAACTATTTTGTCTCCAATTTTAGATGAGAAGGATGATATCTCTAAGTAGTTTCTATCTAATTTGTTGGCCATTTGGAGGAAGGAGTAGGTTGTCTCACCCATAGCTCACAAGCTAAGTTACCGGTTCGGGTTCGGGGACGGGTTCGGGTACGAGAACCCGGTACGTGGGTACGGGCAAAATTTTTTTAGGGGTTTGGGTACGTATGGGTACGTGTATATATATATATTTTAATATATTATATATATATATATATATGTATTATATATACAAAAAAAAGAGAAATATAGAGAAATGTATGGGTACTTTGGGCCCACTTTTTAAGTGCTGGGCTGTGGGTTCTCCCAGGCTAAGTCACCAGGTTCGAATTCGAATTCGAGTTCGGCAACATTGAAATTCGGATGAAGTTCGGCAAGTTAAAAATTCGGATTAAATTTGCCTTATATATAGTAAGTTAAAATTATTTAACATAAAAGAATAATATAGTAAATTTAATTTAAATATTTACATTTGTTAAATTTTATACATTAAATATCAATAATATAATATTTAATTAAATTTAATTTGAATATTTAAATTTGTTAAATTTTATACATTAAATATTAATAATATAAAATTTAAATTAAATATTTTAAAATGTTAAATTTTAATTTATTAAATGTTCACATTAAAAAATAGAATTCAATAAAATAATATTAAATATAAATTATTCAATCTTAAATTTTTAATAAAAATTTAATTTAAATAAAATAATACTTAAGTATTAAAAAAAACCTTTTATTAGAAATATAAATGACTTGATGAATTAAAAAAAGAAGAAGCTAAAATTGACCCATTTTGGCCCGATTGGAGGTGCGTTGTAACATTTAGTTCTTTAGGCGAATACATTGACTTTTATTTTAGCAGGAAAAAAAATCACAGTAAATCGCAGCAAATCCACTCCTGAGAAACCAACGATACTTCAGGAAACAGGCGAAATCTTTGCAGCAAATCAACTGGTCGCGGCGCTAAAGAAACAATACTTCAGGAAATGCAATGATACAAGAGCGGCGGTTGAAGAAACCAGAAACGCACGGCATAATTTTGAAACGCGAATAAAAGCCTTCATTCACCTTTAAAACACTGTGCTTCAAATCTTTGATAGCCTGCATTTTATTAAAAAATTAGGGCGAAGACGAAAACCCTAAAATGCACTTAGCTCCCAGGTACGCCCGGGTACGTAGCTGGTGCCCCCGGGTCCGCGCACCATTGGGCCAGGGTCGCGCTGGGTACGCACAGGATGCGTGCCCAGCCCTGTGCGTACCCAACACGTACCCACAGGCGAACCCGTACCAGGTTCGCACCCGAACCGGGTTCGAGGCCTGTGGGTACGAATCCGGTAACCTAGCTCACAAGTTATCAAAAGGATTGATAGAGCAGAAGATTGAGAAGATTAAATATTAGTTGACTGAAGAGGAATCAATTGGGCTTATAAGTTAGGATCTCCTAAAATGAGCAAGAACCAATTGAGAAGAGAACAACGTTGTTTCATATGCCAAGGTGCTTGGAAACCTAGTCACATATGTGGGAACAACAAAGAAGGTGAGTTAATGAATCCTACCACATGTTCAGCGCAACCAATTGATGATATGAACAAAGAAGAAATTGAGACAATAGAGTCTAAAGAAAATGCCTTATCTCAAAGGGTATGTATGACAAAGCCCCAAAATGATTCCATTGAAGTGCATACATTTTCATATTTTGAGGATTTTACTAAAGACATAGGTTCTAAGTATGATAAATTATTGAGTAGTTTTAACAAAATAATATGGGGTATTCTCTTAAAGACAAACAAGATGGAGAGTCATATATAAGAATTGATGGAATCTGGAAAAAGCAAGAGTTGGGCCAGCAGATTACTAAAGCACTTGAAAGGTTGTGGAGGATTATAAGAAGCTCAATGTTTTCCAAAGTGCTCAGCTATCACAACAGCCTGAGGAAATAGGAACTAAAGCTGGTGGAAAAAATGAGTTAAATGTATCTCGAGATGATACAAGAGGTTTGCAAGATCCTTTAAAGGACATCAAGCAATGTGTACCACTGAACAAAGAGAAAATTCCTGGGAAGAAAATTAAAGAACTTGGAAAGGTTTCAGAGGGAAAAGCAATGGAGGAGTGTCTATTAGCATTGGTTTATGATGATTGGGAAAGTGTTCCTTTGAGCGCTCGTAATTTTCTATCAGTTCCGAGAAATTTATGCAAGAAAATGAACTAAATAAGGCCTTTAGCAAACTAATGAAAAGACTGCCTAAAACAATATTTGGAGATGAAACTACTGCGCTAATACATGCTCGTAGGTTGCTTGCAACCATGTATTTTGCAGGTCCCAAAGGTGTGAGTTATCAGTTGTTTGACTCCTCAGCTGCGATAGGTCGGTTTTTGGATTTAATGAGGCAATCCCTAAGTCATACTACAACATTTACTGGTCCAATTAAAGATCTGGTACATCATAAGACACAGTCATCAAGGCATCTATGTGTGATTTCAAAGTTGAACTTTGACATTACTACAGAGAAAAATGGTGTTTCTCTATCACAAGCTTCAAGCAAGAAGTTGGACTCTCAAGATTTGCAATTAGAGGAGTCAGAGTTGATTAGATACTTGGAAAATATGCCAATAGACAAACAACTTCCCCATATGCCTCCTTGTTTTGTCCATTCTAGTAGTCACAAACTTTATCAATTGATTGCAGCCATTATAAGGCTTACAAGCCTATTTCCATGGATGGTTGCACAAGTATATTTTCCTTGTCAATTTTAATAGAGACACCTCTAAAGTCTCTTCATAACAACATTTCAGAGATGCACTTAAAAGAATATAGAGAATAGGATTAGTAGACTTGGTATAGCAATTATGGGTCAAGCCGTGTTGTACATGATGCAGCTACTACAGTATGTGTTCTACGTGAGATTATTTATGGTGCATCAAGCAAGGCTACATACACATACACAAGTTTGTTCAAAAGTACCAACATATTACAAGAAAAGAACACGAGGAGAATGACAAAAGTTTCAGATAGTGATAAGTGTGGCCTAAATGACTACTTAGAAGAAAATATTCTATGCTCTCTTAAAAAATGGGAAATGAATGCAAGAACGGATTTAAGTCAGCATCTTATTGAGTATGTTTGTACCATACTACATGAATACATGTCTTCTGAAATTTGGGATCTTCCTATAGATTTTTTTTCACCTGGTCTGATACAAAGTTTAAGCAATCAGCAGTTGTCTCGACATTTTTTGCAGGACAATGCAATGCTACAATAGGTTATACTAGAGGGTTTGGGTGTATTTGGAATATCACTTGGGAGATCTTTTGAAACCAGTGGGTTCTTGTATTCTTCCCTTTACTTATTGTTGGAGAAGCTTGCCAGTTCAAACTATCACATACAAAGTGTAGCAGATTTTGCACTTAGAGTGTTTTCCACATCTATTGATTATTCATCGACAATGGATATGGTGGTGGAAAATGTAGATTATATAATTAATTTTTTATATCGTCAATTTCACCACTTGATACTCAACCCTCGTGCACCGAACATACTTGTGGCTATACTTTCCTCTATTGGTGTTGTTCATAATATATTGTCATTACTAGAGGATTTACTCGGATTGGTTGATTATTTTGTCAAACTGGAATTAAATGAGAAACAATAAAGAGCGCTTGGGAAACTACAATTTGTAGGAAATAGAATGCACAAAAATATTATGTCTGGAGCAATATGCATACATCCTTCACTCTATTGGGATAATATTTCAGGATGGTTAGAATCAGATGGGAAAAATATTGGAAGTATGTGTACAAGTATTCATACGGAGGACCATGTTCACCTATTGAGCATAATGTTTTTCTTGTTACCTAGGATCGTGTTGGATAGTAGGATCGCTGGTGTGGATTGTGTTGAGGTGCCTTGGAGGAGATCTTTCATGTTATGGAATTCTGTAAGAGGTGCCTTGGAGGAGATCTTTCATGTTATGGAATTCAGTTCTTACAGGTACTTTGGTTTGGGTTTAGAGGATGATTACATTTTTGGGTCACAAGCGAGGAGAGCACAGACTTGACATGATCAATTGATAGTTTTAATTAGAGTGGTGCAACAACAACATGGTGGGATTTTCCAGAGATTGATTTGGGACCCTGGGATCATACTTGGTTTCAAGTTGGCTCTGTCAGGCGATTTTGAGGGTGTGCTTGCATTGCTTGAGGACAAGCAATCTTTGGGGAGGGTGGACTATAATGTCCCCATTTTTGGTCATTTCAACATTGTAGTTAGCTTTGGTTTTCTCGGTGACCATTAGTTGTGCTAGAGAGGATGTTTGATATTCGTGATGAGCTCTTGAGTATTTTGGCACCTTCAGATTTCACTTCCAGATTATTTATGTATTTTCCGCATCTTCAGTTGGTTGTGCGAGGAATACTTAATAATTAAATAATTAATTGTAAGTTGTCAAAAAGGCATAAATTAAAAGACAAATTAATTATTTTACAAGGTGAGTATAAAGTGACTAAAGTGCCGAAAAAGTTAATTAATTTAATAAAGTCAGTTTTTGGTGCAATAAGGATTATTCTTTTAAAAAAGGGATTTAAAATATTAAATGTTGAAAAGTTTTTGAAGAGTTTATAAAAAGGGCTCAAGTGGTTCATTTCATTCATTCTTAATTTTGTATACTTTTCTTTTGGAGATTTGTGCCTATGGCCAAATTTCTCACTAGGGTGGGACAAAAACCCCAATGGTTACCCAAGAGACGAAAACCCGAGAGGTAGTGTGATTCCAAGTAAGGATGGACAGTGTGCTGAAGATTTGGGATTTTGAGGACGAAAAACCCTCGGATTTCGTTGGAGCAATTTCACGTAGAAGTTGTTAGGGTGTTGAATGATTGAAGATTTCATAAATTTTCAGAGGTTTACAAGCAAATGGAAATTTATTATTATTTCTACAATTCAAATAAGGATATATTTCCAATTTATTGTCTGCATTTTATATTTTTGTACCTTTCTTGCTATTCTTCATTTAGATTTGACTGCACATGAGTGGTGGCATCATGGAATTGTCCCACAATGACATCAACATATTGCGACATATGCCAAATTTACACAATGACTTATAGATAGATTTGATCAAAAGCATCCAGAGAAGCATTTCAAAGAATTAACATGATTGAGGCAATAGAGATCAATAGAGGATTATGTGGAAGAATTTTGAAGAATTTCAGTCATGGTGACGGATGTTACCAAGGAAAGATTCACTTACTTGTTCATTGAGGGTTTGATGGAGTTACTTCGGGGCTTGGTGAGTGCTCTTGACCCTACATCTCTACAAAATACAAGTCAAAAAGCATTAAGGTTGGAAGTTTCTATGAATAAGAGCAAGTCCTACTCCAAGAATGCACCACCGGAGCAACTTAGGAAACCACTTTCACAACATAAGTTATTACCTCCAAAGGCAAGCCAAGAAGAAGTCACTAAGAATGAGCTATGAAGGAAGAATTTGTGCTTTAATTGTAGGGAACCATGGGAGCCAGGTCATAGATGTTCGGGGAAAGGACAAGTGTGTCACATAGAAGCAATGACACATGAAGAGTCTGAGTCAAAAATCAGCTTGGCATGTCCTAGGCGATTCTAAGTCTTGTAACTACGGTGAACCCCATACTTGTATGCTTGTCATCTACTCCGACACTCACCATCTCTTGACTGCACCCTACTTTGCCACCATACCAAGCACAAGCACCCAAATTTGGGATCTTTTATTTCCTATATAATTCCTTTATCTAGATAGCCAATAGGTAGTTTCAATTTCATTATTCACTTTTTCTCTGTGGTGGCTAAAATTTGAAGCCATTGTTGTATGTTGCTTAAATAGCTATTGGGCCCCACCACACTCTTAGAGATGATCTCCTTTGTTATTAACATAATTTATATTTTGTAATTTTGAAAAAGTTTTAAAATTAATTGGTACTATCAATATAATTTTGTGACATCTATGAATGAAAGTTGAATATTTTGCAAACACAATACTAAGGGTATTAATCAAGTTGTTTTACAGGTTTATCCAATGTACAAAGCCTATATTGAACCAGATTTGCAAACCGCCCATATAAGAATTAAAAACAAGTTCAATCCATTTTCTGGATTTCAAACTCCAACTTATATTTTGAAGGTAACCTGATCTTTAGCATTGCGGAATGTTTCCTTATCTATCTACTTTGAATGCTGACAATTTGATTTATCACATGCTTGCTTATGGGTGCAGTCATCAAGAACTTTGACTGAAGACCAAATCAAGGCCTCTATTTCCCCAAAGCATGTTGTAACAATGGAGGAGACTTATGACATATATCTCTTGCCACCTGCTGAAGACCCAGAAGCATGCCAGTCATACCTGAGAATGCGAAATAGAGATGGAAAGTATAGCCTTATGTTTGAGGTTTGTGCAGTATAACCTTTTTATGTTTTCTAGTACATTCTATTGGATTCTTTCATTTGTGTTAGTTTTTTTCCATTAAAGAAAGTATAATATTATGTTTGAGGGTTGTTGAGTATAACTATAATCTCTTTATGTTTTCTAGCACATATTAGTTTCTTTCATTTGAGCTAATTTTTTTCCTTTAAATACATTAATCATTGCAATATGATATTTGACTAGAAGAATTCACAGAATACAATTGGAAACAAGGAAATATCAGTTTGACAAATGTTACGTAACAAAGAGTCTGGTAATTAAAATTTCAGTAATTTCTCAACACACTGTTTTAACAGAAAAAGATAAATATGTATGTAATCAGAGTATGAAAAAAATCCTAGCTATGCCTAAAAAATTTGAATGATAGCAGACAACTCAAAGGAAGCCTAAAGCTAACTTATAAACAAACACTATCAAAATTGGCCTTGGCTGAGAAATCACAACCACCATTAGATTTGTTTAAAGGCATTCAAAGTTTGTCTATTACCCAAATTAACACCGAATACATGGAAACAACATACAATATCATTCTAGATATCTCTAAATGTTAAAGATTCAGAACACAAATTTCCATTTTTTTATATTATTTGTTGCAAATCAAAGCATGCTAAGGGAGATTAGTTTTTCTTTTTTTAATAATTCACTTTCAAACTTAATGTTGCTTCCTTTTCTTTTGTTCTTTTTTTCTTTCATATCCTAAAAGAGAGCCCCTACCTTATTATTGAAAGACCAATTTATTGGCTTTCCGATGTTTTGTTTCTTAAGCAACACAGATTTTCTTCATCTGCAGTGACTCTTCACATTCTTCCACTTCTTGTGTTGAAACTGATAAGACGTTTTAAAAACTCCAGTAAAGATGATGTAATTGTTGTATTTGTTAGGTAATTGGACCTAATGAATAAACATTGATTTTCTCCAACTCCACATTCTAATCAATATAAAATTGTTGTGGAACAATATTTATCACAATTGCAAGATTACAATGGAACAACTACAGGACTGTTGTGGAGCAATCTCACCCTTAACCATTTTTGCATAGTTTGTGATTTCCTGAGTCTATTTGTATTCATGTCTTAACACTGCCGTCTTGTATAAGCCTTCATTCAAGATCAACTATGACCAAATGATCAACAAGAAACCATTTAATTTCCACCTACCTTCACTTGTAAATCACCAATTTTTTTGGGTGATACAAGATTGCATTATCCCTAGGATGCTTCTACATTAGACACTTTGGGCAAGAGTTTGTGAGCATAGCACTCACAAATTTGAAGTAGATGGTAAAACCGTCTTTTGGGCCCACTTAGTAGGCTACGGTTTGCCTATCCACTATGTTGGGTACCTCAAAAGTATGTCACTTTGTTTCTCCATCTTTTTCTAGCCACTGACTAGACCATAAACTGCCCTTTGTATCTCTGATACTCCTTTTCACTCTCCATCTTGTGTGGGTTTTTTCTCACTTATATTCGTCTACCTTCATCAAGTACTTTTCTTCCCCTTGTTCTTTGTGCTTCTTTTCAGGTCTTGACTTAAGTTCTTTTTGCTTCAGTTTGAATACGCTCGGTACTTTCCATCCTTCTTGGATTCACTTGCACATCATCATTCTCTCTCTAGTCGTATTCCTTCCTCCAACATGGTGCTTCCCCTACTACAACACCACTCTCAAATTCACTTAGTACTCTCTCAAGGTTCTCACCATGCATTCACTTGCACCTAATTCACTTTCACTTTCATTCCTTGTAAATAATATATTTCTGCCGCCCCTTCTACAGGCTCAACAACTTGCACGTCCATGTCCTCCTCTATGAGGATATTTTCTTTTATGGACTTCTCACATCCTTCCTCCTTCTCAGCTGAATCAAACATAGCTTCAATCATTCTCATCTCTTAAAGTAAGCATTGCCTAGGTATCTCTACCTATGTCCATCATTGACGATTGTGGGAGTTGCCAGGCCAGGTTCCAATGACTGTAGATCATTGCTGATATAATGAGAAGACTATTTTCCTTTTCCATGTGTTATGTATTGATGTGTTGTTTCCTGATAAGTACATTTGTTTGTATGTTAATTGTGCCATTTCACTGTACTAATTTATATTGTTCAGTGTTATAACTTATGACCCTATACCATCTTTTGTCATTAACCCATCTATTTAACTTATTGTCTCTAGCTCTACCCTTTTTGTGGTGGTCAAATGGATTTACACTTTCGTTTGCACATAAAACAGTAGTTTTTCAATAAACTTTGTTTCAATGTAAATCCAGTTAAGAGTTTATTAGGTTTTACATCCTTGCTGTTGTGATTCAAATGTTGTATTTGCAAATTTGTATAATAGTAAGTTCAAAAAAATTCAACAGGCTTTTCTATTTAGCCTGTTTTTGTACAATTCAGAGGACTGCCCCATTAAAATAATATAAACTTATATTTACTTACTTTGAAACAAAATTAAGATTGTTATATGAACTACTTTATAAGTTATATAAACTTGTTTATATGATATAAACCAATAGTGAGTCTAATGGGATTTAAATTTTATCTGGATTATAGGAGTGGGTTACAGATTTTCCATTCATCATATCTCCAAGGATTACTTTTGAAGTTAGTGTGCGTCTTCTTGGAGGACTCATGGCTTTGGGGTACACTATTGCAACTATATTAAAAAGAAAAAGTCGTGTATTTTCTGACGACAGGGTTTGTATAAAAATGGACTGGCTTGAACAACTAAACCGAAAATATGTGCAGGTACATTGCATTCTCTAACTTAATTTATTCTCAATTGCAAATTTTAAACATCAAATTATTTTTTTGTTATAATTATTAATGAGAAAAGGAACAATGAGAAACATGTACATTATTGACACAATTATTATCTGTAGCAAGGTTTTAATGTACAAAATCATATATTTAAATTTAATGTGTCATCATTCATGTATGTACGTGATCTTATATCATGTTTAAACCATAGCAATGTGCATGATTGATAAATCTCTAAATTGTTTCTGAAAATCATATACACAAACATAAAAGAAAAATGCAGATTTTTTGTGGCAACCTCCCCAATACCATTTTCCATCCTATCTGAAATGATAATGGCATTTAATCTAAACAGAGGAATGAACGTTTCCTTAAAAAGAGGTTACAAATTCTAGGTCAGAGTGTTATCCTATAAGCTTTGCCAATTTGTAGTTGTTAAAATTTGTGAACTCTAATGGATACAACCTTGTAAAGTTAAACAGCTAGAGGAAAAAGAGACGATAGAACCTCATGGTAGGGGCATAGATTAAAATTTTGGGAAGGACTTCCCTTACCTTGGAATTTAAAAGGGTATAAAATCCTAACCTAACAAGCATGATTGGGTAATACACATTAAGAAGAACCATATAAACATGATTCTGCTACATGGGACTAAAGCAAATAATGAGTAGTGTTCCAAGGAATCTCGAAATGGGGTGACATGGACATGGGATGGGTTTTGGGGATCACAGTTTTTTTTCCTAGATATGGGCATGGAGGCTAAAATAATATTTAATATTTAAAAAAAAAAAGTAAAAGAAATTGTAATTTATCATTATGGAAACAATTTTATAAAATAATATATAAGTTAACAATAAGTAAATAAATACATTAATATATTAAAAATCTAATAAATATATATTATTGGTATATTATATATGTAAAAGAGAAATGGGTTGGGAGCTGTTGTGACCTTTTTCACACATTGCCCCATTCAAATGGGGACCCCTAATTTTTGCTCCATTCTGGTCTTTTTGACTTTGTTTTTTGGTCTCTCTCTTTGTCTGTCTCTTTTCTATGGTCTACTTACTGGGATTCCTCCACCGTTGAGCTTAAAATGCGAAAATTCTGGCCAAGTTTGAAATTAGGGTTTTGAGCCTTTCCAACCAATTTGAGGTTGAATAGGGTGAATAAATTGAAAATTGAACTTAACGTTCTTGTCAATATGCTTCCAGCAGGCTCTCAGCAAAAATTTATCAGATTCCGAGGTACTTACTATTTTTAGTAAGTGTGAGATTACAGGCGATTCGTCAACATTTTTGAGATTCCGACAGTCACACGACATTCAGAGTATATCAGATTGCTTGCATGCCAAATTTGAGCGAAAACAGACGACTTACTATTTTTAGCAGTCTGGCTTCGACACGAATTTCAGGGTTCAGATGCAGAGTTTTTCTTTGCATGTCAGCATATTCCTTCCGGGTTTTTCGAGACCTTCGCGACGATATAACATGCAAGTTGAGATGACAACTTTCAGAATTCAGCCTTCCGAGGCTATTTTTAGGGTTTGCATGTCAGGGTTTCTTTTGCATGTCAGGTGATTCCTGATGGGTTTTTCGAGAGCTTCGCGATGGTGTGACATGCAAATGAGGATTCTCACTCAGAAGGAACTTGCTATTTTTAGCAGGTGTGTCCCGGCAGCCGCCACCCAGCAGTTCAGAATCACGAGCTGATCGCAGTGTCGCAGAAACGAAGGCAAACAAAGCTCATTTGGTGCGCATACAAAGCGAATTAGGGTTTCCAGCTTCGAAACCTAAAAATAGGCATCAAAAGTCAGAATTTTCGAAAACCGGTGTAAACCACCGCGATCAGTGTTCTTCAGGCTATCTGCTGGTGAAATTTCAAGTCGATCGGAGCACTTACTATTTATAGTAAGTCAATTTGGAAACATGCTAAAAATAGTAAATCAGCTACATGCATCAGTGTCAGCAGTAAAGTCACGTGGTGAGGAGCGCCTCATTAAAATTTCAACTCGATCGAAGCATGGGAGCTATCAGAAACATGAGGTTACTATTTATAGTAAACCACCTTCAAAAACAGGCTAAAAATAGCAGGTCAGCTAAAAGTGGCAGTGCCGACAGAACAACGAGGTCATAGGGATGCAGTGTACAAAATTTCAAGTCGTTCCGAGCCTCAGAGATGCAAATTCAGAGCTTACTATAAATAGCAGGGTATGGAAACTGGCGAAAACGAAGAAAAAATTCTAAGTCTGAAGCTTGTCCTGCAGCCATGGCAAAATGCGCCCAGTTGATGAGAAGGCATGAAAATTTCTAAGAGTGTTGAGCTCGTCCAGTACACAGGCCAAAATGCGCCCAAAGCACAACTGGTCAAAGAAAAGTCAAAGAATTTTATCCTGCACACATAGCTAAATGCGCCCTCATCAAGCTGGAAGTCAAGAAAATGTTTTCATCCTTCATCACATGGAAAATGCGCCCACATGCAAGCCAACAGCATTCAAAAATTTTCTAAGTATGAAGTTCATCCTCCTAGAGACCTCAAATGCGCCCATCTTGAGAGAAGGTCAAAGAAGTCAACAAACTTCATCCACCTTACCCAGCAAAATGCGCCCAGGTTGAGAGAGTTGATGGCAAAATTATCTAAGGCATGAAAATATCCTTCTCACCCCCCAAAATGCGCCCATCCTGCAGCTAGGGTGAAATGCACCCAAAAGGAGAGAGAAGGTCAAAGAAGTCAACAAACTTCATCCACCAGCTAGGCTGAAATGTGCCCAAAAGGCAAAGAGGTCAAAGCAGTCAAAAGTTTTTATCCTTCATCAAGTAGCAAATGCGCCCAACTCAAGATGTTCAAACATGAAAAATATTCTAAGTATGAGTGCCATCCTCCTCCTAGGTGGAAATGCGCCCAAAGCATGGCAAGTAAAGACAAAAATGAGGCATGTGAGGACAAGAGTTAAGGCGTTGAAAAGGATTCCTCCTCCTACATGAAAATCCGCCCACATTTGAAGTCAACAAGTCAACAAGGGAAGGCGTTGGAATAAGTTTTGTCCTCCTCACCCCTCTAAATGCGCCCAAGTTGGGGTGTAAAAAGTAAATGAAGCTAGTGAATAAGGTGAAATGTGATTGAGGCATGGTGAATACAAGGACAAATGATAGGCGTTATTCTCCAAAGTGGTAGGCGCCAAGGGTGATGGGAGTTATAAGGTGTTAGAAATTTTCTCTAAGACGTGTGAAGTATGAAGATAATTTCCTAAGGCGTGTGAGGTGTGAAAATAAGATGCTAGGCGTGGTGAAGTGATGTGTTAGAAAATATTCTAAGGTGGTGGAAATAAAAATGCTAAGTGTGTTATGCGCCTTGAGTCTGAAGTGGAATGTGAAATAAAGCAACTTGCTAGGTGGTGAAAATTTTCAAAAGCAAGGATGAGTATCCTCCTTCATATGCAATATACGCCTAAAGTGTGGATGATAAAATAAAAAAATAAAATATTGCCAAGGCGTTGGGACTTCAAATAAATATTTTCAAGTGTGAAATGGTGAGCGAGAAATGAAAAAAATGCTAGACGCCCTCATGGAAATTTTCTAAGTGAAGTTGATATTTTCACAGGCAAAATTTTCAAAGTGATCTAAAACTTTCTAAGGCAAATTATTTTCTTCCTTAGAAAATACGCCTAGAGCTCTGGGGTGGTGGAATTTTTTTCTTGAAGCACAGATGAGTCGCCTGAGATGAAGTCGGTGAATGCCAGCTATACAGAATTGTTAAAAATCTTCCAGGTCAGAGCAAAATTCTCAGAGGGGATCGAAGAACAAGAATAAATTTGAAAGAATATTTTCTAAGGTTCAAAATTCAAGGAAATTAAATGAACCCGTTCGTTGGGGACCCATGGGTTCGACGCGTTCTGGAGAAAATTTTCTTCTGGGTATCGAAGATTGTCAATGAGGAGTTGATTTTAAAGCCTTTCATGCTTCGCTGTGGCCTTCAGGATGGATATTTTTAAGTGGGCACCAGGTTGATGTATTTCCTAAGGGAAACTTGAAAATTTTCTAAGGCAAGTGTGAAGGAGATGTGTTTTCAAGGTGAAATCTTCCAGACGGTGAATTTGAAAGAAACTGCCTAGGTGAATTTGCTTCAATTCTTCGTGAAGATAGTTTTCATGAGCCAGAGATGGATAAAATCTAGGTTGTCGAGCTCCAGCAGGTGAAATGAATTTCTCAAAGATGAAGTTTGTCTAAGGCATGAACTTGAACACAAAGTTGGCGATGAACGCTTGGAGATCAAAGCATGAAAATCAGGTAAGTGAGTTAAGTTTATATCATGAAATGTTCTAATACCCTTCTCCTTGCTTGTTTTGCAGGAGAAATGTTGAGGCCAGAGCACGATGACTTGAAGTGGTGAAGCACGATGAAGATGAGTTTCACATGAAGAAAGAAAAAGTTGCAAGAAATTGGCTAAGTGTTAACTCAAAGTGACGAAGATGAAGACCCTCAAGTGGAAGAAATCAAAGGACAACGCCAAGAAAGAAGATCGAGAACAGTGTGAACGCGTCTACAAATGGAATCTTTTAGAAGGATGATGGTGGACATTGTGGCGCATTTATTACCCCACTCTCCTCTGTGGCGGTTTTTAGGGCAATATTATTTAGGGCTGAGGTGGCACGATTCTGGCCACTCTATTGATTGTAACCCTAGCTGTCTTTTGGGACTTGGCTAGCTATAAAAGGGGGAGTCCCCCTCATTTGTAAGGCATTAGGGATTAGAATTAGATTAGACATTGGAATAGTAGACATTGAGAGAGTATTAGTAGTGTAGCATTGTAGAGCATTTTGCATAATTTGGAGAAGAAAGAAAGTTTTCCCTTTGAAAACTTTTGAGGAGATTGTTGTGTAACACATTTTATGATAATAGATCTTTTCATTGATGATGGAATTCGTCTTGTCATGAAATGCTAGCAAGGTTTCTTCTTCCTTTCGTATCCAAGTAGCTTAAGTTCATGCAAGTAGCTTACTTTGGTGTGTGGTGTTTTATTGAGATAGCTTCTTTATTCCATACCACTAGCGGCTTGTTGATGATAAGTTCGCCTTGTGTGGTCATTTGGATTATTTTGTGTTTAACCGGTTTGTGGTTTTACATACTTATATCGTGATTCGATGGTGTATGTATGTTAAATTATAACAGACATCTTTTCATTTGTTTCCAGATTGCCGATTTTCTTAGACGGAGGCTAGGTGAAATCCGGTTGAAGTCTATTGAAACGAAGCTCCACATATCCTGCATTTAGAATAGAATGTTAGTTTCTTAGGCCCTAAACCCCCTTTTACTTTCCGCACATTTCCGATTAGTATTAGGAATCCCGTGCTCACCTGCCAAATCATTCGAATTACATGAAAACCCTTAGTCAGCTGTCTGCTGTCAACCGCCGAACAATTGTGTAAGTCCCTTGACATACCAGCAATATCACATCGAGCCAAACTGAGCCTATTCGCACTTAAGGAACCTTGGAGTTGAAAGCATGATCTTACTCGCAATCTTAGCATGCTGAATACTTTGTTCAAGAGAGGATAGAGCGTCCGTTGGGAGACTTTATTCTGTGTTGGTGCGGTCTCAAAAACCACGTCAACAGGAGCTAAGATTTGGTGAGTAGAACGTTGATAGTATTACTTTGTGAAATAATGGAGGAAAAGAGCGAGAACAAGAATGGGAGTGGATGGAGAAGGCAAAGGTAGATAAAAAAAGACAAATATGGAAACCAATTATAGATTGATTAGAGAAGAAAAATATACCCTGAAAGGTTGGAAAGGCACTGAAGGAACAAGTAATAATTTCAACACATTGAAGAATTAATGAAAGTGGAATAGAAGGAAATTTTTTGGTGAGAAAATATTTTCAAAACCTTGGAAACAAAGATTGGAGAAAGATAGCAGAGGGTCACAAGAAGGGGTTTTCAAAAGCAAATGCAATTCCCTTATGTGAAAAACAAGAGGCTCTTGGAAAGGAAAGGATCAAAATTGAATTGGTTGAAGAGGATTTAGAAATTATAACTCTATGGATTTTGCCTTTTCTGCAAAGCCGGTTAATTACTAGCTCTCAAGAGACTGTATTTAGGATTGGATACAAACCAACTGGGGGAAGAAAGTCAAATTCAAGGCCCCACCCACAGGCTTCTATTTGATTGAATGTGAATCCATAGAATAAAAGAACTAAATTATGGGAGGGGAACCATGGATGATTGATGGCGTTGGGATGTATTTAAAATCTTGGGAGCCAAATTTCAATCTTGTTAACCACAGCATCACCCTATTGCCTTTGTGGATCAAGTTATACAATGTTCCATTTGAACACTAGGAACCTTAGACTTTGGCCAAAGATGGAGATTCATTGGGCTCTTTCTTAAAAGCAGATGAAAGCATTCATGAGTGTGAAGATAGAATACCTGTGAGGAATTGTGTCAATATCAACCTCTCAAAACTCATGAGAAAAGAAATTAAATTGTTATCAAAAGAAGACCAATGTATTCAAATGTTTGAATCGAAAGGCCCTTCAAAGCTCAATGAACTTTGTAAGAAAAGGATTCATTGTAGCAAGGATTCCAATATAAAGAAGCAAGCCCTAGAGGGCTCTCAAAGAGAGTTGCCATAGTCCACCCAAAGTCTGCCAAAGGACCTAATTGAAGATCTTGCAGAAAGTTGTGAGAAATCAAAGGAGAATTCGTTTGGAAAATTGCATAGGTGGATGGATCTTCTAAGATTATTTTAAATAATGCCTCCAATTTTGATTTGGCATATTCTCATTTCATCTTATCCTCAAATAGGGATTTTCCAAATATTGAGGAGAAAGAGCTTGGTGATGAAGAAATTGAAGGTGAAGAGGAAGATGAAAATGATGAAATAGACATCCTAGAAGAAAGATCTGTAAGCCAATCAAAATCTCACAAGTTGAAGCCCAATTGTGGAGAATTGAGGAAGTAGTGAAGAACTCCAAATAATGTCAAGAGAGTAGAAGACAAAGACCTCAAAAACTAAATATGGATTTGAGATCTAGGAAGGAGATGCTCCTTATTAGTAGGATGTATTGAGGACAAGACATCATTTCAAAGGGAGGATGATGTTAGCAAGACAAATTTGATGTTACTGCAAGCTTCACCCACAACAAAGGAGATGTGGCACATCTAGCCAACCATAGACACATCAAAAAGGTGAAGTATGAACAAAAGAAACACTCCTTCAAATACTTATACGTAAGTATAAGCGTAGGCTCAAAAGATGTAAGTATGTAGAAGAATATATATGATGTGATAACATAATGTAATAGAATGGAATAAAGTGAAATATAATAGAATTGGAATGTAAGAGAATAAGGACTGAAATATAATTGAATATTGTATTAGAGATATATATATGATGGGATATGATGAATATAATATATCATGAGTTGATCTGACTCATGTATAATACATTATGTGATGTAATGTGCATGATAATAGGTGTGTATTATCGATTTTACTTATCTTTTCCTGCCAAAATTTTCTATAACTCACCGCATAAGATTTCACCTTCCTCTTATTGCTGATTTTGGGGTATAAATACAACTTTTCAAGAGACTTAAGTCTAGATCTTGGACTTATGTCCATTCTTACCAATATCTTGCTTTCATCCCTAGGACCCTAGTAAAATGATAAAGAAAAGGCGAAATCAATTGATATATCATTTGTGGCTATAAAGGAAGTCAATATAAAACGAGCAAGAATTTTTTTTAATGGTCAGGGTAGAAAACTTTAGGTTCTAGCCATGTGGGAGGGGTGTAGGCACCTAGGGTATGGCAATTGGAAACAGGGGGATTCTAAGGGGATCTCTAAAGAGATGCAACTATTAGAAGAAAGACAAGGATACATCATTAGGGATGAATAAAAGGATTGATGAAATACCAAACCAATAAAAAAACCCATGGAAAAATGAGATAGCAAGAAACAAAGAGAGATTAGAGAAGAGATTGAGTTAGCAATGGAATTGAACATGGAAGAAAAGATATTGAAACAGATCCAGGAGAGATAAGAAAGATACTTCAAAAGGATAAAAAAGGATAGGGAAGCCAAATTAGAGTATGCCAAATGGGATGCTTCCTCCTTCGTAATTTTATTATGGTATCCTTTATGATTGTTTGAAGAGTACCTTGCAGTGGGTTGCCCATTCATGATTTGTGATGGTACAAATAGTGTCACATGGATATTATGTTGATTCTTTCAACCAATCCCTTAGCCTTTGCCACTCCTTTATGAATAGGATCTTTGTTTTTGCATCGGTTGTAAAGTTTTGAGCCAAACCTTTACCTCTTTCTTCCAAGTGTTCTATTGTTTTAATTGGAAGGCATTATGACAAACAGTTTGTATGCATTATGTTTGCAGATTTTTCTGATTGAAATGTTTAAAGACACTCTGACTAAAGATTTCAGAACATTCTTTCATAAACATAAAACATCACATCCAACATTTGAAAGAATTCCAAAGAATTGAGGAGTAGAATAACAGAATTGACACCTCGCTGCTCAGAAATCACAGAATTTAATTTATTTATTACTGTTCACAGACTTTCACATCACCGACTGGAATTTGTTTGTAATATTCCATTGGTGGCATTGAACTCTGGAGTGGCTGTTGAACTACAGAGTGACTGCTTAAACCTCACATTACCCCTTTGGATGCTTCTGCAATACTCACATCTAACTTTGGGAAGATTGACGGTCACCTCTTAATATCCAAATAGTTGCACCACTATTCACATGGTCCTTATGTCTGTGTTTTACCCCAAAATTAAAATTTTTGTTACACTTGGACATTTTGAAGAAATGAGTAAAAGTCTTGTTAAATCAGTCAAAAAGGTCAAAATTTGGATGTGCATGTCTTGCATGGGGGGTTAAAATGCAAAATTTTCAAAATATGACGATCTGGGTCTGCTCAGGGAAGCTTAATCTACAAAACCCATATCTCAGTTTTTCATCCCTACTTTTTAGGAAAACTTCTATTTTTAGAAATTTTCTAAAAATAGTAACTTTTTCTGGGTTTTTCTGGGTTTCTTTAGAAATGGATACTGGCAAAACTTTCTAAAACTAGAAAGTTGGTCCGTTAGGGTTCAAACTGATTTTGATTGGCTCCAAATACGTCCATATCAGGCTAGTGCAGTCAGAATCTCAAAATGATCAGTTTTGCCCTAGTGGGTCTATTTTGCTTTTTTAGAAGCATATCAAGAGCTCTGAGGTCATCAATGGAGGTCAGTCGGCTGCCAGGTGTCAGATTAAACATTCAAAGCATTCAACAGAAGGCGAGATGGTAAACAAGCACGAAGAACGAAGAAAGAGGATGAAGACTGTGAAAACTTTCCAACACTGGTTGACTTGGGCGCCCCAGGTGAGAATAGGTGCCCATCTTTTTAGGGCATTAAATGATGAAATTAGGGTTTATGCCTCCAACCAAAGTTGCTCAGTTCTCTATCAACTCCACAACGAATCCAACGGTGTAGTCATCAGATTATCCAATCATCCGAGATTCGAGGCTGAACAGGGAGGATTCACATAGAAGTCAGAATGAAGAAAATGAAAATTATTAAAATTTGACTAACTCTGGTAAGTTTGGGCGCCCCTGGTGAAGAAGGGCGCCCAGCTTTTTGAAGCACCTAACTCAGCAGTTAGGGTTTGAGAATATGCTTGATCTCTTCGGTATTCAGCCAGCTTTGCAACGCCTGTCTCCGTTAGATCATCTGACTGTCCAATCTCCAACAGATTCAGATCAAAGTGGAACATACAGAATGGAGGTTTTAAACTTGAAGATGAAAGTCAGATAAAAATGGCTAAGTCTGGAAGGTTTGGGCGCCCCAGGAGAGAAGAGGCACCCAAGATTTCAAAGGGTAAAACAGAGGAATTTGCAGATGTGGCTCTAACATGATCTCTTCACAGTTGATCCAGCTCTCCAACGAGATATTCAGCACGTCAATAGGAGGTTGTGGTCGCTAGATACGAGAAGTTGAACAGAGGGTCTGATGAGAGCTAAAAACTGAAACTCAGAAGCAAGTAGCAAAAAGTGAAAAACATTCTAACTCTGGTGAACTTGGGCGCCCCCAACCAAGATGGGCGCCCAAGCTTTTGAAGGTTTAAAACTCACTGTTTAATAAAGTCTCTCCCAAAAGACCCCTCTTAATATTTCCTCAGCTTCGCAACGAGCATAATCATCAGTCAATCCGATGCTCGGATCACCAGATTTGACAAGATCGTCTGTGGAAGAAGAGTTAATGAAGAAATTGAAGATCATAAAAATGGCTAACTCTGGACAAAATGGGCGCCCCTGGAGAAGAAAGGCTCCCATGAATTCAAAGGTCGAAATGAAGATTTTAGCCAGAGACGCCTCCAAAACAATCTTCTCAGAATCAGTCAGGCTCCGTGATGAATCCTTCAGCTCGCTCATCAGATTAGTCTGCAAGCCGGAAATCGAAGACGAAGTAGGTGGTCAAAATGGTGAAAAGTTGAAAATACCAAAAAATTAAAAATGACTAACACTGCTTGAAGTGGGCGCCCCTAGTCAAGAAGGGCGCCCAACTTCTCATGCCTTAGAGAAATTTGCAAAGTTTTCAAATTTTCAAAATTGCAAAGAGGAAGAAGGCGTCCAAGTTCCGGAGAAGGGTTTCTTAGGGTTTTGAAAATAAAAGCAAAAGAAAGCAGACCTAAAACAAAACCCTAAGTCTATTTAACACCTCTCTTCATGTAATTTTCATTATTTTTGCAGGTAGCATTCAGAGGAGAAAGTTGGAGTAGCAAGTTTGAAGAAATTTTTCAAGATTCAAGAGCTCAGTTTGCTGGTTATTCATCAAAATTTTTAGACCAGCAACATAAACCCTTGCTTTTTCATGCTTTTTCATCCAGAAGATCAAGTTTTTCAAGGAGAAGGCCAAGGTTTTCAAATTTTCAGCCATCTGGGTCTTTTCATTTCATTCTTTTGAAGAAAATTTTCAAGAACTTCATCAAGTTGCAGCAGCTGCTTTTTTTTATTTGTATGTCAGTGAAATCCTCAGTGCATTCAGTTTTCAATCATCTGGGTCTTCTCAAATCAGTCTTCTGAAGAAAACCCATATCACAGTTTTTTTCAAGAAAATTTCAAATCCTAGGGTTGGCAGCTTTTTCGATCAGCCATCAGGGTTTTGCGAATCTAATCAACTGGGTCCATTTCTAATCATATTTTGAACAAAACCCAGGTGCTAGCTTTTTTCATGAAAAATTGAAGAAATTAGGGTTTGCTGCTTTTTCAGTATAAAATCAAAATTTTCGAAAATGGACGATCTGGGTTGTCTTGCATCAAAATTCTAAGCAAAACCCATATCTCAGAAAAAATTTCAAAAAATTTGTCTGTTGGAGCAAAGAAAATCAGCATTCTAAAAATAGTAAGTTGCTCAAAACTTGTTTGAACCTAGGCGAGTGTATAGTCATTCTTCAAGTTTTCCGAAATGGAGTACACTCCCAATTTTTTCAAGACTGGATCGGCTTTTTATCATGATTACATCAAAACAGCTGAGACAGATTTGCATCACATTAAGCCGGTGTTCGATCTACACGCTTTGGAGAGCGCAGGCAACACTTCCATCAGAAACCTGGGACATTCTGGACTCCTCGCAGCATCGTCTGTCCCTATATCAGTTCAGAGTCTTGAGTTCGTAATCGCTTGCATCAAGCATTACAACCCGGCTACTAGGTGTTGTGACCTTTTCACACATCGCCCCATTCAAAATGGGGACCCTTAATTTTTGCTCCATTCTGGTCTTTTTGGCTTTGGTTTTTGTCTCTCTGTCTGTCTCTTTTCTGGTGTCTGCCTTTTCAGGGACGTTCCCGTCTACGAGCTTAAACGTAAAATTTGGCCAAGTCTGAAAATTTGGGTTTGTACTTCCCTGGTCAGTCCAAGGTCAAAAGAAGTGAATAAATTGAAAACAGAGATTAACATTGCTGTCAGTATGCTCCCAGTAGACTCTCAGCTAAATTTCATCAGATTCTGGCAACTTACTATTTTTAGTAAGTGTGCAATTCCGGGTGTTCCATCAGCATTCTTGAAGTTTTAACAGTCACGTCACATCCATAACATGTCAAGCTGCTCAGTGGCAAAATTTGAGCTGAAACAGACAACTTACTATTTTTAGCAGTTCAGCTTCAAGCAAATTTCAGGGGTTAAATGCGAGTTTTTCAACGCATGTCCGAGATTCCTTGGTTTTCAGAGACCTTCGCGATGGTGTAACATGCAAAGTGAGATAACGACTTTCAAAATTACCTTCCGAGGCTATTTTTAGGGTTTGCATGTCGGTTTTCTTTGCATGTCCGAGGATTCCTTCGAAGTTTTAGAGACCTTCGCGATGGTGTAACATGCAAAGTGAGATAACGACTTTCGAATTCAGCCTTCCGAGGCTATTTTAGGGTTTGCATGTCGGTTTTCTTTGCATGTGGAGATTCTTTGTGGGTTTTTCGAGCTTCGCAATGATGTGACATGCAAACGGAGATGGTCACTCATTTAGGAACTTGCTATTTTTAGCAGATGCATTCTGGCAGCTGCTTCCCAGCACTTCAGAATCACGAACTGATCGGCATGCAACAGAAACGAGGTCAAACAGAGGTCATTTGATATGCATGCAAGATGAATTAAGGTTTCCAGCTTTGGGACCCAAAAGGAGGGGTAAAAAGTCAGAATTTTCGAAAACCGGTGTAAACCACCGCGATCAGTATCTTTCAAGCTATCCGCTAGTAAAATTTGAAGACAAACGGAGCACTTACTATTTATAGTAAGTCATTTCAGAAACTAGCTAAAAATAGAAAGTCAACAACAGGCGCCGATGTCAGCAGGCAAGTCACGTGGTGAGGAGCGCATCATTCGGATTTCAAATCAAACGGAGCTGTGGAGATATCAAAAGCAAGCATTTACTATAAATAGTAAACCACCTTCAGAAATGGGCTAAAAATAGCAAGCTAGCTCAGAATAGCAGTGTCAACAGGCTGACGGAGTCATGAAGATCCAGTGTTCAAAATTTCAAATCAATCTGAGCCTCTGAGATATGAAAATCAAAGGACTTACTATTTATAGTAAGGCATGGAGAAGCCGGCAGAGGAAGGTAGAAAAATGGCTAAGTCTGAAACTTCATCCTGCACCACCTTCCAAGTGCGCCCATCTTCAACTGGAGTCAGGAAAATTCTTAAGTGTTGATTTCATCCTCCTACCTTGTCTAAATGCGCCCTCATGCAAGGTAGAGATGTTTGAAAGATTTCTAAGTGTTGAGTTTATCCTTCACACTAAGCCAAATGCGCCCTCACATGCAAGCAAAATGCTAAAAGTTTCTAAGTTAAAAACTCATTCCTCCCCACCCTCCATATGCGCCCATGTTTGAGAAGCTCAAGAGTCACAAGTCAAAGGCGTTTGAATGAGCTTTCATCCACTTGACATGTTGAAATGCGCCCAAAAGTCAAAGAGTCAAAGTGTTCGTCCTTCACACTAAGCCAAATGCGCCCATCTTCCAGCAAGGCAAAATGCGCCCAAGATTAGAAAGTTGAAAGGTCAACAAGTTTTCCATCCTTCATCAAGTGCCAAATGCGCCCAAGCAAAGGCAAGTAAAGACAAAACGAAGAAGCTCAAGAGTCATCCTTCAACACCTACCAAATGCGCCCATACTACAAGGAGGTCAACAAGTCAAAACAAAGGCGTTGAAAGATAAAATTCCCCTCACCCTCTCAAATGCGCCCAAGGTGGTGGAATAAAGTTGCTAAGGGGAGAGAAAATATTGCTAGGCGTGTTGAATATTCCTCATGAAGTGCCAAATGCGCCCAAGTGTGTAAGGTGGTGAGTGGAAAATGAAGTATGCTAGGCGTGGGTAATATTCCCCTTCAAGTGTGGTATGCGCCTAAACTTGAGAGATGATATTGCTAAGTGATGAATAATAATGTTGGGCGTGGATTCAAAGTATATCCTTCATGATAAGCAAAATGCGCCCAAGGCATAAGGTGATGAAAAATAAAACATGCTAGACGTTGGAATTCAAATATGATGTGCTTTAAAAGGAAAATTTTCTAAGTGAATAAATAAAATTTTCTCACCAAGGCAAAATGGATGAAGTTGAATAGATTTTCCTAAGGCGAAATTTCGAAATGCAAAATGATTCAAAATTTTTCTAAGGCAAAGTATTTTCTTCCTTTAGAAAATATGCCTAGACATGAAGGTGATGAATTTTCTTCCTGAAGCACGAATGAATTTGCCAGTGATGGAGTCAGAAGATGTTGGCATTGCAGGATGGATTTAAAAAATTTCAAGTCAGAGCAACACAAAATATTCATAGATGAGAAGAACAGGATTAAATTGATTAAAAAATTATTTTTCTAAGGTTCAAAATTTAAAAATTTAAATGAACCCGTTCGTTGTATACCCATGGATTCGACGAATTCTGAAGAAAATTTTCTTCTGGGTACTGATGATCTTCGATGAGAAATGGATTTCTATGTCTTTTGCATTTCGCTGATGCCTTTCGGATGAAGAATTTAATTGATGCTCGAATTGTGAAATTTTCCTAAGGGAGAATTTAAAATTTTCTAAGGCAAAGTGAATAAAATGTGTTTTCGAGATAGAATTTTCCAGAGGATGAATTCGAAGGGAATTGCTTAGATGATTTTGATTAAGTTCTTCACAGATGAATTTTCCAGAGCGTCAGAGGGAAATAAAATTTAAAATTTGCAAAACAGAGCCCCGGCTGGTGGATAAAATTGGTTAAAAGATGAATTTAAATTAAATATTTTTAAAAATGAATTAAAACATGCCAGTCAAAGTTGAAATTCTAGAAGGCCGAGATTCCTGACGTCAAAAGACAAGTGTCAAAAATGCCAGAGGAGGGAAATTCGAATGGAGTAGTGGAGATTTAATACACTGGCTAAACTTAGCCTTCTTCTAGAATTCGATTTTCCTATAAGAGCTGAAGATTCATTCATTCTTTTTCACAGCTGAGGAAAATCGAATTTGCTCTAAGTCCAGTGTTGCAATGAGTTGCTGAGGCTGAAGTTCGAAACTTGTTGAAGAGGAATTTGCTGAAGGCTGAAACTTGAGTTGTTGCTAAAGCTAAGAATGTACGACTTGAAGTAGAGGCTTGAAGTTGCTGAGAGTGTGAAGTTTAGTTGCTGATTGAAGTTGAAGTCTGGAGTTATTGAAGAAGTGCAACTTGAAGGGAACATTGCTGAAGCGGAGTGTTGTTAAGGAAGTGCGCACTTGCTAAGTTATTTGAGATTGAAGAAGTGCGAATTTACAAGAGTTTAATTGCTGATTGAAGTCATTGCAGCCAACTTAAAAAAATCTACTGAGAGTGTAAAGTTGCTGAGTTTACTTGCCAGAACTTACTAAGTATTGAAGGTTCGAATTTGTTGAAGGAGAAGTGAGGTTTGCAAAAGAAATATGATGCTGCAACTTCTCAAAGTTTTTAAAGTCGACTGGCAGCCATGCATGGTATTTTATTTATTTTCCTAAGTTAATTTGCTAATGGATGTTTATTGTTTTGCAGATGGCTGAAGCAAGAACAACTGGCAAGGACAACAATGGTGCATCCAGGCAAGCCGTTATCAAGAAGCTAAGCAAGCCATTTATGCCGGAGTCAAAGTTCACTTCAAAGTTGGGCAAGCTAGCTGACACGAATTTGGGCTCTGTCAACTTGGAGACTTTCAAGAACAGAATGCTGGGGATTGGTAATCAACCTTCGACCACTTCACACAACATCATTCGAAGTGGATTATATGCAGCTGCTGGTTTCCCACCAGCCATTCAATGTTCGGAGCTGATGATGGAGTGCGCCAACTGCTATGAGAAGGATCACAGATCAATTATGTCACCGAATGGTCAAGTGCTCACCAACCTCACTCCTGTTGCCATTGGCGAAGCTTTTGGAATCCCAACACACAGGAATATGATTTACAAATCAAGAGAACGTGCTGAGCAAATGTATGCTTCTGCATTCAAGAGATGTACGGAGACGATCAATACCCGTTGGATGAGCAACCCCAAGCCCTCTCGTACGAAGCTGCCAAGGCAAATTATATCAGATGACTTGAAGCAGGAGTACTGTGATCTCATTATGATGCTAAGCAGAGTTGGAGGTTGCCCTCAGGCTTTTATTTTTGAGCCATGGATGTTCTATTACATCAACCTCGTGCTGGAAGGAAAGGATTACATCAACTGGGCTGAAATGATCAGTGACAATTTACATGAGCAGCTCCTAAGCCTGAGGAGAACGAAGACCTTTTACATGGGCTCTTACATTGTTTACATGTTGGCCCGTATGACGAAATATAGAGGAATTTCATACAAGGAGCCTGTTGGTTGTGGCTCTCACCAGTTCAAAATTCATGAGGCTTGTCCGCAGTTGCACTTGACAAGTACTACTCATTACAAGCGTGTCAATGACGCCTTCACCATGCACATCACGAGAACACTTCAGGAGCGGATGCATCACAGGATCTCGAGGGAAGCCCAGGAATTGATTGAGAGGTATGGGTGCTAGTTTATACAGTTTCCAAAGTTTTCTTATATAAGGCTACAAGGATTTTCTTCATACCCATATAGGCTGCCTAAGTACCCAACCAATAGAATTTTAATGTTATAGATATCTAGGCAATTGGTTGCCTATGATAAGATTCAGAAGAAAAGGAAGAAGGGAGGTGTTGACTTCCCAATTGTCATGGGCAATTCAGATGAAGTATGTCCTTCATTACAGGCAGCTAGAGAAGTTGAGAGTGAGCTTCAGTTTTATCACTTTTCCTATCACACCAGCAGACAGCACTATGATCCACATAACAATATCAGATGGGTACTGTCAGAAGAATTTAAACATAAGGCAAACATTGAGGATTATTGGGCTGGTGCATCAGACGAGGCTGAAGTCAGAAAGAGAGTGTTCTCTAGATTGCCATTGGGTATGATCAGGGAGTGTGAAGTCATTCCAGTACCAGATCAGGTGAGCGAGGACATAAGTGTTTTCCATCCAGATTATGAGGATGTGAGAGATACTCCACTTCCACTCCCGGATTGGTCAGAACCAGAGATTGCTGACTTGGACACGCTTTCTATTCCAGTCTTGACATTTACCAGAGCATGGGTTGACAGGCATGTGAGTAGATTGAAGAGTAGGTCGATTGCATTGACTTATAATTTGATGGGAGATCATAGGACACCCACCACCAGCAGAAAGAAACAAATTACACGAGGTCCAGAATCTCGAAGGAAGGAGCCTATTCAGTCGGAGCCTCCACAAGTTGTAGTTGAGTCAACCACGCCATTGGAGACACGTTCTCCAAGTATACAAGAGGTTTCTTTATTTGCTGATCAAAGAAATGCATTGAATCAGGTGCAAGTGGTACAAGAAGATAATCAACCACCACAGAGAGAGTCAGTAGGCCAGAGTGTCAATGCACATACTAGAGATGATCAGCAAACCGATGAGGGGACTGCTACTGACACTCAGTTTCAGCGGGAGTTGGAGGCGGCTTTAGACGATGATGATATAGTTTCAGGAGATACTCAGCCACTAGAAGCCGATGAGCCTCGCCAGAATGATGTTGAAGTTGAACAAGTCCATGAAGTAGAAGCACAAGAACAACAGCCATTTGTTATTCAGCATGTTGTACCTGATTGGCTCAGAGATCGAATGAGAAGGAGCCCCAGTGAAGAGATTGATCCAGCGGTAGAGATGGAAGAGTTTTTGAACAGGATCAATGCGCCTCCACAAAAGAAAAGAGCACAAAATTTTTCAAAGATTTCGACTAATGAGGATGGCTCTCGCACCCTTCACATGGCAGTGCCACAGGTTGATTGTGATCGAGATGAAACAGTGCCCGAGAACTATGTGGTCACAACTTTGGAGTTAGGACATCCCACAGGTGCACAGATTGTTGAAGAATGTGATAATTCCTATCAGGCACTCAAGGATAGATTATTTAAAAAGGAAGGAAAATATAAGAAATTGAAAAAAGAACATAAGACATTGATAGGATACGTGCAACACTTGTCTTGTCCTTGTGGGCAGGAGATTCCAGCAATAGAGCTTCCAGCTGAGTTATCTAGAGAGTCAGTTACCGGCTTGTTGGAGTTGAGAAAGATGGCACAGGAAGCAGATAAATGGGTTACAGGAGTTCGTGCCAAGACAGAAAAGTTCATGGAAGACCTTGCTCATGCTTTCCAGCAAGCTTCCAGTATTATGGCATGTATGGAGGCAGTTGATCAAGCCTGGGGTGATGCTTATGTTTATCAGAGCAAAGTTTTTCAGCGTCTGGAGTTCGAGGCATGTTCCTTTGCGGATGTTGATTGATGGAGGAGTCATTCAGGAGAATGATAGATATGACTTTTCCAGATGGTACTCTTCAGTAGTCACAGGACGTGGTTTATTTGACGTAGCATAGGCGGATTCATCTAGAGTTCGAAAGGCTATGGCAAACATCATTGATGGAGTTCAGAACACCTTGGAGGCAATATTTGCTAGGCGCTTGAATCCCAATGAGGTGACTACTGATAATTTGAGGGGTAGGTTGGTGCCTTTCTTCTTGGAGGTGAGGACCTTTGTACAAGATGACTTTGAGAACACTTCTACTTTCTCCAGCTTGATTCAGAGCACGCAGGATTCCTTAATCGCTTGGAGAAAATCTTGTGCACGGCATGAACAGTCAGTTACGGTGTTAGAATTCCAGTTTGATTGCATTCCACCTATTTCAGTTCGGGAGGTTGAGGTTGTACTTGCCAGGTTCATGGAGTTTGCAACCAGAGAGGAGAATGGGAATGCACTTCTGGATGATGATCTTCTAGAAGATTGATTATGGGCATTAATTGCCTTTACTATTTTGGGAGTGAGTGGGAATCTTGGATTCATTTATTGTACCACTCCCTATTCTGGCAGTTTTTAGGGTTAGGGCTGAGGTGGCTCAATTTGAGCCATCCATCTGATTGTAATCCGAGCCGTCCATTGGACTAGGCTATCTATAAAAAGGGGAGTCCCCCTCATTTGTAAGACATTAGAATTAGATTGGACATCAGACTAGAGACTAGAGCAGAGAGAGTGATAGTATAATTGTGTAGCTTAGCATAGCTTAGTTTGGAGGAGAAGGAAAGTTTTCCTTTGAAAACTTTTGTAAGAGATTGTTGTGTAACACTTTCATAATAGAAGATCTTTTCATTGATGGTGGAATTTTTCTTTGTTATGGATAGCTAGCAAGATTTCTTCATCTCGTTGAGTCCAAGTAGCGTAAAATAGTTTAAGAATAACATTTTCATTTCATGCAAGTGGATTTTAATTGTGGGTTTGTGGTGTTAATCAAAGCAACTTCTTTTCATTCCATACCACTAGCAGTTTGCTGACGGCAAGTTTGCCTTGCGTGGTCAACTGGAACATTTCATAAGCTTAACTTCAGTTGCAATTCATATCTTGGTATGCGTCGTCTTGACGGTGTCTTGGTGTCGAATTGTAGCTTGAAAATTTCTTGCTATCCCTTTGAAGATTGCACCAACTTTGTGTAAGTTGTCCAGCGTGAGGTGGAGCAGAGTTCGGTTGAAGCTGTTGAGATTGACCCCACGTCCCACCTTAGAGTAGAATATAGAATCTTCTTACCCTTACACTCATTTACTTTCCGTTCATCTTTGGTTAGTTTTAGGAAAACGTACTTATTGCTAAATCACTCGCATTATACAAATCCCTTCCAATCATCCATCTATTGTTAAATGCAAGTATTCTGAACAATTGTGTAAGTCCCCTCATGAAAACAACAATTCAGAACCAACCAATTGAGGGTATTCTAAGTATTTCGGAACCTTGGAGTTGAACATGCGAACTTTCTGGCAATCTTAGCGCACGGAATACTTTGATCAAGAGAGAATGGAGGAGCCTTTGGACAACTTTGTTCTGCTGATTGGTGCGGTCACAAAAATCACATCAACACTAGGGAGATTCAATCAGTTAATGGTAGATTGATTTGTAGTCTGAAGCCTGATATGATCGAGAAGTGTTTTTCCATTCCCCCATGGCTTGAAAGCGTTACTATCTCAAAGGGTGAATGTAAGAGGATATGGGAGATGCATAAGGAAAAATACAACAAGAAGATTGTACTGAAGTAAATGAAAGAAAAACATAAGACTCTACCAAGTCACACTTCCATGATGTCAGCAAAGTTTGAAAAAGCGGCCAATGAGGTCGAAGATTTCCTGAGATCTGTTGTAGATGCTAAAGATATTCTAGAAAAGCAGTGTTTTGCTATTGAGGGCATAGATGCACCAAACCGGGACACAATCTCTAATTTTCTAGCGGATGTGATCGAGCTTTAAAGCAGCTTTCTTCTTGAAGCTTTCTTCCCGCTTTCTTTCTATTCTTGGAATAATTCTTATCCATTCTTTGAGAAGAGAAAGAGATAAATGTAATAGTTGGCGTTTCCTGCTTTTTCTGCTTTCTTAGGTGTTAGATGTTATTTTCTTTCTAGATTTAGAAATAAAGCTTGCTTGCTGAGCAAGCCCTAGATTGTGAAAGCAAGGAGATTTTAGGGTTCCCTACTCCTCTGCTTGCCTATAAATAAGAGCCTTTGCTCATTAGTGTTCTTTAACGATTATTGTGATAGAAAATTGCTGAGTCTCTTTTAGCCAGCAAGTTGTTATTCAGTGTCAATTCACTTTGTGTTAGAACCATGCTAGTGATAACAAAACGCTAAGCCTATTGTGCCTTCTATTTGTTACTCAAGTGTTGTTCAATTGTTTTATGATAGCCAATTGTTGAGTCTCTTTTAGCCAACAAGAAGTTATTGTTATTGTTGTTCGTATTGTGTAAGAACAAGATTGCAAGCCTCTTTAGCTGCAATTTCTTGTTCCAGGCATGTTAGAAGTAAGTTTTGTTTTAGAAGTTTGAGTAATAAAATCATGAGCCTCCTTTGCCTTGATATAACATCTCAGATTTCCGTTATTTGTGTTCTACCTTTATGATCTTGAAGCTTATATTGAAGTGTGTAGATGTTTGTTGAGAAAAAGTTTATTGAAGTATTTTGTCAGAAATCAACCTTGTTCATTTCTAGTTTCTCTTGCTCTGCGTATTACTCGAGAAGTTAGAAATGTCTTTAGTTTAAGTTAGTCGTAGTTGAAAGTTCTTAAAGCGGAAAATCTCAGCTGCGGCGTTTGTGTTTAATAAACCTTGTGCTCTAAGCTGATCAAAACATAGGCAACTTAGTTCTTAGTTTACTTTCTTTCAACACCATTAGCAAGAGGGAGCTTCCCCTCCTAATTTGAAGAGCAGTTTTACTGTGCATAGCTGTCCGTTTCAAATATGCATTCTAGAGGTGCGAATTTAAACGCCAACAGTCTGTAATGTCCCCGTCTTTTGAATAGTCACCACTAAGTTATTTTAATTAATTAAATATTAAATTGTCCTAAAGTAATATTGTGGACGTTTATATTTAATTAATTAATTAATTCTAAAGTGACTTTATTAAATAAATGTGCTCAAATATTAAATAAAGTGACTTTACAATGTCAAAACATCTAAAAGTATGAAAGGCAAGTGGGGAAGGGAATTAATCATCTTGTGAAATTATTATCAGGAAGAATATTGGAGAGCAAATCTTTTCAAAAGACTCGAGGAGGAAAACCCTTGAGCAGGTGGATTAAATGAAAGCTCGATTCGTCTTCTCGGTGGATTCATCTCAAAATTCACATTTGGATTTCAAAGTAAGAAATTTGTGAAGTCTTCTTCGAAGACAAATTTCAAGTAGGTTGTGAAGTTTCAAGTTGATAAATGCACAAAGTTTCCAGGTCTACAAGGATATGTATATATAATGCAGATGAAGTTTAAACATAACAATGTTTGTATACAAAGTGATAGTAGTTTGGTGTGAATGAAAATATGCATTAAAAATGCCCAGGTATCGGTTTTGTTTAAAAAGGCAATCAATAAAGAAGTTTGGATAATTTTGATAATTAAACATTCTTAATTCTCACCTAATCAAGCTATCTTTAGATACACGGATTAGTATTAAGAGTGTTGGCTGGCATTGGAGACTCACTTCAATAATCCATTCATGAATCGGAAGCCAATGACCAAGGTGCACAATTAAGTGATAGAAATTGCGATTCAAGGATATGAGCGTCGCATGATGAGGATAGTCATCCTATCTCGACTTAGGAAGATAGGGTGGCAACATTAATCGCTGGATTGACCGTAGCAACCAATGGAATAGAAACAATGCTAGCATAAACAAGGCCTGAGCCTTTAATAAATATTCTTAAAATCCAAGAGTTACAAGTGTTGGATGTGAAAGGGTGATATATCTGCAGAAACAAACTGTTGGTAACCGTAGCTTAGAAGAGAAGCCGACTATTGGCAAGTAATAATATCTATATCTTGAATGGCCATAGGACCAAATTCAAGTTGAAACCCACTATGCCATTTTTATGTTGTATTAGGTTTTAAATCTGAAACTTTATTTCAGACCATTTTCATGAACTTGTACTTGATCACAAAGGAGTTGTATCTATAAATTCCAGTGTTACCCCAAGTTTCTGGGATAGGGACGGCGGGACGAGCCCCCAAGTTTTCGATTTTTCAGGCCAAATTTGGGGACAATAGGGGGACGGCTATATAAAATATAGAAAAAATTAAAATATGTAGGGAAACTTTAAATATTCATATGAAAACATGGATAAAGCATGCATATATACATTATAGAAACTTAGCATATAACATTTGTGTTAAGAATTCAATGTCAATACTCAATATGCATTTAGAATTCAAAATTCATTGTGAATATGCATGTGATATTAAACATAGTACACTGTTGTCGTCCCCTGGCCGTCCCCTGTCCCGGGGACGTTTCTGGGATGGGGACAGGTGGATTTAGACTAACACTGGTAAATCCTTTACCTGTAATGATTACATTGACTATAGTTGAAGGAAGCAAATACTAGTGCTAAGAAGGTTAGCATTTTTAATTTAAAACTTCTTGAACATTCAAGTTTGAAAATGTCATTACTAGATTGCAATACTTCTTTTATGTGTGTTATGAGAATCAATTAATAAATTTATACTTCATTTAGATAGTATATTCAAACACACTCATAGAAACAAGTAAATTCAGACTAAACAACAGTGCCATCAAATTGTTTGCCAAAATTCATGCACTTGGAAACATAATAAACTTGTGGAGTTTGGAAGAAATTAGAGTGGGAATTTTACAATGTCCCTTACAATGGTGATGCAGACCGATAAAACTCCCACACTACTTCTTGTAATGTTAGTGGCTCGCAAAAGAGGGGAAAACTAAACTCCACGACTTCCCCAATATTGAATCGCCTTAATTCTCCACTTCTTTGACCCTTTTGACTGCTGCGATCGAAGTTCTTAGTGCCATGTTGGATAGTAGGAAGCTTTAAAATCTTCCTTAATGCCTCAACTTCACTCCATAACCTTCACTCTTTGGTATGGCCTCATTAGGGAACTGTAATATGTACGGCTACCAAAGAACTGGAATTGTATGGCTGGTTGAGCACAGATATAAATAAATATATTATATTCAGATTATTTCCTTTTGCAATACTTCACTTCAATCCATTCTATAAATATTGCCTAATCACAATCGAAAGATAAATCCTTATTCGATTCAAAGAAATAATAAATTTTCGTTTGCCTGCAAACCTCCAAAAAATTATAAAAACTTCAATTGTTCAATTCCACATCCAATCAGCTCGGGATGATATCTCACCACCAAAACTGATTTCCCGTAGGGTTTTTGTCCTAACTGTGCATAGCTGTCTGTTTCTAATCCGCATTCCAGAGGTGCGAATTGAAATGCCAATAGAGAACCAACAAGCTTTAAGGCCATAAACAAATACAATGATAGTTATGAATTTCCTTAACTCACGCTCATCATATTGACAACATTTCTAGGACAAAACATTAATAGCACATTGGTAAGGTTGAGGTGGAAACTCAAATTCATAGCATCTCTATTTCTTCAACTTCAACAATAGCTATTCACACCATTTGAAAGTAGAAGTAATGGATACCAACGGGAGATTAATTTGAAATCAACACCAAATAGCTTTTCTTGGGGGAGTTTTTATCTTAGATTAAAGAGAACCTTCAAAACCAAAATTGGTGTTATTATATATGTTATTCAGTGGCTATTGTGAGATGAGTTTTTGACTACAAACCACCAATATAAGGTTAACTCTAACATTGTATTAATGGTCATTGGCATGCTTTTGGATTTGGGGGAAGACAAGGTAAAAATCTGGCTACTCGCCAATAGGGTCCTCAAGAAACATACTAGGTAGTCTCAACATGGTTTTACAGGAGGTTGTAATAGGTGCTAGATTGCCCCCAATAGAAGGATCACAAGGAATGTAGAGAGGCAAAATAGTGGGTCCATGTAATGTTCCCTTTGCAGTTTTAATTCTTGTAGGCTAATTGGGATTTAAAAGGAGAATAATTAATAAATTAAATTAAGTTGTCTAAATTTCAGACAATTTACATTTAATTAATTATTTTTATAAAGTTGAAAAATTAAAATTAAAAAAGTGACTTTTATGGGGCCCAAAATATAAAGTTAAATTAGTCACTTTAGGCAGAAAATTAGAAGGTTATAGACAATAATATTTTATTATTTTTGGGAAGTGTATAAAAAGGAGAATTGAGAAGGGGAAGTTCATTTTTGGCATTTCATTTTGTAAAACCCCAACTTTAGAAGTGAGCCAATTTATAGGTGGATTCATATAGAATTCATAGGTGTGTAATATTTGGAGATTGAGGAGATTTGTATCTAGGTATTGAAATAATATTTTCTGCAGTTTGTGGCCATGCTTGGAGAGTGAGTTTGAAAATTATTTCTGATATTATTTGCAAGAAAATTTTAATAGATTATTTGTGAAGAGAGTCTTGAAATTGGTTATCAGCTGACTGTACAAACTGAAACAAGAGTATGGAGTTCATGGAAGATTTGAGGCAGGTCAATGAAGATATTGTGAAGATTTCCTCATGTGCAGGCCGCCATAGTCCAGCAGGGGGCATGAGACCAAGGAGGAGTTAGTAGGAGCCATAGCTATTTTTCTAAGGGTTTAAACCCCTATACAACCTGTCACCACCCTTACTTTTGGAAATATCCACTAAAAAACTCCTGGCTGCAGCACTTCATTTCCTGACCTTTGCACATAAACAAGGACATGAGGGTGAAAAGAAGTCATAAAGGAAGCCGCTTTTGTTTATATAGGGAATTCAGGAACCCTATACTTCAAATGCAGTCTATGTGAATGATTATTACTTGTATATTGGGTGCCATTGCTTGCCAAAGACAACTCGAGAGTCATTTCAGGTCTGCAGCGATTACAACAGTTTGGTTGACTGTAGCAGCAACAGTGGAAGAATTGGTCTGGAAGAGGGATTAATCAATCCATTTGTTGGCAACAGCAAGCAACAATAATCATTGTATGATTTCTCCATTTAGAGTTCAAATTACTCTCTATTAATCTGTAGATGTAAATAATTGTAATGCTGTAATAGATTATATGTGCAACTTATGCTAGTAACCTGTTGAATGAAACATATATATGTGATTTATTTCAGTTTGATCAATATATGCATTTTGTCAAACATTTAAAAATTTCACCACAAGTTTAGAATCTTCTAGTACTGGCATTCCATCAAACATTTGTAAAAATCCAAAACAAATTAGTTCAGCACTTTACAGTCCATGGTGACCCTTTGTCATTTCTACCTTCATGTAGAATAAACCTAAGTGCAGGATGAAAGCAGTGAAGTGGCCATGTTTCTCAAGCAAGTCATGGGCATCGAAGAGTCAAAAGGGATTCACTGGAGGTTTGCACTAGTAAGCAATGACTCAAAGGAGGAAGGTGATCGATTGTGGTAGTGTTAATGGTTTGTTTGTTTTGTTGCCTATTTCACACACATAAGCTTTAATGTATTTATTATTCTTTTTAAAATTATATATTTTACGTTTTGTAGTTCTTCCAAGCATTTTTATAACTATTAGTCCAATGACATAGGGAAAGCAAAAGATCTTCAATTTCTCAATTTATAACTATTTCAGCAACGTCCATGCTGATTTTTGTACTTGTTTTACTAAGTTACCAGGTTCTCCTGTTTTGCTCCCCATGCTCGCTCCAGGAGCGTTTGGGAGTGAGAGTGTGCTGGGGAGCGCCCAGGCATCCCCAGGTTCCCTGTGGATTCACTAGGAGCGGACCCACAGGAAACACGGGGGTGCATAGGCACTCCCAAACACAAGTCCATGAACAAATAAACAACAAATAGCAAGAAATTTTCATTGTTCAAAGAAAGAGGACAATCTGCAACAGAAAATGGAATTGAGGCTGTTACAGTAGCACTCAGAAGAACATCACTGGAGGGTGAAAGTGTAGAGACAGGCCATGAGAATGATAAAAATACTCACCCAAAACTCAAGAAATTGGTCTTGATTGAGACTGATTGGTACTAATATGGAAGTTGAACTATGTTACCATCTGAAGTGAGGCAGACATGGCAGATGTCAAAATTTCAGAAAAAATATGTAAGAAGTGGCTGAAGTTGGCGTTTGATACCGACATAACAAGCATACAATCGAAGATACTCAACAATGCATGAAGGCACTCGCAAATGAAAAAATGTGGTGATTACTTAAAAAACCAATGTACACTCTTCATAGCATTTGTTAAATAGTATCACATCCCCATAGGAGACCATTTTCACATTGTACATTGCATGGGGCATAAAATAAATAAATAAATTAGAGAAGAGATACAACCTGATACAACCTGCAAGGTTATTGAAGAAGGTATGTACATCCATAAATGCAAAATTTAACTAGATTGACAACCATTTAATGAGAAATGGCATGGAAGGAAAAGGGGGTTGACAAGCCATTAAGACTTGTCAAGAATGAATACGTACTATCAAATGTATATACAATTCTGTATATTTTATTTGTTTTTGGCACATATATAATATTTATATAGCTATACCCAAACATACCGTACCCAAGGGAAAAAAATTGTCATACCGGCATACCCGTATTCGATCCCGTACTAGAACCGGCAACTTAGTTTTTTAATTCTAATGTTAATAGAAAGGGCACAACCCTATGTATACAATTCATGGACGAAAAATAAATAAATAAGTATATATAGTATTAAACATATTACTTAATATATGCATTTAATGGCATAGAATGTTGGTATTGTGGTGCTGCTCATATAGTGGTCACCCGGAGTCAAGCTCCCACTTTTGATGGTGATTGGAGCCCCCATTATGCTTCAAAGAGATCGAGGGACCTGTTGGTGCGTGTTTTATGACACAACAAACATTTTAGAACAAAGTGTCACAGACGCTCTATTCTCTCTTGAAAAACTACCTCCTATGCTAAGATTGCAAGGTCATAGGGTAATTCCAATGTTTAAGATGAATGCTGATAGGCTCTGTGGTATGGATGTGATTTGCTGTGGGCACAATTAAGATTTTGCAAGCTATTCGGAAAAGCGGAGACATAAATGCAGTATCATTTTGGGTTTTTGATTTTATAAAAAAAGGTGAAAAAAGATCAAGGGTTTTAGAGATCCTATGCTATTCCTAAGAAATCAAGAGAAGACGAGGATTAAATGAAACCAACTAAACAATACTCTATTTCGCCACGTTAAACGACAACTACGCAGAGCAAGTGCAATCTTCTAGGAATGTGCTCATGATTTTCACGTAATGAATGATTACCATCAAATTGAACAACAATTATTCAAACAGAAGTTAAGCATCCATGATAAAGCTCAGTCTAACTTTGCACATTGAGTGAAATCATCCACTCAAAGAAAGTATGAGCTCAGTTTCACCAATCTCCGTTATCAATCTATCATTCTTCTAACAGACATTTTAACTCAAATTTACTAAGAGAGAAAGAAAATATGCGACCATGCAACTATTCGACAATCAAGTATTCAAGGCACCTCATGCATTTGAGCTTCATTATCAAAGTAGTGTTTTCACAACAATCTCATAAAAACTCTCTCTTTATTTCTACAATCTAACTATCTGCTCTAACTTCTTAATCTCCAATCTCTAATCTCTAATGCTCTAATTATCTCTAATCCTTCTAATGAATATCTAATTTCTAATGAATATGAGAGAGTGAGGGGGGGGGGGGGGTTTATATAGTTTTTCAGAATTACAATGAATGGCCGAGATTGATTCAAGATCAAAGGCCCAGATTAAACAGAACTAAACCCTAATTAGGGTTTCTAAAACCTCAATCAGTTAACTAAAGAGAACTCTAGACATCTGGAGTGGCATCCTTATCCGCTTGTGCAGCCTCACGTTCGGCGAACCTGGACACGATCGAGCCGACCTCTTCCATGGCAATGTCGGGCAGCACGCTGACATTGTACTCCAGCAAATCCAAGCTCTCAACACACTCTGCAAAAATAGTCGCCCATCCTGGTTCCTGCAGCAAGAAAGAACTTCTGATGGCCATGAAGTCGAATACTTTGGTGAAGCTTTCTTTCATGATTGGCCCGGTGGTGGAGAAAATTTTCTGTACTTGCTCTCTTAAATTCTTTGGCCACAAGTGTTTCCTTCGGACAACATCTTTGTCGAGCATATCAGCAGCCATTTCATAAATTTTACTCTGAATTTCTTTTACTTGTTCTTTGACTCTGCCACCATCCCGCTTCACCTTTTCGAGGACTCCTCTTCTTGGGATCAGAGCATAATACCATCCATTGAAATCATACGCAGCTCCGACTTCAATAACCTTGTCTTCAATCAACCTTGGCTTCGAGATGCCCTTCAATTCTCGGATACATGGGATGATCCTGCTTTGAATATCTTTGAGACTACTTCATGATTCTGCAAGGTCTGCAACTCGCGATAGCATAAAGGAAGCCTGCTCATTTACTTGCGCCAACTTTTCTGCAAATACCAACGCCTCTTCTTTCCTTCCAGCCATCCAACCCTTAGCCTCCCTCGCCGTAGTCAGCTCTTCTTCAAAATTTGCACCTGGCTCTTGTGAAGAGTTAGGAGGTGGAAGCGCTGCCTGGTCACCTTCATTTAGTGGCTTGGTCAAGTGCTGGATGTAATCTTTTAGGCGCTGAATTTCTTTTTTATACTCTTTCTTCTTGGCAACTTCTTTTTCTAACCTGGACTTGATGGTAGCCACGGAATTGTCCAAGTCCTCAACCTCTTGCCCTTTTGTTGTAGGACCCATGTCGATGGTCGTGATAGCATATTCATCAGGAGCAATTTCATCTTGGAACTTATCGGCTGTAGGTATTGCAATTTGCACTGTACGATTGCCAGCCTCATCTCTCTGGATGGTGGAAAATTTCTTGGCCTTCTTCCTTGGGGCAGTTTGCTCTAATCTCGCCAAAAAATCTGTCATTGTCCTCCTCAGGAACCTCTACTGGCGCCTTTCTTTTCAATCTTTCTTTCAGCCACTCTGGGATTGTTGGCTGTTCAATTCCGTCCTCCTATTGACCTTGGACGTCTTGTATATCCTGAACTCCCTGTTCTTTCTGAATCTCCGGCATATTTTGAACTTCTTGGACCAATTGCATACCCTGGATTTCTTGGACGGATGGGTCATCTTGGATTCCTTTGAGGGCGGAAATCATCCTTCCTCGAATTCTCCATCCATGATGTCTGTATCATTATCTGATTCTAGGATTTCTGTGCTTGCTGGAGAAGGTTGATCATTGTCTTCTACTTGTATCGGCTCCACATTTTCGACTGGAGAAGGGATATTAGCATTTTCCAAAGATTCTCTATCCATGGCGAGTATTTCTTCTATGTTTCTGGAAGTGGCCGACTGAAGAGGTTTAGACTAGTGCTTCTTTCGAGAAGGCCCTTCATCTACCATTTTATCCTTGTCTTGTCTGTTGACGTGGTTTTTGTGACCGCACCAAACAGCAGAACAAAATAGTCCGAAGGCTACTCCATTCTCTCTTGATCAAAGTATTCCGTGTGCTAAGATTGCGAGATAGATCACACGTTCAACTCCAAGGTTCCGAAATACTTGGAACACCCTCAGTTGGTTGATGTGTATTGCTGTGTTCTTACGAGGGGACTTACACAATTGTTCAGGATTCTTGCAGTTAACAGTCGGTGTATGCTTTGAAGGGGTTCTTGCGTGTATGATTTGGCAGTATAGTTCGTTTTCTTAAAGCTAATCAGAAATGTGCGGAAAGTAAAGGAGTGTAAGGCCTAAGAAACTTATATCCTATTCTAAATGCAGGACGTATGGAGCTCAATTTTGGTAGACTTCAACCGAATTTCACCTAGCCTCACGTCGGACAGCGTCAGTAAAATTGGTGCAATCTTCAAAGGGGATAGCAAAAGATGTTCAGATTATAATTTAGCATACATACACCATCAAAACGACGCATATAAGTATACAAATCACAATCGAAGTTTAAACTCAAAATAATTTCCAGTCGACCACGCAAGGCAAACTTATCATCAACAAGCCGCTAGTGGTATGGAATGAAAGAAGCTACCTCAACAAAACGCCACACATCAAAGTAAACTACTTGTATGAAAATTAAGCTACTTGGATTCGAAAGGAAGAAGGGACCTTGCTAGCTATTCATGAGAAGACGAATTCCACCATCAATGAAAAGATCTATTATCATGAAAAGTGTTACACAACAATCTCCACAAAAGTTTTCAAAGGGAAAACTTTCTTTCTTCTCCAATATGCAAAATGTCTACAATGCTCTACTCTCTAGCTCTAGCTCTAATGCTAATGTCCAACCTCCTCTAATTTCTAATGTCTAATGAATTACAAATGAGGGGGACTCCCCCTTTTATAGATAGCCCAGTCCCAAAAGACGGCTAGGGTTACAATCAATAGAGTGGCTAAGATCGTGCCACCTTAGCCCTAACCCTAAAAACTACCAGAATGGGGAGTGGTACATTAAATGAATCAAAGATTCCCACTCACTCCCAAAAATAGTAAAGGCAATAAATGTCCACAATCAGTCTTCTAGAAGATCCTCGTCCAGCAGTGCATTCCCATTATCCTTCTCTCTAGCTGCAAACTCAACAAATCTGCCAAGTACAGCTTCAACTTCCTGAACTGAAATGGGTGGAACACAATCTAGCTGAAACTCTAACACCGTGACTGAATGTTCATGCCTTGTACAAGATTTTCTCCAAGTAGCCAAGGAATCCTGCGTGCTCTGAATCAAATTGGAGAAAGTAGGAGTGTTCTCGAAATCATCCTGTACGAAGGTCTTAACATCTGAAAAGAAAGGCACCAACCTACCCCTCAAATTATCAATGTTTACCTCATCTGGATTCAACCGCCTAGCAAATATGGCCTCAAAAGTATTCTGAACTCCATCAATAATATTGGCCATAGCCTTATGTATCCTGGCTGAATCCGCCTGTGCAGCGTCGAAGAAACCACGTCCCGTGATCGCTGAAGAATACCATTTGGAAAAGTCGTTCCTGTCATTATCCTGAATGACACCTCCATCAATCAGCAATCGCAACGGAACATGCCTCAATGCCTCAAGACGCTGAATTACCTTACTCTGATAAATAGAAGCATCACCCCAAGCATGATCAACTGCCTCCATCCATGCCAAAATACTAGAGGCTGCTGAAAAGCAAAAGCAAGGTCCTCCATAAACTTCTCCGTCTCGGCACGAACCCCTGTGACCCACTTATCTGCCTCCTGTGCCATTTTTCCTAACTCCATCAAGCCACTGATTGACTCTCTAGGTATCTCTACTGGAGGCTCTATCATTGGAATCTCCTGCCCTCGAGAACGAGACAACTGCTGTACATATCCAATTAAAGCCTTGTGTTCTCTTTTCAATCTCTTATACTTCCCTTCCTTCTTGAATAACCTATCTTTGAGGGCGAGGTAGGAGCTATCACACTCCTCTACAATCTGTGCGCCAGTGGGGCGTCCCAAATCCAAAGTCATGACCACATAATTCTCAGGCACTGCTTCATTTTCGGTCACAATCAACTTGAGGCACGGCAACGTGAAGGGTGCGAGAGCCATCCCCTTCAGTGGAGATTTTCGAAAATTTTCTTGCTTTCTTCTTCTGTGGAGGTGCACTGATCCTGTTCAAAAATTCTTCCATCTCAACTGCTGGATCAATCTCCTCACTGGGGCTTCTTCTCATTCTATCCTTAAGCCAATCAGGCACATCGTATTGTATATCAAAGGAGGGTTGTTCTCGTGCCTCTACCTCTCTAACTTGCTCAACTTCTACATCATTCTGGCGAGGCTCATCGTCCTCAAGTGGCTGGGTGTCTCCTGAAACTATATCATCATCATCATTCATAGCCGCCTCTAACTCCTGCTGAAATTGAGGGTCAGTAATAGTCCCCTCATCATCCTGCTGATTAGCCCTAATAGGTGCGTTGACGCTCTGGCCAACCGACTCTCTCCGTGGAGGCTGAATATTATCCTGTACTACTTGCACCTGATTCAATGCATTCCTCGATCAGCAAATAAAGAAACCTCCTGTATACTTGGAGAACGTGTCTCCAATGGCGTGGGCGTTTCAACTGCAACTCGTGGAGGTTCTGGCTGAGCAGGCTCCTGTCGAACTAGCTCTTTCTTTCTGGATTCTGGACCTCATGTGATCTGTTTCTTTCTGCCAGTGGTGGGTGTCTTGTGATCTCCCATCAAATTGTAAGTCAAAGCAATTGACCTACTTTTCAACCTACTCACTCGCCTATCAACCCATGCCCTAGTGAATGTCAGGACCGGGATAGAAAGTGTGTCCAAATCTGCAACCTCAGGTTCTGACCAATCTGGGAGCGGAAGTGGAGTATCTCTCACTGCTGCATAGTCCGGATGCACAACATCCATATCCTCGTTCACCTGGTCTGGAACCGGCACAACTTCACACTCCCTGATCAAAGTAATCGGCAACCGAGAGAACATCCTTTTCCTTACTTCAATCTCATCCGATGCATCAGCCCAGTAATCCTCAATATTTGCTTTATGTTTAAACTCCTCTAACAGTACCCATTTGATGTTATCATGTGGATCGTAGTGCTGTCGGCTGGTGTGATATGAGAAATGATAAAATTGAAGTTCACTCTCAGCTTCTCTAGCTGCCTGTATTGAGGGACACACCTCATCCGAGTTGCCCATGACAATTGGGAATTCAATACCTCCCTTCTTCTTTTTCTTCTGAATCTTATCATAGGCGAGCAATTGCCTAGATATTTCTAGCATTAAAATTATGTCTGTTGGGTACTTAGGCAGCCTATATGGGTACGATGAAAAACCTTGCAGCCTAATATAAGAAAACCTTGGAAACTGTATGAACCAGCACCCATACCTTTCAATCAACTCTTGGGCCTCCCTCGAGATTCTGTGATGTAATCGCTCCTGAAGCAATCTCGTGATATGCATGGTGAAGGCATCGTTGACACGCTTGTAATGAGTAGTGCTCGCCAAATGCAACTGTGGACAAGCATCATATATCTTGAATTGGTGGGAGCCACAACCAACAGGCTCTTTGTAGGAAATCCCTCTGTACTTCGTCATATGTGCCAACATATAAATGATGTAAGAGCTCATGTAAAATGTCTTCGTTCTTCTCAGGCTCAGGAGCTGCTCATGCAAATTATCACTGATCATCTCGGCCCAATTGACGTAATCTTTCCCTTCCAGCACGAGGTTGATGTAGTAAAACATCCATGGCTCAAAAATAAATGACTGTGCACAACCACCAACCCTGCTCAACATCATGATGAGATCACAATATTCTTGCTTCAAGTCCTCCGCTATGATTTGCTTCGGCAGCTTCGTACGAGAAGGCTTGGGAGTGCTCATCCAGTGAGTGTTGATTGTCTCCATGCATCTTTCGAATGCCGAAGCATACATCCGTTCAACTTGTTCTTTGGACTTGTAAACCATGTTTCTGTGCACTGGGATCCCGAAAGCTTCACCAATGGCAGCAGGAGTGAGATTGGCTAGTACTTGGCCATCTGGTGACATGATCGACCGGTATTCCTTCTTGTAGCAATTGGCACACTCCATCATCAGCTCCGAACATTGAATGGCTGGCGGAAAACCAGCAGCTGCATATAACCCGCTTCGAACAATATTGTGCGAAGTAGTCGAAGGCCGATGACTTCCAATTCCCAACATTCTGTTTTTGAAGGTCTCCAGGTTGACGGAGCCCAAGTTGGTGTCTGTCAGCTTGCCCAACTTTGAAATAAACTTTGACTCCGGCATGAATGTCTTACTCAGCTTCTTGATCACAGCCTGCCTGGATGCACCATTGTCTTTGCCAGTCGCCCTTGCCTTAGCCATCTGCAAATAATAAACATTCATCAGCAATTTAATTTATAAAATAAGTAAGACATTGTGTAGGGGCTGCAGTCAACTTCTAGAAGCTGCAATAACTTTTCTTATTTGCAAACCTCAGCTTCTTCTCCAATAAAATCGAACTTCAACACTTAGAAAAGGTTTCTAAGTAGACTTCAGTGACTTCACTACTCCTCGGCAACTCCAATCAGCAACCAGCAAGTTCGTACCTTTTAAATTCTCAGCAATTTCACCTCAAGGCGTCCTTCCTAGCACTGGCAACTTCAATCTTCAGCAACAAATCAAACTTCAGCCACAATCAGCAAGTGCGCATTAACTTCAGCAAATTCGAATGCAGCTCCAAGAGTGGAAATCGATCCCCAGCAGCAAATTCAAGCTTCAGCCTTCAGCAACTCACCAGTCTTCAACAAAATTTCGAATCTCAAGCTTTAGCAACACTCAGTCTTCAGCAACTCACTTAGAGCAAGTCGACTTCTTCAACTTGTGAGAAACAAGTGAGACTTCTCAATTTTATAGCCCAAAATCGAATTCTAGAAGGAGCCAATTTTAGCCAGTACATTTAATTTCCACTACTCCACTTCAAAAATTCAAATTCTTCCTCTCTGGTATTTCTGACACTTGTCTCTCGACGTCAGGAATCTTGTTCTTCTAGAAGTTAGACTTTGACTGGCATCTTTGAATTTATTTTCGAAAAATTTAATTTAAATTCATCCTTTTAATTCACCAGCCGGAGATCCATCACTTGAATTCGAATTTAACTTTTCCTTAGCTCTGGAAAATTCATCACTGAAGAATTCAATCAAAATCATCTAGGCAACCCACTTTGAATTCGTTGTCCGGAGAAATTCATCTTGAAAACACATTTTATTCAAATTTGCCTTAGAAGATTTTAAAATTTCCCTTAGGAAAATTCACAATTTGAGCACTGATTAAATTCTTCACTGAAAAAGTGTTGGCGGAGTGCAGAAGACATAGAAATCCATCTATCATCGCGAATGTTCAGTACCCAGAAGAGAATTTTCTTCAGAATGCTTCAAATCCATGGGTACCCAACGAACGGGTTCATTTAATTTTTAAATTTTGAACCTTAGAAAATATTATTCTGTCAAATTAAATCCATTCTTTGCCCGTGATCATCCTGTGTTGCTCCAACTTGAGAAATTTGGATTCATCCTGCATTATCATCATTCTCTGACTTCATTGCTGAGAAATTTGCCGGTGTTCCACGAAGGAAAATTTCACCACCTTGAGCTCTAGGCGTATTTGCCTTAGGAAATTTTAAATCATCTCTTTGCCTTGGAAATTTTTCATCTTAAAATTTTTATTCAATTTTGCTCATCCTTGCCTGGGAGAAAAACATCAACTCTGTTTGAAAAATCTTCGTGGGGGTGCTTAGCATATTTTATTTCCCACTCACCACTCTTCATTTTACTTCACACTTGAAAAATATTTTATTTGAAGCTCAAACGCCTTAGCAATATTTATTTATTTATTTTATTTTTCACTCAACACTTTAGGCGTATATCATGTGTGAAGAAGGATATTCATCCTTGCCTTTTGAAAAAATTTCATCACCCAGTAAGTTGCTTCACTTCACATTTCATTTCACACTCTAGGCGCATAACATACTTGGAAGAATTTAAAATCACGCCTTAGCATTTTATTTCCACCCTTCGGCAATATTTTCTAACACTTACAACACTCATCACCTTAGGCGCATTTAGGACTTGTAGAAGGATATTTAACTTCACTACGCCTTGGAGTATACTTTCAACACCTACCACCTTGGGTGCATATAACACTTGAGGAGGAAATTCAAAATCACGCCTTGCATTTACCTTCCTTTCACCATGCCTTGAAGTATTTTTAATCACCTTTCACCTCATTTACCACCTTCATTTACTTTTACCATCCTAACTTGGGCGCATTTGAGCTGGGCAAGAGGATGACTCCTCAACTTCCATTTTTTGTCTTCACATGCTTTGTTTTGGGCGCATTTTCATGTAGGTGAGGGATAAAAACTTTGACTTGTTGACTTGCTTCCATCTTGGGCGCATTTTCATGTAGGTGAAGGATGAAACTTATAACCACGCCTTGGAGTGACTCTTCACCTTCCTCATTTCGTCTTTACATGCATGCTTTTGGGTGCATTTCCATCTAGGAGGAGGATGAATTTGTTTTACTTCTTTGACTCACTTCTCCTTTGGGCGCATTTTACCCCCTGAAGAGGATGGGCGCATTTTGAGGGTGGAGGAGGATATTCACACTTAGAAAAATTTTCAACTTCCCCTCTTCAAGGTGGGCGCATTTTGCTATGTCTACAGGATGAAAATCGTTGACTTTTCTTTGACTTTTGCACTTTGGGCGCATTTTGGCCTAGGTGAAGGACGAGCTTCATACTTAGAATTCTTTCATGCCTCCATCAACTGGGCGCATTTTGCCATGTCTACTGGATGAAGTTCCAGACTTAGAATTTTTTCTCGTTTTTCGCCAGTATTTCATGCCCTGCTATTTATAGTAAGCCCTCTGATTTTGCATTTCTGAAGCTCGGAACGACTTGAAATTTTGCACACTGCATCCTCATGACCTTGTTACCCTGTCGACACTGCCATTTTTAGTCACCCTGCTATTTTTAGCCCATTTCTGAGGATGATTTACTATAAATAGCCAATGCTTGCCGATAGCTCCACTGCTCCGATTATCTTGAAATTTGAATGGCTCCTCACGCATGTGACTTGCATGCGATATCAACTCATGCGCTTGACTTGCTATTTTTACCCTGTTTCCAAATTGACTTACTATAAATAGTAAGTGCTCGTTTGACGAAATTTCACCAGAATAGCTTGAAGGATCGATCCGCGGTGGTTTACACCGGTTTTCGAAAATTTTGACTTTCAACCCCTCTTTTCAGGTCCAGTTGGAAACCCTAATTTGCTCTGCATGCGTATCAAATGATCTTGTTTTCTTTTTTTGTTGCTTGCGATGTGATTTGCTGGGGGCGGCCGAGGACACCGCTAAAAATAGTAGTAATTTCCTTGCGGGTGATTATCTTCATTTGCATGTCACACCATCGCGAAGCTCTCGAAAAACCCATCAGAATCATCCGGCATGCAAAGAAACCCGACATGCAAACCCTAAAAATAGCCTCTGAAGGCTGAACTCGAAAGTTATCGTCTCATTTTGCATGTTACATCGCGAAGGTCTCGAAAAACCAGAAGGAATATCCAGACATGCAAAGAAAAACTCGCATCTGAACCCGAAATTTGTGGCGGTGGACGCTAAAAATAGAAAGTTGTCTGTTTTCGCTCAAATTTTGCGCATGAGCAGTCGATGTGCTCTGAATGCAGTGTGATTGTCGGAATCTCAAAAAGGCTGACGAATTGCCTGTAATTGCACACTTACTAAAAATAGTAAGTACCTCAGAATCTGATGAAAACTTGCTGAGAGCCTGCTGGAAACATGCTGACAACAATACTAAGCTCAATTTTCAATTTATTCACTTTGTTCGACCTTGGACTGACCAGGAAAGATGAAACCCTAATTTTCAGACTTGGCCAAATCTTCATGTTTAAGCTCAATGACGGGCGCAACCCTCGAAAGGCAGACATTAGAAAAGAGACAGAGAGAGAGAGAGAGAGAGAGAAAACCCAAGCCAAAAGACCAGAATGGGGCAAAAATTAGGGGGTCCCCATTTTGAATGGGGCGATGTGTGAAAAGGTCACAACACTGTCTTGTAGATTTATCAACTTCTTTCCTCTTTCTTGAGTTGGTAGCATTTGTTGGTCCATCTCCACGAGATGCACCGGCGTTTGAAGAACAGGACTCTGTATCGCCCATCAATTCATAGGTGAATTGCACATTTCTTTGTCTTAGGACTTCTACCTGCCGATCTATCCACCACTGAGAGTACTTGAAAACAGGTCGCATGAGTGTCGTTAGGTCACCCATCTCAGGCTCGAACCATCTTATAGGGGGAAGTGGCTCGTTCTCATTGAAGCCTGGCTGCAAATAGATTCCATCATCCTGTAGTTGATCGGGTATTTTGAAGAGCTCTGTTGCCCTTATCATGCTTAATGGCAATCTTGACCACAACCTTCTTCTTACGTCATATTCATCTGCTGCGTTGGCCCAAAAGTCCTCTAAGTCAACTCGATGCTTGTACCTCTCTTCGTCCACAGTTCTGATGTGATGGAGCGGATCAAAGTTGTTCCTGGATTTGTATGATATGAATGGATATTGTTGAATTTCCAGTCGAGCAGCCTCTGCTGCTTGTGCCGTCGGACATGACTCCTCCATATTGCTGATGAAAAAGGGAAAGGTGACAGCCGCTTTCTGCTTGGGTCTTTGAATATTCTGATACGCCTCTAATTGCCTTAGCACTTCCAGCAAAACCATCTTGTTGGTCGGATAGATAGGAAGTCTGTAAGGATTTCCTGAGAATCCTTGGATTCTGATGTAGGTGAACTTAGGATACTGAATGAACCAGAATCCATACCGACTGATTAAGCTCTTGGCCTCATGTGAGAGTCTTTGGTGCGTTCTGCCTTGAAGAAGCCGGGTGATGTACATCAAGAAGGCGTCATGAACTCGTCGGAAATGAGACTTCTCTTTCAATTGCAGCTGTGGATAACAATTGTAAACTTTGAATTGCCCTTGGCCATTGCCAACCACGCCTTTGCAGGTCAGGCCAGGATACTTGTAATATCTTGCAAGTGAATATACGATGTATGAGCTCATGTGAAAAGTTTTGGTCTCCTCAAAGTTGACTAACTGCTCGTGCAGGCTATCACTAATCATTCTGGACCAATTGAACATTTTGACCCCAGTGATTATCTCATCAATAAAATAGTACATCCAATTTTCGAAAGGAGCACCGTGGGCACTGCCTACTATTCTGTTTAGTAGCAAAACGATGTCACCATATTCCTCTTTGAAGTGGGTTCTGATCAATTTCTTTGGCATCTTGCTTGCAGTAGGCTTAGGTTTTAGTAACCAATTCTTGTTTATGTTGGATGCACAGAGATCATGCTGGCTTTGATAGAGCTTGAGTGCATCTTCCTTGGCGCGGTAGGATGTTCGATTGTACACTGGAATTCCAAAGGTTTCTTGGATTGCTGGCTCGGACAAGTAGGCAAGGACTCTTCCGTCAGGAGCTTCTATCTGTCTGTCTCGTGCATTGTAGTGTAGCGCGCATTCTACCATCAGTTCTGGACATTCTTTAGCTGGTGGAAATCCAGCTGCGTGGACGATTCCATTGCGCATCATCCTCATGGCAATTGGTGAAGGCAGACGTCCATCAGTCTCGTACATTCTTTTTCTGAAGTCTTCAAGGTCAACGTGGCCAAGATCGGTGTCCACAACGTGCTCCCACTTGGACTTGATTTTCGACTGTGTTTGCACACCTTTACTGGCGAATTTCATCTTCACTGCTTTGAAAATAGATCTGCAAAAAGAAACAAAGAGAATAATTAGAATTCGAAATTTATATCGGTTCGAAAGACATTCCAGCTAGCTATCAATTTAAACTTCGTGAAAAGTCAAGCTGGAAAGAAAATAAACGATGGAGTTTCATGCCAAAGTGAAGTGGGCAAAGTAAATCTGCCTGTGACTTCTGGAGAAGCGATCACAATCACAATGCAAGCTGATAAAATTCTATCTCTCTTACTTTGCTGCAAATTTCTTCAACAAGTTTCTTCTCACACCTTCTTCAAAAATCGAATGATTGCACAAATGAGAAGTGAAATCACTTATAGAGGTGAGAAGATCGATCTTTTTAGCAAATTTGCAATGTTTCCTTCGAATTGAGTTTAAACTCATCTTTCACTTTGCTTCCGGATGGCAAGTTCTATCTTCAATGCTCTTGTCCGAGAAAGTTTCCAATTTCATCGCCAGTCCAACAAAACTCTTTGTCTTTCTTTCCGATTTCGAATTTTTCAAGGCTTATCCTTTGGGTTTGAAAAATGAATAATTAAAATAATTATTCCATGTATTATTTCCAACCCATTCGTTTTTATGGCGAATTATTTTTTATTTTCGAAAATTTCCTCATCAATGCCTTAGATAAATTTTCATTTTTTCCAATTTTCTTGCCAAAATCTCTATCATCCAATTTCATTTGGCCATGATTTTTAATCGTTTTTCCAAAATTATTTGGCCATGTCCAACTTTATTTGGCCATAAATATTTTTCATCCAACATTTCTCTAGCCACGTCCAACTTTACTTGGCCATAAATCTCCTTGTCCAAAATTATTTTGCCATGTCCAATTTTATTTGGCCATATTCTCTTGATTTTTTCCACAATTTAGCTAGCCATGGCGAAAATTTTCTCTAAACACTTGGGCTAATTTTCTAAGTGCCATGCATATTTTCATTTTCCAAAGGTTCACACTTAGGCAAAATTTTAATTTTTTATCACCCCTCAGCATGGCGGACTTTAGCTATGTTTAGGCCATTTCACCCTTTGACTTGGAGCGGACTTTACTAGTTGGCTTGCCATTTATCATTATGGTGGGCGGACTTGGTAACTTGGCTTGCCACTTTGGAGGGCGGACTTTCCTCATTTTGTTGCCATCTAACACTTAACCAAGGGCGGACTTCATGCATTTTGATGCCACTTAATCTTTAGACATGGGCGGACTTGATGAAATGTTTAGCCATTTCACTTTTTGGCTGGGCGGACTTAGTCAATTCCTTTGCCATTCATGGGGCGGACTTTGGCTCTTGTTTGTCCATTGCCAATCTTTACCCAGCCACACAAGGGCGGACTTCATCATATGGCCAACCATTGGAGGGCGGACTTGCTGCATTCTCATGCCATTGACCATTTGGCTAAGGATTTCTGATGTTAATTCCTCCATACTTAAGCGAATTTTTTACAGACTTCAGTCTTCTCCATGAATGAATGTTCAGATTTCTCACGAATTTCCAGATTTTTCCATGTGTCTCCCGGATGAATTTCTCAGATTTTTACGTGTCTCAGACTTTTATCAATTTCTTGATGATTCCATGACTGATTTTTTCATCTAACTCACCATTTTCTGTGCTTTTTCCAGAATTCTCTGTGATTTTCACCATTTTTTTGAGCAAATTTTCCAGATTTTTTGAACTTTTTATGTGATTTTCCAGAATTTTACCAAAATTTCAAAAAAATTCGAATCGATTTTCTGAGAGTTTCGTTGATCTTTTTGAACTTCTAAGTGGATTTTTGAAACTCGCGACCTTTCCAAATATAGAAACTTTCTAAAAATAGAAATTTTCCAAAAATAGCAACTTTCCAAAAATAGACCCTAAAAAATAGGGATCCCAGAATTGCCCAAAAGTGCCAAAAAAGTAGGTCCTAAAAAATAGGGGGCCCGGGGTGAGAAACCCTAAAAACTTGGAGGTGTCGGAATTGACCGAAATGACAGTCGATCTTCGTCTCTCAGGCCTTCTAAGCACAATGGTGACGTTTATACAGTGATCCAGGCTAAAACTCAATTGCTTGACTCGGGTGACCATTCAAAATTAAGACTCAAAACCCCCAAACGAAGAGCAGACAAAACGAGGCACGCGAAAGCAAAACCCTAAAAGGCAAACAACAAGGGTCCCCATTTGCAATGGGGCGAGGTGTGAGTTAGGTCACAATAGGACCACGGACTCCCTCAGATTTACCAATAATATATATATAATCAATTATAATAAACTAATTGAAGTTATCCAATTTTTCAAAGTTGAAGTGATTGATACTTATATCTAGTTAAAACTCAAGGTTTAAGAAATAAAAAAATAATCAACTGATATTAGTTTATTAGGTTTAAGACTTTTATTTTTATTTTTTAAATTAAGACTGAATGAAGAGGGTAGTGTAAGGCTATAGAGTGGCTGTGTAATACACGGCATGGGAGCTGATTGTGAGGGTTGCAAATTTGAAGTGGAATAAATTCTTTTATTTATTTTCTTCTTTGTTCTTACTTTGTCTACTTGCCCAGAAATAGTAATGAGGATTTACAGAGCTTAACTTTGATTTTTAAAAATAAGTGTCTAGGGCATGCAGCCCCCACAGGTGGTATCCAAAGGGGTGGGGAGGAGGCATTTGATCCCCATTATGTCATCCCTGGAAATCCCCACTTTGGGTTTGGCCCTTTTTAACTCAAGGGCATGTCCCCAGGAAACACTGAAATGAAATGAGCAAGTTATATTGCAGACACAGCAGCTATGACCAAACGTTGGAACAATTATCAATGAAGCTCAAGGTAATCATATGGTTTTACTTTTTTAATATCGTTTAACAAGTTTTTTTTTCAAAATACAAAACCAAATAATGCATATGGGATCAGCAGTGCATTTCCTAATGCAGAAATTTACAAATTGAATTGTAGTTGCAGAATACACATGCTCCCCTCACCACAGAATTTTTTTGGAAGAAATTTCAGATTTTTATAACATGGGAAGTTGGAACAGCACATTGATCATTTAGGTTGGAAATTTCTGATCATAATCAATAGTAAGCAGATGCATTTGCTAACCTTATCAAGAACTTAATTCATCAGAAATTGATTGGTTAAATTCAATCATATACAGTCATATGGTTTGTAGTTTTTTATGACTATGATGACAATTGATTTTTTATACGCTATTGGTGGCTGAGTATCTGAAGTCGGTCACTTCATTTGCAGTTCCCCCATTTGTCTAGAGTTCCTAGCTGCCTGAGTCTGCTACTACTAAGTCTTTCCCCAAAGATATAGATGCCACACGCTGCCAAGTTAGTTTACTAGTGTTATAGGAACACCTGCAAATCTAGAGAGTGGGAAGAAGGGAATAGATATAGGCATCAATTTAAATATAGTCAGCTTTGTTATAGATATCTTATATTCTAATAACTTGGCAAAAACTTGATGAAATGAATGTGTTAGCTGACCCATGTTATGCTATGTCCTGACAATCAAGTCTCATTCTTTGATTAGTTGGGGTCAGTGTATTTGGAAGTATCATCAATTGTTCACATATACACCCCTTGGCCGACCCTGCTTTATCTTTATATTGTTGTCTGCAAATATGTTGGGAATTTCCCTGTGCGACTGTTGTATATTGCATTCAGAACATGAATAAACTAACAAGTTCTTATTTATTCTATGTATATATTTCTTTCTGATTTAGCTGAGCATACTTTGTTTTTATTTGCCACACTACATAATTTAATTAATCCATTCCTCAAAAATACAAAGCAAATTAAAATTTGAAGGCAAAGCTCCAATTGAATATTTAAATGCTTTATTTATATCTTGTTTAAGGAATATTCTTAGATGCTTTAACTGCATTTGGTTGTGTATTGTCCCTTAGGAAATTATTATGTTGTGTACCAGGTAATCTTTTTAAAAATCCAAATTCTGATTCCAATGGAATGTCAAGAAAAATAGAATACAAATAGTGTTTATAAGCTTTGATAATCGTATATGTGTTGTGAAACAATGATATTGATCTGGATTTTTTAAGATTGTTAGGTGTTTCTATTTTGAGACTAATGCTATGTCTTTAAACTTACATGTTCAGAAAGTATTTTCTGCATTCTTGGATTCATTTACCATTGCAAATAAATGTGTCTTCATTATGTTTAGATATCTCTTATAGAATTTTGAGGGGTACCCATCCTACTTGGACATTTATCTGATTTGAGAGGGAATGCTTCATTCTTGAGATCGCTCTCTAATAAATTTTCATCAATTCCTTATTTTTGATGTTGTGTTGAAGAACTCCTGAAATATCTGATAAATAGGCTTTGGTATTTCTCCCTTTGAGTATTTTCTTACATAAGAAGCTTTGTTTAACTTTCTCCATCTCCTCAATCTCTAGATCCTTTATGATCATACCACCCAGTCTTCAGATTGAACTTTCAAGTAATTATAGTAATATGATTTGAATTTATACAAAGGCTTCATTCGCCAAATAATTTTTTACTTACATTTCACTATCTCTTTGATCTTTTGAATTTTGAATTCTATTTCCAAAACATTGTTCCATTAAATGAACAGCCGTCTCTTTTTGATCCATTAACAGCTGGTTGTTCCTTGTACAGAAGCTCATTTTTCAGTGTAATATATTGGGTATGAAATTAAATTGGAATGCGGCATATTTACCCAAAGCTTTTAAGGCATTTCTGTTGCAGCAGCAGTATAGTGTTTCGCTACTAATTTCATGCTAAACTATATATCTGATGATATCCATGTGCTTCTTTAATTAATTAGAGTAAAAAATGTCTACTCTTTCTATAGTGGTTCACTTATTGCAACACTGTACCACATTGTAGTGTTATTTTGAGAATCGGTACAGCCTTAGAAAATGTTTCAGGGTTTGGTGAAGTTAAGCTTGTCCAAGACAATGCTTTTGGAGCTAGGTGGAATTTCGTAGTAAATAGTTAAAGGCATGCTGAAACTTAAGAGATTGTACAGCTTAATAAGTACCTGCAAGATATAAACAAATTATACACAATTTTTTTCAGAAGCCTTTCCTTTCAATTAAATGGACCGAAAATCTAATGTACCCTCCCTGCAAGATTTCACATTCCTATTGTGGTAAGGAGAATAAAAATGCCAATGAAGAAACCACAACAAACACTACAGTTGACAGATTTGGCAATCTAAATCACTTATCATATACTCTTGTCACAAGTAGCTCCCCATCAGTTGATATCGCTCATTTTTGTAAATGCTAGAACAGGTACAAGGTCGAGACCGTACTACAGTAAGAGATGTAGCAAAACAGCTTGGATTGGAAGGTTCTTATATTGCGCGTACTTATATCGAGCAAATTCAGCTCGAAAGACTTCTGAAAGAAGTTATGGTATGGCATTTTTGCAATATTGGTGGGAAATTTCTTAGTTGTGATATGCCTACAAAACTCGTCATTGGGCTAAAATTATTTCTATATTTATTATGCCCATATTGTGATATATTCAAATCTTTTAACATACATGGCCTTATTTTCTCTGGATTTTGTAGGCATTACCAGAAGATCTGAAAACAAAGCTAAGCATTGATGAAGAATTTGTTTCTAGTCCAAGGCTGTCACTTCCTGGAACTGCTACGCGGAACCTACCAACAAACAAGAACTACTCAAAGAGGTAACCTTTGAACTTTGTGGATGGGAAAACTGTACAGAGTTGGAGATCAAAATTTGAATTATTTTGTTGAATAATAAAATTTGTGGTCATCTGAGTGACAATTTAACAAGTAATCTCAATAACTCTCAAGTTCTTGTTCTTCATGCAGTCTGAGCTTGACAAGGCATCCCAGCAAAGGCATACCAGTAAGGTGAATTGCTTTTTTTGAAAATAAATTAACCTTGCAAGATCCCTCTCTTCGTGTTCTAATCATATACTGTGTTGCATTCTTTTGAGTAGTGAATTAAATCATTTGCCTTCAACTCAAAGAGATCGTAATCGGACAGAATTACCAAGACTAGACGTAAACCACAAAAGATTTGACAGTCGATTTCCTGATTCACCAGCATTTTTATCAGAGAACCAGGTGAGCTCCACTGGAAATTAAGATCAGTAATTGCCAAAATCAATCTTGACATTAAAAGCTCATTTATGATTTGACCAGTGGCATGATTCAGTTTAGTATTTCCTTTTCCTTTTATAGGGAATAATAACTCAGCTATCAGAACAGATATCTACTTTGAATGAGAGGTTGGATGAGTTAGTGTCTCGTCTTGACAAATTGAATGCTAAATCTGCACCTGTAAATGGATCTCATAGCTATCAAAATTTGACTCTTCAAGCTGAACCTTCTGGTGTCCCTACCCCAATATCTAGTAACATCATGAATGGGCCTCGAATACCAATTAGTACATCAAGTGGTCAGCTTACAGTTGAATCATCATTGATGGAAGAGGTAAAGATGATCCTTATTTTATTTTTTGGTTTGTTTTCACAGTACTCTGCACTCATTCCATTCACATGAATTGAGGGTTGTGTTTTAATCAATATGATGGCAGATAACACTTCTTACCAGGGGTCAACGGCAAATAGGGCATCAGTTGGACATTCTTAGCACTCTCCTACATGAAAACTTGGATCATCATAATCAACAAGAGAGGAATGAGAAAACAAAGTTCTTAAACAACATTGATGTAGGTTACATGACATGTTCCTTTGTTTTTCTTTTGGCCATTGGGGGTGTGAGTACTGTGCTATTCCAGACAATGAGAAAGCATTGAATTGCTGTCCAGGAAGTACACATTTTTGTTTCTCACAATCAGGAACTGTTAGTTTTGTAAATACACATATAATGATATTTGCAACACTGATCTGTAAATAGGATTTTTTTATCTAATTAAGAAATGTATAGCAATCGTAAATGAGAGCTCCTGGCACAATTATCTCCATGTCAGTATTAGATCTAAATGATCCACACATCAGAACATTGGAAAGAAGAATTTTATGAAAATTCCCTGCATCTCAAAATTGCTGTTCCATATTTTTATTTGGGCTCTATATTTCAATCTGCTACATGTGATGATAGAAGCATTTTAAGAAATTCCCCTCATCTCAAAATTGCTATTCCATATTTTTATTTGGGCTCTATATTTTCAGATCAAGGTTTACTATAAGCATCTTACAGACCCTTTGCAAATCCCCTGAATGAAGCTGGTGCATTCCAATGGGTGGAATGTTGCTGGGTTACTAGGATGTTATGGATGTCTACGTCATATGGCATTTCTATTTGACATGTAAGTTTTCTTGAGAAAGCATACAAGTTACAACATAATATAAAATCTGGGTCATATACCCTTATAATGTTTATACAAAGCTCTAATATAAGTTATATTTACCTTGTAATAAATAATTGTTTTAAAAAGACATTAACAAAACTCTATTCATAATTTCATATAAATAATTTAATAAAATAGTAATATTTAGTAAATTATTAATTATTGTTTATAAATGTTTTGAAGAGGTGTGAAAACTACCATATGGGTATTTTCCATTCTCTCTCCTTACATTTAAAGGGGGTTCCCTCAAGGGGAAATGACTATGTAAGGAAATCTTGGTTTGGTGAATTCTTACCTTGAACAAGGGGATTTGAAGAGGCCATTTTGGAGATAAAGAGAGGATTTAATCTCAAGTTGCATAGTCTATTTTATGGCAAGCATTAATTAAGTTTGTTTAAATATGATGTTTTTTCATATAAGTTCCACATTGTTTCAAGCATGGGGATGATGGGACGACAAGGGACACATTTTGAGGACGAGAGTCCAAGGGCCAATTTTTTTGGAGAATGGGGGACAACTATATATATATGATGTTTTTTCATATAAGTTCCACATTGTTTCAAGCATGGGGATGATGGGACAACAAGGGACACATTTTGAGGACAATAGTCCAAGGGCCAATTTTTTTGGAGAATGGGGGACAACTATATATATATATATATAGAGAGAGAGAGAGAGAGAGATAGAGAGAGAGAGAGAGAGAGATTTACAAGTTAATGGACAACAATAAATATTAACAATAGTAAAATCATAAATTTAATAATGACAACAGTATAACAGTAGTTTAATCATGACAATAGTATCACATAGTATAACAATACTATAGTATGTAACAATACTATTTAATTGTTCAAAAGTTAAAATTAAAGTTTAAACTCAAAGTCTCAAAATTCAAAATATAATTACGCCTCATCTAGGTTATCAATATCAAAAGAGCTATATGTGTCACTCTTTGGCTGAAGTTGTGGTTCATCCAATGAAATTTCGACCTATCATAGTTGTATCTTCCTCGTCAATTTGTCTATCATCTTTAAGATCAACATACCAACATGTTGTTAGAGTCTATCAATACTTAATAGGTCAATCTTGAAGTTCCAAGAAAATATGAATTGCAACTAACTTCTTTTCTCATTTAGAGGTGAGCTTATTCTTCTTGATCGAGTGGAGCAGTTACATGTGGATCAATTCGTTTTTGTAGCAAAGGAACTAGCAATTTGAGTAGACAAATAGCAAGTTGTTTCAAATTTGGTGTACCCTTCCCATGAAATTTCTACCACCTAATGAGTTTTTTTAATACAATAGTGGCTCTATCCATCTTAGCCTCAAGCTTGCTAAATGTAAGACCTTAAAGATCAAAAAACTCGAAGCCATGGCTTTTGAAGTATGTTGTCTCCTCATTGTTCATCTTATGAAGGACCTTCATAAACCCCTCTATTACCTTATCACCTTTAGAAGGAAGAATTTAATCAAGTTTACGTGTGTATTGCTTAGGATTAAGAGTATAGGCAACTATATAAAGAGGGGTGTCTATTGTATTCCACCTCTTTGTGACAATAGGTCTAATATGCTCCTCATATAATTGTAATTTAGGATCATTGTCACAAATTGTTTGTCTCATTTGATTAAGCATGTTTTATTGCAAGTCTCATAAATCTCTCAACGACTAGGAGAGTATGTATCTGCATATCTGATTAGCCCTACAACAAGTGATATGACAAATAAAATATATTTGCAAGCAATAGTTAAAGATTATAAGAAATTAACACTATTAACAATGTAAATTAAAATTTAAAAATAAAAAATAAAGTAGAAACATAGTTATTATTAAATTTTTTTTTTTATCTAATATTGGACCACCAAGTGTCATTAAGCACCATTTCTCACCTTCTTCCCCTCTTCTATCTTTGAGCCCACTTTTTCCACTCTTCACAAATCACCATGGATTGTAGAGCATTGTGCACCTCCAACATCCTCTCAAGCAAAATAAAATAGCTAGCATATCTAATCTTAACCAATTTGAAGAATTTTTTCTTTGAATAAGATTGGAATAAAGCAAGTGAATTTTGATGGTTACACACAAATATTTGTATTTCTCTATTTTTAACAACTACTATCTTCACCCAATCTATTTTGTCAATGTCTTTCAAAGAATTATTAAAGCATGTATATAAGATGGAGTCTAAAAAATATGTTTGTAAGTGCTTTCAACCATCAAATCAACTAACTTACAAGCACAAATTGAATTTGTCACAACTTGCACAACATTAGTAACTAGTCCTCATTTATGTTTGCCTTATCTCCTCCATCAATATATTCACCTTTAAATATTGTTTGTTAAGGAGGGAGGTATACAATGTATGTTCTCCAAGGAGGACATGAGAGGGTCTAACTTCCATTGCATCTCTTCACATATCTTTGAAATAAGGAGACATTGCCAAATGAAATGGAATGACATGGGCATAAAATACTTGGCCATTGAATCATTGACTTTCTCAATTTTTTGTTAACTCATTAGCCATACTACTATATTTTTCTCACCTATAGCAGAAGTGGCCTTCCTCTTCCCTTAATCATAGCTCTTCCCACCTAATACATTGGAGTAGTTGTCAATAAATTGCAATGTTTTGGACAAACATTTCTTACTCTTAATAGTACTAGTAATTTTTCCTCACTCTCCCCACTCAACTTTACCATTTCACCATGTTGTTCTAATGTTATATCTTTACAAACTCTAACCCCTGTCCACTTGCACCCAATAAATGGTGTGTAACTCTACTATAGCTCCCATGACAATTAGTTTTGCAAACATGACACAACAAATGCTTGTTGCCCCCTATATTTTTACTTGTATTAATACTTAAATTGGTGGTAAATTGTAGTAATGATTTTTTGGGGTTGAAAGGGTTTTTTATAAAATTTCAAAGAAATTATGAAGGACCTGCAAAATGGTCTTGTGGAGTTTCAATAGAATTTGTTTGGATTTTCAAAAGAATGATCCATTATGTTTACTTCAACTTCTTCATTGCCCATCTCATTTACATTCACATTCTCATCACTGTTACTAGTGCTCAATTTGTGATGTTTTTGTGTGAAACAAACTAAAATCAAAATATTTTAAAACTAATTACAAACCCTCCCTAACAAGATTAAAATAAATTAAAATAATAAAAATGGCATACCTTGTTGCAATGGTTGTTGCTAAACTAGTTGGTGTGTTCTTTGTATTGAAAATGAAACTCTAAAAACATTTTGTTGAATGGTCTTGGTACCTTGATGCCTTGTATTGGCGATTTTTCTATTTGCTTCAACAATGAAGGGTAGCCACAAGTTTTCAACATTAGGGAAGGGTAGTTGCAAGTCTTCAACACTTATTCAATTAGTATAACACAATGAATGTTTTAAGTTTTGTTTTGTATATTAGGGTGAATAAGGGATGTGAGAGGGTTTGTGGGACCCCCATGCCTCTTTTTTAGAAATAAAATAATTGTTAGGTGTCTTAAAAAATTTACTAAACATTCTTTGATTTTTGTAGAGGATGTATGGCTATCCCTAGGACAATTGAGAGACATTTGAGACATCCCTAGCCTCCTAGAGGATGATTAGGCATCCCCGAACCATTTCTTGTCATCCTCAATAAAGGTAACACATTTTCTAGATGTTTCCAATTTTTCTTTGTTGGGGAGGATGGACAGGGAGTGTCCCATCATCTCTGAAATGCCTAAGGGGATGGGATGGAGATTTAAAGGGTGAGGATGCATCCCCATTATCACATTTTTTAATGGATTCTTTAGATACTAATTTTATCAATGTTAATTATATGTTTTATGTGTTCTTTATATGTTGTTGACATGCGCTTATTATTTATGTGATCTATATATTTCATTCATATTTAATAATTAAATAATTTACACATCTAAATTTAAATTACATTTATAAATTTAACATAGTATTGAGCCTCATTTAGACTACATTTTTTTTTGAAACTTAAAAGATAAGAAAAAATAGAAAACCATATAGTTTATTAAATTGTTTTATGATTTTATTATAAAGTAAGAAATAAATTAAATTTTATTTGATAAGCATGAGGATTTTTTTAAGTTTGATATTTTATTAAAGATTAAATATGAACCCTCACATTTGATAAATTCTTTAAATATTTTTTGCATCACTAACATAAGTGCAACTCCCTCTTCTTTCATTCTCATGATATTCTAATTTTATAAAAGAACAAACAAAATAAATTTACATATGATAGGAATTTAAATAAAAATTTAAAATTATATATTAAAAAATATATAAAATAATTATACAATTGAAATATTAAAACATATATAAAATTACAAATATATTATATAGTTAACATAATAAATATTATATATTGCCAGTATTGGCATGGTGTGTTGGTTTAAAGGTGGCATTGTTGTTCTTGCCACCAAGGTTCAAACCCCGTTGGGGTGGTATTGTTGAATGGTTGTATTCTGGTTCATAGCTCCGGTCAAAAGCGTTTACCCCTTGAATTAAAAAAAAATAATAATAATAAATATTATATACATATATTTTTATATATTATAAAATAAAATGTGTTAAAATGACTTAAGATAAAAAGTCTCATGTACAATTGTGGCTACATAGTCATTATGGTCACTAGTGTGTGGGGTTGTGGCAACACAACCACCATAGTGGTCATGACTATTCTGGTGATAAGTCATAACCCTTTTTACTAGTAAAAATATATATATGAAAAAAATCTATTTTTAATTATATGGATAAAATAGGTTCGAAGGGGTCCTAAAATCATTTACAACAAACATCAACTTGAAACAAAATCCAAACAACATTACAACTACAACCAAGTTACCCCACTACAACCACCTAACAACAATAACAAACCCAAAAATAACCAAAGGATTAGTTGCATACACCACACTAGGCCTTTACCTAGCAATTTGCACACCAAAAATGTGTCTATTAGAAACATATATATATTAGGAAGACCTCTCTTCCTTCTTTGGACGATAGTTTAGGACACACCATTATCCAAAGCCTTGGATTGTGACTAGAGGAGAGGAGAATCCTCTATTGTCACCTTGACCTACTCTACCACATGTAGAGAAGAAGAGCATCTAATAAAAGAAGAAATAGGTTGCACAAATGCCAAAGTTGAGCAAGGAATAATGGTTCCACCAATACACTCCTCAAAAGTATCAAAATTAGAAGGAGCAATTGCCAAAATAGGGTGAAGAGAAGTAAATCCATCAGAAAATGAATAAGGCAATGAAGCTACACAAGCCATAGAGGGATCCACACCCTACGCAAGTTCACCAAGATCTAAAGAAGCCACAAGAGATCCACAATCTTTAGAGTTAGAAAAATCACCAACAATCAAGTATTCAAGATAGGCATTCCACCACCAAGTAGCTAAACCAACCAACTTACAATGAGAGCATGCACAATCAAGCAAGGTGCCCAATAGAAAATAACCTTTTATAGTACAAGGGAATGCCCTCATAATTGATTAGCTAAGTCTAGGGCCTATCTTCTACTATAAGAATGGTATCCCTATGACAAGCCTTGGAAATATAAATGTTGACCATGATATGAGAAAGAGTGGTGTGTGAAAATTTTGAAGAAGTAACATTAATCCTAAGAAATTAGCCATTCATGTTGTCATTATCTTCAAAGTGAGAGACACCCCAAAAATGGAGAGGGAGATTAGGTAATCTAACCCAAACATGCACAATATTGAGGGGTTTAAAAAGAGGATTGGATAAAGGGAACTAGGGCTTGAGTGAGAGGGAAAATGTTGAGTCCACATCTTTATTCATATTTGATTGAAACTTCACAATGAAAAAACCCCTAGTTCAAGGATAAAGATCAATTATGTCTTCTATGAGAACCTCTAGCACCCATTGATGCAAGTCAGGAAGAGAGGGCAATAACCAATTAAATGTATAAATTAAGCCAATAGTAGAAAAATATTTTGCATTTGCAATCACATCTTATCCACAAATGGGGATAGGGGAGGATTACAAACATGACAAAGGATTCTTGCAACACATAGGGTCAACAAAAGGGACCCCAACCTAGCCAAGGTAGTGAACAACCCTTGAACCAAACTAGAAGCCATCTTCCCATAGATGTCATGGGGGGTTCCTCAACATAAGTTATTGCAAGTCAAGAGAGGCCACTACAGTTGAAGGAGATGAGCCTAGAGTTATGTTGTGACCAACTATGACCACTAAAACAAAAGAAACACTCTTTTGATTGTGCAAGAAAAAACTAGGAACAAAGTCGTCACTAACCAAAGCCCCATAGTCGAAAAATAGTTTGCATTGTCAATCATATCTTATCCACAAATGAGGATAGGGTAGGATTACAAACATGAAAAAGGCTTCTTACATCACATAAGGTCAACAAAAGGGACCCCCAACCTAGCCAAGGTAGTGAACAACCCTTGAACCAAACTAGAAGCCATCTTCATATAGATGTCATGGGGGGGTTCCTCAACAAAAGTTATTGCACCAAGATAGACCATTGCAGTTGAAGGAGATGAGCCTAGAGCTGTGTTGTGACCAATTATGACCACTGCAACAAAAGAAACACACTTCTAATTGTACGAGATAAAACTAGGAACAGTCGTTACTAACCAAAGCCCCATAGGTGCCCAGGGAGTGGAGTGAAAAAATTGTTTGAATACAATGCTAAGATTCTCATAGCACTTAGTGTTGTATTTTGGTTGTTATTGATGTCAAATTTTTATGGAGAATGTTGCAGTCTGGTTGTTTGGTTGCCAAAGTCTCTGAGAAATGCTTTGAATTTCTTCGTTGATGATGTTTTTCTCCTATGGTTTGGAGGATAACTTTTTCTTGTGTCAAGGCATGTGTGATCCAAGTTTCAAATCTTTTGGCCATTGAAAAGGTGCTTTTGAGAGTGATAGATTGAAGTTTGTGTTGATTCTATGAGGTTGTTCTCAAAGTTGTAAAGATTGGCTTTGCATATCTTCACACTTGTAGATATGGCTATGTGGTTCAAAGGTTAATTTCATTAAGATGTGAAGGTGTTATATCCAAAGTTTCATGTCAATAATCCTTCTGCAGAGAAAGTTGGAAGTGACAGTGTATCGAACTATGTTGTTTGGAGACTGGTTTCATGTAGGCTTGCACTAGCTTGTTTCTGCATGAAGTTGTGAAAGGGATGTATATGAATGTTCCTCAATATCATGTGATGCTTTTTGATGTTATGCAAAGTGTTTTTGGATTCTCTAGTACAAGTTGTGGTCCCGAATGAATGTTTTGTTGGCTTATACTTTTGTTGGGGCTAGCTAAGGTATGTTGGTGGTGTGCACCACAAGTTCAAGTGTGAGTAGAACTTAAGGATTGATTGAAGATATTGTAAGGGTCATGTCGACTCATTTGAAGAGATGAAATTAATGTTTTATCATTCTTGTGTACCACTAATGGATGTGAAGATCAACATGCTAAATATTTTGTTTACCTGTTTATGTCCAACCTAATTTATATTTGCAAAGCATGTGGATGATGTCAATAGAAGATCAAAGGTGTGAAGATAGTTTGGGACAAGGTTAAGTGTGTGTTGGGGTCTGCAAGGCGTTTTCCCCTTCCTGGTGTTGCATGTAGTATTTTGATACTTTCCCTATACATGTTTCATGTTTTTTAAATCTTTGGCCGACTCACCAATGAAATATTTTTGTTGTATGTCGACATGTGAAATTTAATCAATGTAATATCATGTATAAATGGTAAACCAAATTGATCTAGGGTGTTGAAGTATGTGGAAAATGATGATGATTGTATAAGTGATTGAAAGAGAAAGAGAAAATGTTGTTGATCCTGTCTGGTTTCATTTTGATCATATCCTTCTGACAAAGGCATTTGAAGTGTGATTAACTGTTTGCTGGAGGCAATGAGCCGAAGGAAATTACTTCTTGATTATTGAAAGCAGTGAGCTGGTAGGAAGCTGAGAAGACATTTGAAGAAGTGACAAAGTAGAATTACAATCATCAAAAGAGATTGAGCTTAATTGTCAGTTTCAGATAGTGGAAGGACTGTCATGTTGTAATCATTCTTGAGTGTGTGCTCAGATCAAAGAGTTGTAGCTTCCTTGGGTGTAACCCTAAAAATGTAATCAAGGAGTTTTAGCTTTCTTGGGTTGTAGTCCTAAAAAAAAGTTGTAAATGTTGTTCATCTTGTGAAGTTGGATTAGGACAATAGCTCCTAGCAGCTTTTCTCACTATTTTTTTTTCCCCTTTGGGGTTTTCCATGTATATCTAGTTTTGTGTTGTGTTGTGCATTGACTTCATCTTTCATGTTCTTGTTTATGTGGTAGAGTTTAAAGTATCTGCTTGTTCCAGAAGTTTTGAGATTTGATAGAATATTGATTCACCCCCCTCTCAGTTTTCCAATGTGTTCAACAATTGGTATCAAAGCCAAGTTCCTTAGAAGAAGTCTAACAGCTTAAGGAAGATTCGGGATGGCACAAGAAGGGTCTCATAAGGTGCTTAAGTTTGATGGAAAAAAAATTCTTTTTGGAAATTCAAGATGGAAAACTATTTGACCTCTTTAGGGTTTGGTGTTTGGAAATCGGTCAAGGATGGTTATACTGTTCCTGCTACTCCTCCAATTGATCTAGTAGAGATTAAGGCCTATGAGAATAATGGAAAGGCTAAGAATGTTGTCTTGAGTAGACTAGCATACTTTGAACTTGTAAAATTAATGCATTGCAAGCTTGCAAAGGAGGTTTGGGATAGTATTAATGGAATCTATGAAGGAGACATTAAAGTAAAACAAGCCAAATTGTAGATCTACAGAGGCAAGTTTGAGAACCTGAAAAATCTCAGAGGATGAAGATATTGTAGGATATTTACTTCGGGTAGATGAAGTGGTCAATGCAATCAGAGGAATTGGTGAAGAACAAAAAGAATTAGTGGTAGTTAAAAAGGTATTGAGATCTCTTCCTAAAGCTTATAGTCCTAAAGTATCTTCTATTGAGGAAGCTAGAGGTTTAGATAATGTTTCAATGGATCAATTATATGGTGCCCTCACTTCCTATGAAATGATAGTTTTACAAAGAAGATCCAAAGAAGGAAGTAGCTTTCAAATCCAATAAGAAGGAGAAGTGTGAAGCATCTGATTAGAGCAGTGACACTAATGAAGAAGAAGAAGAAAATGTAAGTTGAAGAGGGGTACAAGCAAGTACAAAGGTAAGATACCTTTCAAATTTATTAACTATGGAGAGATTGGTCATTTTGCTTCTAAATGTCCCTTAAAATATTTTGAAAAGAGAAACAAAGATTCTAGAAGAAATACGTTTAAAATAATTCTCTACTCCAAGGAAGATTCTAGCTCTTCAAAGGATGAGGAATCCAGTGGTTTGGATAATGAGGATGAAATCCTATTCATGGCTACTAAGAAGAATGAAGATGAAACTAAAGATTCAAGGGTTGTGTGGACTTCTTTTCATGCAAGAGATGAGGCAAACTCTTGGGTGATTGACATTGGTTGTTCCAACCACATGATAGGTGATAAGAGTGAGTTTATCAAGCTTGTGGATTGGAATGGAGGCATAGTCAAGCTTGGAGATGATACTTCAATAAAGATCTATGGAAAAGGTACAATAAGTATTGATGGAATGCACAAGATAGAAGATGTTTTTTATTTTTATTTTAAAGGTCTCAAGCACAATCTTCTTAGTGTGCGTCAGATGTGCAAAAAAGGATACAATCTCACATTCAATGAAAGAGGATGTGAAATTAGAAAAAGAAAGTTTGGAAAATTGGTGGAAGAAGGGTCTAGGACTAACAGTGACACATATAGTCTAAAGAATGTCAATGGGAGAAGTTATCTTTTTGAGACAAACAATTGAATGTTGGCTTTAGCATAGGATAATGGGACACATAGATTTTGACAATCTTGTGAAGATCAATTCATCACATGCAGTAAGAGATATGCCTAAGATAGTCAAGCCTGTAAGTATTGTCAGTTTGGAAAGCAAACAAGGATAAGTTTCAATTCTAAAGAGTATTCTTCTTCTTGACCATTGGAGTTGATTCATATTGATTTGTGTGGACTCGCTAGAATAAAGAGTCCTCTAGGAGAAAGGTATTTCATGCTTTTTATTGATGATTTCTCTAGGATGACATGAGTTACATTCTTAAAAGATAAATTTGAAGCCTTTAGTAGATTCAAGATTTTCAAATCAAAGGTTGAGAATGAAATGAATGCTAAAATCAAGTGTTTTGGGGTATGATAGAGGAGGTGAGTTCACATGAAATGAGTTTAATGATTTTTGTGAAGAACACATAATAAAGAGGCATCTATCTTCTACTAGAACTCCTCAGCAGAATGGGGTTGTGGAAAGAAAAAATAGGATTGTTCAAGAGATGGCAAGGACTATATTGAAGGAAGCAAATTTGCTTGATGTTTATTGGAAAGAGGCAGTTCATATTGCAGTCTATATTCTCAATAGAGGATTGCTAAGGGTGAACAACACCAAGACCCCATATGAGTTATGGCTTGGAAGACTAGCAGTTGTCAGATATTTTAGTCTTTGAAAGCAATTGTTACATTATAAGATATGAAGATGCTTTGGGAAAGTTTGATTCAAGAGTTGATGAAGGTATTTTTCTTGGATATTCAACTCAAAGTAAAGAATACAAGTGTTACAAAAAAATGATGGGAAAGATATCTGAAAGTACAAATGTTAAGGTTGATGAGGATTTACATTAGAATGTATGAAATTCAGGACTGTAGATTTGATGCACCTTCGTACCCAGAAGAAGAAGAAGAGGAAGTTGAATAATAAGAAGAAACAATAGAAAAGCATAGTAAGACTCTTGCCAAGTATGTTCAAAAGAATCATTCATAAGATCAAAGTATCGGTGATAAGAATGAAGGAGTATAGACTAGGAGAAGGATTGCAAGGACAAAGGAACAAGTAAACTTCTTTTTATTATCAAAGAAAACCAAAATTTTTTGTTGATGCTAGCAAGGATGAAGGATGGATACAAGCAATGGAAGAATACTTGAATTAGATTAAGAAGAATCAAACTTGGGAAATGGTTCCAAGGCCTGCGGACAAGAATGTGATAGGAACAAAGTGAGTTTTCAGGCTTAAGTTGAATGAAGAAAGAGAAGTTGTAACAAACAAAGCAAGACTAGTATTTAAAGGTTATTCACAAGTAGAAGGAATTGATTTTAAGGAGACATTTTCTCTGGTAGCCATAATGGAAGCAATCAAAATGTTTCTGGCTTTTTCAACCCACAAGGACTTCAAAGTATATCAGATGGATGCCAAAACAGCTTTTCTAAATGGGATTTGGAAGAATTCTATATAGAGCAACCTGAGGGATTCCGGTTATTAAAAGATCCAAACATGATGTGTAGACTCAAAAAGGAATTATATGGTCTCAAACAAGCTCCTAGGGCTTCGTATGCAAGGTTGGAAAAGTACTTGTTTCAGCAAGGTTTCAAGAAAGGTACTGTAGATAGTAATCTTTAATTCAACATTAAGGATGAAAGAATTTTGATAGTTGTTGTATATGTTGATGATATAATATTTGGTGGAAATGATAAAATGTGCAAGAAGTTTATTGAATAAATGCAAAAGGAATTTGAAATGTCTATGATATATGTGAGTTATCATTCTTTCTTGGTCTTCAAATTTCTCAACTAGATGATGGTATCTTTATCTCTCAATCAAAGTATGTCAAAGAGATGTTGCAGAAGTTTGGTATGGAAGATTGCAAACCTATGAGTACTCCTATGGTAACTAGTTGTCATTTGAACAAATATGATGAGTCTCCCTTGGTTGATCAGACTCTATATAGATCTATTACTGGAAGTTTGTTGTACTTAACTGCTTAAAGACCTAATATTATGCATATGATATGTTTGGTTGCACTATTTCAAGATAATCCTGAAGAAACTCATGTGAAGTAAGTCAAGAGAATATTTAGATATTTGAAGAGCACTTTCGGATTATGGATTATGGCATCCTAAAGGTAATGACTTTGATTTGAGTGTATATATTGATTGGGTTCGTTGTGTTGATGATAAAAGGAGTACTGGTGGTAGTGCTTTCTTTTTAGGAAATAGGTTGGTTTCATGGCATAGTTAGAAGCAAGATTTAGTATCTTTTTCAACAACAGAAGTAGAGTATATTGTTGCAGCATCTTGTTGTACTCAAGTGATGAAGCAAACATTGAAGAATATCAAGATAAAGTATGATGATCTCATTCCTATTCTATGTGATAGCACAAGTGCTATCTATATTTCAAAGAATCCAGTGATGCATTCCAAAACCAAGCACATATCAATTAGGTATCATTTCTGAGAGAAAAGGTTGCAGATAAAGAAGTAAAGTCAAAGTATGATCTACAAAGGATTAGGTTGCAAACATTATCACAAAGGCACTTGCAAAGGATACATTTGAATATCTCAAATAGAAGTTAGGGGTAATTGCCCCTCCTTCTTGCTAGATTCATAGTTGGTGCATCTATCTAGGGGAGAAGTTAAATTCATATCTTTATTCTTGGACTAATGGAGGCTACCTCTTAGGGGGAACAGGTATTGGTTGTTGTTGACAGGGGGAGCCTATATGTTGTTTGAAGAGGGAGAGAAAAGTTTGTTTTCCCTATGCCCTTGATGTCAAAGGGGGAGAGATTGTGCACCAAAAAGGGAGAGTCTATTGGTTTTTCCATCAATGCCAAAGGGGGAGATTGTTGTAGTTTGGTTGTCATTTATGTCAAAGTTCTATGGAGAATGTTGCAGTCTAATTATTTGGTTGTTAGAGTCTCTGAGAAATGCTTCGCATTTCTCCACTAATGATTTTTTTCTCCTATGGTTTGGAGGATAACTTTCTATTGTGTCAAGGCATGTGTGATCCAAGTTTTAAACCTTTTGGTCATTGGAAAGGTGTTTTTGAGAGTGACAGATTGAACTTTGTGTTGATTCTATGAGGTTGTTCTCAGAGCTGTAAAAATTGGTTTTGCATATCTCTGCATTTGTAGATACGCTTGAGTAGTTCAAAAGTTAAGTTCATTAAGATGTGAAGGTGTTATATCCAAAGTTTCAAATCAATAATCCTTCCGCAAAGAAAGTTAGAAGTGACAGTGTATCATACTATGTTGTCTAGAGACTAGTTTCATGTTTGTTGGCTTGCGCCAGCTTGTTGCTACATGAAGTTGTGAAAGGGATGCATGTGAATGTTCTTGAATATCATGTGATGCTTTTTGATGTTTTGCAAAGTGTTTTTTGGCTTCTCCGGTACAGGATGTGGTTCGAAATGAATGTTTTGTTGGCTTATGCTTTTGTTGGGCCCGACTAAGGTATGTTGGTGGTGTGTGCCACAAGTTCAAGTACATGAGCAGAGATTAAGGATTGATTGAAGATGTTGTATGGGTCATTCCAACTGATTTGGAAGAGATGCAATTAATGTTTTATCATTCTTGTGTACTGTCAATGGATGTGAAGGCTAACATGCTACATATTTCATGTGTTTCTTGTTTATGGTGACCTAATTTGTATTTGTAAAGCATTTGGATGAAGTAAATAGAAGATCAAAGGTGTGAAGATAATTTGGGACAAGGTTAAGCGTGTGTTGGGATCTGCAAGGCATTTTCCCCTTCCTAGTGTTGTGTGTAGTCTTTTAGGCCTTTCCCTCTACACGTTTCATGTTGTTCATTTTATCTCTAGCCAACTCACAGATGCAATATTTTTGTTGTAGGCTGACATGTGAAATGTAATCAATGTAATATCATGTATAAATTGTAAACCAAATTGATCTAGGGTATTGAAGTATGCAGAAAATGATGATGATTGTCAAAGTGATTGAAAGAGAAAGAGTAGTTGTTACAATGATCCTGTGTGGTTTCATTTTGATCATATCCCTGTGACAGAAGGCATGAAGAAGTTTGCTTAACTATTAGTTGGAGGCAGTGAGCCAAAGACAATTACTTCTTGATTGTTGAAAGTAGTGAGCTAGTAGGCAAGCAAGAAGACATTTGAAGAAGTGACAAAGCAGAATTGCAATCATCAAAAGAGATTGAGCTTAATTGTTAGTTTCAGACAATGGAAGGACTGTCATTCTATAATCATTCTCAATTGTCGGCTTATATCAAGGAGTTGTAGCTTCCTTGGGTGTAACCTTAAAAATGTAATTAGGGAATTGTAGCTTCCTTGGGTTGTAGCCCTAAAACAAAGTTGTAAATGTTGTTCATGTTTTTTGAGGTTGGATTAAGATAGTAGATCCTAGTAGCTTTTCTCAACATGGTTTTTCCCCTGTGGGGTTTTCCAAGTATATTTGGTGGTGTTGTGTTGTGCATTAACTTAATCTTTCATGTTCTTGTTTATGCAATAGAGTTTAAGGTATTTTCTTATTCCAGAAGGTTTGAGATTTAATAGAATACTAATTCACCCTCCCTCTTAGTATTCCAATGTGTTCAAAACTTAGAAGCCAGTAAAAAAATATATTATTAAAAGATAATTTAATTATATAATATCTCAGGCTAAATTACCAAGAATTTTTTTTCACTTCCACAATATTGTCAGGTTAGGAATTTCGTCAAACAGTTATTTCCTAATTGTTCTGTATATTGTGTTCAATGTGTTTTCACTAGAATAAAATTGTTTGCACAATTCATATAAAATATAGGTTCCTCACAATTACAAGTATAAATTTCAAAGTAATAACTAACTTCAGAAATTTATCATTACTCAATAATATTCTCACAAGTTACATTTACAATGTTATTTAATAAGTATGCTGACTTGTAAAATAATGACAAAAGATTCCTTTGAAGACTTCAAATCTTAAAATAGAACCCAATTAATATATCACAAAACATAAATGAATTACAATGGGCTGGAGGAAATGCATTGGAACCAAGGAATTTCAATAACTCTGAACTCAGCGGAAAAACCACTATGATTAATTCCCACATCCACCCAATTGCTATGACAACCCAATAAGCATAGTGACCAGAAATCAACTTTTAATGCCTTCAAATTCTTTTGAATAATCCTTCATTATGTCATACTATTCTTTTGACTTCATACGATTCACTTCTCTATGTATTTTTTGATAGAATATAAATGATATCGACTCCTATGAGCTGCGATACTAATCAACATTCAATATTTACTTATTGTGCTTCCCTCCACTATTTGAACTGCCATATGAGCATGGGAATTCTGCAAGTTGGCTATCTATGTGTGGATGTCTCATCCTTCAAGGCTACATAAGTGTTTAAGTTGTAGGAAAGAGAAAGGATTTTGAGCCTAAGAAAACTATAACATATATTTTCCTTGGGTTAAATATTTAACCTCCTTTCTAGAAAGTTGGGCCCCATGCCAACCTTAAACCAAGGCTTGTATTACTTGGAAAACTGTGATAATCTTAGGAAGATATGAAATAAGGAATATTCCACTCCTTTTGAATATTCGCAACTGTCACTACCTTTCTCTCTAGTTAAACAAAAATGGACCCACACTACAAATATAATTGGAAGAAGCAAAGGTGGCACCTTAAGTACTTGTGACTAAACTGGCTATCTTTTGTGCATGTCATGTCTTCTTCTGGAGATGTGTGATCCCTTCATAGGACAACAAAAAAGGCACATTGAATAGTATTTTCATTTTTTAAGGTTGTGTCAATTTTTAGAACCTCTGTTTAATTAAACAAAATATAACATTACTTTCCTTTGTTGTCAACTCCTAAAATTTCCAAGAAGGGTGGCTACATATATCATACTCAACTCTCCATAATGTATTACAACGGCTCCAAGTTAAAACAGAATGGTGCCCGTTTTAATGGCATTAAGCTAGCCATAAGAATATTATAATTTAATTTCGAATTCCCGCAACATCATAATTGTAGCCAACGTATACCATCAAATTTCCCCTTTTGACAATAAATCTCATATTGTTAGTGTTGTAGCAGCAGGAGATATTTTTTCCCTTAAATATATTTTGCTCAAGGCAGGTCAACCTTTATTTTTTTATAAATAAAACTTGTATTTTCTAGGTCGGCCATAGAAAGGAGGCCGCCTAACTTGGTATTTATAGAGGATGGAGTCCTCTCATTTTAGCATCAATTCATTCACTCCAATTCGCATCTTCTTTAGCAGCAAGCAAAAATTCGCCTCCTAGCAGTAAATCCAATTCAAAAAGAAGTATCATCATTTGTGTTTCACTTCAAGGAAAAGTGTCTGCTTTCATTGTATTAGACTCGGCCTTGTCTAGGGCCTGATTTTGTATGCAGTTTCTACACTTATTCATTTGATATATAAGAGATCATTTTGTTGGGTTTTTCTCCCTCAAGTAGGAGGGTTTTCCCAAGGTAATTTGTTGTGTTCATTGATCTGTGTGTTGCATTTCTGCTTATTTTTCATTTCTTATCCTAAAACTAACATGGTATCATAGAGGGTTTAAGTAAAGATCCGATTAAATTTGTTTAAGTAGTCAAGACAACTCTTTATCTAGGGCAGTCTCTCAAAAAAATGAAGATGGTGAATAGTGTCAAGGTAGAAGATAGGCTTGATGGAGCATCAAATTTCAACTCTGGGAAATTCAGAGTTCTCATTGCCTTAGAAGAGAATGATCTTCTAGATTTCATGGAAAATGATGTGCTCAAGCCATCCGATGATGTAGAGAAAATTCAATGGAAGAAAAATGGCACGAAGGCTAGAAAGATCATGATAGACTCTGTGAAGGATTACCTAGTTTCGATTATCTCCAAGATGAAGACATCCAAATAAATGTTTGAGGCTCTACAAGGATTCTATGAGATCAACAATACCAGTAGAGCACTTGCCTTGAGACAACAACTCCATCATATAAAAATGGCTAAAGAAGATTTAGTCATTTCTTTCTTCATGAAGATTTCTTAATTGAGAGATCAACTATGCACTATTGGAGACATAGTTGAAGATAGAGATCTGGTTATGTTGGCACTGAATGGTCTTCCTCAATCTTGGGATCCTTTTATTCAAAACATCAGTGGGAGATCTAAGTTGCCCAAGTTTGATCGTCTTCGAGCTGATTGCATTCAAGAAGAATCTAGATTGGCAGGAAGAGGAAATGGGCAAAACTCTCATAATGAAGAAAGTCATGTCCGTGTTGCACATGCTTCTAGAAGAAAAGGAAGAGAAGGAAAAAGAGGCACTTTCAAGAGGAATAGAGACAAGTATGGTCACTATGCTCAAGATTGCATATCAAAATTGAAGTAGCATGCTTCTACTACAAATATTGATGATGTGTCACCTCAAAAGGAATCTAGAGACAACTCAAAGGGATTGCTATTCATCTTCGCTCTTTCAAGCAATGTTCCAACTGACAGTGACACTTGGTTGATAGATAGTGGTGCTTCACGTCACATCACTGGCTACAGAGAGCATCTTACAGACCTAGTAGGGAAAGAGGCAAACTTGCAAGTGATAATTGGATATGATGCTTGTTACTCTGTAAAGGGAGCTGGGGCCACTTCTTTCCAGCTAGATTTAGGTATCCCTCTTCATTTGAGAGATGTCTTGTTTGTACCAGGGATTAAAAGAAATCTTGTCTCCATTTCAGCCTTGGAGGACAAAGGGTACAAGGTTGATTTTTCTGAAGGGAAATTTCTTGCATGGCCCAAGAACTCTAGCATAAAATCAACTCGGGTGATTAGCGTTCGTCAGGAGAGTCTATACATATTATCAATTTGACCAGTTCAGGCATTATTGCACAATTCTATTAGTTTGAGTGAACTATGGCACAAGAGACTTGCTCACTTACATTTCAGAGCTCTTCCATCTATTGAGAAGGTGGTTACTAGTCTTCCAAACCTTGGTCTAGAGCATGATGGCATTTGCAGAGGATGTGCACTTGGTAAGAATATCAAAAGTCCCTTCCGTAGTAGTGATAGTAGATCAAAGGAAATTTTAGATCTTGTTCAATCTGATTAATGTGAACCAATGTATATGGAATCTTTGAGTGGTTTTTGGTATTATGTAACTTTCATTAATGATTATTCTCGAAAGACTTGGATCTACTTAAAATCTAAGGAGTCTAAGGAAGTCCTTGATAGATTCAAAGAATTCAAGGCTCAAGTTGAAAATATGTCTAAGAAAAGAATTAAAGTTTTGAGATTGGATAATGGAGGGGAGTACACTTCTGGAGGATTTCATAATTTCTGTATTGAGACAGGGATCAAGAGGGAGTTCTATGTACCGTACAATCCTCAACAAAATGGTGTTGCCGAAAGAAATAACATATCCATAGTAGAGACAACCAAGGCTATGATTCATGAACAAGATTTACAGAATTTCCTATGGGTAGAAGCTTCCAGAACCGTCGTATATGTTCAAAACAAAAGCCCTCATTGAATATTGGGAAACATGACTCTTGAGGAGGCCTTCACAGGTGTGAAACCTGAGGTTACTCACTGAAGGATATTTGGTTGTCTTGTTTACATTTATGTGCCCAAAGATAAAAGATATAAGCTAGAACCTTCAGGGAAGAAGGGTATATTCATGGGATACAGTGAGTCTTCAAAGGCCTACAGAGTTTATATTCTAGGGCAGAAACTAATTGAGATCAGCAGGGATGTCTCCTTTGAAGAGGAAGTAGCCTTCAAAAGATCTAAAGGATCTTACATGGAGATAGACAGTGAGGAGTAGGAGACTTCTCAGGATATGGACATATCTCCTGATCATACTTCTGACATTCAAAGGAATTCCAACAAACTGGCCGAGACTACTAATCTAGTTGATCCTATAGATCCAACTGATGGGCCTAGAGACATTGTTGTAGGTTGGAAGAAGCCTCTATGGGCTCGACAAACTATGCAAGAAGCAGAAAAGTATGCAACTCCTCGAGGCACCTTTAGGGAAAGCAAGAGATCTTAGAATTTTGTAGGTTATGTGGCATTAATGAGTCACATCATTGATTCTAAGCCTTCTAGTTTTGAGGAAGTATCCAACCAACAAGTATGGAGAGATGCAATGACAGAAGAGTATCATTCCATCATTAAAAATGATGTATGGGATGTTGTTTTGAGACCTGAAAGGAAATAAATAGTGTCTTCCAAGTGGCTCTACAAAATCAAGCATGCAGTTGATGGTAGCATTGAGAAACACAAGGCAATATTTGTGGCAAGAGGTTCTCTCAAAAGGAGGGAAAAGATTATGAGGAGAAATTTTCTCTTGTTGCTCGATACACTTCTATCAGAACAATCATTGCTATTGCCTCTGTTAAAGGCTAGAAGTTACATCAAATGGACGTAAAGACTACATTTCTTAATGGTTCTATTGAAGAAGAAGTGTACATCGAGTAGCCAGATGGTTTTTTTATTCATGGGAAGGAGTCTCATGTATGCAGATTAAAGAAGGCTTTGTATAGTCTTAAACAAGCACCTCATGCATGGTATGAAAGAATTGATAGATATTTTTTGAGCTTGGGATTCTCCAAGAATGATGCAGATTCCAACCTTTACTTCAAGATAGTTGATGGTGAGGCTTTGATATTGGTTCTTTATGTTGATGATTTATTTCTCACTGGAGCAAAGAAGCACATTATCAAATGCAAGAAAGAGTTAGCCTTCAAGTTTGAGATGAAGGATCTTGGTCTTATGCATTACTTCTTGGGACTGGAAGTGTGGCAAAGACCTAATGAGATTATTCTAAGTCAAGTAAAATACATTATAGATATATTGAGGATATTTGGGATGATAGACTGTAAGTCCATGTCTACACCTATGGAGACAAATTTGAACAAATCAAGTGACTTAGCAGCCGATTCATATTTGGTAGATCCCTCCATGTATAGACAATTGATTGGATCATTGATGTATCTAGTCAACACCAGACTAGACATTTGTTATGCAATGAGTGCTCTCAGTCAATTCATGTGTGAGCCAAGAAAAATACATCTAGTTGCAGCAAAGCATATTTTGAGATACTTGCGTGGCACTGTGAGATATGGTTTGAGATATACTTCCAGTGAAGATCTAAAGTTACAAAGCTATTCTGATTCTGATTGGATCGGGAGTGTAACTGATAGGAAGAGCACCTTTGGATGTTTTAGCTTGGGGTCCGCCATGATTTCTTAGTGTAGCAGGAAGCAAACATCTATGGCTCTAAGCACCATAGAGGCTAAATACATTGCAGCATGTGTAGTAGCTCGAGAAGTAGTGTGGCTTCGAAAGCTCCTTGCAAGATTGTTTGGTCAAACATTGAAGCCGACTGTGATTCATTGTAATAATCAAAGCTATGTGAAGCTCTCGATAAATCCTTTATTTCATGATAGAACAAAGCATGTGGAGATCAAGTATCATTACATCAGAGACATGGTGCTGAGGAAAGCAATTCAACTCAAGTACATTTGCAATGATGATCAGACGACTGATATTCTCACCAAGCCTCTTTCTAGAGTGAAGTTTGCATATTTTCGAGACAAGCTTGGGGTAGTGGAGAATGTCACCCTTGTTGAGAGGGAGACTTGGCATCATTAAGATTTGTCACAATGTATATTTCTTTGAGACGGAGAAATATGAGGTGAAATCCCTTGTACATCTTTAAGAATGAGATGTGGTTCTTTCCACACATGGGAGTAGCCATTGTGGACATCATGTGAGAGACTCCATGATGATGTGTTTCTTTCCACAAATGGGAGTAGCCATTGTGGACATGACGTTGAGAGACTCTGTGATGAACCCTTGTACATTTTTGAGACTGAGATGTGTTTTCCACAAATGGGTGTAGCCATTGTGGACATCATGTTAAGAGACTCCATGATGAACTCTTGTACATCTTTGAGACTGAGATGTGGTTTTCTAAAAATGGGTGTAGCCATTGTGGGCATCATGTTGAGAGACTCCATGATGAGGATATTTGGAAAATACCCCCCTATCTAAGAGGGAGTGTTAGTGTTGTAGCGGCGGGAGATATTTATTCTTCTAAATATATTTTGCTCAAGGCAGGTCAGCCTTTATTTTTTTATAAATAAAACTTGTATTTTCTAGGTCGGCCCTAGAAAGTAGGCTGCCTAACTTGGTATTTATAGAGGATGGAGTCCTCTCATTTTAGCATCTATTCATTCACTCCAATTCACATCTTCTTCAACAGCAACAACAGTTCACCTCCTAGCAACAAATCCGATTCTAAAAGAAGTATCATCACTTGTGTTTCGCTTCAAGGAGAAGTGTCTCCTTTCATTGTATTAGACTTGGCCTTGTATGGGGCTTGATTTTGTATTCAGATTCTGCACTTATTCATCTGATATATAAGAGATCATTTTGTTGGGTTTTTCTCCCTCAAGTAGGAGGGTTTTCCTAAGGTAATTTGTTGTGTTAATTGATTTGTGTGTTGCATTTCTACTTATTTTTCATTTTTGATCCTAAAACTAACACATATAACCTAAAAAAGATGTCTTAAAATAAGACCACAAATTTCTCAAACTCTAAACACTGAAAATCAACTACAAAATTTGAGTGATTCCACTAGTACCAGTCAAGGTGGATAATCTCACCATCAAAATTGATCTTCTTTCAAAGGGTTTTTATCATCCAAAAGGTTGTGGTGAACTCTATTCAACCAACAAAAAGGCATGTCCTCCAAAACAAAACCAACTTGCCTACAAAAAGAACTCCAAAAAACTTTTATTCTCATCTCTCTGTAACTCCCCACCACCTTTCTTGAATTCCTCCAATTTTCTTTTAATTTTACTCTTTTTTAGAATTAGTCCTTAATTCACCCAAAAGTGACAATTAATTTAATTTAACTTAAATGAGAACTTAAGACACATTTGCACACCTTTAAAAAATTATTTTAAGTTGTATTTTAATTTAATATTTTTGACAACTTAAATATTAATTATTTAATTAATTAATATTTCCCACACAACCAACTGAAAGTGCAAAAAATACAAAACCCTATCAAAATTGATATTTGAAGGTGCCAGAATACTCTAGAATTCCATGAAACAACAGATAACCCCTCTGACAACACTAACTGCCACCGAGAAAAGTAAAACTAAAATCAATGTTGACATGCTCGAAAATGGGGATATTAGAGTCTACCCTTCTCAAAGATTGTTTGTCCACAAGCAATGCCAGGACACCCTCAATAATAACTAGATGAGCCCAACTAAACCCAAGTGTGATCTCGAGGTCCCAAATCAATATTTGTAAATATCCCCCATGTTGTCGATGCACCACTTTGATAAAAAAATATCCACTCATCAAGCCAATACTGCACTCTCCTCGCTTGTGACCAAAAAATGTAGTCATCATCAAATCCCAAGCTAAGACATTGGTAATGTAGGGAAATTTATTCATCTCAGAAAGAGCATCTGAGATCAATAGTTCCTTTGGTAATACTCATTTCTTTAGATTGCCTCAAAAACATGTACTACTATGCTATAAAGCATAATCAGACATAGTTCATTTCCCACATTAACCCTTAGAGGAAATTTTATGCAAATTTAATCAGTTTAAACAACATGCATTAAATGGATTCAATGAGAAAAATCAACAAACATGAAAGATGGAACATATAACGTGAACACAAATATTTATGTGGGGAAAACCCTTTCGGATAAAAAACCCCACACTCCAAAAGCCCAGATCGCCATTGTATTATTCATCAATAAAATGCAGCTTCAAATACAATTATAGGCTCTAAGCCTTTATAGGAGATTTACATCTTGTTCCATCTAGATATAATTAGACAACATAACCCTTCTATAATTCACTCTTGCCTCTCTCTCCCAATGCATTATGGCATTATATAATTACAATCTTCAATTGTTCCAAGAAGCCAATCATTACATCTCCCTACCAAACTAAATAGTTGTAACTGTCATACCTTCTCCCACTATATGTCGAAGCGTATCGAAATATTGAAGAGACTTGAAAACATGTCTCTCTGAATTCTCATTGTCACCTATCTACAAACCCTCCTTGGATTTGTTTGGTCTCATCCAATCCCCACTTTCCCTCGAGGTCTATCTAGGACCCACCACAAAATGCATGGGCCAATGAGCACCATTGGATCCTTATAACTGCAATTGTCAATCAAATACATCATGTTGGGGGAACATCATAACACCTTCCAACAATATACAAAGTTCACAGTGAAATGTCTATATTTGCTACTACGGTCCTCACTGCCAACATGACGTCCATGTCACCACTGTCGAACCGATCCCCACACCCCCGCTAAGGTACAAACTAGGTCCCACCAAGGCACCGCAAGGTACTAGGCACCATTGGATCCTCTTGATTTGAGCTATCCATCGAGCACCATCACCATGTCAAAGGGACTATTATCCATGCCCTAGCAAAGACCATCACTCCCACCAATGATGAAACTTAGATAGTCTATCGCGGCATCGAGGAGACTTTGTGACAACTCCCTTCGACACCACCTTGTCACACCAACACAATTGTCCATACAACATATTGGGAGATTGAAGGGAATGACTTCAAAGTCTCGACGACTTCATGTTGTCCCATCGATACAGATTAACTGCTAACGCAAAACCCAAATACTCTTAGCAAACAATCCATCAAGATTTTGATGAGACTGGTGACCCTATCCCAGCGACCAGTGATATTCAACTGTCATACCAACAATGTAAAGGCTCGAACACCAATATGTTTGAGGCATTATTTCTCAACAAGTAAGGCCTAAAACCTATACCATGAAACATCTCTTTTTGAAGCATCCCAGTAAAGTCCACAACTGCAATCCCTATGCCTAACTTGATCTTGGGCAATTGGAATAAATATTTCCTCAACCCAAAACCATACTTCTCAATATACCTCCTCAAGGAGTCACGCAAAGTCATAACTGTAGATGTGAACTCCAATATTCTTGTAAAAAAGAAAGCAATCCTTTGCAAGATTTCTATAAATTGACCAACATTATGCCATGTATATCTAACATGTCTCCTCTATGCTAATCCGATACAACCATGAAAACTAATGAAAACGCTTGTTGTTCCAACTCTAGAGATCACTAAATGATGAGCCAAAGCATGTAAAAGTTCGTTGCCATGAACCCACACCTAGAGCAAACTATCAAAGTTTACATCACAAACCTTCAGAAGATGAAATTCCTAAGTTAGGAAGGTCTGAGGTAAACAATAATTTTTATTGTTCAAAACTAAAATAAGTGGAGTACAATCTGATTTTAGTGCTCTACACAAAGGACAACAACAACACCAATTAATTTCCCAACTATAAGCATGCATGAAAAACATTGTGTTGCACCAAAATAACTCAAAAGTGGTTGGGAAACCCCTCCAAGCAATCTCCAACTGAAATCTATTACTTCCTTGACAAAGAAGAAAGTGCTAACTCCATTGAATGAAAGAAAATGAAAAAGTGAAGTGACTAACTTGCAACCCAAAAACAAGGTCAACACTAAATTTTTTATCCATCCTTTTCCAAGTAACACTCCCCAAAGTAACCATTCATTCACTACTCCAATCCGTACTTAAAATATCTCTCCAATCCATTTGTAGATAAACAAATAGAATCACCAAATGGCTGGTAAAGAAAGGAACAACATCGTTAATTTGAAATTTTCATCCTTATACCTCCAAATGTCTTCCCTTCTATTCCCTATTAACTTCATCAATCCTTGTTGAGGATCCCAAGCATTTGTACCCAACCAAGAATGATCTCCAACATGCCTAGAAAGGTGCATAACATAACTCCAAGTGTCATCCAAATCAACATGCACATCATAGAAATTTGTGAGTTCTTTAGTAATCCCTTGTAGCCCATCCATTAAAGTGCCAACTAAAATGTGAGGAGCAATTTTTGTCATCAAAACCATCCCCAAATAAATATTAGTATAATATATAATATCACTCAATCCAAAGGATGGATTTTCAAACATGTAGATATCTTGTTTAAATCCTTCTTTCTCCAAAGCTACCTAACTAAAAGTTTTTAAACCACCTTTCGTTGCTCTTGTTCTCAAATTTATAGCAAGCTCTAGAACATTGTTTGGAAAATTTTCAAAATCTAAAATGTCAAAGTCTTCATAACCCTAATCCTAATTCATCACCTCACAACTAGGAATTTTACCTAGATCCCATATCTCGTGGTTATCACCAACCATAACAGTGAAATTAGAAAGTGTTTCATCCATCATCACAAAGAGTGGATTATCAAAAGTGGACTCTACATCCCACTCAAAAAGAGGATTATCGGTAAACTAAAAAGAATTTATATTTTCTCGACCCAATTGATCATCTTTTTGTTTCTACTTTGCTCTTTCTAACTTGGGAGTTTTCTCTAAATCAAAATCAACATGGAGCCTATCAAACTCATCTATTACTTACTTGATTTCCTTAGCTCTTTTTGTATTTTCTTGCTCCTTAATTTTGTTTGTAATAGCTAGTTGGATTTCTGCTCCCTGAAGAGCCATTTGAGTATTCTCCAAAGAATCATTAGTAGATTTAAGCTCAAAGGTGAGTTTATCTAATTCTTGCTCTTTTCCCTTCAATACAACAAGAATTGTTTTAGCAAGCTTGATAGAATGATCCTTGTCTAAAATTAAGCTCAAGAAATCTGATTTCATAGTTCCTAAAGTTTCTTTGACTACCTGCAAGTCTGCAAGAGAGGACCTTCCTTCAATACTTTTATGTCTCCTCTCCATTTGGGCCTCCCAAAAGAAAAATTCAATGAGCTTGCATGTGTGATCAAAACATGTTAGGGCTGCAACAATCATATCTTTTATAACTTTCATTTGTTTCTTCAAATCATGCGACTCATTGGGCTAATGATCAACCTCAACTTCATATAATAAATTTTGTTATTTGTCTTCAATAACATGCCTCTCAATATCAGCCACCTTTATCGCATCCTCTTTGCATAATTCATGTTTTGAAGTTAGAACAACATTTTATTCAGAAGGAATTTCATCCACTATTGTATCTTCCTTTTCATCCACTTGTTCCTCATTAACCAAGAAAGGTTTTGGCTTCATCTCACACTATTTGAAAAAATTGTAAACCAAATTATATATAGTTGTAGAAGTAACATTTTCTTGCCTCAAAACAACCAATAACATGAATAATATGGGTTGGAAGATAGCATCACTTTCATTAATAATCATGGCCATAATAATTCTCGTGCAAGAAAGAATAGTTATTTCACAATCCTCATTGATAGAAGTAAGGAAATAATTAAACATTTGAAGAATAAGATCATCACAATCTAAATCAATCATGAGAGCACATGATCTAACCTTTTCCATCAATTCTAATAACCCTCTTACCAAAAGGACTTTTGATATCACCTAACCCATGAAAGCTTCCAATAATCAATTGTAGTATCTCCCTCATTTTTTCATCACTATAGAGAACTTTAGGAATTGTAATCCTTATAATTTCACTAAGGCAATAAGTAATAGCAAGTATTACCTCATTATCTTTGTGTCTCAACAACTTTTGCTCACCTAAGGATGTCACTATAGGAATCATAGCTACTTGAATTAATTGAGAAGGTGATTGATCCACCATATACAAATTGTAGACACACAAAACTGTCTGGATTAATATCACATAATTGATTTCGCTTACTAACACCATTTCTATTCTATTTCACTTGATGCAACCATTTAATTAAATAATGTCAATTATTTAGTTAAATTCACCTTTTCTCCTATTAATTAAATAAATCAATTTTATTTAGTTAATTCACTTTTCTTCATACTAATTTCATTCTCATTTGATTAAATAATGCAGTTTTTTTAATTAAATGTCATAATTCACTTTGATTAAATAATTCATGATTATTTAATTAAATCCTCTAATATCACCCACTTACACAATTAAATGATTTTAATTAATTGTTTAATTAGCTAATTTCTTTCCAAATCCTCCAACTTTTCCCACTTGCACAACGAATATTCCCTTAGAATATTCCCTTTTCAAATTTAAATATTTACCTCCAAATGGAAATGTCTCCAAAATCTCTCCAATATAATTCTTAAAGATTAGGGAATGGTTGAATCTCTCATGGATTTGAGACCATTGATTTAATCTTTTATCCATGCCTCATGGATTATTAATCGTTGGATTGATCCATGATCCATGTTCATTCCTCTCATTTGATTTCATCCATTGATTGGTCTTTTTTATCTTCACCTTTCATCATGATTTCAAAATTCTATAAATAGCAAGCATTTTTTCATAACAATTCATTCACAAGCATTGAGTAAACATACTCTCTTGAATTGATTGCCCAATTTGATCAATTTGAGAGCACTTGTGAGCCATTTTACTTCATTTCTTCATCAATTTCTTTGCATCAACAATAGATTTTGTTTGAATTGAGAACTCCACATCCAATTGGAGTGTAATCCCACAATGGGATTGAGGTTTGCATTTGTTTGGTTAGCTTTCATTTGGATTTGCTTTGTTCTTTCATGTTTTGAATTCTAATTGATCTTTGTGAACAATCTCATTGGATTGTGTAGTTAATTTATCATTTGATTAGCTTTTGAGTTCAATTTGATATAATTTGGTCAATTGATTTTATACATTCACATAATGGCATGCCCAGTCGGACCCCATGTCCCTAATTGATCATTTTTCTTCAAGTTTTGTCAGATTTTGCAGGTGCAAGGCAGAATTGCAATTTTTTTTTACACAAATGTGCACCTTTGTTAAAGGTTTGCACATTTGTTTAAAAGGTTGTGCCTTTGCATTTGGGTGATCCCACAATATTGGTTTATAATTTTTAGCCAAATTGGACACTAAACTATTTTTTTCTAACTAAATTTTCACTTTCGGGCACCTATAGCAACTAAACCGTTTGGAATTTGAAGATGATGCAAACTAGTGATTTGTGACATTTTGTTTATAGATTCTAAATACATTTTTTCAAATTTTTTGGAATCAAATTGCACTTCTTTTTTCATCTCCTTTGAAAACTAGTTTTTTTCAGTAAACACCATTTTTAAGGAGTGGCGTTCATCGTATACAACATAACTTTTTTTCCATAAGGGATAAAATTCTAATTTTTTCGAATTTAGATTTGTAACTATGATATCTAGTGCTTCCAATTGGTTTCATAGTTTTATTGAATATTTTTTCCTTAATCAAGCTCAAGTCAAACCAATTATAATTTTAGACATAGGTGGACCGTGATACAACATAATTTTTTTGTATGTATTGAAATTCATTTTTTTTTGGATCAAAGACTTCAATATCTAGTGTACCTCATATTTTTCAAAAAAATTGATAATCTCGCTATTTTTGACATGTGTAGAACAAAGAGCTTGATTTTCAAGTGAAAAACCTATGTTTAATCAAACTAAAAACAAATACATAATAAAACCAAAATATATTAAAATTATATTTGTTGGATAGCTCGTTCCGAACTACCACCACCATCGTTAGTTGGGTTTGTGAAGTTTCCTCCATTTTCATCCTCCTCAACCTCGAGCTTCAAAGGGAAAAAATTTTGGAGATTTTTGGTGCCAAAGGGGTAGGAAGGGGGTTCGCCTCCTAGGGTTCAAGCGAACCCCTTTCCACAACCCTTTCCTTTGTTTTTTTTTTTGGGAAATGTGGAACCCAACATTTAATGGGTTCACTCAAAGGGGGGTTCTAGCGAACCCCCTTTGGGATTGTTTGAACCCCAAATAACCAAATTGTTTTGCATGGGGGCATTTTTTGTAACTTTTCCTTTCTCACTAGAATTGTAAACCAATTTTGTGGGTTTACCCATTTGATAGTGTTGCACCTTCATACCTAGAGCCACGCTTTTGTTTTGAATTTTTTAATTTTTTCTTGAGGAGCAAGCCATGCGTTTGTTAAAGGGTCATGCCTTTGTTCGTTTGACAGTGTCGCACCTTTGCCTGTAAAGTTACACTTCTGTTGGATGCAGTCTCGTGCCTTTTTCTATTTTAATTCTTCAATTTGATTGAATATTTTGTTAAGGACTAACCCTAACTATTCTCTATTTTCTAATTTTATTTGACAGAGACAGACCTTTATAGCTCATGATAAATATTAAAAGTGTTTATTACACACTCATTTGGAAATAACTTTAGAGGGTGACTCTCTGAACATTATTAACAATTTGAAGAGTACCTCACCTTCATCTTGGACTATTGAGGCCTTGGTCAGGGACTCTATTGATATTATCAATTCCTTTGATAATGTTTATATCTCCCATATTTTGAGAGAGGGAAATATGTTAACTAATTTCTTCACTAACTTTGGTGTTAGAGATAGAAAGGAGTCGGATTTGAATGATCCTATTCCTTTTGAGGCAATGGCTATAATTAATAATGAATGCTAATCTAATGTTGATCTTATTGTACATTAAGGGGTGCTTGTCCTTACTCACGTGGTTGAATGTCATGAATGAGGATGTTAATATTATGATTTTGAGGGACGACTTTCTCAAGGCGTGGAGTTCAAATTCAATATTGCATTTGTGTCCTATGGCTGGCCTCACACGAATTGTGGGTGTTAATTGCCTTAGTTTCTAGAGGCTTCTACTGGGTATTCCTGTTCTGGGTGGTGTTTGATTTATTTTCCTAAGCTTTTTGTTGTGTGCTTGGTCTTTGTTTGTTACGTCTTCTGCGATGGGTGGGGACAGAAACCATGTCAAGCCTAACTCTTGTGTTATTGCTAAGCAGAGGAAGGAGGTGTGGGAGATTTTAGAGAAGGGTGGTTTAACTTCGTATATGGAAAGATTACATGGTAACAACCCCCAAGTCACTGTTTTGGTTGTTGAAGGGTGGAACGAGAGAACCCTGAATTTGGGTGGTAGGGAAATTGTGGTTGATGAAGAATTTATAGTCCAAATTATTGGCTTGGCTATTCAGGGTATGAAGGTGTTCAGAGACAAAAAAGAATCACAGGCTACGATGTCTATTTTCTTTAAAGGGAATGAGGCTACTAATTTGAAGCCAGCAAAGAGCAATGGGTATCAAAGGAGCTCATTGAAAGCATTGTGGTGTGATGTTGTTGAAGAAATTATGAGGTATGCAACCTTGGAAGGAAGGTATACAACGATTAACATTTACCATTTCCTTTTGCTTAACCATTTTTGGCATAAGAAATGGGTGTCCTTTCCCTACTATTTGTTGATGTCGCTTGACTCGGGGATTAAAGATCATAGGAAAAACCCCCAAAACCCTGTCTTGCATGCGGGGTTAATTCTCTTGATCTATGAACATGTCAAAGCTCATGAGGTGCAAAAAACTCTAGTGTCTCCAAAGGAAATTACTGCTAAACCCAAGGAGGGTTATGAGACAGACTCAGGAGAGGAAAGGGTTAGTAAGAAGCCTAATAGGAGGAGGCTTATTTTGAATGAAGATTCTAAGTCTGATAGGGATAACGATGTTGATTATGTCCCAGATTCATATGCCACTTTTGATGAGGGCTTGGGTAGTTCCCCTATTCCGAGTAAGACTAGGAAAATGAAGTTGGATGATAAGGCAGGCTATATGACATGCAGTTATGAGGTGGTGGAAAATGTTCTTTCTAAGGGGGTAAGGACAAAAATGAAATTTATGGGGAAGCTTCCTCTCCTCCTCTAGTGACTAGACATGTGCAGGAGCCTACGGAGGGGAGCCGAAAAGGAAAGGTGTTGTCTATTGGCTTACTCCTGGAGAAGGGATTCCCTCTCTCCTTGGATGGTGGTATCTATGGTGAGGCTTCACCGAGTGCTGACATGGGGTTGCAAAAGTAGGAAAAGGAAAGATTTGTGGGTGGTGGTCATGTTGTGGGATCTAGTAGAGCGGATGCAGATAGGATAATGAAAAGGAAGGTTGTTGCAGAGGAAATTGCCTGCTCCATTCAAAAGATGAAGACTCTTGTCCCCACTAGTAAAGGTAAGGAAATTTCTATTGAGAAGATTCATGTTAGCTCATCTGATGAGGACATTACTATGGGGAAACACATTGAGAACTTTGATAGGGAGGAATTGTCTGATGTGTTGGGCTTGGCTCATGATAGTGCCAATGTGTTGTTTAAAATTTTTAAGTGGTTCTTCCATGAGATCAATAGGACCAATGTTAGAATTAGAGGTGTTTCAAGTAAGGTTGAGGACCCTTCTATCCAAAGCCATTTTGATAATCTCATGGATTCTCTTAATACTATGGCTAATAATGTGGTAGAGGAAACCGTTAATCTAAAACAAAATTTGGAAGGTAGAATGTTATCCCTTGAGGATAAATTTGATAAGATGTGGAATGTTGTGATGAAGGGTGGAGATGCCTCTAAGGTCTTGGCTATCTCAGACTCTGCCAAGGTGATCTCCCCTATGACTTCCATGAAAAAGAGAAAGGAGAATGTGTCTGCTAATGATACTTTTGTTGGGGGTAAGCTGATGGATGTGGAGTGTGTTGTTGAGAAAGGTGTTGTGAAAGGTAGTGTTTTGAGTGGTGAGGTAAAAATAGGTGGGTTGGGGGCCAGAACTAGAAACAAAATGAAAGCTCAGGCCGAGGCCTCAGGTATTGAGGTGTCTAATATTGTGGATAATGTGCAGAAGTTGGCTACTAGTGAAATGGAAGTTGTGGAGACTCTGAACAATGTAGTACTACTGGATGGTTTCCTTCTTTTTGGCTATTTTTTTGTTGTTGGTTGGTTTTCGTCAGGATGATTGCTACTTTTTGTTGTTATCTTCTTTTATGAGCTACTTTTTGATGTAAAGGGTTATGGGCCCCTTCAAAACCCATTTTTTACCTCTAATCAAAACTTTAGAGCTAATTTTCACTTTATGCATTTCACATTTGTGTTTATTAACACTCATTTGGAAATAACTTTAGAGCTAGTTTTCATTTTATGCATCTCACATTTACTTTGGTGTTTATAATTGAACAACTACAACTTACATTTTTTAATTTGGTGCATAAAATTGAACCACACAACTTCATCTTCGTTTGGGCTTAAAAAGAACGTACAAATCTCACAGTTTCATTGGTGTGTTAACAATTTAATCACATTTATCTTTGGTGCACCTAAAAAGAACAAGAGTGTGTTCTTTATTTTTTCATTTTTGGTAGACTAGAAGTGCATATCCTCTCCCCTTGTGTTTCATGTGATCTTGGGTGAAGAGAAACACTTCTATTTTGCACTATATGTTCATTGTAAACCCTATAAGGTTGTTGCTACATATCCTCTCCTCTTGCACTTCATGTGATCTTGGGTGAAGAGAAATAGTAACACCTTCATTTTTTCTTTTAAGTAGGAGGCCTTCCTTGAGATACATCCCACAATGGAGAACTCAAGGCGACCTTAAGTGGCATTTTAGGGAATGCTATATAAATTGGTTCAGAGTGAAATATGTAGGTCAAACCGTGCATGTAGCTCCAAAAATGTTATGGGACTGCGACTTTTTTTGGTTCCTAGAGGTGATGTTTAAGAGTTCAGCAGTGTTCACCTAGTTCCACCCACTAAAAACCTATTTTTTTTAGAGGCCTAAGACCATCAAACATCTTTTAAGGAGGTGCAAGGGATTTGGATTGTACCTTGAACATCTTCACCATGTACTAATCATAATTGAGGTGAAAAACACCTTGCAATCTAACTTTTCCTTCCAAGGTAAGAGGTGTATCGTGTATGCATGCATACTCTAGTTACTCATTCTATGGGTAGTATTTTATCGTGTGGACCCGACTTAAGAATATAAAAGTACTTGACTAAATAGGATTGTGCTTGCTTTTTGTTCTATCAATCTATTGCTAGTGAGCTTTGTGGAAGAAATCTTACGAAATATCTCCCATTACCTATTGAGTCAGTTGAACACATTGCTTGATTATCTAAACACTCAAACAAACATTGAACATGGTTAAATGACAAGATTTTAAATCCTGTGAACACATTGTATGCACTTGAAATACATTGAACTAATGTATGCATCTAAGTATATTTATTTTTATCAAAACAATATCTTTGTGTGCATCCTAGTATCATTGTCTACATCTTTGTGCATTGTGTTGAAGTAAACCTAGGTAACTACAACTTAGCATCTTTTTCTTTTCACAATATTGAGCTTTTATGGAAAACAATTTTCTTTTTGTAGCATCTTAGTATTAAACAACTCATAATCAAGATCTTTATGTGGTAAAAACAATTCATGACTAAATCAGAATTTAAGAATTGAACCTAAAAAGAAAATTCAAAACCACTTGTGTTACTTGCTTCAAACAAGGAAATTCATGCTTGATATTATTTTTATCAAAACAATTTTTAGGTTATTGTTGGACTAAATCATTGTCATCTATCAAACATTCAAACATAAAACAAGGTTCTTCAACAAAGTTAATTGGAAATTGTCAAAAAAAAATCTTAGGTTGTCATTTGGAGCAAAAAAACCAATCCTAAAATCAAACATCAAAATGTCTCATATCAAAACAAACAACTTAAACATTTGGACATAAAACACTTAGGTTTGAATCCTATCATATCAACTAATTTAGCCTTATACTTGAAAATGATCTTTTTTCAAGGTATTTAGGTGGAGTTAGCAAAGTCATTTTGGAAAAAATCACTTTGGAATCCATGAGTCTACTTCTAAAGTGGTAAGTTCATAATCATCAAAAATATCAAAATAAAAAAAAAATCCAATCAAACAATCAAGGTCCTAAGTGTGGTCTAAATCAAAAGTTTCATATCCTCCACTCATTCACATCAATAATTTTATAATTGATCCAAATCCAATAAAAACATCATTATTGGCAACAAATTTGAGGTCACAAATACATTTCAAAATCATTTTTCATTTCTTAGGATTGATAAACCTTGCATGGTCACAACTAGATATCAATACAAAAATCTATGGATTTTAATCCTAGGGGATCAAGGGATCCTAATGTTAGTGATCAACCATATGGAATTCCTCAAAGAGGTGAACTTCCTCCAACTACAACACAACCTTCAACTACAATACAACCTCCAACTACAACCAAATCTCAAGTAGAAAAATTTACATTGAAGAAGAAGAAAAAACATGTGAAGTCACTCTCAAAGATATACTAGAATTGCAACAAAGTCAAGATTTCCTTCATGCAATGGAAGTATTGATGAAACAATATCCCACACATTACATGCTCAAACTTACACAATTAGGTGCCAAGCTTCCATCAAACTTTGATCTTAACATATTGAAGGAACAATATTTTGAACAAATGACACAATCACATGATCAAATTTTAGCCCAAATAGCTTAAAGGAATCACCCACAAGGGAGTGAATCCTTAATACATAATGTGATTCAACAATTTCCAAAACCATCATCATTTGTTCAAATTTCACCAATAGTGACTATACAAGGGATTTCTTAGACAAATCATTCAAATCAACATGGTAATCCGTTACATAATACTCAAGTTTCAAACAATACCAATACAAATATGGGTTTTCACAATGCTTCAATTCCACCTATATTCAATACATCAAATCAAAACTTGGTAGATTTGGGATTAATCAATCATCTTATACTATGCATCAACCCTTGATTCAAGGTCAAAATCAACCATCATCACAAAATCAGCAATCATCAAATCAGGGTCAAAATCAACAACCAAACTCAAATCATCAATCACAAAACCAAGGTTTAAATATAAACATTGGTTCAAATAAAAACATGGCTCCAAATCCAAACATTGGTTCATATCAAAACATGGTTCTAAATCCATATATTGGTTCAAATCAAAATATAGTTCCAAATACAAACATTAGTTCAAATCAAAATATGATTCCAAATCCAAATATTGGTTCAAATCAAAACATAGTTCCAAATCCAAACATTGGTTTAAATCAAAACATGGTTCTAAATCCAAACATTGGTTCAAATCATGAATGGTCCCTTGGTCTATTGGTGAAGTTGAAAGGTTCTAAATGAGCTCACTAGGGATCAAGTCTTGCTAAGTGCAAAGGCTCTGACGCCTAAAAAGGGATGAGGCAAGGATCATGCCCCCAATGGATTTTGGAAAAATGGATACCCCTCGAACCTTGGCTTTAAGCTAAAGGGGACCCCCTTGGGAGTATCTCCAACAACAACAAAAATGATTCAAATCAAAACATGGTTCCAAATCATAACATTTGTCCAAATCAAAACATGGTTCCAAATCAAAACCTTATTCCAAATCAAAACCTTGTTCCAAATCAAAACCTTTTTCCAAATCAAATCATGGTTACAAATCAAAACATTGCTCCAAATCAAAATGTGGTTCCTAATCAACACATGAGTCAACAACAAGACTTTTCTCATGATCAATTACAAGCTCAACAACAAGCACAAGCCCAACAAATGTATACTCAACAATAGTTGCTTGCTCAACAATAAAATTTGCAATATGGTCCTCAAGGTCAACAATATCTAAATCCTCAAGATCAATAATATCTTAATTCTCAAGGTCAACAATATCTTCAATCTCAAGAAAATGCCACACCACAATAAAAATAAGTTGGAACATATAACACACCTCCTACACCACCATCTAATTCACAATATCACTCATACAATACACCTCCATATCAAGATCATATGTATGTCCCACCATTGGTCAACACAAACATGGAAATTTCATCACAAATACAAACATTGACCCAAAAGATACAAGATATTCAAGCAGGAAAGTTAAAGAAATCATATGCAGTCCAAGACTTATGCCCCTATCCATTTGATAGAAGAATCATGATGATACCTTTTCCTCCAAATTTTGAGATTCCAAAGTTTGAAAAATATAAGGGAAGAGGAAATATTGAGGATCATATCAAATATTTTTCATGTTTCTTGTATGGAAGTCTCCTACAATGATTCATATCTTATGATACTGTTCCCAAGAAGCTTGGGTGGATTAGCAATGGAATGGTTTTCACACCTCCCTCAAGGAATTATAACATTTCAAGAGATCACAATTCAACTCATCATGCATTTATCTTATAACATTGATGCCAACGTAACATTGGAGGATCTTTACACACTAAAACAAAATAGAGGAGAACCCTTTGCTACCTTTTTGCAATGATGGAGACACAAAACAAGCAAGTGCAAATGGCCTATACCAGAAAAACAAGTTGAAATACTTGTTGGGAATCTAGGTATTGATTTGGCGTTTCAATTACATATGCAATGTGTCTCTACATTTGAAGAATTAATCTCCAAAGGGTTTACTATAAAAAAAGCTCTAATTGCAAAAGGAGCCATTCAAATATTCAATCATAAACCATCATCTAGTAATAGCGATAAACCTCAATTTTTGGCTAAAAATAAGAACATTACTAATGATGGTGTTGTGGATGCAAAGATGATCATAAATGCTCCTTCTAAACCTACCTTTCAACAAGAAAATCAGTGAAATGTGCAAACTATAAATAATCAACAAGGTCAACAAGGTCAGCAAGGGCAACAAAGATCAAACAATTATCCTCCAAGGCGAAAATACACTCCTTTGGGAGAACCTATTGAAACCATCTTGACTAAATTAATTTAAAATAATCTTATCAAGCTTCCTAATTTTTGTCAATATGGAGAACTTGAAGTTAAACCTCCATGGTACAAAGACATTGATTATTGTGAATACCATTGTACCTAAGGTCACAAAATAGGCAATTGTATGATATTGAAAAAACATCATTCAAGATCTTATAGAACATGGTGATATAAATGTCGATCAAAGATCAAGAACTTTAGGAAACAATGACCTTGGAATATACAAGAATCCAATTCCAGACTATGGACAAGGAAATGATGCAAGAAAAGGAAAAGGGAAGGTATATAACCAAGTTAGTCATACCTATGATAATATTGCAGAAAACACATATTCATTTGATAATCATGTATATGTTATTACCATCCAAGGAAGAAATCCATAGTGTTCACCACACGATGGGGGAAGGTAACCATACAAGGGGCTCCTTTATAACCAAGATTACCACCCAAAGATAATGTCACAGATTATAGTCTTCTTGATCAACTCAAGAAGACACTAGCCCAAATATCTATTCTAAAGCTTTTGAAAATTTCACCAGCCCATAAGGAAATTCTAGAGAGAGCCTTATCTTCATCATTTGTGCCTAATGACATTGATATTGAATAGTTTCAAGCCATGGTGGGACACATCTCATCTACTCACCATCTTTTATTCACGGAGAATGACCTTCCATCCCAATTATTTCACAATCATGCATTGAATCTTGAGGCATTGGTGCATAAGAACAAGGTGAAAAGTCTTAATAGATGGGCGTGCAGGTTTAAACATTTGTTCACTCCAATTAATCAAACACTTGGGATATTTAGAAGGAGTCATAGAAAGAAGCAAAGGGGAGACAATAAGAGGTTTTGATGACAAAGAGAGATTTTGAATGGATCATCACATTATCTATCCAAGCAGGACCGGCAATAGTGGAAACATGTCAAGTTTTGAATCTTGACTTGTCATATAACATTCTCCACGGTCGACCGTGGATTCATACAATGCAAGAAATGGCTTCTACCTATCATCAATGTCTTAAGTTCCCCTATAATGACAAGGAGATTACTATTAATGGTGATCAAAAACCTTTGTATTATTGTAGAGGGATAGAGGAGAAATATTCCAAAGTATTGTAAGTTCTAAAGAATGATGAGGTTCTTGTATCTTCTTCTTATGTTGATCCAACATCACTAGCATCAACTTCAAGTTCTATATCTGAATCTAATAAAGTACTACCTAATGTCAAAATTCAAGCCAAGGATAGTGGTTGTGGAGAATATAGCCTCTTAGATTATTTCCTAGGACAATTGAGTTCAAATCCAAAATCTCATGGTGAACCCCACCACATTGAGAATGTCACCAAGAAAATCAAGTAAATTGCATTTGAGAAGTGGGAATACCTAAATGCTAAAGTCGCAAATGATGGGATTTCAACTCATGAAGAGTATGGGTTACACTGACATAGGTAGCCTTGGCTTAAATCAACAAGGGATGAGAGAGCCAATAATTCACGAGCAGTGTATAAAGAACATTGGTCTTGGTTACACCTTGACCAAAAATGTGGTCCCTTGTGTTAATGATATTTTGATTGAAGAGGATAAAGCTTCCCCTTGGTTAAATACATCTGAGTACAAAAGTATCGATGACGCTCCAATGTGCATCATAGATTTATTTGAACATGCATCAATTTACATGATCACTACTACTTCATTTTCATCACCAACTAATGACAAAGAAATAACCCAGGCTTATTCATCCTCAATTAATTGACTGGGACCAACAACACACATTGATTCTCAATTCATTCAAAAATGATGAGGCAATTTATGAATTCATGGGAGCTAGACATCACATCTTTGGAGATCATAAGGTAGGTTTTGATATTGAGTTAGACACAAGATCTTATTTTGAGGAGATGATTGAGTCCTTTAATCGAAAAAGAGAAATTTTGAAAATCAATACATGATCTTTAAGTGAAAACCACAACGTGGCACTTTTCGATCATAAAATAATAAAAATAAATGACACATCCAAAGGTGAAAACCTCTCTGAGGCACCTAAGGATGGAGGATTCAATCTCCCCCATCTAGAGAAAGAAAATATAGTAGTTCTTGTAGAGCTATCCAAGTTGGTCAACGTGGGAACAAAAGAAGCTCCTCAGATAACATTCCATGCTTCATCATTAGATGATGAGGAGACACAAAATTTGGAAAAGTCTCTCAGAGAAAGGAAGATCTATTTTGCATGGTCTTATGTTGATATGCCAAGTCCAGATACATCCTTGGTAGTACATCATCTCACAGTGAATCCAAATGCCAAGCTAGTTAAATAGAAGCTACAAAAGATGTAGCCTCAAATAGCATTTCTTGTCAAGGTGGAGTTGTAAAAATTATTTGATGTTGGTTCCATTAGGTCGATTGACTATCCTGAGTGGGTTTCCAATCTGGTTCCAATTTCCAAACCCAATGGGGGCATAAGTATCTGCATAGACTTTAGTCACTTTAACAAATCATACCCTAAAGATGATTTTCCAATCCCCAATATAGAAATAATTGTGGATCTCATAGCTAGTCATGAAATGTTATCTCTTATGGATGAATGTTCAGGGTAAACCAAATCATGATTGCTAAGGATGATCAACACAAAATAGCTTTTACTTGTCCATGGAGGACGTATTATTGGAATGTAATACCTTTTGGTCTTAAAAATGTAGGGCTACATATCAAAGGGAAATGCAACTAATCTTTCATGACATGTTCCATAAGATCCTTGAGGACTACATAGATGACATCTTGGCTAAATTTGTAAAAAGGAAAGGACATCTAGAGGTACTAGCTCAAATTTTTTATAGGATAGAGAAATATGGTGTAAGGTTGAACCCAAAAAAGTGTCTTTGGCATCACCACTAGTAAATTGTTAGGATATATAGTGTCATGAAGGGGCATTGAGGCTGATCTAGAAAAATTAAAAGAAATTATGGAGATGCCACCACCTCAAACACTCAAGCAGCTAAGGAGCTTTCAAGGTAAATTACAATCAATCAGGAGATTCATCACCCAACTAGAAAATAAGTACCACCTATTTACCCATCTACTTCACAAGGGTGTGGCCTATAAATGATAAAAATTATGAGCAGGAATTTCAACAACTGAAGGATTACCTAGCAGCAGCAGCGGTCTTAATGCCACCAATAACAAGAAAAAATTTGATCCTATATGTGTCACCAACCTCAGTAGTGCTAGGAGCTCTCCTAGCTCAACATGACAAAAATGGAAAAGAACAAGCCATATATTACATCAATAGAACTCGAGCTGGTTTTGAGCTTAATTGTTCACCCATAGAAAGAGCTTGTTTAGCATTCATGTTTGCTTCTCAGAAGTTGAGACACTACATGCTATTTCATCAAGACAAACTCATTTCCAAAGTGGATCCTTTGAAATATCTTCTATCAAAAACTACACTCATCAATCGTATGGAAAAATGGGTGATGATCTTGAGTGATTTTGACATTGAATATGTGGATCAAAAATCCATCAAGGGAAAATTCATAGCAAATCAACTGGATGAATCACTGTTATGTACAAAGAATCCATTAGTATCAAAGTTTCCAGATGAGTCCAAACTCACCCTTACAAAATCCAAGCAATCGAAGTTATATTTTGATGGATCATACACAAAGCATGGGTTAGGAGCATAAATTTTGTTCATCACTCCATAGGGGGGTTGCATACCCAAATCTTTTAGATTGGCATTTCCTTGTACCAACAACATAGCAAAGTATGAAGCACTTATAGTTGGATTAAGGACCACAATTCAATGGAAAATCTAAGAGCTTCATGTATATGGAGATTCACAATTGATAGTGAAACAAGTCAATGATGATTATCAGACAAAAATGATAAGCTCACACCATACAAGAAAATGGTGGATAGTTGTAAAGAATAATTCATTGATATAACTTTTGATTAGATAACAAGGATTAACAATAGAGTAGCTAATGTAATAGCTACTATTGGCTCATTACTGGATATACCCAAGAATAGCTCAAGATATGAATTCCTTATGAAGCAAATTCTCATACCAACATTCAAGGTTCCAAAATCAAAATTTGTGTGTGAGATTGTTGGTCTCAATTCATCCTAGTACCATGACATATTTACCTACCTACCTAGAGGTATATTCCCCACCAATATCATCCCTAGCTTACCAAAAAAAATTATCAGAAGAGCCTCACTATTCATCATTGTTGGTGATACCCTATACCAAAGAAGTTTCAATAACACGTTACTTAGATTTTTTAACCAAGAGGAAGTTTACGTTGATTTGAAAAAAATACACGAAGGCATATACAAGGCACATTTGAGTGACATAACCTTGGCTAAAAATTTATTAAGAATAGGATATTATTGGCCCACCATGGAGCGGAAGTCAAATCAATTTGTGAAAAATGTTTACAATGTCAACAACATGGAGTTCTCATTCATGCTCCAACGCAAGAACTCCAACCAATGGTAACTCCATGGCCATTTTCTCAATGGGGGCTTGATCTCATAGGTAAAATTATACCCACGTCTTCCAATGGACATAAGTTCATTATTACTACCACTGAGTATTTTATGAGGTGGATAGAAGCCATTCCTATGGCATATATCATTGGGAAATAAATCTCAAGGTTCATCCTTAACTATCTTATCTACCATTATGGTGTTCCACAATGCATTATCACATATAATGGAACACCTTTAAAGAACCAAGATGTAAGAGATCTATGCAATAATTTCAACATCCAATGCCATTTCTCAACCCATACTATCCCTAAGGAAGTATCCAAGCTGAAGCCTCAAATAAAACCATCATTAAGATCCTTAAAAAGACAGTTCATGACACTAGTTGAGTTTGGCATATGTAATTAAATCCCACTCTATGGGAATATCACACTAGCATCAAAACACCAACTAGTGCCACACCTTATTCCCTAGTCTATGGTAACAAAGACATTTTACCTATTGAGATTGAGCTCCCCTCATTGAGAGTATCTCTACAATATTTGATCACCAAGGAGGAATACAAAGTAGAAAGGCTAAATGAATTGGAATTGCTAGATGAAGGGCATCTAGAAGCACTCAATCATCTTTAGGTATATCATAATAGACTCAAGAGGAGTTATAATAGAAAGATCAAGGGTCAAAACTTCCAAGTTGGAGGTCTTGTACTAAAAAAAAATAGAAGAACATGCTATACCAAAATAGAAAGGGGAAGTTTGAACCAAATTGGTTGGGACCCTTCATCATCATGACTTGTAATGGATAGAGAGATTATCATCTCACAACACTAGAAGGAGATCCATTGTAGGATCCCATGAACAATATACATCTCAAGAGGTTCCATGCTTATCCCAGGAGGGGCAATATTCCAAAAAATTAAAAAAACTAAAAAAATCCAAAAAAATAGAAGGATTGAAAGCAGTAAAGAAAAAAATGTCCTCCAGTGAAAACCACTTCGATGGCACCTTGGGCAAGTAACTTGTGAAAACCTGGTAAATAGGTGCCTTATGCAAATAAAACTCCATCTCCCATCTATTAGGTACTCTTATCACTACGTCCCTTTCATAATAAAGTTGGTATCCATTTTCCACCCATCTGTCTTCATCCCTACCATGGCTTGGTGTTTAGGAAAATGTCTATTTATCCTATTGATTCATACCCTTGGGTCATCCTATCTGATTCATATCAAAGTTCCATAACACTCGGTTGGGGGCATCTTCTTATACTTGGTTGTTGGATTAGATTTTTGTATTACCTAAGTCTTGTAAATATCATTCTTGAAAAATCAAAAAACATCAAATAATGTCAAAACATCAAAACATTTGCAAAATCATCAAAATCCAAAAAACATCAAAACAATTGTAGAGTTCAAAATCCCCAAAACATCAAAACATTTATATAGTTCAAAACCCAAAAAATATTAAAATATTTGTAAATTCCAAAATCCAAAAACATTCATAATACTCTCAAAAATCTCAAAAACATCCAGATCACATCAAAACCCCTAAATAGGTCTAAAACATCAAAAAAGACAAAATATTTTTCGAGCTATGTTGTCTCTACACTTACGTAGGCAAGGCCATCATTGATGAGCTCCTAAAGAATTAGGCTAGTCTTTTAGGAGTTCATCATAACAAATTGGAAATCCATAAAATGTTCATATCTCATCAATAATTGGTCACTTGTTAGGGAGTCAACCGAACTACGTTATCTCTACACTTACATAGATAAGGCCATCGTTGATGAGCCCTCGTCGATGAGCCCTCGAGGTATTAGGTCAATCCCTCTTAGGTATTGTTCTTGGTCTAACTCTTGGAAAATACAAAAAACATTCAAAAACTCTAAAAAACCTAAACAGTTGTAAATCTTGAAAACACAAAAACATTTGGAAAGCATTCAAAAATTCAAAATAGCCTCAAATAACTCAAAAAAATTAAACATTCAAATAATATGAAAACCTAAAAGCCTCAAAACATTTCAAAATATCAAAAACATTCAAATATTGCAAAAATCTCAAAACCACCTATCTCATTCTGCTTTGACCCATACAATCTTTCATGCCTAATAAATTCATCGTCATTCTCACCCTTTGGTGAAGAAAGTAGAAGCAAGTGCAACATGTAAGAAAGTAAAGTTTAATGAAAACACATCATGAATTCAAGGTTAATCTTAAAATGTGTTAATTAATTTTGTATCAATGGCCTAATCAAGTTTAACATAAACTCATTATCCAATGCATTTCCTAGGATATATCATTTTGATAATGGGCATCATTTCATATATCACCTAAGAACATCAAAATATTTTTGGCAATAGATATGAATAACATTGATTGTTTGTTTATTTTGATATTTTCCTATGATTTATCTTATTGGTCCATTATGATGATCTCTCGATGATGTCTATCAAAATTATTTAGAGAGAAAGGAATTGGGCATTGGTCATTGCTTTCATTTGCTATGCCTGTTGGATGTTCTTGTTGTACAACCTTAGAAAATACATATCTTGCATGTGTTAGGATAGTCTCAAGTAAAACAATGGTTGAGACATATCGGGTTCTTCATACCTTTTGTATATTAGTCTCCTTACTTCAATGACTCATTCCTTCACACAATCAAACAAGGTTTTTGTGTGTCAGGTATGAACAAGGATACTCCTATTTGTTTGCAAAGTCAAATTCCATTGCATTAGATACAACATCACCTTGGTTCTTCATACCTTGGTGCATCATATCTATTTGCTATATCAAAAATAAGGACTGCTATGATGAATTAAACAAAGTCCTAGAAGCAAAGTAATATCATCTCTCTCACATCACTATATCTAATATAATCTTGGAATAATCATAGATTTGTTGGATTTATGAATCAATCTCAAAAAAGAAAGGCTAATCAATGAACCATATCGTTCTTCTATCTTCTATCCATATTCTATCTGATTCTTACTAACATCCAAGTATCATGGCATAAAAAATAAGGGTATCCATCTTGCATCCATAAACTGTCAACATGCATATCATAACATACATCCTACATAAGCATAACATATCATGTCAAAATACAAAAAAATAAATGCATCCATAACATGTGCATCTCATCCATGAATCATATGCATCTACATAATCATATCATAAACATAATAAGAACATCACATTTTCATACATAAGCATACATCATCCATAATGCATCTGCATAGAATCATAAAGGAATGCATCACATGAAATCATAAGCATGAAATAAGACATCAAATAGTTGTCACATCAAAGATCATCTCATATATATCAAAATCATCAATGTCATGATACAAGTCAAGCATGTGATATATGTTGAAAAATTGAGGTGTTTTTCTTAACTTAATACTTTGTAAAACTTTAATATTGTTGATCTAAATAAGCTTTTCCTTTGTTATAGATTCTTTGTGGGTGATTATCTGATTAATCCATTTTACTCTTTGTAGAATGAAGAAAGAAGTTGATAGAACAAGTAGACAGAATATCAAAAAGATTACACAAACATGTATCGTGGAGAAACCCTTTCAGGAAAAAACTCCACCAAAAAATATTCTATTATTCAATCTCTAAAGTAGATTACAATAGCTCCAATTCTTTCTTGAGAATGGTTCTTTTTCCTTCACCAAATCTTCTTCACAACCTACAATAAAACTGATACAAACTCTCTTCAACTTGCTTGAGATAAATAGGATTTGATTAAATTTGTAAACTCCAACTGAGTTACAATTACAATGCTCAAGACCTATCCTTAAAAGCTACACCTATCTCATGGAAATAGAGTTATGTTGTGAAAAACAATGTCAAATCCTTATCTTCATGCATTTGGGTTTCCCAAACTGAAGTAGCAACTCAACCCCTATTCTGTAAATATCTTCAAGGCTTCATCCTCAAAGTAGGCTCCCAAAAGAGGTCCCACTTAACTGAGCCTTCAAAAATATCTCAACATGCAAAGGGGGTAATTCCAAGAAGACAACTTAGGCGCCCAAGTTCAATCCAAGTCAATTCTTGTTAACTGAAACAATACTCAACACCATTCATGCAAGAATGGTCATCTCTTGTTAACTGGAGGCAGTCCCTGTTATCTTTCATGCAACTCAAGTCATTAGCCATGCATTCCAAGTTAACTGAAGTCAACTAGCATTCAACTAAAACTAACTGGAGATAATTGAACCATAACTGAACTAAACTAAACTAAACTAAACTAATTTTGAACTAAACTAAACTAAACTAAACTGGTCTAAACTGAATTGAATTGAACTTCATGCATGCAAACATCAAACCCTAACTCCTAGGATCTTTACATGCATTCAGAAGTGTTATATGTTACTTCGAATAGTTAACCGAACTCAAGATGAGTGTCACCTACCATGTGGGCACCCCATGTTCCCCTATTATTTATAAACTCATAATGGATGCCCTCACATGCTCCTAACATTTTGAATTAATTACAAATTTCAATTAACATGATTATTTCATCAAATATTAATCTCTTTCTAATCCTAGTGTTGTGCAACACTTTCCAAGGACTTAGGAGATACAAGAAATAAATAATGTTTAGGATTGAATTAAATGGCATCCTATTTCCAACAATATCTCTCAAAATATATACATGAGGCTACATAAAGAGTCAATGAATGAATTGTTGGAGTGTAGTTAACACTGAGAGGGGGGTGAATCAGTGTTAATGAACTAATCAACAATTTTTAAATCTTTTAACAATACTTTGATCAAGAAAGTACTTATGCTAAAATATAAATGAACAGATAATGAAGCAAACACATTTAAAACATTGACACAGAATTTGTCTTGAGTGGAAACCTTCTTGGGGAATAAAACCATTCGAATTTGGCGTCACTGGCCTTATCTAAAAAATATTCTTTGTACAAAGCCTCGCTGGCTGATTTGTCTCGCTGACAATGGTACTATCTCACTGATAGTCTTATAAAGCTATCTCACTGATAGTCTTATTGAAAAATATACAAATATGAAGCAATTTGAGTTCAGAGTTGATCTTTGTTTCTATAATTACAAACTTTGTTCTGTCATGACCTCAGAATCAGAGTTCCAATGTGTCAACTTTCAAAATAATATATATATATATATATATATATATATATATATATATATATATAATGTCCTTTCTAAATGATATATTCTGGGATTTTCAAAAAATCCTCTCATCCAATCCATTGAATGAGCATTTCAAATCATATATTTATGTTCTCTGTTTTGGAATAAAAAATCTGTTTGAAAACTGTATAAGCAACTTCCACATGAAACCGAACTAGCAACTGCCTTTTCCAGTTACACAAACACATTTTTATGCAAGTCTTCAACTATAATCCATTGCAATAATCTTGTCAAGAGAGTATTGAGAATAATCAATAGATAATTACCATAAAATTTGTAGGGCCGACAATAAACAAGAAATCCCCAAATGATAAACACACGGCTAAACCCCCAAATATAATGACAAGTTTTTTCTTAACAAAAGAAAGAACAAATGAAATTTTATAAAGCAAAAACCCCAATACTCAACAGCAGACCTAAAGTGGGTTTGTTTAACAAAAAGAAACATGTTTGCATTTACAAACAAAACCTTTACTCTCAACAACAGGCCCGCAAAAAGATTTATTTGTTTCACAACTTTTTAATAAACAAAAACTTGTATTTACAACTCTGTCAAGAAGAAAAAATGGTTTCTCTTTTCACTTCCTTAACAAAATGTGAAGAAAATTTTAAACACTAACAAGAAAAACCGTAAAAACTTGAAGGAGACAACATTATCAAAACAGACCCATTGTTAAGATGAGCACGAGTTAAACAGACAAGCTTTCTTCTCTTAACAAGAAAACACCAAACTCAATAAACACAAGAATCCCAACACATCTAAAGAATACTAAGAGCAAGATTGACTAGAACACGGGTTAACAAAGACATAAAAACACAAGAAAGGAATACACCTGATGTCGGCACAACCAGAAAAACTCACTGTTGCTCTTTACTGGAGGTTCTTGATTTCTTGCAAACCATGCAATTGACTTCTGGAATAGGCTTTGCTTACAAACTGTCGCCATGATTAGGGTAACAAACCCTACCATTCAAGAAATGAACTGATTAACTGTGTGCATCGAAGTCACATAAAAGTTTCTGTATTTCGACATAATGATTTTGAAGTCAAGGTATTATGATGGGAAATATTCCCATTCACAAAAAAACAAGAATCTCCACCCGACAAAGAAATAATCACTTTACATTTGACCTTGTGCGATGAATTGTATCATTGTGAAAATAAAATTTGTCTATCCGATAGTTCTAATAATAATGCCATTGCATTTTCTAGAACCTTATTTGTAGATGCACTACAAAGTGGTGCCTCCCTTCATGGAATGTTTTGAACTTACTTTACCGGATATCAACTTATTAGCGCACGGACAGCACTATCGCGATTCTGATGTTGGCGTTTACAAACATCTTGGTCTTGACATTATCACCTCAAACTGCACACAAAACATATATCATATGCAAGTGATGATGCCAAGAGAAATCAGCATGGAGATCATGCAAAGAGATTGAACTAAAAATCATCATGAATATAACCCAATACCTCAGCCTTGGTGTGATGACATTAATGCCAAATAATACAGAGGGATAACATGAATATACAAAAGTTTATATCAAAAGCGAGATCAAAATAGCTCTACATTGGGTAGCCCCTACTACCTCTATCCTCTCGAGGTGGCTAAGATGGTGGTCATTTATGACTACCTAATTTCTCTCCAAGATCCCTACGATACTAAACCACGAATGTACCTAATGATCTACTAAGTCCCATAGCACTTTATTGCAAATATGGGGGTTGTCCCCTATGAGCCGAGACTGCCTACATATAGATAATCCTATAATAGGAGGCCTCATCCTATACCTCTCATAGATCCTATTGATACCTAGTCAATGCGACTGTATCTCCTAGAGCCTCTAGTTGTTGCCTCCTCACTATCTCCCAAGTTAGCTACATCTCTACTTGTTATTGATGTGCAACCTCTAGGTCTACCTGCTCTCAAAGCTGGTTCGACTCCTGATGAGCCTGGTCTCTCTCCTATGTGAGAATTTGAATCATATGATCTCTCTAATCAGGTCTTATCCCCCCATTTGTGGTCCCTCTTGATCTCTCTACAAATCCACATGTTGATCCCGATCTCTTTGATCCTCTTGATCCTGAATAACTACCTATGCTAATATATGTCTCCTTAATTGGCTGCCCTCACCCCTACCTCTGAGGCACGACTATGGGATATGTGAACCTAAACAACCTCCTAGACACGAACCAAGCATCATAATCAGTAATGGTGCCAACATCTATGGGACCTTCGACATAATCCCATGGATGAGGGGAAAGTTGAAAAAAATCGGTCAACATTGTATCTCTATCTGGCATATGTCCCCAAATGCTCTACTCTTTGTGTGTCCTGGAAAAAGCAGCCATATACTCAGGAGGGGACGCTATATGGGTCTCCCCAAAATTTTGCATGCACTTATCAAGTATCTCTCAAGGGTGTTGGTACTCCATCAAATCAACCATTTGGTTTGACAATAGTAGAAGAGTTGCTCATCATCATCATCATCCCATGGCTCACATCATATATAGGGTCACCAAGTAAACTCTACCATGTCATCAAGCACTCGTCGCCAGTATGGTAACTCACCCATGTGGTGGTCAGTCACAAGTCCCTCATAGTTGTACATAAATGGCTCCTCGATTCAACGTCAAATAGCACAAATAGGACAGAACTGTGATATGCTCCCATGCCCAAATGTGTAGCATGGTGCAACCAGCCAAAAGTGTAGCACCTCCTCTATATACAACCTAATGCATGTCTCAATATAGGTGTGCAAGAATACAAGGACCCCATACAAAACAGGTCACATCCTCTAGCATGCTATCTAATGCAACACCCCATCCAAAACTAAAATGTTAGGATCAATGGTCAAGAACCAATGTGCCCATAATCAGGTTAGAAAGAACAAGTGTGATGTTGGAAGAAGTGTCAATGAAAGGTCTCAAGTCCACTTGACCCTCAACCAAGAAAACCCATGGTACTCCTAGTACATGAAGTGATGCTTGTCCACCTTGAATAGTGTCGTACACCACACGCTCACCATGGATTGGAACTCACAAAATACGCCACATTTCCTCCAAGGTAATGGTGGCCTCACCTATCAGGAAGTGCAATGATGATGTCTCTGAATGCCATCACTCCACAATGACAATCATTAAATAATGGTGAGCTTGAATCTCAAGCATGTGTAGAAGATGCCATAATCCCAAAGCATGGAAGTAAATGGTCTCCTTAGGACTGAAACCCACTCTCTAATCTAACAGCAACAACCTGTGCTCTAGAGATGACAAGAGTAGTAAAGTGACCTACATGACAATGCGTACAAAGTCAAAATTGCAAATTTGAAGTGATAAAATCTAAGTCAAAAGCCTAAAAGTACAAAGGTGCACTTTTAAACAAAAGTACTGGATTGTTAAGTGACAAAAGCGCGTCATTTTTGCAAATTCATGGGGCTAGGGAAAATCCATGTTATAAATTTATAAATGTGCAAAGATTTGCATCCATGCAAGACAAATATGCAACTTTATCACAATCGCATAATTACCAAACTAGGGTAAATGTGTCTTTGCAGAGGTGTCATGCCTTTGTACAAAGGTGTGACATCGGTGGCATAGGCGTGCGAGAATCAAAGTCTCACACCTTTGTTTTCCTACATTCTATGCTACATTTCGCTAACTGAAAAAAGTCACAAGGGAAGTTTTTTGAGTCACATACTCGGCCCCCTATCCTAGGAGGGTGCTAGTACTCTCGAACTCAATTAGCTTGATTCTTGGTATGTATAATGAACTCCATAGTAGAAAGTGCTCTCTATCAAACTCTCACAAGATCTCTCAAAGAACTTAGAATTTTCAAAAGAAAATTGCACAAATGAGCTGGAAGTTTCCTAAAGTGAACATATATACCTGCCTAAATCTAGGGTTTTGACCCTAAAACTCATTTTTCTAGCCTTTTTTGCAACTTGGTCAGTATCTAAGTCTTTTTAGGACTTATTTTTTGTTATTTATGTAGTAGAACCAATCTTGTAGTCATGTCATGAGCTCAACCAAAAATTAGTTTTTCACTCAAACTCTCGAGGGGGAAGTATACCAATAGTCATTTATTTTGTTGGGGCACAATGGGGCATTTAAAATTAGGTAAATTTTTAATTTTGATTCAAACAATATCAGTTCTTTGAAACAATGCAACGAGTGCATTGATTCAAAGAGGGGAAAAATGTAGACACCTAAAATTGTCCTAATTAATATGAAATACTTGAAACCACTTTCTAACACCATTTCTAGTCTATTTCACTTGATGCATCCATTTAATTAAATAATGTCAATTATTTAGTTAAATTCACCTTTTCTCCTATTTAATCATTTTTTTTTTAGTTAATTCACTTTTCTTTATACTAATTTCATTCTCATTTGATTAAATAATGCAAATTGTTTAATTAAATGTCATAATTCACTTTGATTAAATAATTCATGATTATTTAATTAAAGCCTCTAATCTCACCCACTTGCAAAATTAAATCATTTTAATTAATTGTTTAATTAGCTAATTTCTTTCCTATTCCTCCAACTTTACCCACTTGCACAATGAATATTCTCTTGGAATATTCTCTTTTCAAATTGAAATATTTCCCTCCAAATGGAAATATCTCCAACATATCTCCAGTATAATTCCTAAAGATTAGGGAATTGGTTGAGTCTCTCATGGATTTGAGACCACTAATCTGATCTTTGATCCATGCCTCGTGGATTGTTAACTGTTGGTTTCATCCTTGATCCATGTTCATTCCTCTCATTTAATTTCATCCATTGATTAGCTTTTTTGATCTTCACCCTTGATCATGATTTCAAAATTCTATAAATAGAAAGCATTTTTCCATAATAATTCATTCACAAGAATTGAGTAAACTTACTCTAGATTGAATTGATTGCCCAATTTGATCAATTTGAGAGCACTTTTGAGCCATTTTACTTCATTTATTCATCAATTTCTTTGCATCAACAATATATATTTTTTGAATTGAGAACTCCACATCCAATTTGAGCATAATCCCACAATGGGATTGAGGCTTGAATTTGATTGTTTAGCTTTCATTCGGATTTTCTTTGTTCTTTCATGTTTTGAATTCTAATTGATATTTGTGAACAATCTCATTGGATTGTGTAGTTAATTGATCATTTGATTAGATTTTGAGTTCAATTTTATATAATTTGGTCAATTTATTTTATATGTATTCACACAAACAATTCTCTACTTCCTCCAAAGTGCTAAGAAGAACATCTTTTGACTGAGATAAGTGTCCAAGTTTATCTCCTGCATTAAACAAATGTTTCCCAACTCTTTTCCACTCAATGATGTCATGGTTCACAACCCAAATAGATTTGCGGGATACCCTATACTTTTATACCACTATACTATTCTACCCCCACTTTCACACTCAATTTTTTAAAAATCACATTGGTGTGCACTAACATTTCCAACAAATAGATATATTTCCATTGTTCTGAGAATTGTTTCAATGTGCTTTCACCAGAATAAAATCGTTTATGCAATTCTTATAAAATGTAGGTTCCTCACAATTACAGATATAAATTTCAAAGTAATAACTAACTTCAAAAATTTATCATTACTCAATAATATTCTCAAAAGTTACATTTATAGTAGAATTTGATAAAGTATGCTGACTTGTAAAATCATGACAAAAAATTCCTTTAAAGAATTCAAATATTTCACCTAGTAGTTGGACCCCTCCACTATTCAAATAGGACCCAAATAATATATCACATAACATATATGAATTACAGTGGGCTAGAGGAAATGCATTGGAATTAAGGAATCACAATAAATCCAAATTCAGTGATGACACCACTATGATTAATTCTCACGTCCACACAATTTCTACGAGAACCTAATAAGTATGGTGACTAGAAATTAACTTCCAATGCCAATAATCCTTCATTATGTCATACAACACTTTTGACTTCATAAAATTCACCTCTCCCTGTATTTTTTGATGGAATAGAAATGCTATTGACTCCTATGAGTTGTGATGCTAATCTACATTCAACATTTACATATTACACTTCCCTCCACTATTTGAACCCCCACGTGAGCATGGGAATTTTACAAGGTGGATATCAATGTGTATATGTCTCATCCTTCAAGTCTATGAAAGTGTTTAAGTTGTAGGAAAGAGAAAGGCTTTCGAGCCTAAGAAAATTATAACATATATTTTACTTGGGTTAAATACTTAACCTCCTTTCTAGATAGCTAGGCCCCACACCAACCTTAAACCAAGGTGTGTATTACTTGGAAAATTGCAATAGTCTTAGGAAAATATGAAATAAGGAATACCCCACTCCTTTTGAATAGTTGTAGCCTCAATTCTTGAGTCGGCCAATCTTTATGAGTTGCAATAAACCTTGGGTGGTGCTATCTTTCTCTCTGACTGATCAACAATTGACCTATGCTACAAATGCAATTTGAAGAACCAAAGGTGGTGGGAAAGCTTAATTACTTGCAACTAAACTGATTATCTTTGTGCCCATCACGCCTTCTTCTAGAGATGTGTGATCCCTTCATAGGATGACAGTTAAGGAATATCAAATGGTGTTTTCATTTTGCAAGGTTGTGTTAGTTTTTAGAGCCTCTATTTAACATTACTTTCCTCTGTAGTCAACTCCTGAAAACTTCAAGAAGAGTGGATACATATATCATACTCAACTCTCCCTAATGTATTGTGGTGGCTCCAAATTAAAACATAATGGTGCTCATTTCAATGGAATTAAGCTGGCCATAAGAATATTATAATTTAATTTCAAATTCCTACAACATCAGAATTATAGCCAATGTGTACCATCATATTTCCCCTTCTGGCAATAAATCTCATATAACCTTAAAAAAATTAAAATAAGACTTCATAATTTTCTCAAACTCCAAATGTTGAAAACTAACTACAAAATTTGAGTGATTTCACCAATACCAGTCAAGGTGGATAATCTTGCCATTGAAATTGGCCTTCTTTCAAAGGGTTTTCATCCTCCAAAAGGTTGTGGTGAACTTTGTTCAACTAACAAAAAAACCCATTCTCCAAACCAAAACCAACATGCCTGCAAAAGAACTATAAAAAACTTTGTATTCTCATATCTCCATAACTCCCCACCACCTTTCTTGAATTCCTCCAATTTGCTTTTAATTTTGCTCTTTTTAAGAATTAGTCCTTAATTCACTCAAAAGTGACTTAATTAATTTAATTTAACTTTCTCCAGAACTTAAGTCACATTTGCACACCTTTAAAAAAAAATTATTTAAGTTGTTTTTTAATTTAATCTTTTTTGACAACTTAATTAATATTTCCCACACAGTCAATTAAAAGTGCATAAAATAAAAAAACCTAAAAAAAATTGATATCTGAAGGTACCAAAATACTCTAGAATTTCGCAGAACATCAAATAACCCCTTTGACAATAATGATTGTCGTCAAGAAAACCAAAACTAAAATCAACATTGGCATGCTAAAAATGGGGGTATTACAAATTATTAAAATAAATGCCTATGATTAGATTCAAATCCTTGGTGGCAATGAAATGGAACAAAATTTCAAAACAACCTTTTTTATATTAAAAGAGAAATAAAAAAATTAAGGGGGTTTGAGTGACCACCATCGAAGATTCTACCTTATCACCATGGTGGCTATGACCATAATGACTACAACTATTGTGGTGGCTAGCCTTTTTAATAATGAAATGTATTAGAAAAAATATATTTATTATTAAAAAATAAATTATTAAAATAAATCCTTATTATTAAAATCAAACCCCTTTCCACCATAGCCTTTTTTGATTATTTATATATATATATATATATATATATATATATATATATATATTAAAATAAAATTAAAATCTAAGGGAGGGATGACTTTGTTTTATCCTCTCTCAATTTGATTGTCCTTTCTCTTTCATTGAAATATTTAACTTGTAAACCATGGAGCGAAGAGGGAGCGAGAAGAGGAGTGGGGGGAGAAATTTGAATTCAAGGGTTGATACTAGAGAGGAAGGAGAGGATTTGGAAGAGATGGATGGTCTTTTACTATTGGGCTAGGGGCTGTTGCTAGCCTACTGGGTTGCGAAAGGATTTTTATGGTTGGGTTGGGTGTTGTTGCTGGCCTATTAGGTTGCAACAGGGTGGCGTTGGATGTTGTCACTAGCTTACATAGAAGCATTATTGTGGGGCTTCTTGTTGTTATCACTTTGTTGGGCTACTATGGTGTTCCTACTTTCTTCTAGTGTTGGTTTCAGGCCTACTATGTTACGGTTTTCTACTTCTATTGGTGATTTGGGCTCCTTTGAAAGTTCCTTTTGCCTCTTGGGTACTGGTGCTCTTTTTTGGCTGTTGGTTTTCCCCCGGTGCTTGTTTAATGAGTTATTTTTTATCTTTCAAGGGTTTCTTTTCAGAATGGGGGGTGGGTTGTTGCCTTCCTCCTCCAATGCTGACTCTTTGTAGCTCCCCTAGTCATTTGAGGAGGTCATGGGTTTTTTGGGTCTTAAGAGGGTTGTGATTAATGACTATTCTACTATTGAGACTGTGATGGAGTGGTGGTTTTCCCTCCATGTTGTTGCTATGGGTGTTTTCCTAGTTGTGGAAGGCATTCCTATTGGCCTTTGTTCTACTTATGAGTTGGTGTTGCTAGTTGGTCATGAGTTCTTGAACCCCCTATGGTCTATGATGTTTTTATTTTCATTGGGGGTTGTCTTCCTGTAGACATCCAAATTTGGACACTTAATTTATCCAAATTTATCACTTTTCATCTAAACATCCTCTTATCCGAGTTAATTAAGTAATATTACTATTATTTAATTAATATATTTAATTCTCCTAAATCCCTAAGGTATTTAATTAATAATTAAATACCTTACCCTCCTTAACCCTCTTTTCATCAAATAAATTAAATAAATATTATATTTATTTAATTCCTCACATGTCATTTTCATCTAATCCTAATCCATTTCCTAATCTCTTCATTAAGGATGTGCACATGCCTAATCCTTGATTAGGATGTGTCACATCCTCCAACTTTTGCAAGTTGGCTTTTAATCCTAATTAGCCCTAATTATCTTCTAATTACTGATTAATTAAGCCTAATCATTCTCCAAGGAATTTTTAATTCCTTTTTATTCTTCCTAGATTCCCCTCTTTTATATGTGAATTTTTAATTCACATTCCATCCTTCTTCTAGAACCTTGGACTTGTCACAATCTCCACATGTGACCAACCTTGGACTTGTCACAATCTCCACATGTGACCAATCCCACCTTTTTGGAGCCCATCTTTTATCTTTTAGACTTTCCTAGGAATGTGAATTTTTAATTCACCTTTATATCCCCAACCACCTTTCCTTTTCCTATGTAGATTTTTGAGGAATTCCAAAATTCCTCAAGTGTCTCTTTCACTCCCACTTGGGGACAAGAAATCCCTTTTTGTGGAAATCTTCTCACTCCCCAAGGTGCATGTCCTTTTTCCACCTCATGTACCTTCTTGACACCTCATTTACACCTCATATCCCTTGTCCACTTCACCCTCCACATGTCAAGATGTGAGGGCTTGTGGGTTCTCAACCCACCATAGCCCTTCATCTTGACCTTGTTGGATCAATCTTGACCATTGAATTCTCTAGAGAATTCAAATTCTCCTATAAATACCCCCTCTTCAAGGGCATTTTCAACACTTTTTGATTTGAGCAACTACATACTACCAATTTGAATCTTCAATCCTCTACCATCATCTAGCCATCTTTTTAATCATTTGCACCTCTAATCTTGCATTTAGCCATTCAATCAATCATCTAAGGAGCACACAAAATAATTACAAGCAAGGGCCAATCAAGGAGAAATCAACAGCAAGAAAGGTGAAATCGTTTGTGTTTTATTTAGTCCATTTTCCTTATTGTTTATCACTCTTTTGGCTAATCTTGAGGTGTCTTTGGTATTTTATCACTTGCATTTTTAAGTTGTTTTGCATATTTAGAGTAGGATAGATATCAAGGTATACATTTCTGGCACGCCGGTGGGACCCACAAACGGGTTCTTGCATTTAACCTCTATTTTTGCTAAGTATTGTGCAGAAAAAAGTCGCAGAAAGGCGGAAGCGCCCTCTGTTTTACTGTAGAAAGGCAGAAGCACCCTCCTTTTCCACTGCAGAAAGGCGGAAGCGCCCTCTGCTTTACCGCAGAAAGGCGGAAGCGCCCTCTGCTTTACTGCAGAAAGGCGGAAGCACCCTCTTGGCCACTACAAAAAGGCGGTAGCGCCCCACATCTGAAGGTTTTATTCCTTCTAACACATTTGCTGTGATTAGGGATATATTTAGAAGGTTTTTCTAACACTTTTCTTGCAATGGGAGGGGCATAACTTTCCTTTTTTCTTTAAAATCTGACAAAATTTACTGCAGAATGGCGGCAGTGCCCTCTTGGCCACTACAAAAAGGCGGTAGCGCCCCACATCTGAAAGTTTTATTCCTTCTAACACATTTGTTATGATCAAGGATATATTTAGAAGGTTTTTCTAACACTTTTTTTGTAGTGGGAGGGGCATAACTTTCCTTTTTTTCTTTAAAATCTGACAAAGTTTACTGCAGCAAGGCGGAAGCGCCCTCTAATCTTGCTGCAGAAAGGCGGAAGCGCCCCTATTTTTACTGCAAAAAGGCGGAAGCGCCCCTATTTTGCTGCAGAAAGGTGGAAGCGCCCCCATTTTTGCTGCAGAAAGGTGGAAGAGCCTCAATTTTTGCTGCAGAAGGGCGGAAGCGCCCCAAAACAGCACAGTTTGGAAGGTAAAACAGTCATTTTTGCTTTATTTTTGCTCCCGTTTTTTGCTGTTTTCAAATAGTAACCCTCTAACATCGTTTTGGAAAGGATAGTGGTATTTTTTGCTAACGTTTTGCAGCATTTTGTGGTGAAATTTGGCCAAGGACGAAGAAGAAGATAGCTAACATTTGCTTGCAGGGCCATTTACTTGATCAAATTTTTTAAAAAAAAATTATCTTTGCTATTTTCGAACATAGTCTAATTAGGGGGATTGAACTTTGTTGCTTGCTGTGATTGCTTGTTTTTGTGTTACCCAAGGGGGCATTAACTTGTTTTCGCTTTCCCCTTGCACTTCGTGTGAGCCTGGGGAGTAGTTGGAGATGATTAGTGTCTTCTTCCTAGTGGGACCTGCTTGGGGATTTCATCACCCCAAGGGACGATTCCAACCACGTGTACTGGCGGGGTATATAAAGAGGGGAGAACGAAAGTTGTACCCCAATCCAGTCGCGTCGTAATTGGCGGAGCGTCGAAGCTAGGGTGATACCTAGATAGACGTGAAGAGTTGGTCTAAGCCTTTCAGTATCTCGTTGGGGTTCCCGACTCACGCTTGTGATGGACTGGTGTTTACGGTTGTGCCTTACGTACCGAGAGTATATCGAGGACTCCCTATAAGCCTTGTGCATCCTAGATTAAGACCTTGCCTTGCCATACCCTTAATATTAATCAGAGGATTGTGCTTGCTTGAAGTGTTTCTTGTGAAAAATTTGTGAAATCTTTGATACTTTGGCCTTACTTTATCATTTTGCATCCTTGCCATAGCCTTTACCATCAAAACCAAGTTCTGTCCCACTGCAGAAAGGTGGAAGCGCCCCTATTTCTGCTGCAGAAAGGCGGAAGCGCCCCTGATTTCACTGCAAAAAGGCGGCAGCGCCCCTGATTCACTGCAGAACGCTGTCTACGCCCCTGATTTTGCTGTCAACGCCCCTGAAAGCTGTAAACGCCCCTGATTCACTGTAGAACGCTGTCTACGCCCCTGATTTTGCTGTCAACGCCCTGAAATTACCCCATTTGGATTCATTTACCCTCTAAATCACCATTTAATCATTTCCAACCATTACCTCACCATCCTAGGCTTCCATTTTGTCAATCTAAGCCTCCTGAAACCTCTATTTGATCCGTTTAAACCTCCATCTCATCATTCCAAATCTTTGTTTAACCATTCTAAATCCCCACTCATTCTCCACAATCCTCTTCAATCTGCCTGTTCATTCTAATTTCCTCATATTCCATTCAAAATTCCATACCCTCACCTAACAAACGCCATAATTTTTACCATTTTGCATCTCCAAACACTGTTCATAATCACATGGCGAAGAGCCTGGCGCCCGCTTTTCACGCGGCCTGCTGTCTGCGGCGCCCGCTTTTAAGCCCAGCATGCCTTGGCGCCCCGCTTTATGCGCGGTGCCCACTTTCACCGGTAAGCTTGTACCACGGCGCCCTTTTATTACCACGGCGTAGCTTAATGCCTTGGCGCCCTATCACAGCGGCACACCCGGCATGCCTTGTACGGTTATGCTTGGCCCTCGCGTCGCAGCGATGCCCTGCTGCATGGCCAGCTTATCACGGCCTCGGTTTATCACGAGCGCCCCGGTTTACATGGCGCTTGGTTAATGCGCGCTTCGCCCCTTTCGCAGCGGCACCCGTTTTTACATAGCCCCCTCTGTTTTACCGCAGAAAGCTAACTACACCCCTAACTTCCCGAGGCTATCATTTACAAACCGTGCATCAGATTGACTTCGTTCAAAAACTAAAATTGCTCAATTTTTTAAGATCTATCTAGTGGTACCTGCCATTTCCTTCTATCAAGAATTTGACCATCCCAGGGCGGCCACGCCCCGCATCATGGGGTAGACACGCCCCTAACTTCCCAGGGCTGTCATTTACAAACCATGCATCGGATTGACTTCGTTCAAAAACCAAAATTGCTCAATTTTTCAAGATTTATCTAGTGGTACCTTCCATTTCCTCCTATCAAGAATTTGACCATCCTAGGGCGGCCACGCCCCGCATTGCAGGGTGGACACGCCCCTAACTTCCCGAGACTGTCATTTACAAACCGTATGTCGAATCAACTTCATTTAAAAACCAAAATTGCTCAATTTTTTGAGCTCTATCTAGTGGTACCTTTTTTTTCTTCCTATCTAATCAAACCAATCCATTCCTCTAATCAGATATATACAATCATCTTCATCTAATCACAATTATCCAATCAACATCATCTAATCATTTGATCCTATCCAATCAAACTGATCTAGTACCTTAATCAAATTCATCAAATCATCTACCCAATCCAATCATCTGTCTACCAAATCCCATCCAATCATCCTAATCTGAGCTTTTGTCCAATCTTGATCTGAGCTTGACCATAATCTCGATTTGAGCTTTAATCTGTTCTCATCCAAAATATTTTATCCATCCTCTTTATCCTGTCATTATCATGAACCCTCATCCTCCATCAATAGTGGTCAAGGGAAACCCTAATTACGTGGATGACGATAACGAAAGTCTTGTTGATCAAGAGGTATATGACATACATCCCCTTGACACTATCATCTCTAGTAAGCTTTCTCCACCCACTTTCCAAAATCCAATTAAGCCTAATCATGTTACTTATGCTATCTTTGACAAGGGCTATCCAGTACCTTCCCCTTCCCCATCTACATCATCCTCTTATTCAACATCCACCTCCTCTTATCCTCATCTTCCATCACAATATTCCTATTACAATTCCCCATACATGACCCCCTATCCTAATCCTCTTTCCCAGTCTGTCCATACTAATCTTACATCCACACCCTTCTACCTTAATCCTACATCCACATATCCTAATCATAATCCACCATCTCAATACCCTTATTATAATCCATCCCCCACATCCTCTTGTCCCACTACACCACCTATATCCTCTTGTCCTAATCCACAATCCATGTCCCCCTATCTTAATTCACCACTCCAATATCCTTATCTTAACCCTCCACCCAATCCATTCATCCATCTACTCCTAGTCCTCCATCCAATCCTAATCCTCCATCTACTCATGGTCCTACATTCAATCCCATTCCTCCATCTAACCCTAGTCCACCAATCCATAATCCCTCATCCATTTCTACCACCTCAGCTAAGCCAACTATATGCAAGTCTCTCATTTCAGAAGTTCTCCAAGGACTCATTACAAAGAAGCCATCCCCAACTCCACATCTTGAAGTCATGGAACCATGCCATCTAGATCCATCATCCACGGTCACTAGTGATGAGACCCTTCTCCATACCACACCTATTATTGATGTTACCACCCCTAGTACTGCTCAAACCATTGAAACCATTGAACCCACTAAATCCATTGAACCCACATCTCCTACTATGAGAACCACCGAATCCATCGAAGACACCCAATTCCAATCCACTCCCTCTACTCCTAGGTCCACCCAAATCCAATCCACTCCTCCCACTCCTAGTGGCACCAAAATCCATTCGATAACTGCATCGAATCTTCCATCCCTCCATCTTCCCCACTTGAAGAGTCCCAACAAGACTCCATTATCATGCCTCCCACACACGATGAGTCACACCAAGAGTCTAATCCAAAGCATGCCAACATATCTCCTTCTCTAGATCAAGATCCTACCATCCCATCTAGTCCATCTCAAGATCATAGTCCTCCATCCATTCCATCCCATGATCCCCTTGTCATTCAAGCTTCCACTGCTCCATCTCCATCTCCATCGCATGAGCCTACTACCAAAAATCCAGATCCTATCATGGCCTCTACTCCCTCTCCTGATGTTGCTATCCCATCATCTCCTTCTCATGATCCCCCATCATCGCCTAAAAATGCTATCCCCACACCGCTTGCATATCCCCTTGGTCCTCTCACATTCCTCCATGGTGGTCTCCTCGTAGAAGAAAAACAAAGCATATACACCAACCCTCCTCTTCCACCTAATAATGAACTCGCATCATTCTTCCAGAATAACAAAAATCTGTCCTAGATCGAATACTCAAGAGAATGAACTATCAAGGAAAAGGTTTAGGCCTTCATGAGCAAGGTATTATAGAGCCCATCCAAGCTAAAGAGCATTTGTATCTACAAGGTCTTGGATGTACTACTCACGACTCGCAATCCAAAAATGTTGGTACAACCTCTAGGCGTCCTCAACGAGCCTTTTCCAAAAGAAATATCGGCTCTTCCCATTGCCCCACCAGATCATATGTGGCCATCCCTCCTCCTCTATCGTATCACCTCAAAACAACGTCCATCTTCCTCCTTCATCTGCTCCATCCATTTTGGGTCCTTACATCCCTTCATCTACCATCTCCAATCCTCCATCTACCATGCCCTTGTTTCCCCCAGGTCCTACGTCTATTTTGGGCCCCTATATCCCAAAATCACCTCCTCCATCTTGTCTATTCATCCTTTCATCCATCCAACACCTATCCATCTCATCCATCATAAACATCCCTCTCACATACCCCATAGTCAGGATCAACAAAGGCACATACCTAAACATCCTCCATCTACACATAATCCCCATACTCCTACCTCCATCACTCCACATCATCCATCTCCTCACACCCATCCCATTGCTACTAAAAGCACTTTGGTTGTTAAAGAAAAAATGCGTAAATCCAAGCATCCACATGAATCTATGGCTCCCCATGTCCCCTCCAAAAGACATGGTGAAGAGAAGAAAAATCTAAATCTACATCAAATCCATAGGCCACAAAGGCCCACCAAAGCAAAGATCAAAACCATGTGGATCCCAAAGAAAAAAGATGCAATGCCATCACATGAAAAATCTGTAAAAGCATCCAAAGTTTCTAATCCAAAAGCTAATCATACCCCCCTTTCATCTCCTAAGTCTGTTTTGGGTCCTTATGTCCCGAAATTCACCATTCCATCTCCTCCATTATCCCCACATTATCCATCCCTTAATCCTCTTATCTTTTCACATCCACCACCACATGTGCCAATGTTGGTCTAAACGCATCTCCCCATCACATATCCACCCCATCATTCCATCCATACCCTTCACAGCATCCCATCCATTATTCCATGTATCTCCCCTCTCAAATCCCCCTAATTCATCCTCTTGCATAATCCATTTATCCTCATAAGGTTGTACCAACATCCAATAGTCAGTTCGAACATGGGCTCTTACTACCTCGTATAGAACTTGATGCTTGAGTCCTTCATCCATATCCTTATCATGTATCTTCTAAATTCCCTTATCCACATCCCTATCCTTATCCATTTTCATCCCCCTACTATCCAAAAATTCAAAAAAAGTTGAAAAATCCACAAAAAAAATAAAAAATAGTAAAGAGAAATAATTCGTCTAATGGTGAAAACTTGGCAAACAAGTGCCTTAGATAAGTACCATGATGAAAACCTGACAAACAGGCATCATGCGTAAATCCCCATTTGCAATTGGGGGAAACTTCCTAATATGCATTCCCTCCGTCCGCTATGCTTCCGGCTATGCACCCATCTTCCTGTTATCCGTCCTCTTCATAAATCCCCCCATCCCACCTATCTTCTGCATCCTACCATCATATCCCATTTATCTCCCATTCCCTCCATCCTTCTTGTGATCTTGATCAAAATAGGGGCACCTATCTATGCATGCTTTGGACACCTATTGGTATACATTCCCTTCATCCATGCTCTATCATATTCCTTAGTCACCCATCCTATTCTCATCTAGTTATCTCCTTTATCTTCCCATCCACTTGTCTTTTGTCCCTCATGCCGCCTCGTATATGACATACCTAGAGTGGGGGCATCTGCTTCCTTTGTGACATAATCCTTGGAGACATCATCTATCCTAGCATCCCTTTCATCTCCCAACCCTTCTGTCCCTATCCATTTATCATAGCATACCTTCCATCTCCCCATCCTTATTTTCATCTCCCAATCCTTATATTTCCATCCCTCCAAACAACCCCTTCCATCCCCCATCCCTATATCTCTATCCATTCTTTCATCTTTATCCTTATCCCATCTCACAATCCCTTGTCATTGGTATATGGCTATAGGCCTCCCACTATGTAACCCAATGCCATTTATCTCATCGTCATCACCCTTGCTTCTTTTGCACATCTTTCCAATCTCCTATCACTTTTCATCACTCATCTATCTATCATATCATCCTCCCAAGTCATTTTAATGATTTGGATAACTATCCCATCCCTGAGCTTTATGTGATCGTCATCATCCTATCCAATCCAATCCAACAGGTCTATCCTATCTTGTTGTATCGGTCCCATCTTTTTATCCACTTATCCTATCATCTTATCATCCTTTGGTCTTGTCGAACTACGTTGCCCCTGCGCTTTCACGTAGGCAAGGTCGATCCTTTGATCCGCCCCCGGGGTTCCATCCATCATCGACCTATATTGTCCCCTTTTCTCCTGTTCTCCATCCTATCTTGGTCATTCATCGAAATCTCCATCATGGTCAGTCGTCAGCCTTTTATCGAACTACGAGGGCTCTGCGCTTCCACGTAGGCAAGGCTAATCTTTGATCAGCCCCCGAGCCCCTAGGTCTCTAGGATGTGTTAGTCTCCTATCTTGTGTCATGTCTCTCGTGTTGCATCGTCAAGCTATGCCCTTATCTAGCTGGTTCTTAACAAACAAGATCCACTTGTATCAACAAATCCAATTAGTTTTGAATATCCTACGTCATATCGATCTTTTAGCTTAGTATCCATCATCGGTCTCAACAGGATGCATCCTTCCTAATAGACCTCATCAATCCCATCCATCCCCTTGATCCTATGGCAAAGGACATTTGAAATTGATTGTGATCTTTTGATGCTTTTGGCTTTTGTTTATCATTTGAGCTCCCTATCATCACTTGTCAAGGCCGCCATGATCCGTCATATTATGGTGTGTTTTGATTGGTCAACATAGGGGCATATCTTGATCTTTTTATGTCTATTTTTGTCTTCTTGGTTGTCCCATGTAGTACCCACCAAGATCCCCGAGGTCTTGTGTTATGCTGGGGCATCCTTTTGTGCTTGTGGTTATCTCAATACCTGGCCCGACCAAGGTCTTTCTGACCTTGGGGTGTTGGGATAGCCTTCTTGTCTGTTGTGTTTATTTCATGCATTAGACACTATTACGCCTTGGTTCCACATACCCTGGCACTTGGTGTCTTATGCTATAGCAAAAATCAGTGCTCCGAAGATGGCAAATTGCATTAGGATTGCATTTCATTCTCCATTCCATCATTTTTCATATATCCCCCATCCTCTTACATATCACAATCCCCCCATCCATTGATCCTTCATCCTTATCTCACATTTCTATCCAACCACCAGAATCATCTAATCATATCCTTGGTCTTGTTCTCAGTCTTGTTACCAGCCTTGACCCATCATCATCATCATCATCCATCCCTTTGGTGTTGTTTGGGATGTATCCTTCCCTCATCAACAACACTTTCATCATCATCATCGGGAGGTATTCTTCCCTATCCCTTTGGTGTTGTTTTGGGATGTATCCTTCCCTCATCAACAACACTTTCATCATCATCATCGGGAGGTATTATTCCCTATCCTTTAGTGGTGTTTTGGGATGTATCCTTCCCTTATCAATACCACTCAGTGGGATGTATCCTTCCCTATCCTCGTGTTGTTTTGGGATCTTTAATTCCCTCATTGACAACCCTCCATCCATCATCAACCCATTTTGGCTTGTACCTTGACTGGGGCAACATCACCTTTTGTCCTCAAATCCATTTGTGCTTCATCCATTTCCATATCACTTACTCTCTTACCCATCACCTTGCATCATCTTCCTCATCTCCCCTTGCATCACATCATCTATTTCGAGAGCACACACGTGTTCTCTTCAACCCGCATGTCCTCTCGAGGGGGCATCCTTCATCCCTAATTTTAATCATTTTCTTTTTCCCTTCCTAGTCACTCCTTTGGATGACTGGGGCATCTTTTCCAATCTAACCATCTTCTTCTAGGTTCTATATTTTAATATTCTTTGAAATGATGCTACTTCGTAACACCATCTCAAAGAGGGGCAAAATGTAGACATCAAATTTGGACACTTAATTTATCCAAATTTATCACTTTTTCTAAACATCCTCTTATCAGAGTTAATTAAGTAATATTACTATTATTTAATTAATATCTTTAATTCTGCCAAATCCCTAAGGTATTTAATTAATAATTAAATACCTTACCCTCCTTAACCCTCTTTTCATCAAATAAATTAAATAAATATTACATTTATTTAATTCCTCACATGTCATTTTCATCTAATCCTAATCATTTCCTAATCTCTTCATTAAGGATGTGCACATGCCTAATCCTTGATTAGGATGTGTCACATCCTCCAACTTTTGCAAGTTGGCTTTTAATCCTAATTAGCCCCTAATTATCCTCTAATTACTGATTAATTAAGCCTAATCATTCTCCAAGGAATTTTTAATTCCTTTTTATTCTTCCTAGATTCCCCTCTTTTATATGTGAATTTTTAATTCACATTCCATCCTTCCAAGGCTTCTAGAACCTTGGACTTGTCACAATCTCACATGTGACCAACCTTGGACTTGTCACAATCTCCACATGTGACCAAGTCCCACCTTTTTGGAGCCCATCTTTTATCTTTTAGACTTTCCTAGGAATGTGAATTTTTAATTCACCTTTATATCCCCAACCACCTTTCCTTTTCCTATGTAGATTTTTGAGGAATTCCAAAATTCCTCAAGTGTCTCTTTCACTCCCACTTGGGGACAAGAAATCCCTTTTTGTGGAAATCTTCTCACTCCCCAAGGTGCATGTCCTTTTTCCACCTCATGTACCTTCTTGACACCTCATTTACACCTCATATCCCTTGTCCACTTCACCCTCCACATGTCAAGATGTGAGGGCTTGTGGGTTCTCAACCCACCATAGCCCTTCATCTTGACCTTGTTGGATCAATCTTGACCATTGAATTCTCTAGAGAATTCAAATTCTCCTATAAATACCCCCTCCTCAAGGGAATTTTCAACACTTTTTGATTTGAGCAACTACATACTGCCAATTTGAATCCTCAATCCTCTACCATCATCTAGCCATCTTTTTAATCATTTGCACCTCTAATCTTGCATTTAGCCATTCAATCAATCATCTAAGGAGCACACAAAACCATTACAAGCAAAGGCCAATCAAGGAGAAATCAACAGCAAGGAAGGTGAAATCGTTTGTGTTTTATTTAGTCCATTTTCCTTATTGTTTATCACTCTTTTGGCTAATCTTGAGGTGTCTTTGGTATTTTATCACTTGCATTTTTAAGTTGTTTTGCATATTTAGAGTAGGATAGATATCAAGGTATACACTTCCTTTTAGAGGATGCTTTGTCTGGGCTGCTCTTAGATTTTGGTTTAATGGTTGGGCTATATTTGTTCGAGCCCCTATTTTTCTTGGAGAGAAAGGGTGCCTATGCTACCCCTATTTCTAATTTTTTTTAGTTGTATGGGATGTGTATAAAGTTTTATCTTTTATCTTAGTTGAAGGGGATCTCTCTCCTTTCTCATGTGTTGCCTTTGGTTGTTGAGTTGACCCTTTTCTTCTAGAGCATTGGCTTTCTATTGGGATCTTTAGCAAGTGTCTTCTATGAAGGTGAAGGCGACTTCTATTGAGGTGGAGTGTCCTTTTGAGGTGGAGTTGGCTACTATGTCTTTGATAGGAAGCCCTTTGTTCTGGTACCTTCTTCTGAAGCTCCTATTGAGGTGGATGATTTTCCTATTAAGGTGGTCTTGGTGGTTGTCAGAGTGGTGTGGCTTTGGTGGAAGGGGCTTTCTTGTTTTCCTTGGTAGCTACTCCTATAGAGGTGGAGTGGGGATTTTGTTGAGCTCTAATCTCTCAGATCTGTTGGACTATGTTGGCCAGTGGGTAGGTGATTTGGGTGATGGTGCATCTCCTTCTTATGGAAGGTGGTTTTTTATTGAATCTTCTATTGGATTTAAGGTCCTAGTTAAAACCTAGTGTATTGTGAGGGACTTTGGTCCATGTAATCTAGTTGTAAGTGGGTTTTAGGTTTACCTTCTAAACCCGGTTTGGGTTCAAGATCCCTTGTAAAACTTGGATTTGTTGGGTTTAAGGTTCCCATCAAAACCTTTTTATTTGTGTATATCTGGCTAGTCTTTTTGTTATCTAGGTGATATGTTGTTGGTTGACTGCTAGTTGTCTATGTTGTATCTGTGAGCAACTTGTTCTTCTTTGTGTGGGTTTTGGGTCCTTGTCAAAACCTGACCGTTAATGGTTTTGGGTCCATTCAAAACCTATTGTAAATGGTTTTGGGTCCATTCAAAACCTATTTTTCCCATGTATAATCAAAACATTTAACATGTAAAATAGAAAAAAAAATTAATCCTTATGAAACCTTTTTTATTAGTAAATTATATCAAAGAAATGACTTCCTTTATATATGGTGAGAGCAGGGGGGAGAGCTATGGGTGGGAGTGTTGGAGGTTTGAAATCCAACAATGGAGAGGATGATGGAACCTTTGAAGATGATGATGAAATAGTTACTAGTCTGTGTGGTGGTCTCCATGCTTTCCTTGTGGGCTAGAGCTTGGTTCTTGCGGGCTAGAGGGCATTTTTTGTTCCCTGTTTGGAGATGCGATGCCTTCTTTTCTTTCTTGTGGATCTTGCTGCCCTAGAGGGCTCTTCTATATTTCTGGATTTTCCTTCTAAGCCTCCTTTGGTGCTTCAAATTGTAAGGTCCTTTCTTTTTGCGGGTCCTTTTGACCAGTTTGCATTTGAGATGGATGGTTGGTCTATTTTACAGTCCTCCAAGTCTTTTCTACACTATGTGGGTGTCTTCTCGTGTGTTGCCTTCATTTTGTTTCCTAAGCTGGATTGTTGTATTCTTACAGCTTCTGTGGTTCTTCCTAGTTCATGGGAGTTTCCTCTAGTGGATTGGTGGGTCTCTTTGTTTCTATTCCTATTGGGGTGTTCATTTGTTTGCTTTGGGGTATTAGTAGTTGGTTTGCCTTTAGATTGGCCTATTTATAGCTCTAACCAGTGTGTTAGGGTGGCTTGGGTGCTTTTCATGTTGGTTTGTTCATTGGCTCCTTTCTACTTGAGTCCCTCTTGCTTCTTTGTGCTCTTCTGACTTTTGGAAGCTTTGGGTCACCCTCCTAGTTGTCATTTGTTGCTATCCATTTTGGTTGTGGGTCCCTATTTTTTGTGGGCTCGAGGTCTTATTCTTTGGTTTCCTCTTGGGATTGTTTTTCCCTATGGTCTTGATTCCTCTCTGTGTTTGGGTCTTAAGGGTTTTTTGCTGGCCAAGTTGTGGTTAGAGTTGTCCTTTCGGGTTGGACTATGTTATGTTCTTATGTAGCTTGTTGAGCTTGGTTTGTTGTTGTCTCTATTTTCCTTGTGGGTTAAGGAAGTGTGGGTTGGGTTAAGCTTATTGTTTTTCTTGCTAAACTATAGATTGAAGTTGTTTGTGGGTTTCCTGTTGCTTGGTGAGCCAATGGTTGGAGTGGTTTCTGATGTGCAAGCTATCCCCAAGGTTCTTTTTCTTGTTTCTTCTTTTGCGGTGAAGAATAATTTTGTGCTACTGATTGAGGATCACTCATGGACTGAGCGACTATTACAAAGTTTTATTCTAAAGGCTCTCACCCTCCTTTTTTTGTTCGCTAAGGCAACTTCTACTTTTTCTTGGCCCAATACCTAGCTATGCCTTTGGAGAGTGTGATTCTTCTCTCATCCAAAGTTATTGCTCTCTCTATGGATCTACAATTGGTGTCTTCTTTGGAGGTGGAGTCTACTCCCATTGAGGTAGAGCCCTCTTCTATTGAAGTGAAGGTGGTTGTTGTAGTTTTGGTGGGGAGTTCTTTTCTCTTTTGCTTGGCCCTATCAAGGTGGTGCTTGTGTGGGCAGAAGAGTGCTTTGGAGGTTGGGGATCTCATATCTTCCTCTCCTATAGAGGGGAGCTCTATCCTATTGAGGAGGAGGTGGGGTTGGCATTGGTGAGGTGCTGCTATAAGAAAGCTAATGTGCTTCAGTGTTCTTTTGTGCTCTCTAACTCCCCTATTGAGGTGGGGGTTGGGGATTTGTCGGGGTTTTTGTTTAGGGGGTGATGGTGTTTAACACCATTAAGATAACTATTTTTCTTGGTTTAGGGGTTTCTTCCTTGAGCAGTTGTTTTACTAATGCTTGGCTGATGTAGGAAGGTTCTCTGTTTAACTAAGGGTTCTAGGTCTTGGCTTTTTCTTGGTTGTCACGGGACCTCGGTCCCTTGTTTTCTTTTCTAATGCAATTTGTTTAGTCTTGTATCTATGTTTGTTTGGTGCTACTATTTGGGCTGCTATTGATTTGTGGTTTATGTTGTTTAGTAGCTTGCATTGCTTGGATAGGGTTACAAATCCCTTCAAAACCGGTTTGTAATGGGTTTTGGGGCCCCATCAAAACATGTTTTACCCCTAATAAAAAACAACTCCCTTTATATATATTTATCAATATAAAACAAAATTATGTAGTTTCAAATAATATTAAATAATTTAGAAGACAACTATAAAAATTCATGAATTGCCTTTTATCATATCATCCTATTATTCATAATAGAAATCTTTCTCCTATTCAAAATTTAAACTACTAAGACCATTGTATGCTAACTATATATACATAACATGGGTCTTGAATGCTCCATACTTGGCATAAGCCAAATTGACCAAGATGACAATGATAATAACTTCTACTTTATAAAAATCAGCACAAATACATTAAATAGTGAATGTCCTTACTATACATTACATGTGTATGCTTTCTTCGACTTGTGTTGGTCATCAATTATCTATTGAAGATTTGGCCAGAGACTTAATCTCGAATTAATAATGTTGTCTTATTTCATAGTAATAACATTGTTTGCAAGAAGATCAACTTCACCATTAATTTCTCTATTTTATGGCCTGCAGTGAAATTGTCCAAGTTTTCCAAAAGTGGCCATATGTTAATCTTTCAATTAGGAGACTTTCTCTTGAAAATAATATAAATGCATGCCATAGATTCCCATTTTATTTCACATTTTTACATTTGAAGAGAGCTTACACAAGGGTAAGGGTTTGTATTTTGGTTTTGTTATTTTTATTTTATTTAAGTTTTTTTGATATTACATCAATTATCTTTCTATTTTCATTATGATACTGCAATTTGCACTTGAAATGTTAAGGTATCCTTTTGAAGCTCCAAAATTAAATTTGAACCAATTTGATTTGAGAGGAATTAAAATGACATATTTTTTGAGGTTAGAAGGCTTAACTCTACTATCATCATTAATTGAGGAAGTTTGAAACCTTGCCAACTACATATCGTTTCTTTATCCCAAGAGGAAAAGGATTTCTCTTTTAAATATTGTGATAGAGATATGTTATTAGCAACTTCAACCACCACCACTTCCAATTTATTCAAGAATGAAACATTTCAGAGAGCTTTATCTTGAAAAAATATTCTATTTTTTTATTTCCATCTTTCCGATATGAAAATTGATGGGTTGGTAATCTAGAGGACGGATAGGAAGAAATGATGCTTAATCACAAGTCATGATTGGAAGAGGCTAAGGATGTCATTAGGTAGGGCACTATTCTAATTCAATCTTGCACATAAACATTTTCAACATTTTTATACAAATTGACAATTAACTAGTACATGATTGACACATTCCTCATTATTTTTACAAAGGGAACACCTAGAGGGATCATTGTAGCCTAGTTTTTGGAACCTATCAACTAGCAAGATTTTCTTCTATACAACATCCCATGAGAAATACCTTGCTTTTCGCAAGCATTTGTTTGTTCAAGTAGATATGGATAGGTATATTATTTTTGTCTATAATCACTTCCTCTATGATTTAACTAATCCTTTTTGCATAAGCCACACACTTGAAAAAAATCCATCTAACAATATCATTTCCATTTGCACAAAAGGATATTCATTTTGTCCAAAATATCCTTCAAACTTGACACTTTGTTAACTAGCAAGTCTAGACCTTGAAATTCTTTCTAAGACCATTATTTTCCTCATAGAAGAGATAAATTACCACTTTCTTACCTCAAATTAAATAAAGTAGATGTTTGAAGTGACCAAAATCTTGGTAATTTTCAATTATTGGTCATCCATTCCATGATTCATCCCAAAAATTAGCAAATTTCCCATTGCCAATTTCCCATGTTAGGTGATTGGTGATGATTGATTTGAATGATAATGTAAAATATCATATGCTTAAACCTTTTAGTGGATTTTAACCATTAAGATTTTATGGGGACAATTGTAGTTCAAATATTTATTTTATAGAATTTTAATCCATTTCCTATAAAATCTAGAGAAAATATTCTAAATCATTTTCCCCCCAATGATTTATTTTGAATGTTCTGATCCCTAAGACCTACTCCTACTTTTTGGGTTTTCAAATCTTATCCATGCTATCAAATATATCATTTTTTCCTCAACATTGCCTTGCCAAAATAAATTTCTCACTTTTTGTTCTAGTGATATAAGATTTTAATGTTAGAATTGTGAAGAACATGAGACATGGGATTAAAAAATGAACAAAACCATCTTCCACACAAGAGAGCTGCAAACAATGATTTTCTATATCCTCAACTAGAAAGTACTTGCAGAATGAAAAGCTTGCTTAGATTTACAATGAATGAGAGTGCTTATAAGAGAAAACCCTAAATGATAAATGGATTGGATCATGACAAGTGTCAACATCACATGTGATGAGATAGAATGATCTAATAATAGCTCGCTCTAGTAACAAAAAAAAGAACTCATAATTTTAGCTTAAGTGCATGAAATAAAATTAGCTTAATAATTAATTAAATATTAATTAATTATTAGCTGATGCATGATTACTCTAATACCCCCCCTTAAGTGAAAAATTAGGGATTAGTTAAAAACCCTAAAAATGAATGCATAAAATCAAAGAATGCATAATGGGTCCCAAAAAATAAAGCTTGATGAGGTACCCATGTACAAAAAATCTAATCTCTCACAATTGGCAAAAAGGAGAAAACCTCATGGGAAAAAAACTCCTTTCCAAAAGAGAGAAAGGTGAATGAAGGACTAAGAAGCCTTTAAACCAATGTACCAAAAAGAATAGGAACATGAAGAATATCATTGAAGCACAAATAAGTTGGAGATAAGTGTTGAATGATGACTGCTATAGTGCTAAAATGAAGAACCTCCTCTAAAATTGATGATGATCAGAATCAAGAAGGCAAGAATCTGCATGAGTTCCCCCAATGACACTACTCAAGCACACAATATGTAAGTAAAAAAAATAGGTACCAATAGTTTGAAGGCCACTAATCAAGTGAAAATAGAAGGTTACGTCCAAAGAAAGGAATGCAAGAGTGTCCATATGGTAAGTGCTCCATCTCATTGAAATGCATGGGTAACTAGCCATTGCATTTGTCTGGTACATAGGAACAAAATTGAATATGTAGCTCACTCAAAAAATGAAACCAAGGAAGCATTAGCACCAACAATAGAAATCCCCCATAATGTAGAAAGGGAGAGCCAAGATAGCTCCACTAAAACTATGTGTCACCAAGAAGTGTGTGTAGGAGAAAAAATAGCATTTGAACATGCACATGAAAGTACTTGCAACTAGAAAAAGGGTGTGCAAACAAGGCACACATGCATGAGGCCAAAGTCACTAGGATTTAATGTTTTTGTGGAAGGAACACTCACTTGATAAAGGTGTGATGACAAAAAAAAAAGTCCTACACAACCCCATGACACTTTATAACATAGTGTGAGTACCAAGGCACAACAGGATGTGTAAAATCCCCAAAAAGCATGTACAATAGTGGTACTTTATCTCAGTGTGTCTACAAAAGAGAAATTGCATGCACAATATGCTCAAAATTCCCAAATAGGAAACAAAGCTAGAGATACATGTAGAACAACCTAAAACAAGTAATCTCGTACACAAACAAAAAGTTTCCAAGAGCCAACACATCCAAGAAATTCACCAAAATGTGAAAACATTAAAAAACTAAATAAAATGTACCTAGAGAAAAATTTGGAAAAATTGCATGAATAGTTGTGAATAGCTCTGAAAGACCCTTCCAACATCAATGGAATTGTGAAAAATAAAGAAATTGGTCCAAAGTTGTGAGCTCAGGAGTGAAAACAACACATTTGACTTAGATAGGCAATAAATGTACTAGCAAAAATATTTAAGAAAAATATCAACACCATTGGATAGTGCTAGGAACCAACTTTCCAACTATATCTTGTTGGCAAAAAATGGATAATGAGGCAAAATTTATGTCTCGTTTTATAAAAAAAATCCAATTTTCCCTCTAAGCCAACCTAGGGACTATTTTTTTTTGGCCCTAGTTGCATGGGAGACTTGTCGTTGGGCACTAGGGGCTAGAGGGAAAGCCCTTAATCATCCATGTGAATGTAAGGGCTGGGCACTGGGACGATTGGTCACCGATGTGATTGACTGCCAATAGTAAAGGAGCCTGCAGGGGCTAGCGGTGACCTATGGTCATGTGGTCATAGTGATGACCATGGGGAAGCCTAGGGAGCCCATAGGGGCTAAACTCTCAAAAGGGCTAATGGTGACGAGTGCTCAAGTGTTGCCTCGAGTAGAGTGCCTATAAAAAACATTGCATGTAATGAATAAAGCACTCAACGCTTTTTTTTAAAAAAAATCCATATAGGCCCTTGTACGAAAAAATGCCTCAAAAGCTCTTGACACCAAAATTGGGTGAATTTTATATCAAAATTCATCTATTTGGCTTCCTAAGCACAATGGTGAGGTCCTTTTCATGCCAAAATATACCACAAAATTTCCCAACTCCACAATCTACAAAAAAATATGAAGATTCCATATTTGAAGCCCCTATAACCCTAGTTGAAGAAAACTCTCAAAATTAGAGAAGGGGTTTGTTGAAATTTACCCTTTGATACGATGTTAGAATTGTGAAGAACATGAGATGTAGGATCAAAAAATGAACAAAAACACCTTCCATGCAAGAGAGCTACAAACAATGATTTGTTATATCTTCAACTATAAAATGCTTACAAAATGAAAAGCTTGCTTAGAGTTACAATGAAGGAGACTGATTATAAGAGAAAATCATAAATGAGAAAGGGATTAGATCATGAAAAGTGTCAACATCACATGTGATTAAATAGAATGATCTAATAATTTAGCTCATTCTACTAATAGAAAAAAGCACTTCTAAGTTTAGCTTAAGTGCATAAAATGAAATTAGCTTAATAAGCAATTAAATATTAATTAATTATTAGCTAATGCATGATTAATATAACACATCAGACATGATATTAAATAAATTGGAATAGCTAATATTACTAATTTTAACTTGATAATCCTTCTTGCCCATAATAGTTATCAGTTTCCATGAAGCCATCTTTTTCGAATATGTTTTCAACATTGGTTCCCATAACTTGGTTGAATAGTATCATTCAAATAGAGGGACTCCTATGTATTTAATGGGAAGTTTCTTGATCTTATAATTTAAAATTTCCAAAATCTCCTTTTGTCTAGTTTAGATTTAATATGGAAAAAAACAATTCCTATGTAACTATGTTCCCTTCTTGACTAGAAGCCCTTGTGTAATTGTGTAGAGTTTTTTAAATGCCTCTAGCCTCTTTCCTTTTATTTGTTCCAAATAATAAAGTATCACCTATGGTTTTTTGGTGAGAAATAAATTTTATTTCCTTAGTAATAGTAATACCAATCCAAATGTCATCATAGCATTCCTTTAGAATTGTTCTTCCCATTGCACCTATCCTTATAGTGAATAGAAATGGGGATAGGGCATCCCTTGTCTGAGACCTTTGAAAACCTTAAAGAAACCTTACGGGATTCCAATAACCTTAATTGAACATCTTGGGCTTGACATGAGGCTAAAAATCTAGTCCAACCATTTGTTACTAAATCCAAATCTTTCCGTGAATTTTATAAGAAATATCCAATCAAATTTGTTGTAAGCCTTTTCTATATCAATTTTTGTAATCATATTATTTCTCTTAGTTCCATTTATTAGTTCCTCCCAAGGGAGAATACTAATGCATTCATCCAATTTATTAGTTGTCAACAAATGGACCAATGAGATGGTAGAATTAAAATAGTTTGACCAAATTTTCTAATATATATTTTTCTTTTTCTTTTTTAAATACTTTAAACTAATTTATCTATTGAATTCTATTGGATAATAATTGTCAATAGTAATATTAGTGTGATGTAAGCTACAAAATCTTTTAACTACTTAATTTTGACTATCAAAAATTTATTAGTGCAAATGTATTTTCATGTCACTTTCCAATTCTATTTATTGTCCTATTTGATAAATGACATTATTTTTTATTTAAAAGATTGTGAGCCAATGAATATAAATAATTTAATCATATTTGAGACAATTTTAATTTATTGAAAAAGTGAAATAGAGAAAATATGAGAAATTGTGATTAAAATAATTAATCATATAAATAAAATTTATATCTACTAATTTAAAATATTTTAAGAATTAACAATAAAAAATATTATTTAATAAAAGATATGAATAATTATTTTTTGATCGATTATATATATATTTGTTTCATATAGTTTCCTCAAAAAACATTATATATGTAAATTCTAACATTTTTATCAATTTAAAGTTAAATGCATTCATGTTCAAATGCAATTATGAATTACATCATATTTAGAGCTTTAATTCTCATTTGACATTGCCTCTCTATCATTAACGTTTGCAACCTAATTCTAAGTTTTGTTTTTTTTTTACAAAAGTGGGCATGCCACTATATTATATTAATATATAAAAATATGTACATAAGCCTGGTTCAGAGGGCATACCGGTAGGAAATAACCAGGAATAAAACTTCCAGTTATATCCCATTCAATACAGAAGTTTGATTCAAATATTATAGACAATTACAAAATTATCCCACAAATAGGGGATGAAGTATCAGATTTTTCAAAAAAGCTAACTACAGTACCACCACCTTAATCCATTTGAAGACCCGATACTTGATTGATACAAAATGAGGCATAATTTTCAAATCTTGTACATGCAAAAGCCTCTACCAAAAATGAAACAAAACATTTTAACTACCCAGCTTTTGCTACTCCTCCATTCACTTTGCATAAGTTGAATTTTGATCCTACATTGCATCTTCCTCATTTTACTGCTTGGGTTTGTTTGGAAGAGGCATCTCCTTTGCAAAAAAATCATAACCCATAAAAGGTAATTCTTCAACTGTTTGAGCCACAATTTCTAGTTGATTGGCTGCCTTGGAACCCTAGTGCAGAGAAATGGCACACTCTGCATTTGATAATTCATGAGATTTTCTGCACACATGAGCTTCAGAACCAATTTGCACTGGTTGTTTCTTGGCTGAAAAGTGGCTTAGAGGCAATTTATGCGTATAATCCTGAAGGAAAGAAACAACATAGAACTTTTCTTTAATTTTAGACTCCAGGATACACAAATTCTCTTGTCATGTTTGTTTAGAGCAGATAATAGAACATAGTCATTTTGAAACTGAAGCCCCAAGCTGATAGCTTCAAATATTTCCTCAAACCCAGATTTTTCTTTTATATATTCACGAGGGAATAAGCCACCAATGTATCCCTCCCTAGTGAAATTTTTTTATTTTTGCACAAGATACAACAACTCATTCTTATCACAAAATTGAGGGTTTACAAATTTTGCTACAATTAACTCTAACTCCCTCAATGATTGAAGCACATCCATAACATTTGATAAGAAAATCGAAAGGACCTAAGAAGGGAATAGCAAGCATCAAGCTCTTGGGTGGATTATTTCCACTCCCAACACCAAGTGTACTGCATCTTCCTCATGCATACAATCTATTTTAAACATGAGGCTTAAATCTGTCTGAGATAGACTATCTTCAAACTACCTTTCCCAAGATTGAACATGGAAATTAATTCACAAATTCTAAGGGCAAAGCACCATGTTTCCAGTGTGTTTTCACTTACTACTAAATTCAAAATTAGCCACTCATAGAAACTTCTTGAAAGAAACTACTAAAATGAGTGATAAAATACCATTTTTAAGTCCCAAAGAAGCCTTCACACAATTTTTGGTGGTAATAATGACAACTATTTCGTATGCATAAAGACTGATGAGGCAACTCCTTTATAATATTACCGATCATGCGAAAAGGATTACCTTTCCTACAAATATTAATGTGAAGTAACACCACACACAAAAGGTACCATAAGGATACCATCATGCAACTCACAAACAATTGCCAAACATTCGCCAAAGAAATGGAAAAATTAAGTGCAGCTAAAATTTAAAGATACAACCACCAACATTCGCCAAAGTAGTGGCAGATTTAATTGTGGCTAACAAATACATGTACGACTTGTCCCATCACATCTTTGAATAAATCGCTCATTGTATATTAGAGCACATGATGATATCCTCAAGGTACCAATCCGCTTGTAGTTGATAGACAACATTATTCCCATATGTGAAGCAGTATAAAGATGAAAACCAAGGCATAATCATGTCAAGTAGTTCCAAATTTAACATGGAGACATTAAAAGTTGGCATTCCCTGCCAAATTCAATGGTACTTGAACCATGTGCCAATATGGTTCTCATACCTTGGCATCACTTACTTAAGGTGACAAACATCCAACTCAATCAATTGGGCTAAATGTGGAAAATTTTCAAGCCAAGATAAGTTAGATGAAGTACTTATTTCCTACTTTGAACTACCCATGTTAGCTAAAAAATCTGCTAAATTATTTCCCTCTCTATAAGTATGAGTTATTATATAATTTTTAAACCTATGAAGAAGATCCCATACCTTTTGGAGGATATATTTAAGACTCCAATTTTGAATGTCCTTCTCTTTAGTCACATTAATTATCAGTAAGGAGTCTCCTTCAATATGGGGGTTTTCAATACCTATCTCTAGGGCCATTTCCAATCCTAATATTAAAGCTTTAGCTTCAGCTAAATTATTAGAACCTTTATGAAGATACTTGGAGCATAAAGCTAAAATCTTACCTTGAGGATCACATATGTAGACCCCCGCCCCAAATTCTCTCAGATTGCCTTTCAATGCACTATCAAAATTCAACTTTATAAAATCATCATGGGGAGCTTTCCATTTTACCTACTTTCTATCACACTTCACTGGTTTTGATTGCAACAAACTTCCTAGAAAAGGAAGTTTTATTTGCTTCCAATTCTATAAAATGGTATTATCCCAACTGGTAAAAGAGGAGCTTATGTCTTTAGTTTCTCTAGTGTTGGTATTTACTACCTCAAAAATTGCATTTTCAATTTTTGCATTTACAACAGTTATGGAATGGGATATTTTCTTGAATATCCATAGGTTTCTCTCCCACCAAAGATTCCATACTACAAGAGCTGGCACAATACTCCATATGCAAGCAAAAAATGATGACTTGTAGAGCATTGGCCAACTTTGAAATATGTCCCATAGGGATTTTGAAAGGGGCATGCACAAATTGAGCTTACTGAGAATAAACTCCCAACATTGTTGTGATAATTTACAATTGAAAAATAAGTGATCAACATTTTCAAACTCCTCAGTACACAAAGGGCACATAAAAGTATCTGCTATTCTTAGTTTGGCTAGCCAATCGCTCGTTAAAATACGTTTCTTCAATGCTAGCCATGCGGAACTTCCTGCCTTGGGGATAATTTTATTATTCCAACAAAATGAAAAAGCCCTTTGGGTAAGAAGATGGCTTGGTTCTTGATTTAATGCCTTACAACCTTGACTTATCGTATAATTTCCATCTTTTGAGGGAACCCATAATAATTTATCCGGTTTGGAAGAAAGATACACTGTCCTTGTTTCCAAAATGTTCTACAATATGTTACATTGTTGAGTTGATAAGGATGTGAAATTCTCTTCTAGGTTACCTTACCTAAGCTGGAATCTACCAAATGAACATAATTTAACAAATTGTCTCCCCAAATATCTCTCAAAGTTTCCATTATTGGGAGAAGCTCTAGGATGTTCTGTAATGGAAGATTACCATTCCAAGAATCCTTCCAAAAATTCACCTTTTGTCCATTATTTACCTCCCAAGAGATGTATGAACTTCCTAATTTTCTACAAGAAATTAGGAAATTCCAAATGGCCAAACCTTTTCGAGGGTCGGCAACTGTGGAGATCCTTATAGGGTCATTATTATCTAAGTACTTTCCCTGCATTATTTGATACCACTTAGCTTGCGGATTCACACACATTTTCCAAGCTAATTTTGCTCCAAATGCTTTGTTTCACTTCGAAAGGTTCATAACACCCGCACCACCTTGTGCTTTCCCTAGAGACATGGCATCAAGAGATATTAAATGTATCTTCTTTTTGTCATCCATGTTTCCTTTCTATATGAAGTTTCTGATCAATCTTTCAATTTCAGAAATTACTAATTTTGGAGCCTTTAAGACCGCAAGATAATAATTTGGTATTGAGGAGAGCATAGCCTTAACTAAAAGGATTCTACCAGCAAGAGAAAGCCATCTAGCTTTCCATGTTGATATCCTAGATTTAATTCTTTCAATTACTTTTTCCCAATAAGAAGCTTTATTTGGGCCTGCAAGAAAAGATATCCCTAGGTATGAGCATGACAAAATTGCTTTTTGAAACCCTAGTATATTGAGGGTTTTTTTCTCATTCGCATCAGTTGTATTAAGAATGTGAATTTTAGATTTTGAGGCATTAATCCATTGTCTTGATGCTAAAGAGTATTTATTTAAAACATCCTTAATTTGTTTAGCTTCCTCCAAAGTTACAACCTTGAATAAATTTATATCATCTACAAATAGGGAATGAGTAATTTCCATATTTGTATTCTCTATTTGGATTCCTTTCCATAAGCCCAAAGAGTGCACTTTACTAATATATCTGATTAGAGCCTCTACCATAATGATGAACAGGAAAGGAGACATAGGGTCACCTTGTCTTACACCTTGAGAGGCACTAAAAAAACCTATTGGTGAACCATTGAGAATCACTGAGAATTTGGCTCTTGATAGGTATGTAATAATCCATCAACACCATTTTGGTGAAAAACCAAATTTAAGCATTACTTTCCTCAAAAAACTCCAATTGATCTTATCGTATGCCTTCATCATGTCTAGTTTGACAGTGATAAAAGGGACTTTCTTATCTATTATTGAATACAGGGTCTCATGGGCCACAATTGCTCCCCCATATGTTTCTTTCCTTGGAACAAAACCTCCTTTCTCTTGTGAAATTATCCTCAAAATGTTAGGTTGTAGCCTCAAATATATTGCCTTTGAAAAAATCTTATATATTGTATTACACAAAGAGATAGGCCTATATTCTGCGAATGAGGAAGGGTTGCTTACTTTAGGAATGATAAAAATATTAGTTACATTAAACTACTTGAGCAAAGATCCAGTTTTATGCAATTCTTCTAATGCCCATAAGAGATCATAACACACAATTTCCCAACATTTATAGAAAAAAAGAGTAGTAAAGCCATTAGGCCCTGGTGCTTTGTCAGAAGGCAAAGAAAAAACTACCTTTTTAAGCTCCTCAATTGTAAACGGCTTCATTAATTCTTCATTTTCCTTTACAAATATGAGTGGCAGGATTGCTTGCAATAATTCTTCCTTGTCTTGAACATTTTTCTCATTTCTATCTTTTGGGGCAGTTAAAAGATCCGAAAAAAAATCACATTCTTTCCTGATGTCTTCTTTTGTGAGCCACTTACCCATTGGAATCTCTTTGACTGCTTGGACCACCTTAGTTGCTCTTTTAATTTGAGTAGAGGCATGGAAGTACTTAGTGTTTTTGTCCCCTTCTCTTAACCACAGTTCTTGTGATTTCTACCTCAAATAGGCTTCCTCTCTAGCACTTTGCTCTTCCCACTCCTCTTGTAATTTCTTCTATTTCTCATATAGTAAGTCATCTAGACCTTGTTGTATAATTTTTGTGTGTATGTCTTCTAGTTCTTGACCAATCAGATTCTTCTATTGAAAGATATTCTTGAATGTCTCCTTGTTCCATTTTTGGAGTTGTTGTTTAATATGTAACAATTTTTTGCACAAACAAAACATCATCGTCTCGAGTTGACAAGGAGCAAAAAGCCACCATTGATGAATCATCTCCAAAAAGTTAGGATTTCTAAACCACATTCTCTCAAACTTAAAAGAAGATTTAAAAGGAGGAGAAGAAATATTTGCAATCATAAGAGATATTGGATAATGATTAGAACCAGGAAAAAGGCAATATCTCGAAGGTAAGTTGAAAGGAAAAATTGAGCCAATTTGAAGATAAAAGAAATTGATCTAGTCTTACAGAAATTTGAAGAAATCCTTTTCTTCAATTTGTCCAAGTGAACTTACCATTAACTGGAAAAATATCCCACAAAGCATTGGTATTAATGAAAGATCTAAAATTAGTCATGACTTTAGTAGGCAGGTTTATACCTCCAACCTTATCTTAGAGAGATGGAATGGCATTGAAATCTCCGACCATAATAAATTTTGCATCTTCTAGTGTCATGATAGCTTGAGATAATTGATCCCAGAGGCGTTTCTTATCCATTGTAGGTGTGGGACCATAAATGTTGAATAGCCAAAATTTGGTATCGAATTTCATTACTTCTAGCAGTTGCCAATTGTTTCCATCTTGATGTAAAACCATAGAAACTTGTTTTGGATTCCACAATGCTACTAAACCCCCTAAATCTCCTTGTGCAGGGGAATGAACAGATTGCAACATTTTCTAGTTTTGAATTGTCAATTTGTATATATCGTTTGAAATTTTGGTTTCTTAGAGAAGAACTATATCAGCTCTACATCTGTCAATTTTTCATTTGATGCAAGCACATTTGTCATGGGCATTAATGCCCCTAACATTCCATGAAAGGATCTTCATTGTACCTGAGGAGAGTAGCATGCTCTCCTCAGATGCTTATTTGGTGGAGCTATCAAAGAGCCATGCAGTGTAGCTTGATGCCTTGCTTCTATTTCCTCTTGCATTTTTACAACCTTAGACTTTTGACCTCTTTTACCTGGAGACTTCTTTGTAGGTGGGTGGTAAGGAGTTTGGGAGATGGAGAGAGCCTATGAATAGTCGAGTTCTGAAGATGTTTGAAAGTCTCCCCCTTCAATTTCCCCTTCTTGTGTGAATGTGGCTCCTTAAGTATCTGTGACCGCAGCTGATTGCAGGGCACCTTAAAAGGTTCCTGAGTGTTGTGAGTATTATGATTATCACTAATAATTCCCCCTTTTGCATTAATGCAATCCCAATCCCAAAAGGATCCTTCTTGAAAAACCTCATCTGCTATTTCCTCAACAATTTTTGAGCCCACTGTGACCAGAATCTTTTCTGCTAACAACTCTAGATTTGCATCATCAAGTTTGTCTTCTTGTGGATATTGTAGCAAACCCTGCACTTCAACTGGGGAATTTATTAAAAGAGGAGTATCTCTGCCTTGCTTGACCAAGTAACCAGACTAAAGAAACATGTTCGAGTCTTGAAACATTATTTTTCTAACTATTTCTTATAGTAGAATTCATTGATTTGTAAAGATGGCAAATATAGATTTAGGCTTAGGTTACTATGCTTTTTCCATAACAATTCATAGCACAGAGAAACATTAACAGATTTGAAAGACTACCTACTACCCCAATGAAGTGATTTGCCATTGAAGACTCGATTTACAGGGAAACAAATAATTTGATTACTGTGCTCTTGCATGATTTCACTACCTTTAGTATCATTAATTCCCATGGATGAAAGTGATTGAACTTTATCATTGGATGTGTCCTATTTATCAACTACTACTACTAGTTGGTACTTATTTTGAGGGACTTGAGAATACAATGGGTCCTTGCCCATATTTATTTTGGAAATATGATTCAAATTAATAGGTTGCGATGACCATTGTGGCTGAACATTTGCATCCTAAAAGGTTTCCCATCTTATTGATTAGATCCAAGTGCCAAATTTAGTTTTTAGCTCAACATGTGATGGATGTTTCTTAGTTGCATCATGTAATACGAGCAGTCTCACTGGCTTAGCAGGATTGTTGAAGAATAAATAATTGTGTTTTTTAAAAATGCCTATTTGGTTGGCAATGATTTCCAATAAATGAAACTCCCTAAATTCCAAAGGAAGGCCATGAAGTTGCACCCAGAAGGGAGAAAAATGAATCACAAAATCCTCAGGGTTAAAGTTGGGAGTCCATTTTTGCATATATAGCCCAGATCCTTGATAATTCCAAGATTTAACTCTAAAAACCCCATCTTTAGCTAATTTGCTTACGAATAAAACAACAAAGATTCCTTTATTTTCATCTAGATAAAAAAATTTAATGGCTCCTTCCCATTCTTGGAATATAATTTTCTTTAAAGATTCCAAATCCAGAGTGAGATTCCAGAACTTACAGATGATTGCTTTTTTCTCTGAGGTCAATAATTTGTGTTTGGACCATGTGATCTAGAAAAGTTACCTTAATGACTTCATGATATTTTGTAGGATGTGGATAATTTGCATGTTTATCTGATTCAGTCCCTTTATTTTTGTTAACACACTCTTGTTGGATCTCTTTACTTCTCCATACTTGCTTTTGCTTGGTCTTTCTTTGCTTTGTTGAAGATCTTGATTTTTTCCTTTTCCTCCTATTCCCAGGTGAAAACCCTTATCGCCTTCTGACCTTTTCTTCTGTTGACATTTCGTGCGTTAAGTTTTTGGATGGCTTTCCTTTGGAACTTCCGCACTCTATTGGCTTGTACTTGCTTCTTTTCCATTAGTTTGGGTTTTCCCTTGTTGCAAGCCCTTGTTTGAGCCCTTCTCTAGAACATCTTGTTGCAAGCATAGGTCTGAAACCTTCTATGGAGTTGATTCTTTGTTAGGGTTTTCATTTTCAACCTCGGTAGTTGTTGGGATCAATAGCCAACTATTACCAAAATTATTTGGATTGAAGGGATCTCCTGGGGGATGAGGAATCCTTTGCAAGTGGACGAATCTCAAATCTTTTTCATTGTCTTCATATCTATGCTATAGATGATTTTGATCTTCTGTTGATAAATTCCTATCTTCGTAGATATCAAATATTGGTTGCTTTGATTTGTCTAGGTGTCTTGGGTATCTACACCGTCGATACCTATAAGCTCTCCTAGAGGGTCTTTGAAACCTTCTCCCTATTCAAGACTGCCTTGGCCTACCGGTGACCGATGATGTTGATTCTGGTTAAACAAAGGGGGATGATATTGGGGATGATGTTGATGGGGCTTGTCTATTTCTGCATCCTGATCCCTCCACTATTGCTGATAATTAGGACTTCAATTCCTCTGCCTTCCCACATACCTGTCATTTTGTGTGATTCCTCTCCTTTGTGTATCCTCTACTGTGGCATTCTCTCATTTTGTGTGATTCCTCTCCTTTGTGTATCCCCTACTCCGACATTCTTTGTATTTCCTTTGGTAGGACTTTGATACCACTGCCTTCCCTGAAATCCAACATTGTCTACCGGTCCTTTGATAGGAATTCAATACCTTCGTTGACCCAAAGATCTATCATTTTCTACATAATGTCCATTAGGAGACCAATGTCGTCGCGACCATTGCAGAGCCATTCTAGGTCCAATAGATTAATAATAGTTATTAACCATAAGTTGTTACAACTTATTAGGTTCTTTTATTTTAACTTTTAAATGTCGTTTAGAAGGTTTTTTAAAGTAATTCAACAAATTTAATTTTATTAGTAGTGTTAGCAAATTAATTATAAACATGATAGGTGGAAAAATATTTCCACTAGATTTAAAATACATTATTTTTTATGGTTGAATTTCAATTGTATTAATGTCTTGACTAATATTGAATAATGTTGTATATATCATGATATTAAGAAGACATACAAATCTAAAAATATGTGCAAATCTATGGTGAGATTTGTCAACCAACAAATTCAATCAATATTAACTTCACTGATAAGATATATACAATCTTATCTTAAACAAAATATAGAAAAATATTGTCATATAGCTTCTAGAAGAACTCGATAATTATTTTAAATAATATGAAACAATACTTTGTTTGTAATGTTTGGTGTAAACCAAAATTCTAAGAAATGGATCTAATTTACTTATGGTGTATTCATACCTTTAATCTCAATATATGGTCACAAATAGGACAACATACATTATAATAGACACATGATTATTTGAAATCAAATCATGCAACAACTATTCTATCTAGCAATAACTATTGGCAAGAACATGACACAATGCATCTCTTGTTGAATGTATTTCTTCTTGAGCTATAATTACTTCATCAAAGATAGAGAAATTTGAGACAAAACCATTTTTCCCTTAATCTATAATATCTTGTAATAAGGTCTTTAATTTATTTGTAATAGATTTAAATAAAATATTATATACTATATCACGTAGAGATATGGACCTATAATCCTTGAAATAAATAGTTATTTCCTTTTTGGGGTGATTTATGTGAAAGTATTTTTTAGATATTTCAATAAATTACCTTTTTTCCTATATGCTTTCACCTACTAACTATATATCTTTACTGTTGAAATTGTGAAACACACACAAAGTAGGATCAAACAACAAACAAGAACACCTTCCATGCATGAGAGCTACAAACAATGATTTATTATTTTCTCAAAACGAAAAACTTAATTGAATAATACAAAGAAGGAGAATGTTTATAAGAGAAAAAATTATATGAGAAAGGGATTAGATCATGACAAGTGTCATCCTACGTAATGCTACGTAATGATATAATAATAGCTTAATCTAATAAAAAACACTCTTAAGTTTAACTTAAGTGCATAAAGTGAAATTAGCCTAATAATTAATTACTATCTAATAAATGATTACTCTACTAGCCCCCTTAAGTGAAAGTTAGGGAGTAGCTAAAAAAATCTAAACTTAATGCATAAAAATCAAAGAATGCATGTGTGTGACTAATTTTTGTATGTAGGCACTCTCTTTCACTTCTAGGGTTTTCCACCTAAAAGGAGAAGGGTAACCCACAAAAACTTGGTGGTACACTCAAGACTAATGCAAGTATGGATGAAATATGTCTAAATAGAATTCCCTAAATGAAAAGAACTGATAAAAGAGATGGATTATTGATGTGAAACTAAGGAAATGCAAGTTGTTTGAAAACACAGTGTAGTATGCAAAAACACTAGAAAGATGAATAGAAGTGCAAATAGAACAGAACAGGGAAATAAAACAAAAAGAATGCACATATAAATGTGTTGAAGACTAGATTGAAGACTGAAAATGTTGTCGATCTTGAAAATTTGGCCGACTGGGACACTTACGCCATTTTGGGTGACCTGGTTCCAGTTTTGGAAAACTGCATTGGAGCCCGTTTAAGCCAAATGGGTATCCAAATCTACATAAAAATCTAAAAAAATGTGTAGTGGGACTAAGTTTACATTTATGGTGACTTAGTCCACTTTAGATTTTCTAAAAATTTGAAAGTGGAAACAAAAGCCCTCGGTTCAATGCACTTTGGTTCCTGACATGTGTCATGTTATGAAACTCTAATTTTTGGCACTGTAAGTGGCCTTTTGTTGATATTTTGACTTTGAAAATAAGAACATTTCTTCAAAAAATTTGAAACTTAACCTTTAATGATCTCCAAGTCTTCAAGATACCTAATTTTGCAAACACACAATGAAAGAGAGAGAAATGTTGAATGTTAGGGCATGGGGGTTTGCCTTGGTCAAACCCCTTTTTAGGTAATTAAACCAAAATGAAGAAAAAATGTAATGAAGAATGAAATAATGGATTTATAGACTTTCCATGATGATAGATCTTGATTTTTTGCAGCAATAGATGAACAATCTGTCCTTGAATGTCTGAAATATGCTATCTTAATGACTTGAAATGTTAAAACCCTAGCTTGCTTAACTTGAAATGGAAGATTAATGAGTTATTAATTAGGATTTAGAGGCTTTTATTTATAGGAAATCCACCTAATTTTCCCATTAATTTGATCCCCAAGGTCGGCATGAAGGAAAAATAAACTTAAATTCCATTTTTTCCCACTTGAACCTCGAAAATAGCCCAAATGGGACTAAGTCGCTAGGCTGGGTGACTTAGTCCCACCTGGATGGGACTAATTCACCCAGATGGGAGACTTGGTCCCACAAGGGTTATTTTTTCAGTTGGATCGATGGGGAGTTAAGAAATCAAGTTTACATGATGATTTTTTCAAGTCTTTGATCAAATTAAGCCTCAGGATGCACAATATGGGGCCATAGGGGCCTATTAGTGATGATGTAAAGGGTAATTAGGGATAGGGACACAAAGTTCAATGTGAAAGTGTGATTAAATACACTTTGCAACATCAAAAAAAGGTCCACATAGCCTAGAAAGGCACACCATCCAATGTGAATGTGTAAAGCACATTACAACACTATATTAGAATCAAGTTTAATTTACAAGCTTTCTAGATTATTGTGAGAATGCCATTAAATACATTTTGTAACATTGAATTAGGGAATGATAGGTCCATTAGTCTAGAAAAGTGTGAAAGTCTTTTTACAACACTTTACAACACCTTTACAAGACATTGTTAGATGCATTTTATTCAGTTTGCAAGGGTCCAAGACCTAGTGTGGATGTGTAAAACACCTCGTAACACTAAATCAAGGCCTTATTAGGTCAAATTTATCATCAATTATTCCCATCTCAAGTGTGAAAATGTCAAGGTATACACTTTTTGGTGACACATCATGAATGGGTCCTGACAACAACGTTTGATGAGGTACCCATGTACAAACAATATAATCTCTCATAACTAGAGAAAAGGAGAAAAAATCATGAGAAAAAATCCTCTCCAAAAGAGGAAAAGGAAATGAAGGATTAAGAAGCATCCAAACCAATGTCCCAAAAATAATAGGAACATCAAGAACATTGTTGAAGCATGAAGTTGTAGACAAGTGTTGAAAGATGTGTGTTATAGTGTTGAGATGAAGAACCTGCTTTGAAAATAGATGATGATTAGGATCAAGAAGACAAGAATATACATTAGTTCCCCTAATGACACTACTCAAAAAATGATCAAATGGAAAACAAAGGCAAACATCTGACAGTCAAAGATACAAATCACACATGAATTTGCATGAGTGATCTCAATGACACTACTCAACCATGCAAGATGCATGTTGAAAATATAGGTACCAATAGTATGAAGAGCACCGATCAAGTGAAAATAGAAGGTTGCCTTAAAAAATAGGAATTTTTAAGAGTGTCTATATAGTAAGTGCTTCATTGCACTGAAATGCATGGATAACCAACTGTCACATCTGCCTAGTACATAAGAACAAATACTAGATACATAGCTCAATCCAAAATGATACCAAGGAAGCATTAGCACTAATAGTAGAAACCCCCCATAATGTTCACAAGGGAGAGGCAAGATAGGTCCACTAAAATCATGTGCACCAAGTAGTGGATGAAGGAGAAGAAACATATAAACGTGCACAAAAGAGTACCTACAAATAAAAAATGGTGTGCAAACAAAGGCACATGCATGAGGCAAGAATCATTAGGACTTGATTTTATCCCATAAGGGACACTCACTTGACAAAGGTGTGATGGAAAGACAAAGGCAATACACAACCCCCCAACGACACTTTATAACATAGTGCAAGTATAAAAGGGCACAATAGGATGTGCAAAATTTCCTCAAAAGCATGTAGAACAGTGGCACTATATCTCAACTCATCTACAAAAGAGAAAATGCATTCAAAAGATGCCTACAATGCTCAAATAAGAAAAAATATTGGAAATACATGTTTAATAGTCCAAATGAAGTCATCCCATGTAAACAAAAAGTTTTCAAGAGTCAAAATATCTAATTCACCAAAATACAAAAATAAAAAATAATAATAAAATACACTTGAAGAAAAATCCTAAAAAAATGCATGGATAGCTTGAAAGAGATTTGAAATACCTATCCAACACCACAAAAACTATGAAAAATGAAGAAATTAGTCAAAACTTGTGAGCTCAAGAGTGAAAACAACACATCTGAATTCAACAAATGATAAAATGAACCAACAAGAAAATTCGATGATGAAAGCCACACTAATGGAAAGTATGCATAACCAAATTTCTGATGATATCTCATTTTCCCAATTTCAACACTGTATGCCAAGTTGACAAGGGAGAGGCAAGATAGGTCCACTAAAATGATGTGTCACCAAGTAGTGGATGAAGGAGAAGAAACATATAAATGTGCACAAAAGAGTACCTACAAATAAAAAAGGTGTGCAAGGCACATGCATGAGGCAAGAATCATTAGTACTCGATGTTGTCCTGGAAGGGACACTTACTTGACAAAGGTGTGATGGAAAAACAAAGGCACTGCACAACCCCACAACGACACTTTATAACATAGTGCAAGTATAAAAGGGCATAATAGGATCTACAAAAATTCCTCAAAAGCATGTAGAATAGTGGCACTATATGTCAACTCATCTACAAAAGAGAAAGTCCATTCAAAACATGCCTACAATGCTCAAATAAGAAAAAATATTGGAAATACATGTATAATAGTCCAAATGAAGTCATCCCATGCAAACAAAAAGTTTTCAAGAGTCAAAATATCTAACTAATTCACCAAAATGCAAAAAACAAATAATAATAATAAAATATACTTGAAGAAAAATCCTAAAAAATGCATGGATAGCTTGAAAGAGCTTTGAATACCTATCCAACACCACAAAAACTATGAAAAATGAAGAAACTGGTCAAAACTTGTGAGCTTGGGAGTGAAAACAACACATCTGAATTCAACAAATGTTAAAATGAACCAACAAGAAAATTTGATGATGAGAGCCACACTAATGGAAAGTACGCATAACCAAATTTATGATGATATCTCATTTTCCCAATTTCAACATTGTATGCCAAGTTATGGCCAAAAGTAAAAAAGTGCTCTCTTAAGGGCAAATGGGGGCTAAAAGGGGCCAAGGGGACGACACGTTCATTGACATCAACAAAATATATTGAGGATATTTCTCTCCCCAATAAAAATTTTGATCACCTGAGAATAAAAATGCCACTGAATATTTTCCTACAAGATTCTCTTGACATCAAAATATATGAGAATATTCTCCTACTTGCACATGCATAAGAAAAAGTTGCCAATTTTTTTGATCAGCTAGAGGATGTCAAAAAAGATCTATTGTTAGGCATTGAGAAAGGGGCTACCGATGAAGTATATGAGGCCATTGGTGAGGCCCACCCTACCACAGTTAGTGGTGCAAGTACACTTGGATAAGCTTTTAAATGTGCCCTTTTTATTTTTTTTTAGGGAATTTTAATAAAAACCTTTTTTTTTAAATTGATTTTTAAATTGCCATATGGTATGGCATGTATAGGGTTCATATGGCCTATGTACTAAAAAAATTGCCTCTTAAGCTCTTGTAAGTGAATATAGGAAAATTTATAGTCAAAATTTATTTGTTTGGCCTTTTGAATGCAATAGTGAGATTCATTTTGCTCTAGCACACACCAAAAAAATGTCCAAGTCCAAAACCTACAAAAAAGTGAAGATTTCAAATTTGATAATCTTGTAAACCTAGTTGAAGAAAACCCTCAAAGTCAGAGAAGGGGTTTGTTGAATCCACGATTTGATACCATGTTGAAATTATGAAACACACACAAAACATGATCAAACAAAAAACAAGAACACCTTCCACATGATGGCTGTAAACAATGATTTTTTATTTTTGAACATCAAGACACAAGAGTGAAGAAAAAAATAAAATGGAAATTCTCATGTGGGGATAACAACATTCTTTCCACATGACCTCTCCTAAAGGCCTCTCCTTTCCATAGCTTTAACCACCAAATCAAGATGGAGTTCGTAAGAAGGCTAAATCGAAATTACCTCCTAGCGGATGTTTGAGCTCAACTTCCATGGAGCTTCACAAGGGAACCTTAGAGAATTAGGTGTGGGTTTCATAATTTAAGATGATGAGAGATGAATGTGTTAGGTTGGAGTGATAAAACTACTGAACGACACTAACAACATAGCTGAATTTTTTGCATTGCATTGAAGGATTAAAATTATGTGTTGAGAAGGCTCTCAAATCCGTTAACATTGAAGGTGATTCCCCAATCATCATTCATGTGATTACCACAAAAGGAACTCCAAATTAGAAACTTGCAATGACGGTGGATCATATCCACGTATTTCTTGGGAACATATGAGAGTATACGATCATACACATGCATAGAAAATCCAATTTGGATGTAGATTACCCTCTAATAAAGCGATAGATCAAATTGAAAATACCAAGATTTCTTGTAATATTGAGGATTTGAGAGAATTGGACAAAATTCTAAGGATACACATAATATAAGAAGTTGATGCCACAAATTGACTTAGGGATCTTTGTAGCCTTAACACTATTGCTCCCCATCAAAGTAGAAACACATGTGGCCCTCTGAGTGGCCTAAAAATTACTTGGTGTATCCTTATGATTGACATTCTCGATGTGTTGCTTTGGGGAAACAATAGAAGTTTTAGTTGATTGATAAGAATTTTCTTTCTCCATCGAATAATGATGGGGGACACATCTTTCCACCATGCAGCCTAACAATCTGATTTACGCTTTGAGCATCGAGTAGCCATATACCCAATATTGAAACATCTCTTGCAATGAAAAGTTATACCTTTGAAATCTAGCAGCTAATTCCAACACTCACCTGTTGTTTTAAGGGAGATTTCAGCTGGAAGATCCTTTGTTACATCCATCTCTACTAGAATGCAGACATAAGTGGTATACATAAATTTGATGAACCCTCATGCACGCCCAAAAACTTTCCCAATGCATCACCTATAGCTTCAAAACACGATTCAAACCAAAAATTGCAAAGGAAACTATTCAAAAGTCTTACCTAGATTGGAGTAGCATTGACAGATTTAGTGATTAGATTAAACGAGGGGTGCTAACGTTTTAACATGAAGATGGTTGTTCCATTAATAGTTGCAAAGGATTATATTTCTATCCCGAACATTATAAAAAACTACGACAAAACCCCCTTGCGTAGGGGTAAATTTGAATGTTGCCATCCAAAATGGGGTGCCAAATGGTAGAAACCCAACTATGCAATTCAGAAAGGCTTGACCAAAACCCTTTGAAGTGACCAACTAGACCCATCTTTGTAAAATATGCTTCGTTCTCCACAACTTCACTTCTAATCTCCTCTCCAAAAATAACAGTCGGGGAAGAGCTGACACATTATATAGGCTGAGCCCCTTGAATAATGCTCAGGGCATGGGTGCCCTTCCATGTCTGATTTGTAGCGCTTGCCTCCACCTTCGACGCAAAACACATGCCTAAAACTCTGAGCAAGAATGACGAAATTGTGCTTCTAGATTCCTTCTACCTGATTCCCCTCATGACACCACATAACAACCTTATCGTCTGATGCACTAACCTCTGTAGAAGCTTATAGTGACTTCATTGCGAAAGTCTATTTCTAATTAATTTTTTATTTCTAACCATAAATTTCAATGTAAAATATAAAAATATATTAATAATAATATAATAATAAAAATAATACTAATATATTAATAAAATGTAATTATCTATATATAATTAATATAATATAATAAATATTTATATAATATAATAATATTTTTAAGCATACACTTTTAAAAAGATATCTCCCTTGTTTTCTACATAGATTTTTTTAAATATAAATATGCTATTTCTTTTATTAAAATGGATAGACACTATAAATTCATATTTGATTTTAATAAAAAACTATTTTATATTTTAAAAATTAAACTAGATAATTTTTTATTGAGTACTTAAAAATTCTAAAATAATAAATATTGTTATTTTTAAAATAATGATTTATTAGACATAAGAAGAGTTTTTAAATGTAATTTATCATCATCATTTAAAAAAAAATCTTATTCCCAAACGTGTCATGATCTATTTATCTTCTGAATTTTACATTATTTTATTTTAAATTTCATTTTTCTTTATGATATTGCTATCAGGATTCAACCGTGTAGTTTCGAGTCAAACTCATTGACCCATGTTTCATTGACTAATGAAACATGGGTCAATGAGTTTGACTCGAAACTACACGGTTCAATGAGTCAATGAGTTTGATTCGAAACTACACGGTTCAATGAAACATGGGTCAATGAGTTTGACTCGAAACTACACGGTTGAATCCTGATAGCAATATCATAATTTGACGCGCTGTGGAAAAATACCTCCTACTTATCATTTTTCTTTTTCAATTTTATTTTGAAAAAATATCTCTTAATTTTTTTCTAAAGATATATACACTAATAAAAATTAAATGTCTCAAATGGTAATTATATTATAGAGAGTATGCAGAACTAATTAAGTAAATTAAGTAGCGCAATTTCCTTGTCAGAATAAGGTACAGAACAGTGTACATTCATTTCGAGCTCTATTGAATGCACTCCAAGCTCTCACGTATAAGCCAGTCTCTCATAACCCAAAATCACATAAGAGCATTTGGTTTTAGATATTGAGTTTCTGCAGAGGCGGGTGAAGATCACCTGAAATAAGGAAAATCACAGATAAACCAGAAAACAAAGCAATCATGGCGACTACCAGAGTGCAAAGGATTATGACCCAACCTATCGTAATCTTACTTCTTCTCTATTATTTGTATCTTTTCCTCTCTGTATTTATTTGCAATTTGTTGTTTTTCTCATACCTGGCTTTTTTTGAATGTTGCGATGACTGCACAGAACTTGATATTTCGGTTCCTTCAAAGCAAGGCACGCATTCAAATTTGGCTATTCGAGCAGAAGGATTTGAGAATCGAGGGCCGCATCATCGTAAGTACCAGTCGTCTTTTTGTTTTTTTGTTTTTTCGGGAATTAATAAAAGAAAATAAAAACACACTAGGGTTTGTGGATTTTATGCTTTTTAAATATTACATAAGGTTACTGGCAGCATTTAACACAGGTGCGGGATATATTTGAACCACATTCTTCATGTTTTTGTTCATCATGCACCCTATGCTTATTGGAGTTAATGTTACACAACAATCTCATAACTTTTTTGTTAAGAGCTATCAGTGAACGGAAAATTGGCTACATATACGTGGTTGAAGCTTTGTGGCGCTTTATTGCAAAGGCAATATTTGAACCTGGGTTATGTCATCGCCACGATACAACTCGTTGGATAGGGTATAGGGGTTTACAGAATATGTTTGAGAAATAGGGTTTAGGGTTTAGGCCGATAGATATCCATAGCCGGTCGCATGGTTGCAAACTAGGTGATAGTGCCAAGAACGGCCTTGCTTTAACTTGCATGGGCGTTTCTGTTACTTGATATACATTTTTGTAATATGGTTTCGTTTTTTCTATTTTCGAAATGAAATTTAGGGTTTACATGGGTTCTGATATCTAGTCACAGTGGCATTGGGAACTTTCAGCCGTCTTTCAAATTTAATTAGCAATTTCTGTGCGAGGCTATGTTTTACTTTTAACACGGTTTGGGGTTAAGCTTGGAACGCCATCGTAAGATTTGTAAACACGAGTCATACGGAAATATACCCCATGACGGTTACCTCACAACCTGGCCACATGGTGGGAGGATTTACTACACAATCCCTACGAAGCTATTATATAGTACTTATAATGTCCAGTTTCAAGAATGTTATTTAGAAGTTACTAGGAAATTATTTGGAAACTACATGTAAAATTAAATCCAAAGGTTGTTCTGTTTTCCTTGTCTCCTTGGCAGTTTCTACAGGAGTAAAGCTTTTTTATTTTATTTTTTCAAAATTTCGGTAAGCTACAGATCATGGTTACCGGGAGACATAGGATACAAGAAAATCGTTTCAGAATGGTGTGTGTGAGTATATGAATAAAGGGTGTGGTTATATTATATCTGAATATAGTCAGCAGTTCATCAGGTTATTAGGGACAGGCCCTTCTTTGAAATTCAAGTTTCGTGATAACTTTGAAATGGTGCTTCCTGTAACTATGGAATAGTGCTATCTTTTAGCCAGGCGCTCTTCCCAGAAAAGGACTGCAATCTAGATTTCATTTATTTGTACAAAACTAAGAAGCAGCTACAACAGCTTTATAATTTTAGACGGTTACTCATGGGCATTGTTCAACAAGGTCTGGCATTTGAAAAATTGAAACATTCACTCAAGCTAAAGCATCACAGTTCCAGTATATCTTGTGGATTCTTAAAAATACTTTAACCACTGAAAAGCTGAATCCATCCTCTGAAATCTCAGGTAAGGTTGTTGTTAGCAAAATGAAAATAATTACCCATTTATTTCAATTGATGATGTAACAAAGTCGATTGAATTTCAGCACATAATATTTTTCTGTTCATAAACACGAGCAGACTCTCGAGGAGATGAAGGCATCTAAGGAAAAACTTAAGATTTTGTAAGCTCCTCTTTCTGTACCATGAATATGTAAAGCAACCAGTAAGGTGAGCAGTTAGTCAACCTTGACAACACAGGCCAACAAGCAGGAAGCTGCTATTCCATTCACAATGGATTTCATCAAGCTGTTTATGTATCTCAAATAGAAGTCTATTAAGTTTACTAAGTAACTATTTTTTGTTATTGGCAGATATAGTCCTATGGTCTGTTAGAAAGCAATAATTTTGGATAAAATGCTTAGTTACAGTATTTGAAGATTGTACAGAGTAAAAGGCTTTATGAATTATGCATCTAGATGAATTATAGTTTCAAGGCCCTCTAGTTTATCCTAGTTTTTGAAGCTATATAGCAGATCGTGTTTTTGCTTCTGCAATTTGTTTTTTTCATTTTGGGCCAAGCTTCATTTAAAACATTATTATGCATTATTCATTATGTAAAAAGGAGTGAAACACCACTACAAAGACAATTTTCAGACCATTGATTTACGACCTTATCCTCACTAGATTTAACACAGCTACTGCCAAATGCATTAATTTATGGGCATGAAATGTTTTTACATGGGCAGTAGCTGCAGTTTTATCATCTTAATTTCTTTTGTGTAGTGTTTGATTCTTAAACTGTTCTAATTTTTTTGATGATTTATTTACTAGGGAAAATGTATACATTATATTAATTCTAGGCAAATTCCTAGAAGCTTTAAATAATGTCTGATGACATTGAAAAAGCATAGAGCCCAACAAACAACATTAGCCTTTGAGATCATGGTATCAATAGCATAATCTAGGAAATTCTCCATAAAACCATAATATAAAATCCAATGGAAAAAAATATAAAACTAAACTAGGATTTCTCTAGAGAGAGACCAATTTATATGCCTAGTAATATTATCCTTATACACATAGACAATCTTTGTTGAACCATAACTAGTAATAAGGTAGAGAGTGCATATAAAATTGTTGTACCTAGAAAAGGTGAAGCCTAAGCATATTAGTTGGTAGGTAGGGTTTATAGCAACCAGCAAGATGACATCAAAGATTTAAATTGGTGTTCAACATGCTCTAGATGATATTTGATCATGGAATTTTGCCAATCAATTTTATTCAAGAGACCTAAGGTTTCTTGCTTTATTGATTCCAAAACGTCCTTGAAAGCTAGGATTTCATAATGGTCCTTGGCCTTGAGGAGATTAATGTGAGTGCATTCTTCCTTCTTCCTTCTTTCTTCACTAGATTCTTTATATTGATAAAATTGATGTTACACTGATAGGTGTTTCCTTGCAGAGTGTGTTGAGCACCCATACAGTGTCAAAACAATCAAAACTGTTAACATCAAATTCCAACAACAAAACACTTGACAATTTGACAAAATTTGTTTGAAAAATTTATAGGTCAGTATGGATACATCAATGCCATTGCCAATCTAGGCTTAGAAACATTCGATTGTATAATAATTGACATAAGTTTCATATCATAGTTCAAGATTGCAAGATTGGAGTTGCACTATCAAGAAACACTAAAATTGGTGCTAGTTATTTTTATTGGCAGTGTTAAAGTTGGAGCAGATTTTGCATATAATGGGTAAAGTGGCAAATTGCTCATTAAAGCAGAATTCCATGCTTGTTCCTCCATGAAAACTTTGAAGTACACAAAAGGCAAGTGGTTTTTTGCCTATAAAAGGTGTAAAACAATAGAGAAGGTCTTATAATTTTAGAGCACAGGGAGATCTCTTGTTCGAAACATTGCGAGGAGCAATGTTGAAGAGTATCACCAATAGAGGTAAAATTATCATGAAGGCTAGCTGCTTGTCTTAGAGCTTGCCTAAACTTTTTCTTTGTAATTTTTCCTAAAGAGAGGAAAAACTGCTCTTGTACCTACACATGTACAATGTGACCTTCCATAGCAATTTTAATCTTGTCAAGGAAGTCTCTTTGTGATTATATGTCTTGAAGCTCTCTGGATTTCATTAATGAACAAACACATGAATTTCATTTTCTTGAACCTCACTGGATTTCATTAATGAACTAACACAAATGATTTGTGTTTAACACAATTTAACCACACGTTTTTTTATATATGATAGTCTTTTTGTGAATTTTCATTTCAAATATTTTCTATTTGGTAAAAATGGTAACAATTTCTTGAAGGTTGGTATGAGATTTCTCGTAGTTAATATGTTCACCAATATATTTTTTTTAATGTGAAAACAAGAAAATAAACAAAGATTCTCACAAAGAGATTACATGGTTGTACCATTGAAGTTGACTATCTCAAAAATGGAGCTTTGTTCTTTCCTTTCCTTCTATTTATATTTATAGGCAAATATATTTATAGAGTTAACAGTCCACATTTCCCACATGACAATTATTTCATACCAATTGGTTGAAAGCATTTATGGAAGGGGGGGTGGTAAGCGGCTATGTCAACTTTGTTGATAATAGGTTTGTGCTGACCAAAGCTAGCAATTAAGTTATTCTAACATCTCCCCATAAAGTAATATTACCAATCACTTGAAAATGCCATCTTTCCCATTAAAACAAATGATTTCCTTTACACAATTAAATTTTAACCACTCAGAAGAACGACTTAAATGACACCCTCAAATATCTTCTTAGGAATATCTCAACATTGAGTACTTTGAGATCTCACCTCAACCAACACCTTCCAATTGATATAGAATTACCCTTAGCAAGCATTGCTTAAACTTAATTGTTGGCTATGGACATTGTTAATTTTCACCATAACATTCTCACCAAGCCATTCAATATTGTACTATTGCAGCCGCACACTTCTTCTCAAAGATTCCACACAAATGTCATTTCCCACAGTTAAAGATTTGTAAGGGATGTTTAGTTCATCAGGTGTTTTCCATATTTTATGAAATTAGCTACTATCATTAAACTGTTTACTTTGCTACACAACAGATAGAGGGTGGAAGATTACCAGAATTCAACTCTCTGCTGTTTTGTTAACCAAGTTAGCACCTCTTTGTTTATCCAGACGAGTTCAGAGCTATGACATGTAGTTTTTATAAAATAGTTCTCTGATCACCTATCATTGTATTTATAGGGTATAATTTACTTACAACAGGAATGAAGTAGGGTGATTAATACCTATGCCGTCTTGGTTCCAAGTACAAGGGGAATTCCTTATTTTATAGACAACCTTGTATCTTTAGTCCCTAAAATTTTATTGTTGAAATGGGAAATAGTGTAATGTGGGTAGTATTTCCTAGCTAATCAAGTCATTTGTTCCATTTTATGTGGACATTTGTTCATGTTTATATTTTCTCCTTTCAAAATTTTTGCTACTGTATGATTGATATTAGTTTTTCTTCTGTGAACACTTGCATTGGTCATCTGGTTAATGTGTCCAACTAGGCTCTTGGCACTGGCGAGAATAATCTGAGAATAGATCAAATTCTGCTAAAGTTATGTTTCTGTTTAGAATGCCGGAAATTATTGTGATGATTTATCAAGTGTGCATTTATTCTTGTGAGTTACATGAAAAATGAGTAACAGGTTTTGTAGGTAGCAGGTGTGCTGACAAGGACAGAACATAAGTGAACTAAAGAAGGTCTTCTTCTCAAATCAAGGGGAAGAACCAAAAATATTTGGTAGCTGTATTGTCTAGGATGGGGTAACCTTTTACTTATTGTTTAGTGAGTGGTAAAAGAACTTTTAGACAATAATCTAGTTCATATGTATAAAAGTGGCTGGGCAAAAATTAACTAGTAGAGGGTGTCTTGGTAAATGTCAGAAAAGCTAAATGTTTGACTTTTCCTGATTTGCTCTGTTTAAAAAAGCTAACATATTTTGAAAATAGATACTTGAGAGCAGGCCACTTTTAAGCAGTATGATTTTCCTAGTGCAAGTGTGAAAGCAACTAAATACATTAATTAAGAGTAGTTTTGTTGTTGCTTTCTGACATTTATTTGATCTTTCTGGTAGGGATTTGATGAGTATATGAACCTTGTTCTGGACGATGCTGAAGAGGTTTCTATTAAGAAAAAGACACGTAAAGTATTAGGTTTGTATAAACTTCTCTGGAAGAAAACATATTCTTTTTTTTTATCTGCAGTTTTTGTTAACTGTACTACTTGCAGTTGTAGTTGACTTCAGGGCTCCATTTCGGAGACTTAGATACCTTAAAAAGCATATTTGATAATTAATTTGTACTGGATTCTCTGATTACTGGATAGGGTATAAAAGAACTAATTATTTTTATCTGCCTTTTAGGACGTATTCTTTTGAAAGGAGACAATATCACACTAATGATGTATACGTAAGTATTGCCAGAATTGCTATTTATATCCTGTATAAGTTTGATAGTAGAATTTCCATTCTAGCATGTTTAGTCATATTTAGAGAGCTGTACTATGTTACTAAAATTACCTTTTTGTTTTTCATTTTGCAGGGGGAAATAAATTTTAGCCAAGCCATCCTCTGTATTGTAATCCAGAGTTTCAACTTGTTAAATTGGTACAACTACCATGGATTTTGCAGTTTTCTAGTCACAATATATTTTATAGATTTGTTCGAACATTCCAAACATACATTGGGAATTTGGGGGTAAGTTGTGAGAATGTTTCTCTATACTGACCACTGTTATTATCATGTGTGAAATGTATCTGATTTTGGAGGTATCACCAGTATTTTAAGAAATCTGAAGCTCTGAACAAGGCCATAGTTTTACTTATGTACACTTTTCTGAGCCAATGTTTAGTTGTCCTATTTGGCTAGTTATAAGTTATGCAACACAGAAGGATAATATGCATATCATTGAACGGATTTACTATTATGTACACTGCTATGAGTTGATGGTTACTTGTACTGTTTCCCTGGTTACATTTCTTAAGTGCAGGTTTTGTAACACACAAGGATAGTGTCTACTGCTGAACAATTCTACAATTATTTACACTTTTCCAAGTGCCAAGGTTGTACTATCCTAGTTAGTGTTTAAGTGCAGGTTTTGTAAACACGAAAATTATATGTACTGCTGAACTGATGTCATGTGTGATGCATAGTTTCAGTAGTTTTGTTTAGTCTTTGGCATATGGTTTTGAAAGGTTTGAATCTGTTCTTAAGTTATGGTAAAGACGAGATCTCAGATTGCTTATTTATGATGTTGTTGTTATGTTTATATGCACATGCGCGCACACACACACACAAATCTTTTTGCTGACTTAGGAAATATAATCTTGCCAAACTATTTTTAATTGGCAATGCATTGAGAGTTTTTTGGCCTGAAGACCTATCAGCTGATGAGAGTTATATATGCAAGCATGCCCACACACGCACACACACACACACATGCGCACACACAATCTTTTTGCTGACTCAGAAATAATAATCTTCCAAAACTGTTTTTAATCGGCAATGCATTGAGAGATTTTTGTCCTGAAGACCTATCAGCTGATGATTTTTTAAAAAGTAATTGCTATGCATTATCCAGCAGTCTTGAAAACCGTGTATTGGCTTCAATAAGTTTTTAACGCTTTTGTCTTTAGCCAGCAAATATAGTCCAATGCATTCTGTTACTCTGTAATATTTGAATGAAAATTGTTACGTAAGTTTAGCAACTGGCAATATACAAATTTGAGCCTTATGATGACATTCAAATTGAATCTCACTCGTTTAATAATTTGCTTGGTTGATTTTTCATTCTATATGCAAAGTTGAAAAAAAAAAAAACATTAAAAAATTCTTTTCTGAATTACATTTTGTTAAATTTAAACCAAAAGCTGGTGATCAAAGATTAGACAGGTAATGTGCGAATTTGTCGGTGGCAATCTGAAGTTGACTATGGTGAGTGCAACTTTAAGAAGTGTTATATCAATTATTGAGTGGCTGAAAGGAAATCAGAAAGCATGCTTGGAAATTATTTACGGCAGAAACGGCAACAGAGTTAATCCATTCAATGAAGCAATGACTGTTACTCCAAACAGGAAAACCTTTCCACGATGGGGGTGCATATATTGAATTTCTAACGGTCTACTTGGATTGTTTAACATCAATTTAATGAGTTCTTTGATGGGTTGCTTTAATTAGCTTGTGTTCTTTTCAAAATCAAATGGTTTGGACGAGAATCCTTATAGGAACTATAAAATTTGAATCAGATTGTGACGAAGGTTTTTTTTGGAACTGGTAAATGAAACATCATTTTGTTTAGTGATAATCAACTAACGAGGAATTTGACTATCTTATGCGTCGACAGAGATTCTTGATTGTTTGGAACATAAAATTTTCGATATTAATGAAGAAATATTTCAAACTTTTATTCGTGGTGTAGTATTCTTGCTTTGCTGCTTATATTCAAAATAGATCTATTGTGAAAAACTCATCTTTCATAGTTTTTCGCTTAACTCCATAAGCCATATGGCAAGTCAACAGTGAGACCAAATTTAGATATGTTACCATCATCACATTGAATCTCGTTACGGACGGATCTTCTTGAAGATATGATATTGCCTGAAAATGGTACCGAAAACAATTTAGCTTTTAAAAGCTTTCTATAGCCTATGTTTTATATTTTAACTCGTTGAATTATACAAATAAATCGGTATTTTCAATTGTAACAGCCGAATATAGCAACTTTTGATGAACTTTTAGAGCCATGACTAAATTGGTAATTTGTTATTTCGGCTGTCAAATCCCATTCTCCCATTTTGAAAGAATATGTAAATACGATTTTACATATTCACGAATGGTGCAAATTTTGTTTAAGACCGGTTCATTTCTCGATCTTTCACCTATCGCTATTTATTTTCATTTTTACCCATTAACAAGTTTTTTCATTAAATGTTAATTGTCTTTCAAATTTGGACATTCAATTTTTTTATTATATTTTATCATTTTGTTGTATTTAAATTTAAATTTGATCTCTCACTAGCTCATTTTTTTCTAGTCATGAGCTGGCTTGGGACATGTTTGGTGTGATTTGCTATGTATTTGCATTTAAAAACAATTGATGTGCATTTGTTGACTATTTGATAATCATTCACAAAATCTTATGCATTGGAAGGACAAATAATTTTGTGAGTATAAATTGAAGCACTAGAATGAACCTAAATCTCTTAGACAACATTTGCATGTTTAAAGATTGTTGTCTTCAATTACTTTCACAATTATAAAGATCACCTTTCTAGGCAATTGACTTGGGAGAACTTGTCCCTAGTGGGTCAGCAACTTCTTTGAGGTTTTTTTCAAGACTATTGGCCTTTTATAATTGGTGTAATAAGGTTTTTTTATTGTAGAAGTTGATAGGGTGTAGGATTTTTAGTGCAAATTACATGGATTCGAAGCATATGGAATGCTGATTTGTGGCATTCAAGGTTGGTTTTACATGCATAAAACCAATTTGTTAAATTCTAGGAACAATCTAATTCAGATTTTGTCCTACTCAAATGTGTATAAAAAGTTGTGATTTTTGAATTACGATTCAAAAGTTTTTATCAACAATCAGTTATCTTCTGGCCATCAAAATTAGTTAAGTGCATTTATCTATATTGTTTTTAGATTAAATTTTTTTGTTACATGATTATCTAAAATCTCATTTATAAGCATAATATGAAAATAATGATCTAATATGTAGTTATGTAGTTATGATTTATTTTTGTGTTTTCTCATGCCTACCATATTGTATTCTCATTTCACCTTATTGCTTCATACTCTTGTATGTATCCTTACTATGATTGTCCTTTTACTCCCTATGATAGATTAAGTAGTTGGTTAGGATGAAGTAAAGGGAAATGCCCTTTTGAACTATGGATATATACTCCTACCTTCCATACCTTATGATCATCATCAAATGCTTATAATATTTACCTTTACTCACATGTTTATGTTTGTAGCATTGCAAATTGTCACCCTTGATAATTTCACACTCCTTTGTCACCTTATTTTGCCTATGACTTTAATTATAATAATAATTTACCAATTTTGGGGTCAGATTAATAAAATATATATAATTTCTCGTCATCCCTATAAATTTAGGTAAACAAGTGTCGCCATTTTTGGACTGTCATCATTACCCAAAAAATAATAATTTTGAATGTCCTAATTTCAATTGGTAAGCTTTTATGATTTGAAAATGACCCCTAGTTGGCCCCTACCCAAAATGATTAATTAGAATGCATATTTAAGTATGTTTTCCTCTCATTTGAGCATTAAGGAAGTAATTTATGAAAGGAGTTTTGGAGCAAATTGAAGATCCTAAGGTCAATCAAGGGTAGTCAAGAACGAATTTATGAGCATTATTACAATATTATTTTCATTCAAGCATCATGTCAAGCATTCATCATGATTTTATGTAAGTCCATTCATGTTTTGTTATCATTTTGTTTGTGAGATCTAACCATATGTGCACGACTTAAGTCCTTCAAGGAAGCCATTTTTGAGTAGTGAGTTGTAGTCCATTGTTGATTCATCATTTATTTATCATTTAGCCTTATCCTTCAAAAGGACAGGCTCTCTTTTATTGACATTGCCATTGTGGAAGTGAAAACACTAACATAGGGTCTGATTGAGGCAAGCCCCTATATGGCACAACCTTTCCTCTCTCTTTGAATGTGCAGGTTTCAGACTTGAAGAAGATTGAAAGAAGTTTGGAGGTTAATTATTTATTTTTGCATTCAAAACCCTACACTTTGAACACATATGAAAACCTAGTCATTTAAAAATCCAATGAAGATCTGATTGTGCGACAACTGGGGAAAGAAAGCTTTGTTATGGCTCTAGAAGATTGTGAAAATAGATCTAAAATTGGTCAACAAGGTTTGTACCTTTGCTCAAGTGAAAATTAGTCACCATAGGGGTACCCATTGGTTTGGAAGCCTCCATTCCAAACTTCAACATCTCTCTCACATACTTAGCCTAAGAAATAAAGATACCATCATTTTGCGGAAGAATTTGAAACTTGAGGAAGAAAGACTACTCTCCAATTATTGACATCTCAAATTCTTTTTGCATCTCTTCTGCAAACTTCTTACACATATCATCATCTCCACCAAAGATGATGTCATCAACATATACAACCACAATCAACAACTTGTCTTCCTGAACCTTAATGTAAAGACTGTTGTCTATAGTACCTTTCTTGAATCCTTTTAAAGTAAAAATTATCCAACCAAGTATACCAAGCCTTGGGAGCTTGCTTGAGTCCATACAAAGCTTTCTTAAGTCAACAAACCATATCCAAATCCTTTGATAATTAGAAACCATCCAGTTGTTCAATATATACCTCTTCCTTTAGATCACCAGTCAAGAAAGCTGACTTGACATCTATTTGATAGACTTTGAAGTTCTTATGAGCACTAAGAGTAAATAACACCTTTATTGCCTCTATTCTAGCTACAAGAGCAAAAGTCTCCTCAAAGTCTATACTTTCAACTTGTAAATAGCCCTTGTAGACCAATCTAGCCTTGTTCCTTACAACTTCACCATCTTCATTTGGATCATTTCAAAACACCCACTTTGTTCCTATCACATTCTTATCAGTAGGTATGGGAACCAATTCCCAAGTTTGATTCTTCTCCATCTGATGTAGTTCTTCTTCCATGTTAAAGTCTTCAACATCTTATCCTTTTTCAAGGGGCTAAAAGTTTTGCAAATGAAATCTCTCCCTAAGATAATGCTCTATCTCATTTTGTCTTAGGTTCTTGTGCAGAATGCACAAGTGTAGAATCATCCTTCTCTTGAACTTGTTCTTCCTTCAAGACCTTTTCATTATTGTTCCTTTGTTGATTAGGGGTTTCATCCTTTATTTGAACTGGTGGCTTTACAAAGCACTTCTGCAACATTTTGCTTTATGTTCCATCTTATTGCATTTGTAGCGCACAATGTTGTGCTCTAGAACAAAGATGTTCCTCTTCATCTTAGAGTTGCACTCAGTATCTTTATAAACAAATTGTTGCAAGCATAACAATATCTATGAAATGAAATAGTATTATTTATTTGAGGCACAAATGATCTACTCATGTTATCATTCCTTCTTTGTCTAGATCTACAATCAATAGCTTTATGTCCAAATTTATTGCAAAAGAAACATTAACCTTGAAAAGATTGAATTAACCTAGTAGGAGCATACAGTCTTGTAGGTGGAAAACCTCTAAATCCCTTTTGATTTTGGATAGGATTGAATCCACCTTATTTCTTGCCATCTTGATCTATCTTTGCATCCTTGAAGGAATTCTTTTTAGAATCTTTAGTGTAGGCTTTCTCCTTTGTCTCTGGCCTTCCATCTAATTTGGAGCTATCGTCAAGACCAGACTTCTCTCCTTTTTCAATTTACTCTTTTGTTCTTTTCAGTTCATTTCTCAGAGTGACAATCTCCTCCTCAGGTTTTAAGCATTCAATACCTTTGTTATCAAACTTATCTTTCAAGTCAGAGATCAAACCTTTTGCCACTTTTAGTTTACCTTCACATTCCTTACCTCCTATTTGAACTTTCAGTTTGTCAGTTTCTTTCTTTGATTTTTCAAGAAAGCTCTCATATTTTTGATTTAGTGCCCTTACTTCATTTAGGTCTTCTAAAGCAAATTAAATTTTTCTTTCAAAGCTTATTTCCCAATCATCTGAATTGAAGTCCCAACCTTCAGGTTCCATTGACTCTAGATCCCATTTAGAGAAAAACATATCTTCATCACTCAAGGAGCCATACTCACATTTTTTTAACATTACACTTTATGTTATCAACATTAAAGGCCATAAAGAGAGTTTCATCATTTAAATCATTCTCCTCATCTTCTGAGGAACCACCACTTTCCTTGGAATAGAGACCCTTTTTAAGTTTATCTCTTTTATTACTATCATTTGATTATTTATAAGGACATTTAGATGCAAAATGACCAATCCTCCCACAATTGAAACATTTGAAAGGTAACTTATGTTTGTATTTGCCAATGCCCTTCTTCAGTCTTCTCACAAAATTTGCTTCAACCCCATCAAAGTCAACATTTTGATCAACAACTTCATCTTCAATTTTTTTATTGGCTTTGAAAGAAGCTTCCCTTTTTGGAACATCTTGATCAAACTCCCTCATTTCAAAGGTAGCATGAGCACCAAACATTGAAACACTGAGAGGGGGAGGGGGGTGAATCAATGTTCTGCAAAATTTAACTTTATTAACCTGATCTTTAAACCACTTATAGCATTGAAGCAAAAGAAAAATGCAAGAACATAAAGCAATCAACCACAACACTATAACACAAATTTTTTTTTACGTGGAAACCTTGTTAGGGGAAAAACCATGGTGGAGGTCAATCCACAATATAAGTATACTCAAAATAAGTGTTTACAAATGGGGAATGCACATGCATTCAGGCGCATTTCCTAGAGCTCACTGCTCAAATACAAAAAGGAAGACTCATTGTCTTACAAAAACATTTGGATTACATCTAGAAGATTTAAATTGAGAAAATAGCATTTGCTAATGCCTTATTACAGTTTCGGTTAAGCACATTTACAACATTCTTCACTCTTTGCCTAATTCTACTCTTTTGCTCTTGAAACTCTGTCTACCTTAATTCAGATCACCAATCTTCATTTTACTCAAATGAAACTGCACACAATTGATCAATAATTCTTTTGACTCTCACATCTTATCCCAACATACATCAAAATGATATAAACAATCAATTATATATATCCTCAACAAGAGATTTCAACAACTACATGTCGACTTCAACAAAATATAAAACATGTATAAATTGTCAACTCAATCCAAAAACAATTATCAATGCACATCAACCAAAGTTGGCCACAACATAGTGAGGGTCCAAAACAAAATCCTGGAACACGAAAACACCTTAAACAATTTCGCCTCGAACATTCGCAACACGCTTCATCCATCAAGTCAGCCTTTTGCACTATTAAATAGAAAATCAATCAAACCGAATCTTCTAAATTGCACACCAATCAATACGAGGCTTTATGATTCAAAGATAAGATATATTATACATCAAAAAACCTTCCCTGAGATCCACAACACAAAAAGATAACAAAAAAGTACATATGAATCGATATACACAACTCTGTCAAATGCTCTATTATAACTTTGACAGTTAATCACAAAACTTCAATCTAACTTCTGGTACAAGCAAATGTTGAAGTGCGGATTGGATCACTGACTAGGGTTTCCATCAATGACCACCAAATGACATGTGCATTGTATTTTGACAACAATCTCCCCCTTTGGCATTGATATCAACACTTAGTGAAAAATGACTGTGTCAAAATCAATATCAAAATGAATACACTGCTAACTTTCAAAACGTCAAAACACAACTCCCCTTGAGATGAATATTACATTCTTCACTATCCTACTCTCCCCCTTTGACATCAATGATAAAGATGAGCATTTGCATACCAAAAATCAAACAAAATTGTATATGTACAAGCATATTTCTCTAACTTACATGAACTTGAATATATCTACAAAATTGTTCTTCAATAGGCTCAAACTAGTGCCCCAACTCTTTTTGAGACTCTCCAAATAGTCATGTGACCACATAACAAATAGGATTGCATCTTTGTTGACTCAAGATTTTTCGGATCACTGACAGCCATAGCATCCCGTGCTTCCTTCAATGCACTAAGCATTGTCTCCATTTTAGGACCGATTAGTCCTCTAAGCTCACATACCCTTTCAACAATTCTGTCATTTTCATGATTCAAAATTTTAATTTTGTCAAGCAAGGATATGACTTGACCTTCTTACTTACTCACATAAATGATTAGAGGATCAAATGCTTGAGAAATATCTACTAATTGTTTCTCGCACTCCTTCATTTCTTCTCAGTGACCTTAGTGAATTTAGACAATGATAAGATAATGCATCTTGAATTTTCTTCACAAAGGTAGCTAATAAATATTTATCATTTGCAGTCATACCCTTCAATCTACTTAACTTTTTTGCATCAAATTATTTTTGAACCTTATCCTCAGCTGACTTTCAAGAGACTCAAAGTGAGTACTTATAGAGTTGATAAATTTCTTTAGTTGAGTGGATGGAGAATCAGATGAATCCTTGACATATGGGGGCATGATCTCCAAGATATTGGATGCAAGACTTAGAAGCTCACTATCCTCAATGTGAGATTTTAGTATCTCCTCCGTTGCCTTGGCCTGAGCAAATGATGCCACCTTTAGCTTCTGAATAGGAGATAGAGTGGCCAAGTTGATAGGACCTTCAACCAATTCAGGGAAAAAATCCTCCTATTGTTCTTCTAAAAGTTCTTTTACTACCTTTGCAGTTTCTCTTGCTTCCACAACAACCTCTTTTACCTCAGCCTTCTTCTCTTCAATCATAGATTCTTGCTCGGTTTTGGGGAATCTCTATCTCATCGGCTCTCACAACTTTAGGAGCTTCAGTCTCCATAGGAATTTTAGCATCTTGCACATCTAGAGGACTATGAATATCCACAAATGTGTCTTCCTTCCCTTCTTCAATTTCCAGACCAAATGAAGCATTTTGATCATGAGCTTCTTCAAAAACAACATTGTAATTGTTCTTCAACAAAACTGCCTTAAGAATTTTCTCAGTGTCTTTTGCAACTTCTTCAGTCTGTCCGATCATAAGCTTATTCGCCCTTGTTTTTCTCTTAAAATCCCTTTTTGCATCATTGAGGATCTTTTTCATTTCATCTATTGACATTACCAGACATAAATCAACAAGTATCCTTTCTCTCATTTGTTCTTCAGTTCTTGCATTTACACTCCTCATTTCTTAGACTTCATATAGCCCTTTAGGAAAATCTGACATTATTTCTATGAGAGTCATATTGAAATTATTCAAATATTTTATTGTGGCTTCTTCAAGAATTCTTTGACTGAACATACCATTCAGAAAGTGGTTTGAGATTACCATCCTTAATCAAAGCTTTTTCCACTTCCTCTACAAACACACCCGATCTATCAATTTTCATCTTCTTCTTTGCTTTCTCTTCACCAGAGGGCTTGTCCTTAAAGAATTTTGATGCTTCTGTGCCCTTTTTCTTAATTTCTCTTACCTCTTCATCAGATTCAATTTCTTCATCCTCTTCAATTGCAACATAGACTCTTGCACTTTTATCCTTCTTCCTCTTTCCTTCTCTCCCGAATGTCTTGACTTGAACTTTTACAGGGATTGATTTCTTTGCAGGACTAGATGAAAGTGTAGAGCTCCTTGTAGGTATAGTTCTAGCAGAGGATGCTGCCAAACTAACAGACTTAGTTCTAGTAGGCTCTCATTCTTCAACTTGTTCTCTTTTCCTCCTAGCTTCCCTCACTGCTTCAGCTGATATCCCCATGCTTTCTGCAAAATCTTGAACTTCCTTTCTCACCTTTCAGACTATCATAGGCTTCTTCAATTGTTCATGTACTTGTATATCCTTCTCTTCAAAGGTACCAAACCTTTCTTCTATTGGATCCTGAGGTTTACTCAACAGGTGTTGAGCATACAACTCCAAAATGTGTTCTTCAACCTCATAACCAAGAGGCATTATCCAAACCGTTCTAGGTTCTACAACTTCCATCAAACACTGATTAATGTCAACCACGAAGCAAATAGTGTCCTTGTGCTTTTCAACAATAGATGTAGGAATCCTTTCCCTGGCTTGCATTTCACTGTAAAAGCTTTTGAAGTAACCCCAAATAGCAGTTTTCCTTGCTTTGTGGTCACCAATTCCATATAAGATGTCTCTGATTTGAACAGCTACCGGTTTATCACCTTGCCATTGCACTTTTCCAATTCCCAGAACTTCATTCATAAAGTAGAATAATAGGCATAACAAAAAAATTCCATACTTGAAATAATTCTTCTTATCTTTCTTGATTTTTCCAAGATTTTCAATTAGCTGTCTCTGGAGTAACTCACATAGGTCATATTCTACATTTTTCTTGACCATTTGATAAGCTGCATAGATTGCAGTACCAAATACAGAGTTATCTCAGCTGGAGTGATAGACTTTATATTCGATAACCATAGAAGCAAATCTCACATCCACTTCAACGATGCCATTGATTGTCATGGCTCTCTTGTTGAAAATTGAACCGGTTGCATTAGTGAGTGTTTGGTTCTTCACAAATTTCAATGTCAGCAACCCAATAGATGAATTCAAACCAATAACAATCCTTATATCTTTATGATTTTGAAAGGCTGACTTAACCAGATAAACTTGACATGCACTCGACTCAATATATACTGAACTCATTCATTTTCATTAAACATGGGAAATTTCACAATTTGCGTGAACTTCTCCTCCAAAGTCTTAAATTCATGCCTTACATAGAGATCTTCTCCCACAATGTGATTGGTATACAAATTTAACAACTAGGAGCTTCCTAACTCTTCAACATTCGTATGAATGTATGCCCTAATATCTTCAATATGCAAAACACCATACGTAATAGAAGAAAATGCATCTAATGGTTCTGTCTCAATAGATTTGAATGGGTGCCATTTGAATTTCAGATAGGGCATATCCTTGATATCAACTACTAATGGAGTAGGAAATTTCAAATTCACAAGTTTTGCAGATAAATACCTTCCATCGGATTAGGGTTTGATCGCCGAATCACCTTCAGACTTGTATCTTCGCCAAATTCACTTACAGAGCTCTCCAAACTTCTTCTAAAGATGCAATGTGACAAATGAGAAATAAAAGTAACCTTTTATCATTCGCACACCTAACTTTTTGTCGCAATAAATACTTTTTCCCTAGGTCTTTCGGATACCCTATTTTCACAAACTATAAAGAAAATTCTTCTGCAAACCTTAAATTTTGCATAAGTTTCCTCCACAAGAGATCCCAAAACATATTTAGATCACCAATGCAATTGTTGTAATCTACGACATGCTGGTACCAACTATCAACAAGGGGGAAATATATTTTCTTGAGAGCTCCCCCTAGGCCAAAGGCCTTAAACTAATTCCTGAAGGAATTTCCAACGCTAGATTCTAGTGCTGACTCATTTCCTACATCTGAAACACTCTTCTTTACCCATGTCTTCTTCATTTATTTCCTGATCTCATCCATAGTAACCTTTCCTTTTCCCTTATCATCCTTCTGCATATTTTTCCCTTTGTTTACTAGACCCTTCCTGCTTGTACAAAATCTTGCAATGTGACCTGATTTGTTATAGTTATACCACACTACACTTCTTTGTCTAGACCAGTTATTCCATTGATTTTCTTTTGATCTACACTGGTTAGCAATATGGCCAAATGTATTGCAGGCATAACATCTGACATTTCTATTGAAAAATTTGTTTGACATATTTATGCATTCAATTGACTTATGACCATACTTACTGCAATTGAAACACTAACTTGAGAATGATGGATTACTTGGATTCATTCTGCTTCTACATTGAGCAACCATATGACTAAATTTATTGCAAACAAAACAATATCCATTGAATTTTTGAGCATTGGGTTGTCTTACTGGATACCTTCTAGCTTTGTTCATCTGATTTCCTTGCCTAAAATTCCTTTGACCAGATCCAGAGCTTTCTCCTTTTTCATATCTAAGACCTCACTTGTCACTTTTAGTCCTCTGACTTTGAATAAGCTCATCAAGCTTGACATGGCTAATCTTGAACTTCTCCTTGTATTCATTTTTAGTAGCAAGTTCATCCTTAAGAGTAACAATTTGTCTTTCAAGCTCTTCTTCATTGTTTCTAGATTGTTGCAATTCAAGCTCCAACTAATTGAATCCATTAGTAATTTTGTTGCATTCTTCAGATTTTTCTTTCAAGGATTGAGTAATATTCTCTTCATTCTTCTTTCTGTCCTCCAGAGAAAACTTTAGTGGCGAATCTTCACCAATTGGCGAATTCTAGGAATCGGTCAACTCGAAATTGGCAAATTTCTCGCATCCACTAGGTATCCAAATTGCCCAAAATTTATGAAACATAGGTCCAATGCATGTCGATTTGCCAATAATTTTTTTTATGAGGCATATTTAAGCAACAAATTTGCCATTGCCAAACTACGCATTTCAAATGGACCGACTAATATTTTTGCCTGAATCCCGGAAGCATTTAATAAAAAAAACCTACATATTCGCCAATACTATTAAAATGACATTGTATCAGGACCCATTTCAACAATTAAAATTTACAAATAGTTTCTTGTGAAGACTCATTTCGCCAATTTAAATTTATAAATAGTTGCTTATGAGGACCTATTTCGCCAATAACATTAAAAAATAATTAAATTTGAGGACACATTTTTCCTTGAAAATTACAATGTATTCGCCAAATTTTTAATATAAAATTTAAAAATCCCATGGAATTCACCAAACATGGAATCATGGATTGATATAAATACAATTGAAAGTGTCATTTATTCTTACACATTTTTTTCAGTTTTGAGGTTCTACTTCTCGATTTGGAAGTCAGTGAAAGCCGAAAATGTAGACTTAAAGGTGAGTGATCATTGATCATTTCTTCATAGTGTTATTAGTTATAATAATAAGTTTTCTTTATCTCTTTTCCATTCTTGCTTCAGTCTTAAAGATGATATTGAGTAGGGAATGTGATCTATATTATTATTCTCTGTCCTTCTTAAACAAGAAGACATTTTTTTCCAGTTTTTTATTCGAAGTGAGATGAATACGTCGAGCGACTCAAGCAACAATGGTAAGGCTCCTGCCGCTCCTCAGGGTGTTGAAAATACTCTTGCCGCTCCTCGGGGTGTTGAAAATACTCCTACCGCTCCTCAGAGTCAGGGTGGTGAAACTACTCCTGCCGCTCCTCAGGGTGTTGAAAATACTCCTGTTGCTCCTTAGAGTCAGGGTGGTGAAAATACTCTTGCCGCTCCTTAGGGTGTTGAAAATACTCTTGTTGCCCCTTAGTGTGGTGAAGATCAAGAGACTCAAAGGCCATCAAAACACCCAAAACTTAGACGTACCATACAATCTTACTTTGGAATTGCCAAAGATTCTGATCAATCAAGTCAAGATGGAGCTACATCATCAACTCTTCCACCAAATATTGGTAGCATTCACAATACCTCAGTGCCAATGGAAGGTCAAGTTGAGATTGTCATTGATTTAAATCAAAGTGTATCAAATTCAAATGGGGATGGCAATATCATAGAAGATGCTCCAAGGGATACCCTGGTTAGCTAGAATGAGATAATTGAATTGGATGAGGATGATGTTGGTAGAAAGAAAAGGAAAAAAAGACCAAAAATGGGGTGTGGGTGGGAAATGACAAGGAATTTTCAACTTGGTTAGTTGTCAAAGTACCCATTCATTGTAGCAGTGGGGGAATCAAATGATATTGAAAAAGAAACACATGCCAAATGTATGATTTGTACTTGGAAATTGGGAAAACCCAAGACGTTGTAGCTAAAGATTGACACTATAGAAAAGCATATTGGTAAATTTTATGAAAAACAAATCATAGACGGAAAGGAACAATCAGTCTTACGATAGAAATCAAAGGAAGAATGTCTTCATGTTAGGTATGCTGTGGATTATGAAGAGCATCAACAAAGCATGCCGAAGCTTGCTGCATGTAAAGGTACACTTGAGGCTCAATTTGGAAAGAAATGGAAGGAGAAAATATGTCAAAAACAGTTTAGATGAGTGTTGTTTTTCATATTTTTTCTAGAGGGCGTCCTATGACAGACTACCCAGAATATTCTGGTTTATTATCTTTTTTAAATGTTCCTTACTATCCCTACACACATTGGTCAGGAAACACTGGATGGGAATGGGCAAAGTGTCTTGTTGCAGTGGAAAATGAAGATTTAAAGGAGAAAGTAAAAGAGTCAAACTTCATTGCATTATCTTTAGATGAAGTTACTGCGGTAGACAATACTTCTTGGGTCTGTATGCATTTGTATACTATACAACATGTTCGCCAGGCTCATCTTCTTTGTGTTCATAAAATGAAGGAAAATTCAACATCGCATAATATATTTGAACTAGTTAAGAAATATTTGAATGAAATTGTAGGTATGGATGAGTTGACAATTGCAAAAAAGTTGGTGTGTGTAGGAGCTGATGAAGCTGCAGTGATGCAAGGTCAAAGGACCAGTGTTTGCACAAAGTTACAAACTACTTGTGCACCATACATGCTTGGAATTCACTGCATGGTCCACATAATAAATTTGGCGTTCAAAATTGTAAGCAAGTTTCCTACAATATCAAAAGTTGAAAATCTAGTCCACGAGATCCACACATACTTCTGCCAAAGTCCCAAACGTTTCACAGAATTTCAAAATTTTGCTGAGGGAATAACACCAGGAAACAAGCTTCTCAAGGATGTCGATACTAGATGAATCTCCCTACATGGACCAGTGCAATGAGTTCTTTTAGAATATCAATCCTTAATTGGAGTGATGTACGAAAACCGCAACACGGTAAACAAAGCTCTTGACCTCTTACATAGGTTAAGCGATATAGAGACACTCTTGAATTTAGCTGGTCTTCTCCCCATGCTAGATGAAATGAAGAGTCTTGTGAAGAAAACCCAAGACAAAGCTATGTATATTAATGAATATTCCAATCTACGTAAACATACATGCTTGGCTCTTAATCATCTATATCTAGATTTAACACAAGATGACGTAGATTATAACTTGTCACAAAAAAATATTGATTTGAATGATCCTGATAATTATTTACAGTTTAATGGAAGCATGCACTTATGTATCTGTGTACATGGATATGAGATACAAATGTATCTATGTAAGACTACCAGGCACTCTAGTAGACAAGTACCTATTAACGAGGAAGATTTTAAAGACATTGTTAAATTTGTTGGTGATAATTTGAAGGAAATTGCAAAATCTCTTTCCTCAAAGATTCATGAAAGATTCCCTCAAGATGAAATACTTGAAGCCATGAGTATTGTGTATCCTCAATTTTGGGAAAACCGAGATAACCCAAGATATTTTCATGCTCAAGTAAAAATCTTGATCGAACAATTTTTGAAAAATATAACAATCAATGAGCAGAAAATAGAAGGAATTTTAAATGAAGATAAGCTAAGAAAGCAATGTAAGGATTTTGCAGTAGCTATTAAGGACTAGTATAAATCCATGGGCAAGGACAAGGCCTTTGAACCAGGATCAATAAAAAGGGTTTGGAAAAACTTAGGTCAGAGTGAAATATTGCGTGATAAGATATCAAAATATTTCAAACTTGCCGATTTATGTCAAACAATGATATTGGGGTCGGTGGAGGATGAGAGAGTTTTCAGTACATTAGGGTTTTTGAAATCAAAGTTAAGAAACAAACTAGACAAGAATTTGGAAAATTGCTTGAGGATGAAAGGAACTGCATATAATATTTTTTTTTGATAGGGCACTCACAATCTGGAGGTCCACATGTGAAAGAAGAGGGATTGGTCTATGCAACACTCCAATTCCAAAGGTTGGTATTGGTGGCATTGCCATGGGCAATGAGATTGGGACAAATGACATTGATGAAAATGACATAGTGAATGTTGAATTTGAGACACAGGCTGAAGAAGGTGAAGAGCAGACTCAGAATCAAGAGCTTCAAGATGACTCTTTTACTCTATTTGATGTTGAACGTCAGTTTTGGGACCCTGACTCCATTTGGGAAATGGAAGAGAATTAGCAGCTTTTTAGGTATTTATACTGCACTACAAGATTCATGAACTAGTTTCCATTGTTCCAAATTGTAGTTGATGATATTTTATATTGTATTGAATGAAAATTGAAATTGTGAATCATTGCACTGCATGATATTTTATTTTATATTGCACTTCATGAATCATATTCCAAACTTTAGTTGATGATATTTTATATTGTATTCCATGAAATTGTGATATTTTATATTTTATATTGTATTCCATGGTATTGAATTTGATATGTGTTTCTACATCATTTTTAAAGAACAACACTTATCACTCAACTCCTAAATTCCTATTGCATTTCCATTCACAAAATATTTGATAAATAACTCAAAGAATATTAATCTATTCCTTGAACAAAAGTTATCAGTTCAACATCCACAACTTATAAGCTAACAAAAGCTAACAATTCAACATAAATAACTTATAAAGACATCCACACAACTTAAACAATAAAATCTTAAACTACCAAATCACCTAAATTATTCAGAGAACTCCTTACGCATCCATCACCATAAAATCTTTATTCATAGATAAACATTCCACAGCAATGAAATTAACCAAAAAATTATCATTCCAATAATAGACAATCCATTGGAAAACTACTTAGCAAAAGCACAATAAATCCGCACAGTACACACCATAACTCAAAGATTGCGCATGCATGAACTTCACCATTGTCTTTCTATATTGAAATAACAAAAAACAAATAAAAATAGCAGGGTTTTTTTTTGTCTTGATAACGGTTCCTTGAAGATAACCATTTTAGAAATTAAAATAAAAAGTCTTTGAAGTATCAAGAGAGCCAAATTAAAGAAAATAACATAAAAACTAAAAACTAAACAACACCGACTCCTTTGCTTTCAATATTTTCTGCCTCCTCCTTCAGTAACACCTCCCGTGCCTTTAATCTTTTCCTGTATTCCCGGTACTTGGTGACAATTGCAATGATGTTTTTTCTCCTTAGCATTGTAGTAATCTGTAACCTGGTTCTCCATTTTCCCAAAGCCTTTTCAAAATCAAACAACATCTGAGATCTTCTCTCTTCTCCAAAATTATAAGCCTTTAGGTGGAGCTCCATCACACTAAGTTTTGAGAAGGACTCCCATGTCACAGTAGAAGGATCGGATATTTCTTTATTGAATTTCTATCTAAACTTCAGAGAGATCTCTCTTATATCTAGAATCCTTTCATCAAACTCATCAGTAATTTCTGCTCCTAGAATATGAAAATATTTTTTAATTTCCTCCAACATTTCATAATATTTTTCAAGTGTGTTCTTAATTTCATTAAGTATATTATCATATATATTCAATTTCCATTCTAATGAATCAGACCAGGAAGGGTCTAGCTCCTTAGGATTATTCAAAATTTGCTCACCAATTAATATCTTCAGATCCATAGAGTTCAATTCTTTCATTTCCTAAGAGAGCACATAGAGACTAGTTTGATCTTTTCTGACATCCAAAAGTTCTCCTACTAATTCCTTCCTCTTGTCAAGAACTCGAGTGTAAAACTGCAAAGATTTATTCAAAAATAAAGTAGCCTCTTGAGATATTGTTTCGATCCCCTCACAAGTAGCTCTGGAATAGCTCAAATTCTTTTTAATTTTCTCTATGGTGAGCACATCAATGCCCTCTACCTGAGGCTGAGAATTTGAGGCATCATCAGATGTAGGAGGAGTGTCCATGGAAGAAATAAAGTTACTCAATGCGAGGACTTGAAATTGTAGTTTTATATTTTCTTTCCTTTGTTCTTTCACTCTTTTAATCAAGGTAATGACTAAATAATTGGCATGGTACATATCACCTTCTAGTGTTGGAGGCCCCATATCAACATGTGTGACTTTGTAGTCCGCCATTGATATTTTATCTTTATTTTATCTTCATTTAAATCCTTGATAGGGTCAGCAATTTCTAACATTTGATTTCTAGAAGTAGCATTAGTCACCATCCTTGACATCCTCTTGGATTTCTTAGGTTTTGAAGAGATTTGAAGTAAATTTGAAATTGTATCCACTCCAACTGTCATTGTAGGAGTATACTTTGTCTTCTTCTCCATTGCCTTTTTAACCATCCTAGGGAGGCTACTACCAGACCAAAATCTTCTTTTCCAGTAATAGTTTCTTTAGGAGCTATAGGAGTGAAAGGTGGATTATCAGGCGGAGAAGAGGGAATTTCAAAGTCTTCAGACATAGGAGGAAAGATATTATCTTCAACAATCTGTTTAAAGATAGCTTCAAAATCTATAGCCACAAGTTTTTCTTGATTGGTATTCTTCTTAGGGGTAGGAGAAAGTGCACTGTCTTGTTCACAAATGCTCTTCAACTTGACTGTTTCTTGTGGCTTGTAACCATCACCTCCTGATTGAGAATTTTCACTAGACGACCTAAGAAAGGGTTTCCCCGATGATACACTTGCACTAGATGCTTGCGTAGACCCCTGTTCATTCTTCTGTGATGACTTTGGCTCCTGAACAGGGCCCACAACTTTCTGTCATTTCCCATCCAATTAGTCCTAGGTTATTTTAAGCACTGGGGCAACACGCACCCTCATATCTGAAATTTCACTTTGGTTCTAATCAACCCTAGGGTGGGATTTATTAGGCAATTTTTCATATCTAAGATCTAAGATTGTTGAATCCTCAACTACATTTTCAAGAATGTCAAATTGAAGACCGAAAGCTTGTATCTGTTTTAGCGTTCACCTCATATAATCTCTTCTCAAAACTTCATTCTCATCAACACAGTCTTCCCAGAAATCTTTGATAGATGGGTGATGCCGATATGAGCTCCCTCCATAGAGATTTTGCTTCACAAAATCCTTACTATCAAAATTAGCTCTCATAGAAATTTTTTGGAGGTTATATTCCTTGAGAAGTCCTTTAGCTCCCCTGGCCATTTGGTTTGTTTTGCACAAAAAGGAAGGGGTCTCCAATCGGAAGGAATACCCTCATTTCCCCATGTTCGTATACTTAATATTAACCATTTCCATTTGTCAAAAAACTTCCAAAAATATCATTAAATCTTCAGGATACCGAGGTAATTTCAATGGGGCTTTCTCAAAACCTCCTATTCTTAGATAGGAAAACTTATCAAATTGGATATAAAAACTCCCATATTTTGATACAAGAGAAATGGATTCAGGGGAAAGGTCCATTTCTAGATTTCCATCCAGCTTCCTCATGACCTCTATTAAAAATGCATCATTAACACGACAAGAATCACCCATTCCAATTTTTTTAGTGGATTGAGGAAAATGTTTATACACAGGCATATCAGAAGCTGGGGTTCCTTGCGGCTCCAACCCTAGCCAAAAGGACCTCTAACTACCTACAATGTAGGTTAGACAAGAACACATACAAAAAATAGTAGTCTTATGGAAATTAATTAATTGCTCATTAAAATGGACGCAAATAACTTCAACCGGGTCAATGAAAATATTCTTATCACAAACTGTCAAGATAAATTGGTACATCCAATCCTCAAATAACTCAACTTATGCATTCCCAACAACGCGGTGCAATAAAGCAATATAATTTTCAATTTCTCCCTTAAAATGCAATCTTCTGAGTTTATTTGGTAGTTGTGACTTGCCTCTCCTTTCAGTCTTCAGCAAGGTGTTGGCCATGGAGTTCTTACACTAGTCTTTATTCGCTTCAAAAAATTCAGCTGCCACTGCGACATACATGACTTCTAGAGGTTCCCTTTCTGGAATCCCCAACGCAACAACTTTAGGAGAAATTTATGCAATTATAGTCCTGTCCACAACTTTAATTTCCCATGTCTGTAGAATATACCTTCTTGCACATGCACTTATTAGGTCCACACTCAACACAACTTCCGAAAACCCTCTAGCCTAAGCTAGCCCGCTTTCTAATATTTTTATATCCAGCACAGACTTGTCATCCCTCTCCAGGTGCACCCAAAATTCTTCTAACTTAAAAGGTCTGAGCTCCATATCCCTTACATCGACCGTACGTTCACTCTGCATGAGCACAAAATGAAAATTCACAGAGAAAGAATGTTTGTACCTCAGAAGTACTGGCCTTGGAAAAGAATAAGAATGCTGGCTAAATGTCTGAGTAAAAAGAATGTTTGCACTTGAGAAGTACTAGCCTTGCCAAAGAATGAGAATGTAGGCTAGATGTTTGAGTAAAACTTTTCCATGCACTTATGCCATTATTTTTGATAGGATGTGAATTGAATGCGGCATTCAATTTCATTCCTTGAAAAGATAGCCTTGACACATGCATGCTTTTGGAAATTCCTCAAAAGAAAACTCTAGATTAGTCTGTACATAAGTCCATAATGTCGTGTGGTCGTTGAAACTAGGAACCTTAGAACCAAAGTTTGAAGTTTTGAAGTTTTCGAAACCTCCGATCCACCGACTACAAAGATGACCAAGAAACTAGAAAGACTTGCAAGTTTGCAACTCAACAAAGTGAACAAACTCAGGGAATTAGGAAGTTATGAAAATTCAAAACTCCGCGACAAGGTTATAAATTATAAAACTCTGATGACTAGCAACTGATAAGGTTATAAATTATAAATCTCTAAGGACTAGTGACTAAGGTTAGGAAAAGCACCAAAACCGCGACTTTGAGTGATAGTAACCACAACATGTCATTAATATTATTTGTCATTATGCATTGATGTATGTTTTAATTCTGGATCTAGTTTAATGAACTAGTTAAAGTACCTTGATTAAAGCATGAATTCATATAAATGTTTAGTGGATATGATAAGTAGTACTAGTCATGGAGATTGAGTATCGATCTGTGAATTGTAATGCAATTTAACTAAGATTATGGATGCCTAGAATTAAAGTCACCTTATAGTTCATATTTTAATTGTGTTAAAAGTAAAACTTGAACATGTACTAAGTGATTCATCACTTAGCTCAATGCTTAATAACATATTAGCAATAGTTTTAGTAGCATATACAACAATGAACATCAACAATTGTTTGAAGTGTATCCAGTAGTTGAAACCACTATCAAACTTTTTCTTCAAATGAAAAAATAAATAATATAGATAATTTATTATTTAACATCGACACATTACTGAAGTCTGAGTTGGAACAAGGACAATTCCACACAGAGCTAAGTTGGAACTTGGAAACCCATATTATCAAAAATCAAATCACTACAACACCTTTTCTAGCAACTTCCACTATTCAGGTGGTGGAATTGTCATTTGTTCTAACTGATGCTGTTTGACATGAAGATTTGTTAACAATTCATGATTCAAATTGGAACTTGTCTTGCATTCTTCAGTCAATTTTACATTCAAGGTTAGCAATGGTTTGATGGAATCCAAGTAGTTCACCACATCTGGGTTTTGAGGAAATTGGCCCAAATCAATCTTCATTGCATCCTCCCCAAATCAATCTTCATTGCATCCTCCATCTTCTTTATGAAATCATTCTTTCCAATGAATTTCTCATTTGTCTCAAAACCCTTTGGAAAACCAAGTTTTGTGAAGTTCCTTACCTTTTCATCCACCTTCTTCATCTTGTCTGCAACCAAATTCAAATATTCCTCTTTTTCATGCATTCTCAAACACTTTCAATGATAGATGATAACGCCATTGATGTAGCAAGCCAATTAGTAATCCCTTTTGATTTCAAAACATTGTCACTGGCTTTGTAGACTATTTGTTGAATTTCTTTTGCAGATTTCTCTAATGCCAACACATTTTTGTTGTCCACTAAATATTTGTTGAGCTTCTTATGATGTTGTTTGATAGCATCAATCAATTGAAACATTTCACACAAATGATCAATCCTCTGCATTATTTCATCCCAAATATTTTGTTTCATATGGCTCATTGTCTCTCTACAAAATGCAAATAACTTATTTTGACAAGTCTCAATTTCATTTTTTGCTTCCATCACCTCTATCACCAATCTTTCATTTCTTTTTCTCTCCTCCAATTTTTGTTCCCACTATGCATTTCCATTCGCAATGCTTACTCTTAGTTTTTTTGAAGTGGATTTTTCCTCATCATATTTCTTATTGCTCTCATCTAGCCTTTTCTTCAGTTCATTCACTGCAGTCTCATTCTGCTTATCCTCTTTGCTTGTTGATGTAGAGGCAGATTTTTTTATTCTTTTTTTTTAATTCATTGCTCTTGTTATCTGTTACTTTCCTCTTTGCTTTCTCATTTCCAGGTTTTCCTATAACTTTTCAATTTGAGTTTGCAACTTTTTTTTCTCTCTATCTTTCTTTAGTAATGATGTGTACACCAATTCATTGTTCTTCTTTGATACATTAATTTTGTTAGTATTTTCGAGTCCAGAAAAATCCAATTGAATATTGTTCACCTGGAATTCAGATCAAGCCATCTGATTTGCTAGTTTATCTTGAACTGTGGGAACAAGAAATGTGTACTCCATGATTTCTTTATTTGTGTCAAATGTGGGTAATACCATGGTTGTGGCAGGCTCTAAAGTTACAACAAATGCACTCTCCATTAGTTGCTTTTTTTTTTATTCATGTCCAATTTATTTTTAAACTCTTTAATGTAATCAAAACCTAGGGACAAAAGAACAATGGAATGCTTGAATGGTGAAGGAATAGGAGTAGTAGTACTTGCAATTGCTAATGATGTCGCAGCTAGACTAACTGGCACTGGGGGGTGCCTGGAAATAACTCCTTTGTGGTGGATCCATTGGTAGTGTGACTTGGACCTATCAAAATCCTTTGCCTCTTCTATATGCCTTGATCACCTGGTGTTTCTATGGTATATTGTATTGTTGTCCTCTTGTGTGTAGTTTGTTGTTGTAGCACATGTTTACCACTACTAGTACTACTACCCATACCATCGCCACCAGAGGCAGTGCTAGTTGCACTAAGCTCTCCACCATGGGCATGTCCTATTTGTGATTGTGTTTGACCATGAGGATGAGGATTTGAAGCTCTAACAAGTTGTCTTGTATGCCCTAGGTCTAATTTTTCACCTCCAATCCCAAGGCTAGAAAAATCACTTGCTTTTCTATGCTCTACATCTATTACCATCCAAGGGCCTTGTCTTTGGGATCCCAAAGGACCACCTTCATAACCCATTTTTTCAACTATGGATGCTCCAGTAGTATATGCTTCTTTTGTGGCCTCACTTAAACCAGGTTTGAAATTGACATGGCTTCCTTCTTCCCTATCATCATTGGATTCATGACCACTTTCTTTATCTTCTTGTTCATCTAGATGCTCTATATTCCACAATTTGCTAAACTCACTGTCTTTTTCATTATCTCCATACTTTGCAAGAGCTCTTGGTTCACCTAGCTCCTTCCTCATAGACCAAAAGGCAATAATTTTTGATCGTGAGCAATTTTTTCCGTAACTTCCTTCTCTAGAGAACCTAAAATTTTTACTCTACTACATGGTTTAGCACTTTTTTGATAAAAAATGTTGTACCCCTTGATTGTCTTTCGATGCAATGCCATAATTTCTGCTAACAATTGCTCAAAATAAATACCATTCTCAACAACACTTTTCTGAATTGCAAATTTGACCTCATCCCAAGAATCCTTGTTTCTCAAGTTTTCAAGCAAGGGTTTACTTTCATGTTGAATTCTACTTGCACCATTCTTATTGAGCACAATAATTGATTTAATGGTATCACATAGATCATACTGCCATTGACAGATAGCATCAAAATCAAAAAAATTCAAAAGATTATGTGCCACACTAAATGCTTTTCTCTCGAATGTGATACCTCCACATGAAAAAGGTAAAGAAGGAAATAAGGTCTTCTTTTGCTAACTGGTAAAGTGCAGTTCATTAGTACTTTGCATCTTCCTTACATATTCTAAAGCAAAAACCCTTTCTGTCACATGTATTGGAAGTTTGTATGGCTATACTCCCGATGCATAAAATCTTAGCACAGTATATTCTTCCATTAAGTCTCAATCAACCAATTGCATTTCTTTTCCTAGTTGAATGCAATTTCTACATGACATAGGCAATCTAGGCATTGGAGTATTTGTAATTGCTTGATGTAATGGAGCCAAAAAGTAGTCTACAAAATGACTGTAGTTGCTTCGAGAATCATGCATCCATTATAACAGTGGTCCATTCATATACTGGAGCCATTTTCTTTTCCTTAGGATTACTATAGGGTCAAATCTGAAGCTTGTTGGTTTGAAACATTCCTCTAAATTTCAATAGAAAAAGATAGCACAAGTACGTTGTGAACCTAAATGTCTTCGTGGAACCTCCTTTAATCATTAAAAATTGTTTATGCATGGATTCTACAATGTGCTCAATAAATTTATATTTGACATGTGGAACACCATAATGGATATTATACACCATTTCAAGGAGGCATGCACCCACTTCCAAATTGCTATCTAGTCTGAGGCAAAATGCTAGCATGGAAATAGTATCCTGAACCCATGGTTAAAAAATTTCCAAATCATAAGGAGGCTTATGATCACCTTTCAATTTGTTTCTATCCTAAACTATTCCATTTAAGAAAGAATTTTTCTCCATTTCATCCACTGCTTCATAATCACTAGCAAGATTTTCTAGGTCAATGTGGAAATTTCCAAATTCTTCACCTTCGGTTGTAAATGTAAACCCCAACACTTTTCCAAGTTCTTCTGCATTAATGGATAACAATTCTTCTTTTCTATCTTTGTTAACAATTTCTCTTTTGTTATCATCATAATTTTGGGCATAGACCATGATAAATTTAGGGCAAGAGAAAGCCTCATGTAACATCATGTGCCCTAATCTAGTTACCCATAGTGCACTAATACTATTAACTTGCATTTTTTGAGGCCTTATTCTCAGATGAAAATCTAAGTTCTGAGGTACGCCTACCATAGGTTTCAGGATCATAAATATCATGGTATTCATTAGTGAAACCTGGGGTTTTAAGCAATTTTGCATAATGTATTTTTTTATCTGACATTGCTCTAGTGGTACTGCTAGTAGACATGCTTATACAATGTGAAACTGTGAATTCCCTATTAGTCCTTAATTTTTCTTAATTCTTAAGTCTCTTATCCTTAAACCCAAACTTCAAAGTTTGACAAAATAGGATTTTAAGAAACGTCAAATGATGAAATGTAGCCACATGAATTATTTCACTTACCCGACTTTTGATTCTTGGAAAGATTAATGCAGACAGTCGTGGAAAATGGGTTTCTGGAATGGATTTGTCAGAAGTGAAACTGTGAAACCCAGAACAGGGTGGTGCTACAGTGTGCTGCAATGAGGAAACTGAAGACTGAAATCTCCCCGTGTGTTGACCCTTTCACTTAAAAATAAAATCACTTAGCAGTATAAATTGAAAGTGCTTTTTTTAGTCCTATATTGACAAAAAATGCTAAAGAATCTAAACTATTGATCTTTGTAAATCTAACGGTTATAGGGTGATTCTAGACGTTTAGGTTCACAAACCTAGCACTTCGTGCATTTCATTCCGAAATGCAACTACAACCATTCATCAAATGTTCATTGAATGGTTGAGTAATTTATGATATATATTATAAATAGTAAACATGTGTTTTAAAGTTTTTTTCAACCTTTAATGCACTATAATTCACATCAATGCCTTTATAAAATGAATTACAATGTCACATTAATAGCACAACCATTAATAGCACAGTAACACTTAATGTTGCAAAGGAATTAATAAAAGGAATTACAATGTCACATAATCACATTAATAGCACAACCATTTATTTTTATTACAACTAAATGACAATTGTCAATTTCACATTATTACATAGTACAAATACAAATGTAAGCACAAGCGCCAAGCTTCTGCCATGGTCTCTGAGTCCTGATTATCGTTTGAAAATAAATGCATGGAGGGGGGCCATCGCCAATCATGGTTTTTGAAAAATATGCATGGGGAAAGGGGGGTTGTAAAACTACTTCCATCTTCTACTTGCTGCTTCCATGCACTTGGAGAGCACTTATCTCCATTAGAGCTCCCCATCTTGGCTCAAAACTTATCTGAGAAGTCTAGTCAACCGAATCAAATTCTTTCCAATTCTACCCATTCTGAACTTGAAGGAAATTGGCCTTTTACTTTGTAACTACATAACTGCAGGAAGGAGAATTTAGAGTATCCCCAATAATACCATATCATCTTCTTCTTGAATCTTTATTAACCCTACAAAATGAAAACCCTTATGACAATTCACACAATGCACTCGAGAGTTAATAGTATAGCCTTTAGCCTTCAACAAATTATTTCAGTTGTGCTCACTATCCTTATTTATGGGCCAATAGTGCCACCAATAGTGACACTATAACCAGACTGGTCCCTGTGTACACCTCACATGTGTCATATGTGAGGTTGGGTTACTATAGTGATAATCACGATTCGCGCAAACCAAAAAACCAACTTAATCGATTCAAGTACTTAACTTTAGTATTTTTATTGCTTTATGTTTTACTTTTAAGTTTTAAATCTGCATGTAATTATTTCATAAATAGATAATTTCTTAAAGGAAAAAAAAACTGATATGAATAGATTCATCAATGGCTTTTATGTTCCTTTTAATAGCACAATTGCTATGATTTCATCAATTGCTTTTTAATAGCACAACCATTTATTTTATTGTAACTAAGTGACAATGTCACATTATTACATAGTACAAATAAAAATGTAAGTGCAAGCACCAAGCTTTTGCTGGACCATTAGTGAAAACATTTTTGTTGGGCCGCTGGTGAAAACATAAATGTAATACATGTTTGTCTGAAAATAATGGGAATTTTCGGGTCAACCATGGGCTCTGAAAATAAACACACGGGACTTCCCGGATCAGGTAGTAGCTTTGAAAATGAATGCATGGAGAAAAGGGGGCCAATCAAATCAGGGAAATGGGAGCTGTGAAGATACAAAATGTACTTCTCCCCTTTGAAAATCAAAGTCATGCAAAAGATGAGGGGTTGTAAAACTACTCCCATCTTTTACTTGTAGCTTCTATGCACTGGGAATAGTGGTTATGCCCATCAGAGCACCTCTCCTGGTTCAAAACCTGTCTGAGAAGTCAGGTGAACCAAATCAACTTCTTTCCAATTCCACCCATTTTGAACTTGAAGCCTAAATGAAATTGGTCGTTGACTTTGTGACTACATAACTGTAGGCAAGAGAATTTAGAGTATCCCTAATAATGCCACATGATCTTCTTCCTAAATCCTTATTAACCCTACAAAATGAAAACCCTTATGACAATTCGAACATTGCACTCAATTGTAAGGCCTTTAGCCTTCAAAGAATGATTTTTTTTGTGCTCACTAGTCACTATCCTTATTTAGTTATTTTTGGGCCAACAGTGCTACCAATAGTGCCACTACCAGCCTGGTTCCTATGTACACCTCACACTTGTCACGCGTGCACTGTGAGGCTACATATACTGTATAATCATGATTCAAAATGGTGATTTGTGCAAACCAAAAAACCCAACTTAATCGATATGTGTAATAGTAACTTAAGCCTTACATGTACAATTAAAATGTTTAATTTGATTGACATCTAGGTGCACGCAAATTGTACCTCAAGCCTTACATGTACAATTAAAACTTAAGCCTTACATGTACAATTAAAATGTTTAATTTGATTGACGTCTCGTTGCATGCAAATTGTACCTCAAGCTGACAAGTGACAAGCTGTCAAAATCACTAGACTCTAGTGTCACTCGAACGATATGGATTATGAAAATTTGAAATCATTACTAATCTTTTTTCATTAAAGCTATGACTCATGAGCTGTCCAATCAACCACTTCGGATGTTCATATGACATTAATTTCCGCAAGCAGTATGACTACCACATGTTCTTCAAAAAGATTGAGAATTTCAATTAAATGAAATGTAATACGTCGAGTCATTGAAAAGAGAGAAGTGAGCCTTGATATTGCCATGTGTCCGCATCTAATGGTTCTAGTGTTATTCCAGAGGTTTCAATTCACAAGTCTACCACTTTACTTGCGGAATGCACCTACAACTATCCATAAAAAAATCATCGAATGGTTGTGGTTAGATTGATTTGCAACATCCTTTGTGTAAAAAATTCTTAAGTTTTTAGGCATTGGTCCTATGTTCTTCCTAGGCAGTCCCTCTTTTAAAACAAATTTAATGCACGTGCATATTTTTTCCACTTAAGTTCTTCTATCGCTCATCGCCAAAATCCAACCCGTCGATTCATTACCACGATGATGACCCTTGATCTAGCCATGTGTCCACATCTAACGATTCTAGTGTTATTCCAGAGGTTTCCATTTGCAAATTTAGTGCTTGAGAAATATACTTCTAGAATGCAACTACAACTGTCCATCAAAAATTTGTTGAACGGTCATGGTCCATAATGTCGCGTGGTCACTAAAATTTGGAACCTTAGAACCAAAGTTCAAGAAGTTTCAAATTTTTTGAAACTTTTGACCTACCAACTACAAAGACAACCAAGAAAGACTTGAAACTAAGTTACTAAGGTAGTAAGGTTAGGAAAAGTACCAAAAAATCAACTTTGGTGAATTAAGATAGGAAAGGTGACAAGCATGGTGCATTTATGGAGAAGGCTGGAAAAATGAGGTGTTATAATGACATTCACCTATCACCCTCGATGCTTCTTTGAGTTCAAGTGTAAGGATAATAGGATTGTATCCTTTCAGCGGTGGGTGATAGGTTGGAAGCCAGTGAAACAAAAAAGCAATGGAGGCCAGTTTCACCATGATGTTGAGGAGGAAGTTGGACCCCTTTGTGGGTAAAGCATCTGTGCAGAGGCTGTGAGGTTTATTTCTCTACAAGGAAGAGCAGGTGGTGCAAGCAGTTCAAATAATGTTGGGGGATGGATTCACAAAATTGACACATAGATTCAAAACAAATATGCATATCTATTTGTTGGTCATGGCTTGGGGTTTAGACTTAGGAGAACTAGTGAACGAGGTGAGGAGAGTAATGAAAACTCTGGTGCATAAATATTTTTTAGAGGACATGGAAAGCATTCTGCAATAGGTGATACCAGGATAAGGGTTGGTAAAAATAGAAGGAATGGATGGTGGGGGGCCGAAGCTTGCGGATTTAAATCACCTCTTTATCAGATGGCCAGAGGGTCGCACTAAAGAATAGTGGCGGGAATGATCCGAGCATGGGTGGAAAGCACTTAAAATCCATGCTGAGCTAATGGCATTAGAAGAAATAATAGAAAATATAAAAGAAGTTTCCAGAGAGGAGATGCGTGAAAAGAAGGGACTACGTCCGCGAAAGAAGCCAAAACCGTTAAAGGAGATACTGCCCCTGGAGATGGGCAAGTCTTCGAAGAAGAATGGGTAATAATGGTTAACGTAAAGTGTAGTTTTCTGTTTTGTTTTTAGCCTCTGCTACAAAGGAATAACTGTTTAGGGAAGTTCTGATACTCTGGTTTTTGAGCTGGTTATTCAAATTTTTTGGTAGTTTTTGGATGTTGCTAAGTTTGTAGAATTTGTATCTTTTTCTTTATAATCAATAAAATAAACAAGTATCACCAATCAAATTTTTTGGTAGTTTTTGGATGTTGCAAAATTTATAGAATCTGTATCTTTTGCTTTATAATTAATAAAATAGAAAAGTATTAGATTAAAAAAAATTCTTAAATTTTTAAGCCTTGGTCCTACATTCTCCCTAGGCGGTCCCTCTTTTAAAATAAACTTTATGCATGTGCATATTTCTGCCACTTAAGTTCTTCTATCGGTCATTGCCAAAATCCAACTCGTCAGGTTCATTACCATGATGATGACCCTTGATCTCACCACACGTTCGCATCTAACGGTTCTATTGTTATTCTAGAGGTTTCAATTTGCAAATCTAGTGCTTGAGAGATATACTTCAAGAATGCAACTAAATCCGTCCATCAAAAATTCATCGAATGGTCATGGTTAGATTGATGTGCCACATCCTTTGTGTAAAACATTCTTAAGTTTTAAAGCTTTGGTCCTACGTTCTTTCTAGGCAGTCTCTCTTTTAAAACAAACTTAATGCACGTGCATATTTCTGCCACTTAAGTTCTTCTATCGCTCATCGCCAAAATTCAACCTGTTGGATTAATTACCATGATGATGACCCTTGATCTCGCCATGTGTCCGCATATATCGGTTCTAGTGTTATTTCAGAGGTTTCCATTCACAAATCCAGTGCTTGAGAGATATAATTCCGGAATGAAAGTACAACTATCCATTGAAAATTCATCAAATGGTAGTGGATTCACCATTGAATTTAATTGGCCAATGATTTTTTTTATTAGTTTGATATTAGGTTTAATTCACCAATGTTTTTTCTTAATCATTTGAAAATAGGTTTAATTTGCAAATGAATTTTATTTTTTAGTTTGAAAAAAAAAGAATCGCCAACAAAATTATTTTTTCTGGTTTGAAAACAAGTTTAATTCACGAATGGAAATATTTTATTGGTTTGAAAATAGATTTTAATTGCCAATGAAAATATTATAGTGGTTTTAAATTTTTTGCAATTTGCCAGGATTTTCCACAGACTTCTAGTGATTACAAAAGATTCGCCAATGGGGATTATTTTTTTCATGAAAAATGAAAAAAATTACCTCTAAAATTAATATTTTTTTCGGGAAGTATGAAAGATTCGCCAGGATTTTACAGCTTCTCCGAGGGGGGGGGGTTTCTTAAAGTTTTCCATGCTGTCTTCAATCTCCTTGGTCATCCGCATCACAATAGATTCCATCTCATGCTTTAGGACAACATTATCTCTGGTGAGCTTCTCACATCCTTCTTTCTTTTCCTTCAAGGCTTGACTTAGTTCATCTTCCATACTTTTAATTTCTTTCTGCTTGATTTGATCACATAGTTCCTTTCTCTTTTCTATGAACTTATTGATGTTGTCTTTCAATGATTGAATGAATTTCTCAGCATTCATGAGGCTTGCTTGCAATTCTCAAACTTCAGATTTGGACTAATCAAGATCATCTAGGGCCACCAAAAGTTGTTGTTGAAGACTATTAGAATCCATTGAATCACTTTCTGGGATCTTCCCCAAGCTATTAAACTTCTTCTGAGGAACTAGGCTCTGAGACCGATTGTTGGAATCAATGAACACTGAGAGGGAGGGTGAATCAATGTTTTGCAAAATTTAACTTTATTAACCTAATTTTTAAACCACTTATAGCATTGAAGCAAAAGAAAGATGCAAGAACAAAAAGAAATCAACCACAACACCATAACACAAGGATTTTTTACATGGAAACCTTGTTAGGGGAAAATGTTGCAAAGACGATTTCCGTTGCACGAAAAGATCGACCTGTTAATGCCTGATATAACTGCTAGATTTATAAAAGATTAAGATCCATAGGAGGTGGTTAAACCATGTCACAAAGCCCATGCACCACACTGGACTATGCCTACCACAGGAAGAGGAGACCAAGGGTCACACCTTGCAACAATCCCACCTAGTGCAAGCGTTGGGTTTGAACCTGTGACCTCATCTCTGATATCAATTGTTGCAAAGACAACTGTCGTTGCACCAAAAGATTGACTTGTTAATGCTTGATACAGTTGCTAGATTTATACAAGATCAAGATCCATAAGAGGTGGTTAAACCATGTCATGAAGCCCAAGCGCCGTGTTGGACTATGCCTACCACAGGAAGAGGAGACCAAGGGTCACAACTTGTAACATAAAAACCATGGTGGAGGTCAATCCACAATGATTTACTCAAAATAAATGTTTACAAATGGGGAATGCTAGAAACAACTTCATGCACCCAAAGCATATAAATTGAAATTTCTTCATCCTATGTCATCTTTAGAGTCTCAAATATACTTTTAGATCTACATCTTGGATTGCTTTACTTTAGTATCTCCTCCATAGATGTTTCTAAGTTTTCCCCATACATCTTTAGTGGAACTATAGTTCATCACCTTCAAATTTTTTGAATTGGCCAATCCACACAAGAGATCATGCTTAGCCTTGGAATTGCACTCATATAACTTGATTTCAGCTAAATTTGTTGGAGTAGTAGGAGCAACATAACCATAATTGATTGATTGCCACACACCAAACCCTAGAGAGTTTAGGTGGCCTTCCATTCTCAATTTATAGAAAGCATAATTAGTCCCATCAAACCTAGGACCCTTGTATGAAGCATCATGTGTCATCCCAAATATTTTCCTCAAGCTTTTAAGCTTCTTTAGAGGAACTTGGATCTATAACACACTAGATATTGAGAGGGGGGTGAATAAGTGTCTGTAAAAACTAAAACCCCTTCCAGAACTTGAACTCTTTAATGCAATACTGAATTCTTTAGCAAATGAAAACCCTTAAACATAATAGTAGGAAAGAAGGATATAACAATTTAAATCTTCAACTTCAACAATATTTAGTAATGAAAGATATAACAATTCTATCTTAAACAGATTAGCAACAATGAAAATGAAACAAGAAACACACATTCACTAGATGACACCATATTTATGTGGAAAACCCAATGAGGGAAAAACCACAATGAGAGTTAACTACAATAGAAAGGTTCATTGCCAAAAAAGACTTGCAAACTAAGGCACACTACATTAGAGAAAGATACAAAAAGACTTGTAGAACTAAAGCTAATAAAACTTTAGGGGAAAGATACAAGGACTTGATGAGATTCTCTATCTTGGAGCAGGATACAAAAAGTTTACAATATTTGTCAACAATTCACTCTATTGACTGAGGCGTTCAAGCACAACTGATCTTTCTATCACACTTTCACACTTTTTTTGTTAGATATTCAATGTATTCCACATTCACACTTCTTCACACTCATTCACACATCCATATCACTTGCATCTAAAATGTTCTTACATTTATATCCACCACACAACCTTAAAACATTAATTAGGTTGGCCAAAAGAGCATAGAAACAATAAATTGAACAGGTTGGCCACAAAAAACATAATATGGTCCTATCCCAAGGATAGAGAGGACCAAAACAATCTTATTACATCTTCCAATGTGATCCAAAATAATTCACATGCTGGCACACATCAACCTAAGTCAACAATAAGGAAACGTGTAGATGAAACATAAAGCACATAACCAGTTGGCCCAAAAACATACTTCCAATCAACTTAACTCAATGCGGTCCTCAAAAAGATATGTCAAGACCTAAATCTATCATAATTTTTTTTCAAATGCTACTGCATACCTCCAAGTACACGTCACAAGCAAAGGAACAAGCCTTGTCGGCCAGATATCCATCAATAACCTAGAAAACCAACTCAAGACACAATGCAACAACAAAGAGATCAACCAACATCATGCAGATCACATGGGGATGTTCCATGAACATCCAAAAACACTTCCAAAATCTTCTTTCATAGTGTCATTCCATTAACAACCACCAAAGACCAAACAGGAACAAAATACTTCATCCCAGAAGCACAAAAATTCATTCAAGAGATATAACATTAACAAATCAACTTGCATACCACTTCAACATGTGAAATTGAAATTGATAAATTGCACAAACATTGAGAACATATTCACCAAGCTATAGGAGCAGAAGCATCAATGCGGAGAAATGTGGAGCATTTTTTGAACTAGTCCATACAACCAACAACACTTCCAACCTTCTGTGATTCATAGAAACCTCCTTGACAACATAGGTGACCTGAAAGGATAAGAGTGCAACATCCACATAACTCTAACTTTTAATCCCAAACCACACTTGACCATATCTTTAACAATGGAGGAATGCAAAGTATTCTCCCAAGCATTCTTCAATGTGACTTCTAGGAATATAACCTTTCAACAACTTACGAAGGCCAAAACTTTCTTTCAAAAACATATGCTTTATCAAGAACGATAAGAGAGCATGAAACATACTGTAGAATATTGCATCTCTCTAACTATCAACATTACTTCTAATTCTCATCTTAATGCTTCTAATCCTCATCTTAATATATCATTATGAAAGAAACTCTGCTTAAAACAATTGTTACATCCCATCTTGTTGTTACTGATTTACTTTTACCTTCATGAGTAAATAGGATGGTAAATGCAATCACAATTTTGATATGATTAGTGGGGTACTGAAATAGGTATTATGTGAAAGTGTTGATAAATGCTTTGAAAGAGTAATTATGTTTACATTGATGATGAACATGTATTGCTATATGAATATGCTTAAGTTTATTATGAATATGGATTTATTATGAATGTCTAACTACCATTGCAAATGTGCTAAATTGGTTGCAGGGACAAGTTCATTCCTCTAGGTGGAGGGGAAGTATTACCCAAGAGAAGTAATTGGTCGGATAGCCCTAAATGAAACCTTTCTGAGCTACACACACACACTCATAGTAGAATGGTTGTGTCTAGACATAGAGTTGGGAATTGGTAAGTCATCCTTAGTATGAGTGTTTGCATTAGTAAGGGTCTTGATTACTGTTGAATGCATGCTTGAGTGATGTTATCTATTTGAGCTTGTGAGTTCTTCCTTGTGTTACTATAGTTGATTTTGTGGTCGAATGAGTATTTGGGATATATGCATATATATACATGATTTGTTGACATACGTGTACATTGGATATAATGGGATGTCCATACGAGTATGACAACATACATATAGATATGCATATGTGTATATGAATAATTAATATAGTCATGTGGTCATAACCATTTAAATATTGAATGGATCACTTGACTATCATGTTGCTATATAATATATATATATACAAATACACACATAAGCGTAAATTCTTAATAGAGGAGTGTATATATATATATATAATAATATTATTATGAGAGTGTTAACTTGTTTGTATTCTTTTGTATGTCGAATGTATACATACTTTATTGGCATAAGATATATGCAAATATATATTAACATATATATACATACATACATATTATATATATATATGTGTGTGTGTGTGTGTGTGTGTGTGTGTGTGTGTGTGTGTGTGTGTGTGTGTTGATATACATATATGTATATGTGAATATACATGAATATATATTTAAATATGATTAAATGCTTGGGGATTGATTAACTTATACAATGCTTTGAGGCTGATTTATTGACATAAACATAGGCAAAATATATAACATATTGGCAATGTATAAAGGACGAATTATATGCAATATAATTCACAACAATTAGGTTGATTTGGAGAGTAAAATGTAGTCGATGCTTTGAGTTGGAATATCTTTGACTTAGTAAACTGCAAATACTTGAGACACCTTATCATGGAATAAATATCAACATAAAGTAAACGCAAATGCATAAATAAAAGGATAAGTTACAACAAGTCGATGAATTAGTCAAAGCAGGTTCATGAGACAAAGTGACTTATCATAGACTTAGTCGACTGTATACAAGTGTTGCATTTTGAGAGTAGACCAATTCAAAGAGAAAGGCTATGCCAAACTTATAGGTTGAATGGATACTTTCTTGGCGCCTTATTGTGAAGTTCCGTTTGCTATAGAAGCACATTTTGAGAGCAATTTGAATGACACCTTTTGATCATACACTGTTTGAAATAGTCATATATTGTTGTCAACTAAAGAGGTCGATTTGTGGCATTTTATGCTATGTATACTCTTAGCTTATGCACCACCTTGTAGTTGAGTTGTGTGAGTTGATTTGCATGGATGCTATTGTCAATTTATATGCCTTTTCTGTAGTCTAGGGAGTCTCCTTGCTACTGTATAAATAGATAAGCAATCTCTCTCTTTTGGAACACATTCCATACCCTTTTGCTTTGCATTTATATGCAATCTATTGCATTCTATTCCATAGTTTTGATTTGCATTATTCTGCAAGTTTAGTCTGAGTATTGTGAGGGAGATTTGAGTATTTAGAGTGAAGTATATTATCAACTTGAGGGAAGGATTTATAGAGGCATTGCTTGTGAGATCAAAGTAAAGCTAGTTGCTGTTTTGGAAAGCTGTGCTAGAACCAGTCAATTAGATAAGTGAATTATAGGCATGAGGATAAATCTTCCTTTACTTATATTCATTATGAAAGATTGATTTCTTGAGTGCTTTCATTGGTTTATTATGTTTACTTGTATTAGTGAAAGATAACATTTTCTTTAAAAGGTGCATTAAAGTTGTTTATGTTGTTTGTGAAGTGTTTGTAATTACTCCATGATCTAGGAGGATTTGTTTGTCATAAGTATTATTATTATACTAGATATGATTAAACAAGGGTAGCTTAAGGGTTACTCATAGCTAAGTTATTTGAATATACTATATAGATAGTGGGTTACTCCTAGGATAAGTACTTGAATACTCATTGATACCTATAGGTTGGGAATAACTTATTGGGTTGGGTCATACATTCGGTCTTGATTGGAATATATAAGGTTAGAGTAACCTATATAATCGGGCTAGTCATTGGTTGATGACTTTATCTTAAGATTGGGGTATATTGAGGTTGATACCCACCTTTGTGGTTAAGTAAATCACTTGAGATTATGAGATACTATGTGTATGGAGATGTAGGTGGGAATTATCTAGGGAGTTAGAGTTGCTACTTGCAATACACTTTTAATATGAAGTTATAGTATTGACAAGAGTAGACTATTTGTATAAACCATTTTAATTAAGGAGAATACACTCTCGAATGGAATCATCTATTGATTTGATTATTCTTCAATTGAGGTCATTCATTAATGTGTTTATACTCTTGATGAGAATCACTTATTGGTATCAAATATTACAAAAGGGAGTCAATTATATGTGAATATTTGATCTATGATTATGATGAGGCTTATGTAGCTATACTCTAGGATATAAAGTTATACTTGGGACTAGATTTCATTTTGAGGTGAATAGCTTGTTTATGTGAAGATAAGTTCATATGTTATACCTAGGATAGGAATTTCCATTGAGGGGGTAACTTATGCTTAGGCTTGATTAGTAGAGGTACCATAAACTTTTGAAAAAAAAGGGAGCAGGTTATTTATGGGGTAAAAGATTACCTATTAGAGGAAATTACCTAGGTATAGTATAAGAAAGGTCATAATCCAAACCAAGCCGTAGTAGTGTATGTGATTGTGAGGACTGTCACTCGAAGTACTGAGTGAGAATATTTTGGCCAAAGTAGTGTAAGTTGCCATTGTTTACACTGTTGTTTCACTATGTTCCTTATATGCATTCTAGTTTAGGGTTTTCATACTTGTAGGTGTAGCTACCATATGATTAGGTTCTAGTTTGAAGGACACAACACTAAGCTCAAATAGGCATTTGTTATGAGGTTTCCCAAACCATCTCTTTGTTGAAGGGTAGGGCCATATCGCCTATGAGGTAGATGTGTGGGGGACCACATTTAAGTTCGTGGTTGGCAGAAAAGTGTTTGAGTGATGCTTCTCCTCATTAATCGACAACTGAGGTATGTGGATGTTTGCACCAGTATCAAGGACAACTGGATTGTTTGCACCAGTGAGCAAGGACATTCAAAATGTATGCGCTGATGTGGCAACATCAAGACCAGTTTATATATCTATTACCAGATGAAGCTCAAAAGAGCTATGTATGTGTCATGTACCCATTTTAATGGAAGGATGCAATCATGAAAGATATATTTGAGTTCATTCAATATGACAACAATATTATGGAAAGATTTGTAAAATTACATTGGAATGCATGACAATTTGGAATGTATTATTTCAATTATACATGTAATTACATTATCAAAAGAAAATTTTTATTGCTATGCCATGGCATCATGGTTTATTCACTTGACGTGAAATCTTTGGAAATTTTACTAAGTAGAACACTGGGGTTGTTACAAAAGCAATAATTAATACATCTTTGGTCAACATCAAACAAGCCATGACATCCAACCATAAGATTCAACAACACCATACATCAATGTTAGTCCAAACACAAACAATTCACCAAGTGTTGTCATCAACCACTACCAACAATATCACAAACATATGTAACAATCTCACTAAGTGTTGATATCAATGACAAACACTTTCAACAATATTACATCAAGCTCCTCAAGTGTTGACATCAATGACAACAACTACCAACATAATCATCAATAAATGAAACATAATATGTAAATTTTCTAATCGAAGGAACATTTGCAAGACGAAACACATTAGAATGAATAAGATCCAATACAACACAAGATTTATGAGAACTTGAGTAAAACAAAATGCAGTTTTGTTTTCCATAAATACAATGCTCACAAAAATCAAAATCAAGATTATAGTTAGACAATAGTTCAACAAGGTTTTTATTTTTCAAGGTCCTTAGACCCTTTTCTCCAATATGGCCAAGCATTTGGTGCCATAAAATAGTCTTCTTTGTAGGTAACTTTGACTTAGAAGAAAGAGCACCCTTGGGTACCCAAAATCCATGACCATCTGCTGAAGATGAAACCTTCACCTCTTCCAACAAAGTAGCCACGATCTTGATTTTCATAAAATTACTATTGCACTCAATAGTGCATGCATAAAGTTTATATAGTGTGCTATATTTGACACCTTAGTAGTCACCATATCACCTCTAGCCATCTATCATCCTACATTAGAAAAGACTACCCGGACACCCAAATCTATTAGTTTATTCACATATAACAAATTTCATATTAATCCAAGGATATGCAACACATCATTAATATTTTTTATTCTACCATCAAAAAACTTGATGCTAAATTTACCATGGCCAACAATATTTAAACAAGAATTATAACCTAAGTACAACTTACCTCCATCAAATTATTCATATTTAGAAAACCAATCTCTATTAGAGATCATATGAAAAGATGCACCTAAGTCAATTCACCATGCATCATTACTTACATGAGTGGTCAAAGCTACAATGGATGCATCACCATCTTCCATCTCAAATTCATAATCATAATCAAATCTCTTCTTCTTCTTCTTCTTCTTCTTCTATTCTTTGTAGGCTTATCACAATTCTAGCAAATAGCTTTGGAATTTCTAAGAGATTTGGACCTCCCATTGGATTTGGATTTATCACACTTCTCATTCTTCTTTCCTTTTTCCTTAGGTCTTCAATGAACATTTAGGGAATCCTTGGTACTGATGGATGCCTTCCTCCTCATCTCTTTATAGAGTAAAGAACCCACCACATTCACAATCTTCAAGATAACAAAAGTACTCCCAATAGCCATAACAAGAGAATCCCACAAATCAAGGAAAGAACAAAGCAAGATCTAATATTTCTCCTCCTCATCCATTTTAATACCAAATGATGCCAATTGAGCCACACACACATTTAATCCTTCTAGGTGGTCTCTAATTCGTTTTCCCTCTTCCATCCTAAAGGAATATAATTTCTTCCTCAAGAAAATATTATTCACTAAAGATTTGGCTTGATACATTTCACCAAGTTTCTTCCATAGTTTTTATGTAGAGGCTTCTTCATGGACATTGATTAGAACATAGTTTGTTAGATGCAATCTGATTAGACCCTTGGCTTTATGATCGATAACATCATATTGAAAAACCAAAGTAGGATCTGCAAGCCTCATAACATTATCATCAATAGCATCCCACAGTTCTCAATCTATTAAAAATCCTCCATCTTCAACTTCCACATCTCAAAATTATTTTCAAAAAAATTCTCTATCTCTATTCTCCTTGATGTGCTTTCCATCTCAAATTCTTGCAATTGAATCACAAATTATCTTCTGCACAAGCTCCCATTCAAATATAAATTAATTAAAACAACCCAACAACCCACAATTGAAACCAAAGGTGGGTGATCAAGCTCTAATACCACTTGTGTGTGCTACCACAATAATGGATTACATGTTTTGGGACATCTTATTTTTTCCTAAAATCACACATTTTTAGAAAATATAATGATTTAAGCCTTGAAAGGTTCCATTTAAAGGATTTTAATTGAAGAGGGTTTGATCAAACCCCCTTGGATAGAACCTAGCTAGTTTTAAACCATACCTATAATGGAGTCTCATCTACATCTATCAAAATGTTGATAAAAAACCACTTTGATTTACCTTTTGGGGGATTAAATGAATTCATTTAAAATTTATGTTTTGTAAGTAAGTAGTCCTTATTCTAATCTTCCCAAAAAGTATAATTTTAAATATATTTAATTTGATTATTATATTTATTTTTTTATTTCTTGTGAATGTGGGTTTTTCAATGAACATTAAGGTCTTTGTTTCACACATACAAAAAAATAGGAAAATAGAGAGAAAAATTCTAAAAAAATATATTTCCTCTAGGTATTGATGTCTTTATTTCAACAAAAAAAATTGAATTCTGATACATACAAAAAAAATGCTTTTTATAGTACACCTATGTCTTAATTGTAATTGGTTTGACTTCAAAACTTAATTTAAAAAATTAATAAAATATTATGAAACTAAATGCATCCTCTAGATATTGTAGTTATAAATTTAAATTAAAAAAAAAGAATTTTATCCTTCATAGAAAAGAAGTTGTGTGGTTTATAGTACACATCACTCTTTAAAAATGCCATTTACTATTAAAAACTAGTTATCGAAGGAGATGGAAAAAAAATGCAATTTGATTCCAAATTTTATAAAAAATATATTTAAAAACTACAAACAAAATGTCACAAATTACTAGTTTGCATCATCTTCAAATTCTTCACAGTTTAGCAGCTATAGGTGTTTGAAAGTGAAGATTTAGTTCAAAATGTTCATTTCAATGTCAAGTTTGGCCAAAAAGTGTAACCCACTATTGTGGGATCACCAGTAAGTTTGCTATGGTAGCATAACAACTTACTACACTAATCTTGAGAGGAGGGTTACACAAAAAAGAAGAAGATCTAAATAGTTACAAAAAATTAAACATAAATAACATTCATACTACAACATAGTGATTTGCATGGGGAAAACCCTTTCAGGAGAAAAACCCCACTCCAAAAGCCACCTAATATATTATTAAAAAATCAACAAGATTATAATATACTTGTAGAGCAACCTTTCTCAAAGGAGTATCACCAACCAAAGATCCAAAGGAAACTAAATTTTTTTAAGACTCTTACACACAACCTCCATTTCACGCACCTAATATAAAGAAGATACAATATATAAAACTGATTACAAAACCATGAGCTAAAACCACTTAAAAAGTGGAGCTCATCCTTTTCTCCAGTAACATATGTCTATGATGTGTCTAAACACACACCACCACATGTAACTCCCCCTTTACAACCAAATTATGTGTTTACATTTTTACATCTCCCAATTTAGGAGACACATATTTGAGAGACCATAACTTTTGATCAGAGTGTCCAATTGATGAACTGTTTGAACCATTAGAGATCTTGTGAAACACTCTATCAAGCTATAACTCACTACACTAGTTACAACCAATTTTGGGCCCACAAAATAACTCTAAGGCCTTCAAACTAGACTTTGAAAAATAAAAAAAATTAATATCTTCAAATCTAAACATGATCCTTCCACAAAACTTTACGAGTATGCTTATTTAGCCAATCTCAAGCTTTAGAGAAAATTTTGCATCAATCCATGCTCGAATGTAAACTTGCTATAAATAGTAACCTCGTGTAATTATAAGTTTGAGATACCTTTTTTCTAACAATTTATGCCTCATATTCCCCTCTCTTTATATAAATATATACACAATCATTCTTTGTAGGTTAGACAATCAAGACAAGATTGCTAAACAACATGATAGATTAACAAGGGTATAACCACACATTCTATCTCACAAATTTATAAAGTTCACTAAGCATAATAGAAGTTTATTGCTATAGTTCTAGGTTGGTTGTTATTTTCTTCTCTCTATTTCTTTTATTCAGTTGTTCTTTACATGATGTTGAAACCTTATCAAAAGTCAAATATTTCACACATATAGCCTAATTGAAACTCTTATTGGGTTGTCCCTTGGGCTTTACACCTAGGCCCTAAATAAGTAATTCAAACCTTAGATATAATAAAGGACCTATATATGATAAAATAAATAATATGAACTAAATCATAGAAAATTATATATATGCTTAAATGAAATAGAGAGAGATTAAGGTTGTGTACCTTGACATTGGTGAAAGGTTGATTTTGACTGATGTCACACTATAATAGGAAATTGATAACATAGATTTGGATCTCAATTTTGGATCAACAAGTCAAACCATTAAATTTCGAGAAGTTGAGTATTTGTAATATGATCATGCCTACCATCTTGTTGGGTGGTAGGATTCCATCCCATATAGAATTTGAACCTTTGTCACTTATAAAACATGTTCACCTAATATTCTATCTTAAGTAGGACAAACTTCTTGGTGTTAAGGAGCATTCTAGAACCTACTATCAAAGGATTGAATTTCAAGACTTCCTTATGCCTTAGTGATGACTCAAAATTGAGTTAATAGTAGCAAAAGTGATAAAAAGTGACAATGGATGCTAATGTGTTGTAGCAATGGATGCTAATGTAGTAACAATGGATGTTGAGTTAATCTCTAATTGCTTGTTGTAGCTTGATGTAAATTAATCATGACTGTGTCTGAAGATGTCTTTGGAATATGCCTCAACAATAGAAGTTGATTGGTGTTGATGCTTGATACTAGAAAATAAGGATTGATGACTAATTTTAAGAAAAAGAGTAAAGCTTGTGTTATTTTGATATCCTATCAATGTGTCATTCAATCATATGAATTGTCTTAGGATGTCTTTATATATACAACCCTAGACATATAACTCAAATTTTTGGTCTCCACATATCAACAAGTAACAATCAAATCTTGAGATTATCAACCCCAAAATGTAGGAATTAAAAATTTGAAAAGGACGACACAATCTTAACAACGATCTTGTCTAGATGACAAAATTGTATTTGCAGTCTAATCCAAGTTGAATAAATTACTAAAAAAATGAATAAAACATAATTTAAAAAATAAAATGTGACATAACATAATTTAAATTGATCTTTCTGAATACTCATTATATCAAAATAAATATATTAAAATCATATATCAAAAGCATCAATCTAAATGAAATAAAATAAAAAAATAAAAAATATAAGAGTTAACCAACCTAATTGTTAAAATATATTAACATAAATTAATTCGGATCTTCTCCCGTATCTGATACGAAGATTTGGAATTGATGCTGGTCGCCTGATAGCCGAGCAATTATTAGCTTCTCCATTGTTCCCCCTTGTGATGGACTGTCATTCATTAAAAGGAAAGATAGGACTACTTACCTGCTCGCATCTTTCCGTCTCGTCAACATCATGTGCTGTAAAAATTCCATGTCTCTAGGCTGTGCACCACGCAACCGCTTCAAACATTAGCAAAGTTTGCAAATCTTAGGCTATACGCAACTCAAAAATTTCCAATTTCTAATTTATTACCATCAAAATTTGGAAATTTTATGGTACACGCAAACTCAAAAATATCGATTTCTGCTATTTATATGGCAGCAATTATGCTCCGTCCCGCTCAGGGCTTTTTTGTCTGCATTGTCATCTGTTTGCATCTGCTTCTCTACTGAACTTCCCTCACGCAAAACGGCGTAATTTTGCTCGAAATCCAGAAGGGAGTTAGAAGGGGCACGCGTAATGCTTCGAGCAACTGGAAGGAGTCTTACCGAAATCCATGCGCTTGGAATGGAAATTCTTGTGATACATTCAATACCGTTACCGCTGTTAATCTCACGGGTGAGTTGATTTCTGGCAATTTGACTTCTGATACATACGACTGTACTTCTGGTACATACACCTGTCCAATCTTACGGTGTTGACTCTCCAATACATTGCAAGAAACCCCTGGAATTATTGGCTTGGAGAGTAACACCGTGAGATTGGGTAGGCTGCATACAGCAGGACCTAAATTGCCAGAAATCAACGCACCCGTGAGATCGACAGTGGTAACGGCGTTATATCACAGGAAATTCCTTTCCAACCGCATGATAGCGGTTAAAAAGATCCTGAACATGAGCAGATCAGGAGGAAATTTTAAGAAAAAGGGGAAGTGGTGGTGAATACATTGGGACTCTTGGGTACACCACCATCTTAAAGGCTTATCTGTTGCATTTCAAGTGAATAGATCGGTTTCAAGCTGTTGTTATACGAGTTCATGCTTGAGGGCAGATTGTTCCACCATCTACGTGGTGTTGCAATGGCCGATGCGTTATCCGATCGCTCTTGGCGCAGCTTGCCAATATTGCAGGGGATGTTAAATCCTACAATAACTTGCTGGACAGGGATTTTGGGGTTAAAATTGCGAATTTTGGCGCATCCAGAGTGATTGATAGGTTGGGCAGTCAGTATTTATTTAGGGTCTCCCAGACACTTCCCCTCTTTCAAATTCTATTAATTTAGTTTTCTTGGACAAATTATCTCATTTTGTATTTTTTTTTTGTAGTATGCTAAATGTAAACCAGAAGAGTGATGCATACGGCTGTATCCGCATCTTTTCTTCATACAGCCGGTGAGCGGATGAGATGTAGGAGTGATGCGATGCAATACATTTTTATGCTCAGATCCATTTTCTTCCTTTCGGTAATCAGCTGAGGCAACACCATTCCAAAACTATACAGACGCGAGATTCCTCTCTCCATCAGACTAGACAGCCCAAAATCTGACACTCTGGCCTCAAAACTTTCATCCAAAAGGATATTTTGAGGTTTGATGTCCGAGTATAGAGCACACTTTCGGCAATCTTGTAAAATGGCGAGGACACAGGCAATTCCATAAGCAATTTGCCAACGTTGCTTCCTGTTGGGTATTGAAGCCCAACTGTCAGCCTTTAGTTTCCCTCCAATTCGATCAAGCCTTTTCGTATTCTTTTGGAAGGTTTATCTATTATGGATAATGTAATTATTGTGTATTGCTTATCACACAGCTGATGCTGTAAAGATTTTTCCTGTTTCAAAGTGAATGTAATCAAATTGGTGAACTACCATAAATCTCTGTATTTTTCCATATTTGTAAATTATTTTCTTTCTGAATTTAATTTCTGCAATCTTACTTCCATTTAGTTTGGAATAAATATTCAACACTTCAATTTAGAGCAGAGGATCCCCCAAGACGAGTAAAATATACAGGGCTGTTATAATAGAGCACAACTCCACTTGAAGAGACTGATAAATCTGTGGAAGACTTGCCGCTTATCAATTTCATGCCAGGCCGAAACATCTGCACAAGAATAGCTCACTGGTGTTGGGTTTTTCATGGATCAGGTATAACTTGAATCTGATATCTTCCATTTGAGTGTTCTATTATTGAATTGGACCTTCCATTTATTGCTGGAGTGTTTTACTATTGAGCTACTGGTTTCTTTGTGATCAATCCATCTTTGATCAGGGTGTGGCTTATTTCAAACAGTCCCTTTAACCACTTTGTAGATGTTTGGGGCTCCTAATCTGACCTAATTCTGACACCATATTGAACTTTTTATAAACCAGCTAAGATTCTTAGCACTAAGCGTTAACCGATCGCTCTTGGCGCAGCTTGCCAATATTGCAGGGTATGTGAAATCCTGAAACAACTTGCAGGACGGGGGTTTTGGGGTTAAAATTGCAAATTTTGGCTCATCCAGAGTGCTTGATAGGTTGTGCATTCAGTGTTTATTTAGGGTCTCCCAGACACTTTCCCTCTTTCAAATTCTATTAATTTAGTTTTCTTGGACAAATTATCTCATTTTGTATTTTTTATTTTTTTATTTTGTAGTATGCTAAATGTAAACAGTAAACCAGAAGAGTGATGCATACAGATGTATCCGCATCTTCTCTTTATACAGCTGGTGAGCGGATGAGATGTAGGAGTGAGGCGATGGAATACATTTTTTTTGCTCAGATCCAAATTCTTCCTTTCGGACATCAGCTGAGGCAACAACATACAGAAACTATACAGACGGGAGATTCCTCTCTCCATCAGACTAAAGAGCCCAAAACCTGACACTTTGGCCTCAAAATTTTCATCCAAAAGGATGTTTTGAGGTTTGATGTCCAAGTAAAGAGCATACTTTCGGCAATCTTCATGTAAAATGGCGAGAACACAGGCAAATCCATAAGCAATTTGCCAAAGTTGCTTCCAAATTAGAGCAGAGGATACCCTGGGACGAGTAAAATATACAGGGCTGTTATAATAGAGAACAATTCCACATGAAGAGACTTTGATAAATCTGTAGAAGACTTGCCGCTTATCGATTTCATTCCAGGCCGAAGCATCTGCACAAGAATAGCTGTCACTGGTGTTGGTTTTTCATGGATCAGGGAAAATTTGAATTTGGGACCTTTTCATTTATTGCTAGAGTGTTCTATTATTGAATTGAACCTTTCATTTACCGTTGGAGTGCTTTACTATTGAGCCACTTGTTTCTTTGTGATCAATCCATCTTTGATCAGGGTATTTCCAACACAGTTCTTTTAACCATTTTATAGATGTTTGGGGCTCCTAATCTGACCTGATTCTGATACCATGTTGAACTTGTTTATAAACGACCTAAGATTCAAAACCTAAAACCTTCATTTACAGCTGGAGAGCTCTTACAGTGTACTTTATTAGGATAGTAGAATGATTGCCATACTGAGAATTTTGTTGAGCATCATAATGACATAAACTCTCAGATGTCCTATACAGAGGCATCAAGAAACAACCACATCCAGACGTATTGTTTGACTATATCCTTCCTCCCTCTGAGGTCTCAAGTATGAGGTCCTCATTTTCTGTGAAGACTAGAGGGGAGTTCTCTGCCATTGGGCTGTCACGGTTTGCTGTCCAGAAAACCTTAGCAGCAATCAGAGTTTCTAAGTTGGTCTCAAATGCCACAATGGAGAGTTAGTATGTATTTAGGGTGAAGCTTAAAAATGTCAAGCAGTAGCCCTGTTTTGGACTGCAAGGCTGTATAGGAACAAGTCTGGCTCCTCCATCTCTCCTGCATTGCTCTGGCACTTCTGTCGCAGATCTCCAGCCAGGAGAAAATTTGCAAGAAGCTTGTGACGTTGGAATTAGAGCCAAGAATAATAGCCCTACTTTAATTGTTTGTTGATTCAACAGATACATATTGAGCTTATTCGACTCCAAAATATGGATAGATATTCTGTATCAATCACTTCTACTTATTATTCAAATTGGGTTCTGATCAAATATGGACATTCTTTATATGGACTAGGAATTCAATAGTCTATTGACTAGTTCCTTTAGTTTAGATCATGAACAGATCAAATATGAATAAAGATACTCTTTCTTATGAACCAGGATTTCAGGATCGTATTGGCTTGTTTTTTAATGGACAAGAATTCAAAATCATATTGGCAGATTGACGACGATATATGATTGACTGTAGAATTGTGAACCAGTGCCCAATGTCTGGGCCGATACATAATTTAACTTAATATATATCAGATGTTTACTTTTGAGATTTTTACTAGGTGAACATATCTTTAAATTATAAATAATTTTCAATTCGTTTTTGGTTTATTAATAAAGTTGATGTTTTTAAATAAGTCTATAGATTTCAGGTAGTGTTAGCAGAATAGAAATTCCTCTCTAACTCTCCACTAAAAAGGTTTCAGCATAAGATTCTTGTTTTGTATCAGTTAAGAAAATGATTTTGTAGGTTTAATAAGGAACCTTTCAACACTAAAAATAAATAAAATTAAGTACAAAATTAAAACTGAATATTAATATTATTCAAATGTTTAAAAGTTATAAGAATGAAATGAGTGTAATTGACAATATGGACATTAGTCAAATTTAACACGAGTTCACAATTTATCAAACAATCCCATCAAATTCACAACAAAATTAAATGGAATAGTTTGGATAAGCTAATGTCCAAATATTTGTCCTAATCTTAAGTTTGCTTTTAACATAAATTAAAATTCCTAGAACTCATTATATATTTTCATATATTTTTGTAATTATAGTCCTATATATTTATATTGTTCTTTCTAATGATTTACTTATTATTCTTAGTATTTTTCTCCATACTGAATAAATTGTGTTAATATCTAAAAACAAGAAATATGAAATGTGACATATTTGTTTTACTTGTCTACATTAATGCATTCAAAATAGCTTTGATCCGTTAATTCAATTCAATTAATTAATTTTTTTTATTATTGTTTGGTCATATAAGAATTGGTCCATGAGTCTTTTGTATATTAATCTTTTTCTAATATCTTAATATTAATAATATTGAACATTTTATCCATTTGAACAAGTTCATTGGAAGGTTTGAAGACATTAAACTTACAAAAGATGGAAACACCATTTTGAAACATATTTTCTACTATACACAATTGATATTGTTTGCATAAAGGTTGTTTCAAGAAGTATTAACAAACATCTAGTGCAATACTTAAAAAAATTGATGGTTGTGAGTTTTTGGTATATGAGAAATCACCCTTATGCATCATTAATAATGATAGCATAACTCTTTTAATATCATGATGCATCGCATATTTGAAAGGCTAGTTACTACTAGACAAAGGATTAAAGATTTCTTTGAATTGATCAATAGTGCTACTCAAATATTTTAAGAAAAGAGAACTAGTATCATTGAAAGGGTAAGAAACAAAAGTAGTTACATGTTTTAGACTAAAACAAATATCTATAAAATAGATTATAGATTATAACTACAAAAATATAAAACATTTTTATAAAAGTTGGATATGCATATCTTAAAGATCGTTTATCAATGATTTGATATGGAAAAATAGTAGATGGATGGATAACCTTATTATTTACAAACATATATTCACATATATATTTATGAATATTTCTAATGAAATTTTGTGTTAATAATTCTTGACAACAATAATTACAACATTTTTAGGATTATCATATCTATGAATAGTTAAATTTTTATTATCGACTTATGTGTTTGTTATTATATATTTATAAACAATTATTACCACTAAATTTTGTGATATTTTGATGCATCTAAATATAGAATTGTAATATGATAAAATATAAATTTATATTATTAATGTAAATAGTTTTTTATTCTTAAAAAATTATAGAATTTAAAATTGAATTCAAAAATAATAAATTAATAAATTAATAAAATACTAAATAAAATTATTCTTAGAATAATTATCTCTGTTTTTCTGGAATTTTATCGTGCCCATAAAATCTTATGATGCTCTTCTCTCAGTCATCATGCGACAAAGAGACCAAATCAAAATTGAATACTTGAAATAAATAGTAAATCAGATTCACAAAAGACGAATAACCAGAAGGAAAGAAAGTATGAAGACAACACAATTAATGATCTTTAAGACTTTTTCCTCCTTGATTGATAGGCCCTCCTAAGAATTGGAAATTCTGGTCAAACCAATAAAGCAACGAAACAAATTACTTACTTCAAAACAAGAGAATTCAAGAGATTCTAAATAGAAAATGGAAAGCCCTTTGAACAAAATTAATGTTTCTCTCATAACTTTTGACCAGGAAAGGAGAATTAAAGTGAATAGGTATAGGAAAAAACTTTGTTTTGGCAAACACTCAACCACAGCAACTTCTAGACAGATGATAAGGTTTTCAATTGGGTAGTCTTCCCTATAAACTGTAGTGCGTCTGATAATTTTTTACATCATGACATGTCCTGATTTCTGGTACCATAGACAAGGAGAGACTAGACCGCATAACCTCTTGATCTCTGGTAGACGGACAAGGGAGAGACTAGATCTCTGGTAGACGGACAAGGGAGAGACTTGGGCATGTCCTTGTGATCTCTGATAGACAGACAAGGAAGTAACTAGACCTCGTAACCTCTTGAAAATGGATCATAAGAATTGAACAAGTGAACCGCAACCAATTTTCCCTTGCTTCTCAAGACGATTGAACTGAAAAGAAACCAGACCAGTTGAAGACTCAAAGCATGAGGTTTTACGAAGGGAAAATAGATTTAATGTGTACCGTTTGAGAGCTCCATATCCACGGCTGTTCAACACCAACATCTCTGCATCGTGCTTCTCAACCGCATCAGACAACACATTCCTCGCATCGCCCTCAACCATCTCTACTTCCACATCAACCACCTGCATATTACACACAAAAATATACAAAATAACAGACCAAGACATACTATTTTCTCTGAGTGTCTTGAGCGGATAGGACTTCAAAGGAGTCAGAGGCAAACGAGGAAAAACTAAACCGATCGGCTATGGCAGAGGGCTTTTGCTTGCTCCAGAACTCTGCTGCGCCTGTGAAATCAACGGATCGAATCTCAGGACGACAAGTACAAAAAATAAAATAAAAAATTAGCAAATAATTGCTCAGTGGTTTTAAATTACGTGGGCCCTGCCATGCAAAGAACGGTGATTGCAGAAGGGCAGGAGTAAGAAGGGAAAAAATTGTAGGGTAGATGATGTATATTTGTTGTTACATTAAAATCTGTCAAATTTGATATTTTTATTTTTCTTGTTAGTAAACTTTAAATTTGACATTTTTATTTTTCTATGATGGAGGTCAGTTTATGAGATTAATTTCCAGAGGTGCAGCACAATAATTATTGTAATACACCCTCTGATATAACTAGGAGGAATTGACCCTCAGTTGAGATTTGAAATCGCATGTAGATTTCTCATGATTCTTTTAGATTACGTTCAAATACCACATGTAGATCTGTTGTTACATCAAAATTTATAGATGTTAACAAACTTCCAAATACAATATCTTCACTCCTCCAAGATGGATTGATCCATGAGATCAGTTCTTCAAGATGTTGAGGGAGGCAGTTAGTCCACGAGATCAGTTCCTAGAGGTGCAGCAGTTAGTCCATAAAGATCAATTTCTAGAGATGTTGAAAATGACAATTAATTCAGGAGATCAATTCCCAGAAATGTAATTATTTTTCTCTTCCTTCTGACAATTAAAATTGACACAAAAAAACTCTGAGACTAGATATAAATTTAGTGATACTCCAAAACCTACTGTAGACTAACAATTAATCTATAAAATTAATTTCCAAAAAGACGGCAGTAAGTCCAATACAGATATTCGAAGATCCATTCAAAAGCGTGGCTATGGTCGCTCTCGTCTACTCCCACCACTATTTTCTCCTCCTCAGATGATATCCCATGTTTTTCTCTGTTATTTCCATGTCCAAACTAGTCATGCAGCGCATTTGAAAGATGGATCGCCAGATTTTGCAGAGAAGGGGCGCCGTATATTGGTCTGCTTTAGTTTTGCAGATCCAATGCTTTAAAGTGGGTTCTGTAATGTGAGTGCGTAACACGCGGCGCATTTATTGTGGATTTTATTCTACAGACAAAGGAAAAGGGAATGGATAACTCGGTAACGTCCAGGAATTTGAGCGTCTTTAGGGTACGCAAAAACTTAACGGCGTCTGACGATTTTTCCGTGTGACTTGACAGTCTCAGGGTCTGTTGTCGTTATTGTGGATTTTATTCTACAGACAAAGGAAAAGGGAATGGACGACTCGGTAACGTCCAGGAATTTGAGCGTCTTTAGGGTACGCAAAACTTAACGGCGTCTGACGATTTTTCGGTATGACTTGACAGTCTCGGGGTCTAGTCCGACAACAGAATGCATCTTTGACCGTATTTATTAATTAAAAATCAAAATAATATTGTATCAATGAGTAGTTTCTTTACTTTTTAAACTAAATGATATTTGTATGGATGTAATATAGATTTACAAATGCATCTTTGACCGTATTTATTAATTAAAAATCAAAATAATGTTCTATCAATGAGTGGTTTCTTTACTTTTTAAACTAAATGATATTTGTATGGATGTAATATAGATTTACAGAATGCATCTTTGACCTTATTTATTAATTAAAAATCAAAATAATGTTGTATCAATAAGTAGTTTCTTTACTTTTAAACTAAATGATATTTGTATGGATGTAATATAGATTTACAGAATGCATCTTTGACCGTATTTATTAATTAAAAAACAAAATAATGTTGTATCAATGAGTAGTTTCTTTACTTTTTAAACTAAATGATATTTGTATGGATATAATATAGATTTATTTGTTAGTAAGACAATTAGTAATTTAGTCTTTAATTATTATAAAAATATTATCAATTATTGACAATTTATTATACATGAGAATAGTTTAAATATTATTTTTTAAAGAAATAATAATTTAGTTTTTATCAAGATTTATTGGATCACAATTTAATTTCATTATTTTCAAGATCACTTTAGTCATAACAAATATAAATGTTTCATGCAATTTTGATATATTTCAACAATTTAATTTATTTTTTAATTGTGATGGTTGAAACATATAGCTCAATCCAGATTTTTACATCACTCATCTCTATCCTAATCTCAAAGAAAGAGTTCAAAAGGCATATTGGTCTTAATATCAACTTTTAGAAGTGACTAAGAATGATAAAATAAGAATAAAGAAACTAAGAGATCTATATGATTGAAATGGAAAATGAAAACAAAGTAAGACAACATAAATAAACTAACAAAATCAAGGTTAACAAATACATAAACACATGTCAAAATAATTTTTCTTATAACATTTGAAATTTAGAAGAAAATTGTGCTAGATTTTATAGTACCCATTGATCGATGTAAAATTTGTCTTCTTGATCTTGCAAGTTTTGTGGGTTGGAAAATTTGTGAAGTTGCATCATGTAATATGTGACATACATTTCTCAAATGTTTGGTCGATGTATTTATGAAGTGTTTCATAAGGTATGTGTTATACCAAGGATGAAAGGAGGAAGAGGTATCTTTTATGATAGTGGTTTTTTTTTTTTTTTTTTTCATTATTTTGAGTATTCAATTCTTTTGCCTTCCTTATGTTATTTATCATTCTAATTTGTTACTTCTATTTATCAATAACTAATGTATGCCTACTCCAAATATGGTGTGCCAATCAAACCATATAATAATACAAAAAATAAATTCTTTTGTTGCATAGTGATGAGGTCCTATTTTAAGAATTCATAGATATTCCCTTCGTAGGAAATGAAGGGTACACAATTTAGAATAACCCATTTAGCCAATTACAATGAAATATACCATGCATGTATATATGTCATTAGATTTTAACATATAATTTAAGATATACACTTATTAAATACATGAACACTACTACAAATAATATTATATAAAACAAAACTACTAATTAATTTGATTGATTTTTAAATGTTGGAAAGGTGGGTGGTATGTTTATCCCTATTATTTATTAGCATAGGGTTGATGAAGTAATTATCATGATACCTATTTAAGTGATATGAAATATGGTCAAAGTTGGATAATGGGATGAAAGTTGCCACTTTTAGTTGAAAAGATGTATAAGGCCTTAGAATTAGGAGTTCATCATCATTTGTTGTGCAGTACAATATAGAAGAGAATACATCTTACTACATGTTCATTGATATGTTTCCTTTCAAATCTTTATATGGGTATCGTGCACTAAATTTTGTTGATTTTTTTAATTGTATATATAGTAGGGTAATGATATTAAGTGACTTGGTTAATCAAAGCCAATAAATATTGAAGTCACTCAAAGATCATCTTAAAAAATCCTAGCATCAAATAAGTTTTATATGTGAAGTAGAACTATAAATAGATCTTTGAAGGCAGGTGACATGATTTATTAGAGTTTGTAGCCTTATTGACAATACTCCCTTAAAAGAACCGGGGCTAAAAATATTATACCTAAATTCTCTAGGCCTTACAGGGTTGTGATGAGCATAAGTGAAGTGGCCTACAAAATACAACATATATAAAATAATTAGATCCATAATATTTTTCATGTCTCATGTCTGAAGAGGGTCCTAGGCTAGTATATTATGCTTTTAGTGGAACTACCACCCTTGGATGATGAGGGAAATCCGATTTTGATACCTACAAAAATAATAAATACTAGGGTACAAATCATTTGAGAAGAAGGGATATTGCAAAATACTTGGTTTGATGGAAGAACCTACTTGTTGAGGGTGCTACATGGGAGTGAATAGAGATATTGGAACATTTAAATATACTTTACTTGAGAACAAGAAATCTTGAGGAGGGTGGTGTTGACATGAGTGTTGCACACACACACCAACAGGCAGATAAATTCTCACCTAAAGAACACAAGAACCTACCTTTCTCGAAAGATCCACCAGGAATACCTAAATCTATTTAGGCAATCTTAGCTGATCCCAAGGCTCAGGAATGTCAAGTCTTGATGCACTAGGTTGACTTAGGGTTCGTTGTGTAACTTGTTGTTAATCACAAGGGGTCTATGGTTTCTTAGGCTTACTAGTGTCTAAAGGATCATAACAAGAGTTTTTTCAAATCAAACATGTGTCACTTCACAACTTCATGAAAACAAAATATTTGCATGAAATACTTCATGAATTTGAATTATTTGCAAAGAATTAGCATATTTAATAGAAATTTCTATGTAGCTTCATGGAAACTAAAGATTTGTAGGAATACTCCATGAATTTATCATTTTTAATTTTTTTTCTAGAAATATTTAACATCTACTCTAAAATAAAGCATTAAAGATCCTAAAATTTAAGGTTCTCCCAATTATTATCCACACATACAACATGAAATAAACTAAATCAAATCAAACGACCCTATGCTTCACTATATTGCTTCACAACTAGGCATAGAATGATGCAAGAATTTTAAAGATATATGAGATCATTTTCCACCAGATAGTGTTAATGTGCATCCAAATCTGGTGCAACACATAGGATTTTTCAATAGGAACAAACAATCAACTACATAAGATTTCCTATCAGGAAATAGCTTTAAATTGGCTTTGATATTAGTAAGCTTCGAATGAAACATACAAGTTTTTATGCTGGAATGGAATAGAAAACAGGAAAAAGAAATAGAATTGGCAAGAGTTCTAATTTTAAGTCTTTGTAATTCCACAAATTCTGAACTTAACTAGAAAAATAACTCTCGACATTTTATAATAACAAGGAAACCAAGGAGTTCCAATTTAACACATGAAAGAGAATAAAGGGAATAAATCATAGAGTAGCATGTGTTACATGACAGTTGGCACAAGAATCTTCTAGAATAAGTCAAAAGATATTTTGAATTTTTTAGCTTCACAACTTTCTAAACTCAGGTCTGAAGACACAATCAAGATATCAAACTGTATTGAGCAAGTCATCAACCAAACCTTCAAACAAAATGTAGGAACTAGTTGGATATTCAAAGTGATTAGGTGGATATAGAAATTTTCTTCTATTAGTCTTGTGTTCCTGCCTCCAGGCTATTGCTTCGGGAAATATACATGTTATTGTAACACTTCAAAGCTTGGTGTTACACTCATCTATCAAGAGAACCACATATTCCCAATTCTCCAGTTACCCACACCCCTTCACCATACTGTTCTCCCACACATGGGTTCCTAAAGTATGTATCCCAGCCTTGACAACATTGCTTGATTTTCTCGTAGCCTCAGTTTTCCTAATCATCCATACTCAAACCTTGTCCAACAACCTATTCCTCCTACACATAAAATCCCATGTGTCAATTCCCTTAAATTTTGAAACCATCAATAAGAGTATTATTAAAATGAAACACTCCTTAACACTAGTTCCTCCAAAGAACCAATCTAGAAATAACATGCTTTAACATTTTCACGAAATATCTGACTTAAAGTGGGTTTCCAAATACTTGATGCACTCAAGAAAAGTTGAGCAACATGTTTGAACATTTGCACAAATTCATTGTTTACCAGATACCTAGGTACTTGACACTTGATTACTCGGCTTCTTTTAAAACATGATTGACAGTAATTCTAAATTTTCTTGGAATGAACCATAAAACTTCGCCACTACCCTTACTGACCTTTTTGCAATCTTGAGATTTTAACTCCCGACTGCAACAACCTACAACACTTTCTCAACGAACTTATCCCGATTATACATCTGAGTCCAAACTTCCTGAAAACCCAACTACCCGGATTCCCAACTTCCTAGTACTTCAACACAAATCATTTTAGAATCTCCAACTTCCCCAACACTTACCCCTCAAGGCAACTAGCTAGCCAAATTTTTTTGAAAGTAAAGATTTTTTAAATTGGGTCCCCAATCCTTGCATTCTTGGGGCATGTTGTGAGACCACACAACAAGTGGACTTGCAATGCCCCCTTTCTAACCAATTTAAATTGGGGGTAATATTAGTCTATTTTCTAACTTTTGTGAGCTAAGGTATGAAAAGGTAGGAAATACTTGATTCAATATTTGATTGTGAAGTTGTCAAACCTTAAAAAAATCAAAGTCTAGAAGTGAATGAAGGGTATCAACAAGTTCTATTTTTCACAAGATTTGCAAGTTCACAAAATCCACAAATGTGTGACAAAGGAAGGAATGTTTACTATGTCACAAAATTTGAAGGTTCATGACCTTTGCAAAAGTGTGATAAGTTTATATGTTCACTAGTTTTTTGTGGTGACATAAGTTGGGAAAAACCATTTAATCTTTATCCTAGATGCATGTGTGATGTAAGCCACAAATTTTAGTTGAGAAAAGGGGAATAAATTAATGTGTTTGGTGTATGTGTGATGTAAGCCACTCATTTGGGAAGGATTCATTACTATCCATTAAATTTAGCTAGTTAAAGATATGAACACTTTCATTTGAGGGATTTTTTATTTCACACCTAACTCTTTTCAATAATTTCTATAAGCACTTGTGTTCAATAAATCAAATATTCAAGGATGAAAACCATTTGGTTTCAAGGATTAGAGGATGAAACCCCTTTGGAACTATAGGACAATCTTATTCAAATATTCTAAATGAACTTTCATGGTTGTAGGTATTAATTGTTTCAATTTTGTCTAAATTTTATTTCGTTGTGGGTTTGAGAATAATAGTTTTTATTGTGTTGTTGTGAATGTAGCTCTTATTTTTCTATTGCTACAAAATATTTTAATGTATTTCATTGTTTATTGTCAATCATAAAAGGTATTAGATTTTATTTAACATTTTCCAACCCCATTTGTAAGCTTGAGTTTTTGATTAGAGGTAAAAACAAGTTTTGAAGGGGCCCCAGAACCCATTACATCAAAAAGTAGCTAAAAATAAAGATAACAAAATTAAGCCAAAAAACAACCCAACAACAACGACTCGTCAACAAAAACATAGCCAAAAAAAGAGGCAACCAACAACAACACTACATGCTTTTCAGAATATCTACCGCCTCCATGTCGCTAGCCATAACCTTTTGAGCATCATCACAAACATTAGAAATATCCTTCCCAGCAGCCCCAACTTGAGCTTTAGTTTTGTTCCTTGTCTTGGCTCTAGGACCATCCATATTTACCTTTGCAATCAAAACAATACCTTTCTCACCGCCCTTCCCAACAACACCTTCCTCCTCCATCAACTTACCAGCAATGATAATCTCTTTAGCAAGGACACTATCCTTATGCTTCTTAGCACTAACCATAGGGGAAGTGACAACAGTAGACTCAAATTTACTAATATATTTATGCACCTCCCCTCCTCTCATAACAGTATCCCATATTTTCACCATTTGATCCTCAAGGACGAGGATTCTACTTTCAAGATTTTGTTTCATTTTGAGAGTTTCCTCTGCAATAGTTTCCACTACAGTATTTAAGGAGTCAAACAAATCATCTATCTAATTGTGGATAAAGGACCCCTCACCCTTACTAACCACACCCCTGAATTTGACATTAGTTTTAATAAGTTCATGAAAAAACCATTTAAAAAGCTTAAACAAGACAATGGACTCATCACAAGTAGATCCAAACACATCAGAAAAATATTCTCTATCAATATTGAAAACCCCTTTTCCCAAAGCATCTTCCTTCTCAAAGGAACTAACCCTATCCTAACTAGTAGGGGTGTCCTTACCTTTTTCAACAACAATCAGAGACTTGAGTTTGCAGATGGAGCTCGCAATTTCCTCTGACATTGCCTTTCTCTTCTTGATCCTCTCCAAATCCACATCCTAGATATCCACAACAACATCAACTTCCCTAGAATTATCTTTCATCTACATAATCAACTTGACACTCAGGGAATCATCAAGAAAGAGGTCGCTTGCAATAGTGATAGGACAGTCCTTTTCTAGAATTTGGCTCATAGTCCTCAAAACCCTTTTCTTCTCGCTTCCTTCCCCCAAAACCAATTTCTACTTAGCAATCGGGGGTGACGAGGAGGCCTCCCCATACAAGTTTTTCTTCACCTTCGGACCCCTACTTGGCACAACAACAACAACTTCTTCACTACAAGTTAAATAACCCCCACTAGCACAAGGAATCCCTTTTTTCTTCTTTCCCGTAGCAAGGGAATGTGGACCCCCCTCTAGGGAAGCAAGGGAATCAGGAACGTAGTCCACATCCTCCTTTGAATCAGACTCTTTTTCAAAAATCAATTTCCTTTTCTTGAATTTTTTGCTGGAAGGTTCCTCTTTAGACACAGTCTCATACTCCTTAGCACGTTTGGATTGTTTACCCTTCAAGGCGACCATAGGTTTAATAACTTCAAAAGTCTTTGCATAATTAGAGATGAGAAGAATTAACCCAATATGCAAGAAAAAATCTTTTGGATTCTTCTTGTGGTCCTCAAGACCCGAATCAAGAGACATTAGAAGATAGAACAAGAAAAAAACCCTCTTCTTGTGTCAGAAGTGATTAAGTAGGATGAAATGGTAAGCATTAATTACATAAAAATGGCCTTCCAACATAATGTAGCACATAATCTCCTCCACAACGTCCCCCCATAATGCCTTAATATAACTTCTCTGATATCCTCCACTCCTTGTAATCCTTAAATCCTTCTCTTCATCATCTTTGAAAAATATTTTTATAGCAGTTTGTGCCTCTTTTTTATCCTTGAATAATTTCATGTCGTCCATAGGAAGACTAGTTATACTAGCAATAAATTCTTCATTAGCCTCAAATTCTATTCCATAAAGCTTAAGCACTTTGTCATTCCATCCTTCAACAAAAAGATCCATAACTTGAGGACTATTACCATCATGGAGTTTCTCCAAGTAGGGTGTTAACCCTCCCTTTTCTAGCACTTTCCATACCTCCTTCCTCTTCTTAGAAGCTTCACATGAGGAGGGTTCAACATAGTTTTTGTTTCCACCCATCTCACCACAATTAATAGTAACTAGCTTGAGGGTTCCAAGCACAAAACAAAGAAGACTCTGGAAAACAATTCCACCTAGAATCCGTGTGAGACCAAAGATGGAGTAGGGGATAATAATGACCTTCATTTCCTACAACACCCAGCTCCCGTACTAATCTCTTGATTCAAATCTTGCACACCATCCTTTCTCATCACAATTAGCCATGTGAAGAAAGGCATGCACGCCGCCAACCATAATGAGAAGTTGATCAAATTAAAATCAATAGTCATTGTTCAAAGTAGCAATAGCCTCTATAGGAAGAGGGTCATTAAGACCCCACTCCCTAAATTATTTAACACCAATGTTAGCGAAAATGTCTACTAACCCATTACCTTCTCTTAAGATGTGTGATATATAAAATCCATTAAAGGATTTCAAAATATCTATCAAATCCCTTATCAAAGACTCAATAATCTAAGAGGGAGGCATGCAATTTTTCAAATTATTTATGATATTCAAAGAGTCCCCCTCCAACCAAACTTTCCTATAACCTTTAGTTTGAGCCAATTTGAGACCATGATAGGCTGCATTTGCTTCTGCATAGTGGTTTGTCTGGGTTCCCAAAGGGAGTACCGTAGCCGAAACGAGCCTAACATTAGAGTTTTTGATCACTCCCCCACAATCTACAGTTCTCAAATTCTCTTTAGCAGCCCCATCAAAGTTAACCTTAACCCAACCTTCCGAAGGAGCTTTCCAAACAACATCTTCTCTAGGAGTTTTACCCTTAGTAATCAGGAGGGAAATATCACAAGACAACTTCCACTTTTGAGAAATAGAGATATCATAGGGGCTAAGATTTATCTTTGGCCCATTGTGAAAAGTGATCCCAGCCAAAAAGTTTTCTTTAATAGAAATGGGTGATCCCACAATAGTTGTTTACAATTTTTGGCCAAACTGGACACTAAAATTATTATTTTTAACTAAATCTTCACATTCGGGCAACTATAGCGGCTAAATCGTGAAGAATTTGAAGATAATGCAAACTAGAGTCTCATCACATTTTTTCTGTAGATTCTAAAAATATTTTTTTTCAAAATTTTTGGAATCAGTTTACACTTTTCCATCTCCCACGAAAATTGGTTTTTTTAAAAGTGACGGTCAATATGCATAAATTTTTTCCATGAAGGATAAAATTATAATTCTTTTGAATTTAGATTTGTAACTTTATGCTTTCCTTGGTTAGAAAATTTTTTATTGAATATTTTTTCTTTAATCAAGTTTCGAAGTCAAACCAATTACATTTAGACATAGTGTGACCGTATAATGCATAACTTTTTGTATATATCAAAATTCAATTTTATTTTTTTGTTGGATCAAGGACTTCAATATTTGGTGCACTCATATTTTTTTTTTTTTTGATAATCTGCTATTTTTCCACATGAACATAGACCTTATTTTTGATGAAAAACCTATGTTTAATAAAACTAAAAACAAATACATAATAAAACAAAAAATATTAAGATTATATTCGTTGGATAGCTTTTCTTGAGGACTACCTGATTCCTTGGGTTTGTGAAGATTCATCCATTTTCATCATCAACCGCTTTGCCAAAATTTAGGGTTTTTTGTCGGAGGAGGGATGAGGAATAAGGGGGGTTCGAGTGAAGGGGTTCGCTCGAACCAGGGTTCATTCGAACCCCCCTTTTATAAGGGTTTTTGCTGGCATTTTTAGTAGGAAAGCATTAAAAGGGTTTGCCCGAACCCAGGTTCTAGCGAACCCCTAATGGGTTCGGTCGAACTAGTATGTTCGTACGAACCCCTAAAATCAATATTTTTTCTGTGCATTCATTTTCTGTGAGTTTTCCTTCCTCACTTCAATTGTAAACCACTATTGTGGCTTCACCCCAACACATTGTAGACACATAAAAATGGCCTAGACTCACAAACCATATTTTTATGTCTTATCATATTTCGTCTATAGTCCAAATTCAACTATTAATTAAATAATTCATGTCTTTTATTCCTCTTGATTATTTAAATAAATAAATTTTATTTATTTATTTAAAATCATCACTAATTATCTAATGTCTCTCATAATTAAATAATTTTCTTAATTTATTTAATTATCGTTGTCCATTATTTCCTCCTGATTATTTAAATAAATAAGTTTTATTTATTTAATGCGTCATTAATATCTCATGACCTCTTATAATTAAATAAATTCTTTAATTTATTTAATTATCATCCACCATCGGTTTTTCCAATTTTAAATAAATATATTTATTTAAAATTGTCCACTTCCTATCTCTTGGCTTTTTCTAATTTAAATAAAATCATTTATTTAAATTATCCCACTTTCTAATTTTCTCGCTTTTTAGTAAATGATTAAAGATCTTAATTATTTACTGTCACATGATTTTTCCTCCTTTTTGAGTTAAATTTATTTTTAATTCAAAATAATCTTTTTCCTTCAAAAAATCAAATAACTTTTATTTGATTCTTGATTTTCCAAATCTTCTTTTTAGTCTAGTCTTTATCTTCTTGATTTTTTGAATCTCACAAATCAAGCAGTCTTTATCTTCTTGATTTTCAAAAATCTTTATCTTTTTGACTAATTATCTCATTTATTCTCGATTGTTGATTCGATCTTCTCAGATGACATCTCGACCACTCATTTAATAATTTTTCCCTAACCCTAATTAGGGATTATCACATTAAATCTCGTCCTTTGATTTTAGGCTTTCACCAACTTTCAATCTCGTTCATCCGTCCAAAATTGCATTTTCTATAAAATGCCAATTTTGCTCACAATTTCAATTACACTTAGACACTTACAGATATTCACATACGCATATGCTTACAGTTTATTTGTGATTTTGGCATACTTTTTGTGATTTTGGCATACTTGTTTTAGCATTATAGTCATTTCGTCATAGCCATAGACACTTTATTTCATTTAAGACACTCCAAATCCTTCAAAGTTTGTGTAGGACTTAGTCTTTGTTTTCAAATTTCTCACACATTCGATCTGAGGGCAACCATTAGCAAGTTAGAAGGTGCTATGAAGGTAAATCATGGAAAATTCAATGAATGACAGGTATAATTGTTCTTGTTTTTAGTTTCCTTTGTTCTTGATAACTTCTTTGGGTTTTATGCTTTATTGATATTTGATAACCTAACCTTAGGAAAATTAACCCTTAGATACATTGGTGAACCCGTAATTTTGCAGAGAAATTTGTGTTTTCTTGTTTATTTTCATTGTTTTGCAGGTTACAACTAAGAATTCATACGAAATCCCATCATCTTCTTTTGAGCACAGAAAAATGGGTGCATAAAATCATTTAAAATTATTATCTAAGTTTTGTATGCCCCGTTCTCAGCTTTCTGGAACTTCAAACGGTTTAAAATTTCTTTAAGATTTGAGAAAGTTATTGCTATTTTAGTGATCGTAGCTTTTTAGGATTTAGTTGTTAAGACTCGAATTTTCTTTTGTTTATAGCGCTTATCTCTTGCAGGATTTTACAATTTTTTTTTTGGGTTTTGAAGGTCTATGTCTTAGCTTTCCATAGATATCCACGATTTAAAATTTTGTTTACTTTTAAGAAAGTTATCACTATTTTAGTTTGTTGTTTTCATTGGTGTTTTTTTTTTGTTCACTAATCTTAGTTTGTAACATGTGGCGGTTACATTTTGTGAGTCCAAGACTAGTGGATAAAACTCCTAACTTGTGGTTTTCAAGGTTCGAGTGTCAAAGACTCAATACTAAACATTGTGTTTTTCTTTTTTTTTAGATTAAAACACATTTCTTTTTAGTGCACTTAAAACAAACATGTTTTTCGTTTATGATTGTGTTTGCAAATGATAGGTGATTATGCTCTCACCTTGTGAAAACTTGGTGATTAGAAAATCAGACCCATTTTATCTATTATACACCCTTAAGACTTAGTAATTGAATTATCCTCTCCCCTTGTGCTTTTGGGCGATCCTGGGTGTAAGAGAAACAATTACTTACTCTAGAACTTGGGCCCATTTTGGTGGGAAAAAGTACTCACCCCAGGACGACTCAGACCGGTGGCACCCTAAACTCGAGGGACTTCCAACTGGTATATAAAAATGGATTCTTGGGGAAATCCCAAGAATCACACGTATGGTTCTGACGAGATTGATCCAAAAGGGGACTCTCATCGCATGTATCATGCCCTATGAATGGAATACCCTTACTAAACACCTATTGCTTTGGAGGCCAACCATTTTTCAGCTGTTGCTTGGTATAGTGCAAGGTACAATATCATGCTTGAAGACACTCACTACTGATACCCTTGAGTAGAGATAGAAATTTTTGGGAAGTGAAGACCCAAGAATCCGAATTTGGTGTGCCTATATAAGTGTGTGCAAAGAAGGGAGCTTGCACCACCAAACTTCTAAGCTATCCGCTCTTGAGAAGGAAAGGTGTTTAGCACCAATCCGAGGTATATTGATGGGCTATATCAAGTATACAAACCCTTGGCTTATTGGCCTATTAAGATCGTGCTTGTCTTACGTGTGTTTGCTTACACTAAAACATCATGCTTGTCAAGTGTTTTTTGGATTTTCAAAAAATATACACAACATTCACAAATCTGGACACAAAAAATTGACCTTAGACAACTCAGAATTTTCAACAAAACATTAAATTTTTTTTTGTCTATTGTCAAATATTTTTTTCTAAGAGGATTCTATCAGAAACTAGAATTGAAATTGCTCAAAATGTCCTTTGGATTAGGCTAGCTCACCACACTTTGTAAAACCATTTTTTCAAAACTAGGTTATCTTGGGACATAGTCATTACTCCTCTTTTTCGGTCATTGTCCTTTTGTGAGAACCTCCAGCTTAACAGTCTAGTTAGGAAACCTCACTTGTCATTTGGTCATTTAAACAAGTCTTTTGATAATCCAAAATTGAGACATAGATCAAGCATAAGTTGGTTAGGCAACTTTCTTCCAAGTCATTTGGACCTTTACATTTCCATTCTTTAGACATTCAAGTCATCTTAGTCATCACCTTGCATAATTTATCCTTAAAAAAATCCAAAAATATTGTCATAACTTTCATCATAGTCCTCATTTGACATTGGTCATTTTCCTTAGCCAACATTTTCATATTAGTCTTCATTGTCACCTTGGCATTTGGCATCCTTTCTTGACAATTTTATCACCTTGCATTAGCCATTTCCCTTAGAAAAACGTCATTATCACTCTGCATTTAACAACATCATGACAACCACCACCTTGTCTTCCCTTCAACAAAATATTGATAGGCTTGCTAGTAAAGTTGAATACCAATTACTCTGTAGAGGTCAATACCAACAAGCCTTCGAATTTAAGAGACAATTCCTCCAAACCAAAAATCAATGTCCTTCGTACCAAGGACCCATCAGTCCAAGTCCTCCATCCATCTACCCTCACCATCAACAGTCACTTAACATAAATCTTGCCATTAATTCACAACAATTGTCCACTTATCACCCTTATCCTAATCTTGACAAGGGAAGCCAACTGTCCACTAGTCCATTCCAAACCTCCATGTCATATTCTGGCCCTTCACCTATCAATCCTATCCAAGTCTGCATGCCTTATCAACTATCTACTAACTCATGTCAGGTCCCCACATCATACCATATTGATCCTGTCCAAGTCTCCATGTCCTATCCCAGTCCTTCACATACTTGTCACATCCAAGTCTCCATGTCATATCCTAGTCCTTCACGTGCTAGTCCAGTCCAAGTTTCCATGTCCTATCCTAGTCCTTCACACACCAATCTAGTCCAAGTCCCCATGTCCTATCCTAGTCCTTTACATACTAGTCTAGTACAAGTCCCCACATCCTATCCTAGTCCTTCATTCATCAATCTTTTTCAAGTCACCCCCTCACAAGCCACATCTAGTCATGAAAATTCTATCATTACTTCAAGTCACATCCCATTGTCTAAACTTGAGGATACATGTCAAAATGAAAGCCCAAAGCATGACCTTATAATGTCATCCTCATGTCAAGAACAAGGTAGTCCATCTCATGACCCTATCTTTTAGTCCATTTAAGAAGTCCTTCAAGAAAATCATGATATCCAAAATACACCTACCATTGACCAAGAAGTCCAAATCCACGACAACCCCATCTTTGACCAAGAACCTACCATTGACCAAGAAGTCCAAATCCATGACAACCCCATCTTTGACCAAGACCCTACCATTGACCAAGAAATCCAAAATGATCCACTCCTTGACCTTTATGCCATTCATGATCAAACACTTTCCGACCCTATACAGGCCTCGACTATTGGCACTTTCCAAAATGAGACACTTGCCTCCATGACACACATAGACGATATTCCTCAAGAACAAGCATCTTCCATTATGGACATATTTGCAAATGATCGAGCTATAGCTGAATTTAATAGACTTTATGACATTGACCATAATGATGGCTTCGACATCGACTTGGAAGCACCAATAGAATCATCTGAACTTGACATGTCGCAAGATCAGACCAAAGATATCAGTCAGAAATATGTCCAACATGACAATGAAGCTAAGACACTTCATCAAATAGGGTCATCTATCTTTGTTAGAGCAGGCTTCCTCATAGACAAAAGTATTCCAAGTAACAGTTTCCACATACATCATGATGGGTTAGCATCTTGCTTTCAAAACAATAAATACCCCATCGCAAATAGAATATGTCAAATCATGCAATATCAAGGCAAAGGACTAGGCATACATGAACAAGGCATTCAAGAACCAATACAACTTTAGGAAAATTATAGACATCAAGGTCTTGGCTATTCTTCAGTTAGCAAATCAAACGATGTCAGTGGAACCTCCTTGATACTGGGGGAAACCATGTCAGTTACAAACATCAAAATAGAGTCCATGAGAAATCCTTGTCATAATATTGTTGCCAATACCCTGTCCACCTACACCATAAACTATTATTCTCAACATCTTAAACCTTCCCTTTGGAACCAACAAAATCAAAAGTATTACAAAGTCAAAAATCAAATTTCAAAGGCCATTGAATTGGACAAAAAGACAAGTGGACAAATGAAATTAAAATGGATCCCAAAGAAAAGTAGATCAAGCAAAGAAAATATGTCAAAAGGAAAAGTTAATTACAATGTGGAGCCACAAGACAAGAGGACTCCCACATAAAACAAATGTCCACCTCCTTCAAAATGGTCATTACGAAAGGAATCTAAAGGTGTTGGTTCCACCTGCCATCTCTCCAAAATATGTCATCCAACATCTCAAGTTTGGAAAATAAAAAGTGATTCATCCAAACGTCCAAACAATCCTTTCACGTCTACCATCAAAAATTTATAACCCTACATCTTGCCTAAAGTCCAAAAATCCCATGTCACAAATCTGGCACATCATGGCAACAACTCTTTACCACAAGGACTCTCATGGAACTCTATTGCAATGTGGGTATTCTGATAAGGCCAACTCTAGTATAAAAAAAAAAAACAATGATATCAATCAATTGTATGCAAGCACTACGATCCTGATAAGACAACTCCTTCAACAAGGTCATTATTGGCATATCATGGCACCAGTCTCTACATTGGCACTATCCATAGCTTCAAAAAAATTAGTGGTCATCTAAAGCATCAAGGCTATCTAGAAATATCAAAAATACAAAAAAAATGAAAAATAAAAAAATTGTCACACTGATGAAAACCTGGCAAACAGGCATCTTGTGACACTAAAAATAAAAAAGTCAAGAAAATAGTAAAGAGAAAAATTTCATCCAATGGTGAAAGCCTGGAAAACAGGTGCCCTAGATAAGTACCATGATGAAAACCTGGAAAATAGGCATCATGTGTAAAATAAATCATCTATGTGGACTTTTACACTTGGGGGAAAGTCGTCTCATTTCCCATGCCTTCCTCATGACATTTACGTCCATCTAAGCCCTATCATTTCCATGCATTTTTCCCACCTACCTTGGTCTTGACATAAAACTGACACACATAAATCATGCTTTGGGAAAACTTTTGACATGCCTATCCTTTGGTCATACATTATCTGTGAAATGTCATGTCATTACTGACATAACCTCATTATCCTTATGTGACATAGTCATTGAAAATCATATGACAATTCCATTAGTCTCATGTCTCCCATCCTTTACCAAGGCCACCTCTCATCCTTTCATGTATGCTTCCTATCTTGGCTTTCCCTTGTCAAACAGTCTAAGGATACTCCATCATCCCTTTTAGTCCTAACCATGTCATTCCAAATGCAACGAGTCTAATCTATACAAGAAAATTATCCAAAACATTATTTTCCTTTGTTCTTGGCCCGAATGTAGACCTCAATACTTTTATCACATTATCGTCATCCTCACATTGTTTCGGGATGCGTCCTTCCCATGTCAAACAACGTTATCATCACCTATCAATTGGTATTCAACTTGACTAGGGGCACAATCATGTTTTCCAATGGATTCTCATGTGTAGGCATCAGTCGCATGCATTTTTCGTGATCCTCTTAAACCATTCAAAAAGATAAAAACATCATAAAATATCCTAAAAAAATGACAAAACATCATAAAACGTCCTAAAGAAAGATCTAAAAATTGAAAAACATCCTAAAGAAAACCACAACAAATGTCAAACTACTCGAATAACATGAAACAAAGTCACATTTCATTATGTCTTTCATTTTAGTCATGTCTTTGTCATTCATCCGACCTACATTGTCTCTACGCATTTGCTACGTAGGCAAGACTCATGTTTGAGTCCCTGAGACATTGGGTCAGTCCTTTTAGATTTGTCAAAAATAAAATCATGATACAATATTTGGTTATCAAGACAATCAATTGTCATGTTGAACTACAAGGTCTCTGAGTGTATGACGTAGGCAAGGCCATTTGTCGATGAGCCCCCAAAGCCACACTAGGTAAGTCCATTAGGGTTCATGGCACTACACTGACACACACATCAAAAGTCTACAGGTCAAGGCAAATCATTAAAAAAAAATATAACAATCACTTATTCAACATGACAATCACACCAACATATCAACATGACAATATCGACATATAGTCAGCACAAGTCAAACTTCAGTCAAACTCTGTCAAAACAAGTCAAAATTGTCACAACTAGTCAAACTATCAAATCTTGGTTATCTTTCAGATGTGTCCTTTTGAAGAAAAATCTCTGTCATTTGTGCCTTAGGATGTGTCCTTCCTAGGCATCGTCATTGTCATTCGACATTTTTGAGGAATCCCTTTTGACATTTAGGGATCAATCCTCTCGACATCAACATTTTTCAAGATGTGTCCTCGAATTTGGAAATTTTCAGCATTTGTCATCTTGGCATCACTAAAATCTTGATACCCTGCCATCTTGACATCATCAAACCCGACATCTTGACATTAAAACAGTCAACATCTAGACACACTTGGAAAACACTTGGCACTTGTCTTTTGACTTTCATCATGTTACTAGTTTTTCAATGAGATCCCAACAACAGGATTTAGAGAAGCAACGACGTATCATGATGTTTGTCTTGAATTTTGACATGCATGTTACTAGTTTCTTAGTGAGGTCCTAATGTCGGGATTTAGAAAAACAACGAAATATCATGATCATAGTTTTATTTTGTCCTATTGGCAATCGTGTTGCTAGTTTCTCAAGGATGTCTTGGAAACATGATTTAGAGAAGCAATGACATTTCATGAATTGTCTTTTTTTTTTTGCTTGTGGTTGATTATGACAAAAAGACTGGGGCAATTGCACTCTTCGTATGAGTCATTATCATTCGTGTCTGTGATTTCTTGTCTTATGTGATGGTATGAATTTGTACACCTTGATCTATGCCATATCATAGTGTTTGTTGGCTATCACAATAATCTGCCCAGTGATGGTTAAGAGCAATAAATATAAAAAGTCCTATGGTAATGTTTTGAAGGATTTGGTCTAGGAACTAACATGCATCTCCTTTTGTCTTGTCATCTTCTCTCGCTCATCTCATATAGGCATTGCATCCATATCATCATCCATATCTTTTGCACTAACATTTCTTTGTCTCTTCATATTCTAGTCTTCTCATCAATTTCAAGAGCACACCTATGTTCTTGGAACCCGTCTATCCTTTCGAGGGGGCATACTACTACCATCCTCGTCGTTCTTCCTCATCTTATTTTGCACTAGGGCATATTTTTGACTTATTTTCTTTGTCACAATACGACATGCTACATTATGAAAAAGAGGGGCAAAATGTAGACACATGAAAATGGCCTAGACTCACAAACCATATTTTTATGTCTTATCATATTTCATCTATAGTCCAAATTCAACTATTAATTAAATAATTCATAATTATTTAATTAATTCACATCTTTTATTCCTCTTGATTATTTAAATAAATAAATTTTAATTAATTTATTTAAAAGCATCACTAATTATCTAATGTCTCTCATAATTAAATAATTTTCTTAATTTATTTAATTATCGTTGTCCATTATTTCCTCCTAATTATTTAAATAAATAACTTTTATTTATTTAATGCGTCATTAATATCTCATGACCTCTTATAATTAAATAAATTCTTTAATTTATTTAATTATCATCCACCATCGCTTTTTCCGATTTTAAATAAAGACATTTATTTAAAATTGTCCACTTCCTATCTCTTGGCTTTTTCTAATTTAAATAAAATCATTTATTTAAATTATCCCACTTTCTAATTTTCTCGCTTTTTAGTAAATGATTAAAGATTTTAATTATTTACTGTCACATGATTTTTCCTCCTTTTTGAGTTAAATTTATTTTTAATTCAAAATAATCTTTTTCCTTCAAAAAATCAAATAACTTTTATTTGATTCCTGATTTTCCAAATCTTCTTTTCTGTCTAGTCTTTATCTTCTTGATTTTTCGATTCTCACAAATCAAGCAGTCTTTATCTTCTTGATTTTTGAAAATCTTTATCTTTTTGACTAATTATCTCATTTATTCTCAACCACCGATTCGATCTTCTTAGATGACATCTTGACCACTCATTTAATAATTTTTCCCTAACCCTAATTAGGGATTGTCACATTAAATCTCGTCCTTTGATTTTAGGCTTTCACTAACTTTCAATCTCGCCCGTCTTTCCAAAATTGCATTTTCTATAAAATGACAATTTTGCTCACAATTTTGATTACACTTAGACACTTACAAATATTCACATATGCATACCCTTGCAGTTTATTTTTGATTTTGGCATACTTGTCTTAGCATTATAGTCATTTCATCATAGGCATAGACACTTTATTTCATTTAAGAAACTCCAAATCCTTCAAATCTTGTGTAGGACTTATTCTTTGTTTTCAAATTGCTCACACGTTCGATTTGAGGGCAACCATCAGCAAGTTAGAAGGTGCTATGAAGGTAAATCATGGAAGATTCAATGAACGACATGTATAACGTTCTTGTTTTTAGTTTCCTTTGTTATTGATAGCTTATTTGGGTTTTATGCTTTATTGATATTTGATAACCTAACCTTAAGAAAATTAACCCTTAGATACACATATTTTGTAAGCCATAGAGATAGTAGGGAGGGTAGAATTTCTGAAAATTCTATTATTTTGCTCAGGCCAGACACCCCAAGCAATGTGCGAAAGGGAAAGAGACCACAAAATATGAAGAGTAGGATTGGGTGAGGGGCCAATACATTGAGACAAAAACTCATTTATAGATCCAGGAAACACCCAACTTAAGTTCCAAAGAGATAGCACATGGGCCCAAACCATTCTAAAATAACTACAACCAATCAACAAATAAAAAGCATTTTCAGCTTCTTCTTCACATAGAAAACATCTGTTAGGCATCGCGAAACTTGTTTTGACCAAACTGTTATTTTGGAAGAAAAGCTAGAAGAAAATATTAACCTTAAGAATCAATCTAGAGGACCACATAAAAGCCCAAAAAGGAGTTGGGCCAACAAAGGAATCATTAGAATGAAAAGCTGAAGCAACTGAGTAGTTGCCATTAGAGGAAGGCTTCCAAACAAATTTATCTGGAGAAGGGGAAGAGGGAATGTGTACTAGAGATATAGCCTTAAACAAAATTTCCAAACCAGGTTCAACCTCATGCAACTTCTTCCAATAGCCTCCCTCAATATAGTCAACAACTCGTCTACCAAATTGTTGCACACAAAGATCCATAAAAGGTTGGGCCCAAGGCTCATCTTTGAGGGGCCTATTGCCAAAACAATTATCATCCCAAAACAAGATATTAACATTAATAAAAATATTATGGAGAAATAAAGGTTTTATAAATTCTTGTTGAAATAATTAAATATTAATTTTTTTTTTCTAATTTTTTTGCTATGGTTATTGTACACAAAATTGGTTTGCTCTTCTAAACCAACAAAGAGAATGATCTCTTTAATATTTTTAATCCTTTTAAAAATAATTTTGATAACATTTTTGTAGGAAGTATTACAAACATGAGATAGATCTATGCCAATCTATACTCATTTCTTGCAATTATTTTGTAATTAGGGATGGAAAGGAAGAACTCTTGTCTCTATGGAATCTATGGTGGTCTATGATATTCAACCAAATTTCAAAGGTAATTTTTATAACCTCCCAAAAATCTAAAAGAATTCACATTGAAACCATTAGAGCCATGAGTTGTATCTCTACTCATGTTGAAGACAACCATTTTTCAACTCCTATGTTGTCACAACTTTATAGAAATCTCTATTTTGGCAATTAAAAACAATTTTATGGATATTCTCCAAGAGTCCACTAAAAGCATCTTCTTAGTCCACAATTTAGTATTTATAGAGTTTCATAAAATGAAAAAAGACTTGTTCTTTTATGTCTATTATTGATTTAAAAATTGTGCATCTATGTATTGGAGCCTTGTTATGGTGTTAAATCTTATTCTTACGAATTCACAATTTTAGTTGGCATGTTGTCTCTTGCTTGTGGAGAAGGTTGAGTAGCTAGATAGAATACTTTTTTTTTTGATATATGAAGAGACTTTCATTGGGGCCCTCTTCTTCTATCTCGCTTTTGATTGTTTCAAGTGGAATCTTAAGGATAAAAAATGTCTTGCATCTTATTTGGGGAGTGAATCCATCTTTGAATGGTAGCGTTTGTGTGTTAATTTATCTTAACCCATTGCTAACTAATAAAATGGTGGAGTTGTTCATGCTAGGCTTAGCTAACAATATAATCAAGGACTTTCTCCATACAATGTATATAAAATAAATGTTAGAGGTAAGATGGCCCTCGTTATCCTTTTTTATTTAAGAATAACTAATTGAAATCTTGTTATTATAAGTTAGCTTTGGAAGATTTTTTTAATGAGAAATTAGAAAAATTTCTAAAATCTCCCCCAAAATTAAAAAAGTTGTTTGATTTGGTAGCCACAAAAGTAGAACTAGCTCTATTGTTATACTAAGCGTATTTCCCTCTTCTAGGTTTAAGGTCTTAAAGATCATGGTTTCTCATAATATCCTCCACTACTTCCCAATCACTATCTTGAACATGAAGGCATCCTTTCTTTGTAGTTTAACTTAGCACATAATGGAGGTTTCCTCCAAGAACCCTATTTATAGGAATTTTTATTAGTATTTTCATTAATGGACCAAAACATGGTCTTCTTTCCAAGGAATGGTTTGGAAAATACACATTGGTGATTATGAGAAATAGATTATAGTTCCTTTCTCTTAGGGTCATTTCGATCAAATTAGCATTCAAGAAATGATCTTCAACAAAGAGGCTAGAGGACTGGTCATTGATGATCCCACTTGAAGTTCCACTAGATGGAAAATCAATTCTCTCACAAGAGGTACAAACTTTATAAACTATACTCATGACATCTTCTCTTGTTATTTATTTCCCTATATAAGAAGAATGTCTAGTTTTGTACTTTGCAAAGGGGTCTTTAATGTAAATTTTTATTTTTAGTATGTCCTGATATTATTATTTTCTAAGAAATAACTAACATTTGTTTATTTGATTTGTTGGGTTTATCTTTGAGGGTCAATTCCATGGTAACTTATATGTGTTGGGTGTTATTTTTTTTTATGTTGCATGTCCATGCTAGTTAAGTTTAATTGGAAGAGGGGAAGGAATGAGGTTTTGTCTCTTATAATTTATTTATTTTTTTGAATAGGGACGTTTCATATCTTTGTGTAGTGTAGAAAAATGTATCCCTTTACATTTTCACACTTGTTTGGGCCCTCCTAATTAAAATGGACTTAATAATGCCTTAATTTAGTGTTCATAAATGTATCCCTTTGCATTTTCACTCTTATTTGGGACCTCTTAAATAAATTGAGCTTAATTATGCCTTAATAATCCCTTTTATTCATTTACAAGCTTAATAAATTACATTTTTTGAAGGGGAAACTTGACAATAATTAATGCCAAAACACAACACTTTACCTTGAGCAATTTGTGTTCTAGGAATAGGGATCTAGGGATCCTCCCTAGACCCTTTGACCTAAATTCAAATTATATTTTTGGTAGTATTTTAACATCTCCAAATCCACATGTCAATGTTGGCTTGTGATATTTGAATTTTAGGAAATTAAGGATACATACCTATAAATACAAGGTTATTTCACTAAGTTTCACCTATAATTTTATGAGCATTTTTGGAGAACTTCAAGAGCACTTTCACAAGAGAAAAGTTGATTACCAAGAGCATTTAAGAGCAAATATATCAAATATTTATTGTAGCAATCAAGATCTATTTTTCATGTCAAAGTCTTCTTGCATCATGCATTTTTTTGGAGCTAACATTGTGATGTTGGTTTCAAGATCAATTTCAAGCATTCAAAGCATTATTCAAGTGTCAAGATTCACATCCAATTCAAGCATTTCATGCAAGTTACAAACTTACTAGGATATCCATTATCAAGGTTTCATTCAAGGGTTTGTTGAGTGGTATCATAGCTTTGTTCATTCTTCATTCCCTCTTTCATGCATTATTTCATTTCAATGTTTGATTACCAAAATGAAGTTTGACCAAGGAAAACCCCCATTCACCAAAAAAAAAAAAAATTCTCTCTTGTGTGTGCGATTGCATATTTGGGTTGAAGAAGAATTGTTTAGACCTTTTGAAGTGCAAGATTGGAAAAGTTGTCAAAGTTGTCATAAAATCACAAAATATCACCTACAAATCTAATTTTTGAATTTTTGAAATTGAAACCTAGACAAATTAGAAGCTACAAATCAACATTAGAGGCTCCTGAAAGTTGCACAAAAATCCTAAAAAAACACCCATTTTCCCATGGGTGAATGAGTCCCAGTCAGTGTTCAGAAACTTCCCTTTAGTGATTGATAAACACTTTTATGCCCTTCTCAAATCTGCAATCTGTTTTCTAGTTCTACTAATATTGAGTTTATTATTGTTGTTTCAAGTGTTAGATTACATTTTAGATTTGATTTTCTATTTTTATATTTTCACCCAAAAGTGATGTTTGACCTTGACCCCCATTCTCAAAGCATAAGGAAACTTGAAGATTCTCACATTGAGTTGATTCACCTAAGGGTTGTTAGTCAACTCTTTGTTGGGTTCTCATTTCCTAATGAAATATTGAGAAATAGGTCCATCATAACCCTCTTGTTATCATTGATTGGTGAACCCATTTTTTGATGTTTCATTTTGGTGAACCCGACTTTTGAGCTTCATAACTTGCTAATTTTGGAGTCCATTTTCAGCCCCAAATCTAGGATTTTCATAACTTTGTATTGCATTGCATTGATTTTCATTTCATTTAGGGTTCTTAAGTTGCATTAGTTTTCATTTCATTTAGGGTTTTAGGTTTGCACTTTTGCATTCTTTAAAATTTGAAAAATTCAAAAATCTCAATCATTTTGCATAGTATTTACATAACATTGCATAATCAGTCATTTACATCAGAAAATTGAATCAAAATTGCATTTCAAATTAGACCTTTTTTCTTTTCATTTAACATTATTTTTCATTTGCATTTAGACCTGATTTTCTAGAAATTTGAAATTATAACCTCCTGTATGAAACTTGAATATGAAAATCATAGAAATTACCTCAGAAACTTGTAAATTGATTTTTAAAAACCCTGAAGTGAGAACCATTCACCGATGGGTGAATGAGTCCCTAATCAGGGTTTTTTATGAATTTTTGAGCATCAAAACATTGTTTCTATAATTTGTGTTTCTATATTCAATTTTCTATTTCAGTTTCCACAATTTATGTTATTTGAAATTGTTCATATTAAGCTTAATTTGTCAAATTTAGTGCATTGTTTGAATTTAAAAATTGCATCTAAAAGACATCATTTTAGGTTGTTAATTAGCATAATCAGAAAGTCATTTTGTTTTAAATTTCAAAATTGGTTTTACATACTTGCATTGCACTTTACATTCTAGGGTGCTTGATTGCATTTTACATATTATCCATTTTGGGTGCACCTTGGGTTTTTGAAACTTGTATGAGCTTCACAACTTGGTGTCCTATTGTCAATACTATTGTGAGACATAGCGCAAGACTCATGTCATCTCGCAAATTGCAAAAAATGATGAGAAAGTGCATAAAGAGTTAAATTTATTATTTTCCTCTTCCATGAACTTAAATGATAACAACCATGATGATCCTCCTGAAAAGAGTGATTCACCACGTATTGAACTTGGTATTTGTCCTAGTTTGGCACTTATCGTTGTCCCGTATGCTAGTTTTATGCCTTTCACATATAATGAACAAGATTGGCATGCAAACAACCTACTATAGGCTGACTCGCATGTGCCTTGTCTTGTATTTATGTTTTTATTCATGTTCTTTGTGTGATTGCATGTGTGTAATGTGATCCCCTGTATTGTTTTATTTGGCATGTATTTATGTTTATTACTCTATTTCTATCTACATTCTTCTATATGTTGTAAACCTTTATCTTTTCTTTTGTCTTGTGTTTTCCTTTTGGAGATGACACAACATGTTGAGACATTTAGGTGTCTTCCATGTTGACCCAAAAGCTTTTTTTTTTTCACTCTCTATGTGTCATTCTTCCCATTCCATGAGTTATTTGGGGAATGATGACGTTTCTAAGCTCTATAATATCATTGTAGTAAATACATATGTTGACCCTGGATCCATGGATCCCTTATGTGTTTGAGATTTCATTTTGGGGGGCAACCCCTTTTTCATGGCATACCTTTAGTTGGAAAAATATGCTTATAATAGGGCTTTCCAAATAAGCTCTCATGTCTTGTTAGCATTTATCATTTTCTACTTTAAAGTAATTGTTCACAGCATGGTGTTTAACAATTTCTTTAAAATGGGGGAATACAATGGCATTGTCATTTAAGAGATATTTGACTATATCTTATGTTTCATTGTGCAGTCTTCTCACTTCACACGATGCGTCTTTTTCTTGGTGGTGTGATTGGATTTCATGTCCTCCAAGAGTGTGACCTCTCTTGGCGTACGACATTCCTCTTAGTGGTGATGCTATGCATTGCATTCCCTAATTTGTGAATATTTTATCCTAAACTTGTCCTCTCTTGGAGACATTAGGCATGATATTCCCTAAGAGGAGACCTTACATGAACTAAGAAAAACCTCTTTGAACATGTCTTATCCTACTTGCATTTTGTTCATAATTTCTAAGCATAACACAACTTTCTAACCTTGTGAAGCTCTAAGTTACAACCCTTTTTCATGGCCATCAATCATAACACACCTTGCTTGCCTATGGAGCCTTGTTTGTTCATAAGTTTTTAGCATAACATAGCTTGCTAAGCCTTATGAAGCTCAAAGTTTGTATTGTGTGGTACCTTATTAAAGTTATTGGAGGTATAAATTTGGTATGGTATGGGAGCCTAATAATATTCTCATTTTTCACTCTTGGAGGCTCACTTAGTGGACACCGGATTTCACTAGTCTGTGTGAGCATGCATTGTTTTTTGCATAGTAGAAAATGAGTTCCACTTGTAAACATTTTTGGCTAAGGCTTGATCCAAATCGAGTTGGAAAAATAGTTGAGGCTTGATCCATCCTTTTTCTTTTTCTTTTTCTTTTTCCTTTTCTTTCTTTCTTTGAGTCTTTGAAATTGTATGATTGAGTATCTTATCATTGCTGCATATATATGTTTAACATAGGCATGTGTCTCCTTGTGTCTTTGTTGGTTTTTCTATGAGATCTTAGATCTTGGGGGCTTGATCCTCCTCCTTGATCTTTGTAATCTTATCCTTCCAACAATTGTATAATTATACCTCTCTTGATTGTCTACTTTAGTGTGATTTTGACGCAGGGTCACCCTCTCACTAAAGTGGCTGTTAAATATAGTGTAGAAAAATGCATCCCTTTACATTTTCAAACTTGTTTGGGACCTCCTAATTAAAATGGACTTAATAATGCCTTAATTTAGTGTTCATAAATGTACCCCTTTTCATTTTCACACTTATTTGGGCCCTCTTCATTAAATTAAGCTTAATTATTCCTTAATAAGCCCTTTTCTTCATTTACAAGCCTAATAAATTACATTTTTTGAAGGAGAAACCCGACAATAATTAATGCCAATACATAACACTTTACCTTGAGCAATGTGTGTTCTAAGAATAGGGACATAGGACCCATTCACCCATGGGAGAAAGGGTCCTCCCTATACCTTTGGACCTAAATTCAAATTATGTTTTTGGTGGTATTTTAACATCTCTGAATCCATATTTCAATGTTGGCTTGTGATATTTGAATTTCGGGAAATTAAGGATACATACGTATAAATACGAGGTTATTTCACTAAGTTTCACCTAAAATTTTATGAGCATTTTTGGAGAATTTCAAGAGCAATTTCACAAGAGAAAAGTTGATGATCAAGAGAATTTAAGAGCATATATATTAGAGATTTATTGCAGCAATCAAAATATATTCATCATGTCAAAGTCTTCTTGCATCATGCATATTTTTCGAGCTAACATTGTGATGCAGGTTTTAAGATCAAGTTCAAGCATTCAAAACATTATTCAAGTGTCAAGATCCACATCCAATTCAACCATTTCATGCAAGTTGTAGACCTTCCTAGATCTTCATTGTCAAGGTTTCATTCAAGGGTTTGTTGAGTGGTAACATAGCTTTGTTCATTCTTTATTCCCTCTTTCATGCATTATTTCATTTCAAGGTTTGATTACCAAAACAAAGTTTGACTATGGCAAACCCCCATTCATTAAAAACAAACTTTTTTTCTCTCTTGTTTATGTGATTGGAGATTTAGGTTGAAGAAGGATTAAATACCTTTTGAAGTGCAAGATTGGAAAAATTGTCATCGAATCACAAAATCTTACCTACAAATCCAATTTCTAACTTTCCAACACTAAAACCTCAAAAAATTAGAAGCTATAGATTAGCATAAGAGGCTCCTGAAAGTTGTAGAAAAATCATGAAAAAAGACCCATTCACCCATGGGTGAATGAGTCCCATTCAACCTTCAGAAACTACCCTTTGGTGACTGGTAAACACTTTTCTACCCTTCTCAGATTTGTAATCTATTTTATGGTTATGCTAATATTGAGTTTAATATTATTGTTTCAAGTGTTAGATTGCATTTTAGAGTTGATTTGATATTTTTAGTTTTTCTCCCAAAAGTGTTGTTTGACATTGATCCTCATCCTCAAAGCATAAGGAAACCTGAAGATTCTCACATTGAGTTGATTCACCTAAGGGTTGCTAGTCAATTCTTTGTGGGGATCTCATTTCCTAATGAAATATTGAGAAATAGGTCCATCATAACCCTCTTGCTATCAGTGATTGGTTAACCCATTTTTTGGGTGTTTCACTTTGGTTTAATGTAAGAAATATGACTATTTCCCTTAATCTTGGGTAAAGAAAGCTAATTGGTTCATTTTTAGTGGAAGTTTTAAGCTTGAAAAGAATATTGACAAGAATAGGGGCCCAATCCTAAACATGTGCTTGCTTCGAACAATTACCTGTTACAGTTTAGAGTCTTGTGCCTAAACATGTGCTTGTTATGAATGCATACCCATTACACAACATGTACACATTTCTTAAAATTATTTAGTGAAAAAAAACTTTGTGAGCTCATTTTTCACCTACAAGCATAGTGATAGGAACTATGGATGATTTCCAAAATGGGTATTTACCTTATTGACCCCCACACACTAGTAATTTTCACCTCCTCCTTCCACAATCACATTTTCTTCACCTACAAGTAGGTTTCTTCCAATTTTTAATGTATTTTTTAATTTTAAGGTTTAGGGTTTTTGGTAGGTTTTTTCAAAAAAATTGATGTATTTTTTAAATATTTTTAAGGTTTAGCATTTTTGGTAGAGGAATATAAATTCATTGTAGATTAAATTGCATGAAATTTTATGGATCTAAAATTTAAATTCAAAGTTTAGAACATAAACCTTGGGTTTCATAGAATAGAAAGATTGTGAATTTACCTAGTGAATAAACCTTATTAGAATTCTAAAAAGTGTGTAGATTGTAACATTCAACACCGAGGTTTTAACATTCACCCTTTTTTTCAACATAAACTCTAGGTTTCAACATAAACCCTAAGTTTCAACATTCAACAACTAGGCTTCAATATCCAACAACAAGGTTTCAACATTTAATAACTAGGTTTCAACATAAACTATAGGTTTTAAAATTCAAGGTATATTGATGTGAATTTTGAATAAAGAACTAGAAATACGTACAACAACCCATTATTCTAGTTGGGTAAAAGCACAAAGTTGTGCCACACTTTTGGCCAACAAAATAGTTTCAAGTGAAAATGTTTCACCCTAAACAAATTCATATGAAACTAGATGGCATATACGTTGCACGTATAGTTTCAAGTGAAACCCTTTTGCTTGAAACTATACAATAAAAATAAAATCATTGAAAATTTGAAATGTGACTAAATTTATATGTAATTATCTAGGAGAAAGGGTTTCATTCAAAAGTGTTTAGGATGAAACAATTTCAACTGAAACTATCTATGTGGCTACCTATGTGATAGTTCAACCCCTCTTTTGGGGAAAAATTAGAAAAACTTCAACTTCAACTTTAAATTTCTCTAGTTAGGGGTAATTTCATGGAAATCTAAAAGTACACAAGTTTGTAGAGCTCATAGTCTAGAATTCATTTCTTTATGTTTTGATGTTTTATTATGATTTTTTTCTTAAATTTACTATAAGTAGGTTTTTATAATCAAACAATGTGACATTGATTAAAAATTAAAAAATAAACTAAACCATATTCATTTTTTTTGAAAAATATATGGTGCACTAGAGGAAATAATCCTACTCAAATGGGTTTAATTTATTTTTTAAAAATGATATATATATATATATATATATATATATATTTAAAGTTGACGTCCCATGAATATTGTTATGTTTTGGTGTACGTACACTTTAAAACATTATTAACAAAATGATAAATTCATCTAACTTATTTTTTCCATGAACTAGATATTTTTTTGATTGGTGAAGGCATGTATACCTTGCAAATTTTGTTAAATCTCTTAAAAGCATTACATCCAGTTTGAAACCCAAGAGAAATCTTTCCCTCAAAAGACACCATTCCTAAATGTTCATCTACCCAACATACACTCTCGATTCTTCAATCATAACAACTTAAGATTTTCAAACAAAACAAAAACCTGCTACAAACTTTTAGCTATTTCTTGCTCTTGCCATGGGGGTGTTGAAGCATGCTGAGAGCCACTTCCCGTTTCTTCTTCTTTTTCATTTCTACCTTATGCCAAACTTCCTCCTGCTCATTTGATCACGTGGGCTCACCAAAATCCTCATGATCTAGAATCTTCCTATCATCTGAATGTGCCATGCTCAAATACTTAGATCGACCCCCCGTTACCTCTCCTAGAAAGCTACCCTGTTCAATAGGTAAGGTACCCATTACCTACTCTTGGTTCTTCGATGTGGAATATTTATTGGTGGTTGTTACATTTAATTCCTTAGCTTGGGAAATTCCATCCAAGCTATCCTTTTCCTTCGAATAGTGTCAAGGAGATACATCTTTCCACATGTTGCTTGAGAGGTCTTCTTCTGCAAGGAACAATGGATAGTAGTATGTCCTTCATAATCCAACAATTGAATTCAATCCCCACTTGAAAATTTCATGTGTGCATCTGCATGGAGATCCTTTGAAATTCCCATTTCTATCAATATTTCCCCAAAGAGTTTCCAATGGCTACAAAACAAGATTCAAACTAGAAATGTAGAGGAAATTTTTTAAGCCTTACCCATAGAGGCACCAAATCAAATGATTTAGTGGTAGGATTAAAACCTGGGTGCCATGGCTTCAACATTAACAAGTATTTTTCCTCCTGGCTCCAGTGGTAAGTGTAAAGAACAACATTCCTATCCTTTGTGTTCTCAAACACCACCATGAAAAAACCCCTTGCATTGGGGTATATTTACACCTCACCCTCCAAAATGGGGCTCCAAGTCTCAGAAATCCAATGGTGCAAATCCGTAGACTCGGCCAAAACCCCTGAAACCTCCCTATGAAACCTAACTCCCTGAAATACCTTGCATTCTCCTTCACTTCATCTACAATGGCATCATCAAATGAGATTGATGGGGTCATAGCCACATTTCGCAGGGGCCTCATATTCATCTCCACCCCTATAGCCTTTGATCCTGCATCTTCTTTTCACATTTGACCCTCATATCACCTCTAATCCTTCTTTGGCATAGGAAGAATACCCCAAGGACCCCCCACTGATTTGAGTTGGGCTAGTCCATCCCTTCCATGGTGCCCTTTCAATGAACACCCAATGCTCTACAACGAGAAAGGATGCCCAAACTTGGTTGCCTCCGCATATAGTAGAGGTTTTTGGCTAGAATCTCCATGCAACTCCATAAAACTTTGCCTCTCCCAATGGCTGAAAGCCCTAACCACAAAAAATGAGGGAAAATGCAAAGATGGAGGTGACATCATGTTATAGTACTACAAAACCACATCACATTCCATGCACTAGATATTGAACTTACCTATTTGGGGAGAAAAAAAGGGGAAAAATGTTTGCTTCTTTTTTTGTAACGTCCCATTGACCTCATTTTTTTTGAAAAAATTAGCAATTCAAATTCTTCTCTAAAACTTAAAAAAATATATCAAACCATTTTTTTTTTTAAATTACACATATAATCTTCATCAATAGTGCTACATTTTATTAGTTTACACCATTTTAAAATTCAAAACACAAATGCCACTTTTATATAATCAAAGTTGAATTTTTTAATTTGTGTTGGTCACTTCCTTTAAAAAGTGCAGCATGCGCTTATTCTTTTATCTATTTGTAATTTCATCAATTTGCAAATCAAAGACATAAGAAACTTCACATAACAATACATACTTTAATAATCCATTTATAATTAAAAACATTTCTTATTTTATTTTGAAAATAACTTCCTAGTGAATTTGAGAAGGTTTTACAACTATTCTAATAGTCAAATAGTGAATAATGAGAGCAATCTACTAAATTCTCATATAAATATACATTGTCCCCTATAACTCTGGTGTAGGAACACCAATCTTTTCTATGTTATTCATTAAGAGTTTGATAGGAAGTGTGTGTGTTAGGATGTTTAAAGTTAATGTTTTGAGTCCTAATAACGTCCAATGTGACCATTCTATTGTAATTAATCAACTTTGAGGGGATTTGTATTCATCTTGTAAGGTTTGTAAATCTTGTGGAAGGAATTGTGAAAGTTGATAAGGTCGTGTCAAGGTTGATAGCATGTTGTTTTCTGGTGAGAGTCATGTTTCTTGGGTAAATAAAATCTCTTTAGACAATTTTTAATAGGTTGGGTGATTAAGAGGGTAAAAAATGTAAACATTGCAAAGTGTGTAAGGGTGTTGTCATTAAATGTGTAAAAGGTGTAATTGTTACCACCAACAGTCATTAGAAGTTTAAAATTTGGTTATAAGGAAGTTGGTAATTGGTTGGAAGAGGAGAAGCCTTTAAAAAGGCATGAAAACTTGTTTGTAATGTTGGCTTGAAGTTTTGAAGAATTGACAATAAGAAATCTCTATGTTTTTATTCATTTTCTGAGTTTCTTTCACATTTTGCAAATCTGTACGGACCCATACAACCATATTTTCTTATGTAATCATTCATATTTTGTAAAGGCCCATGTTAGCATTATTTTTCATCAAGTTTGAAGGAAAATAATTGAGTTTTGTATTAGAAATCATTGTTTCCTTGTAGCAGACTGAAGACACCATGTTTGAGGGTTTTGTAACCAAAAACCATGTTTTAAGGGCCTTTACACTGAATGTGACCACTGAAACAAGTGTAATGGGCCCTAGGAAGTTTGAGTAGAATGTAGAATGCATGACTATGGTTGTGGAGGATAAATAAGGGAGATAGGTCTATTGTTTAGTTGATTTTGTGAAGGAAAACACATGAAAATGGAGCTTTGGGTCTAGGGTTTGACAAAATCAATGAGAGTGGGGAGTTTTTTTTAACTTTTGAGCATATTGGGGTCAAAATACAAGTTTATGAGTTGGTGATAAGGTCTAGGAAGTTGTGCAAGTGGGACTTTGAATAAACCCTCTTGGTTTGGCAAGAAATCAAGGGTTTTTATGTTTTTCTATGTTAGAGGGGTCAAATCTAGAATTTTTTTGTTTATTTAATGGTTTGAGGGAATGGGAAATGCTTCCCCAAGGCTTCTAATTTCTGTGATAAGTTTAAAGGGAGGTTGCTTTGCAATTTAGGCCTAATTAGCCTAATTAGGTTAGCATAGGAGTGGTGATTTCAAGGGTTTGGTCCAAAGGACATGTGGCTGGTTAAGAGATATGTTTTATGAATCTAAAATGGGTATTTGAATCTACCATTTTTTTTTTAGGTGTTTTTGGAAGTGATAAGAGTTAAAGGCCAAAAACTGAGTTTGCACTGCTACTAGGATTGCAAGGGTGAAAGGGGAAAACCTACTTCAGATTGTTGTCAAAATTTTTGAATTGTTTGAATTGATCTAATAGGCCATTTTAATCTTGTTATATTCCTCTTGAAGGAAAGTTGTCACTTTGAGTAAGTTTGATCCTCCTGGGTCTGCATCCTCCTGGGTCTGCATCAAACTCTTAATCATGAAGACATCCAAATCATGGTCATGAATTCTACAATGTAATACCTTCTCTAGACTCAATAAAAATATATCCTAATAACTTAAAAGTTTGGACATACATCATTTTATCATCTTAGAATGCACTATAGACAACCCTACACAATATGGATAAAATATTTTTTCTCCAAAGAGAAATATTAATTATAACTAAACAATTACCTTACATCATCCATGTTGAAATGTGTTGTTATATAGAGTATTGTAGGGTATTTTCTATTTAATTTGTTACAATAAAATCTCTATTTAGGTAGTAAATTCAATTAAGCCTTGTAAAATAGTCCAAATAAATATTCATATAAATGTGGGAAATTTTCCTTTAATCAATTTCTCTCTAGGAACAGGGAAAAATATTCTTTAATAATGCATTCAAGTACCCTACAATCACCTAATTCCATGAGATATTTTTTGGTACTCATTAAATACTTATAATATTATCCATACTTGAAGAAGTTGATTTCATTATAAATCTTGCACATGGTATTCTAGCTATAATAACTTTAATAATATTACCAACTACCACATCTACATTCTTAAATTAGAAATGTCTTTACCTTCTTGGATACACTTACAACTAAAAATGCTCCCCAACAATACCTTGTTCCATCTATTTTGTTAATAAATCCCATGGTCACCTTTAGTAGATTTTTTTTTTGATCTCTAGCTCCATGTCAATAACTCACATTGATTAGGAATTGTTGATGGATTTTTTGTACACTTTCTCAACAAAAATAGTGCATACATACACTGCCTCTCTTGAAAGGAAACTTCCAATAGAAAGTTTCTAAAAATCTCCCCAAGGTCTCTCAGGTGTCAGGTTATGATTTGCATGGAACTCCTCAGTTGATGTTTGATATGATATTTTTGGTAATCACAAGGTAGACTTACGTAGCTGGATGCGAAATGGATTTGAAAATTTGAAGTTTTTGAGATGGGAGTTGAGGTGTAATTTTTTGTAGGTTTGGACAACAATCTAAAGCTTCAGTGTTTTCTTCAAGTTTTGGCTTTACAATGTGCAATGAACCTTAGCACAGGCTATTTCTTAAAAAAAGAGAGAAAAAGAGCAGGGAAGAGAGAAGGTTCCTAGATCTACAACTAACTATGAACAATAATCATGGAGTTCCAACCATAGATAGCTTCCTTCAAACAAAATTTCACTTAACCAGAAAATTCACAGTCTCATAAAATTTGTGCTATCTTCTAAGGCCTACAGGTATTTCACCATTCATTCACCATATACATGCATGAATAGAGATAAAAGTGTGGAGTAGCTTTGAATTCAAGCCCAGACTAACTTTGCAGAACTATTTACTAGCAAAAAACAACAAAAAGTATGGGCTAGGAAGGCATCTACACAACAACAATTTTCACAACTACATAATAACATTACCAAAATCTATCTAAGCATTTCAAATCTAACTTAAAACAACAATGTAAATCTAAATAAAGTACCCAACAATGGAGATTAAATCATGAAACATGTGAAGAACTCAAAAAATGCACCAATTCAATGTATTTTCATTATAAATTTCTATAGCATGTCTTTACAACAACTCAACTCCCCTTGGAAATGAGAGGAGACCCCCAATTTATAGTGCCCAAAAAGTAGAATGAATGGCTAAGATTTAATCTCATTGTGTGGCCAAGATTCACTATAAACTAGGGTTCTACCTACCTCCCAATATATTACAATTTAAAATACAGTTTTTTCTTCATCACTATTTTGTCCTTTAGTGACAACACTGTAGCATTTTGTCTTTTACTGATTGCTCATTTTGTTGTAGCTATCCCTTTAGATGTTCTTCACTAATAATAGGGCTTCCTTCCTACTTCTTCAAAGCTGCATATTCCATGAATTTCAGAATCACCAGTTGGAGTTTGTTGACTTCTATGATCTTGGACCGTAGCACTTGATAACTCCATTCTTTTGAGTTGTACTCAAGCCTCTTCCAGTCTTCATCATACTTTGCGGTATGATCCCTAAAAAATCCAACTAGGTGAAGGCACGAGCGGAAAAACTCATGAAATCCACAATTATCTCATCTAACATCCCGTCCTCCATCTTCTTCTAGAAATGAGGCTTCATTTTCTTTAGATCAATTTGTACCACGTGCAAGCCATATCCCGTCATTAGCCTCAAATATTAGGTACAATCCACCCAAACTTCTTTGACCCATTCTATAGCCAAATCCACCTTACCAATTATCTGCTCCAACCTTTCCTTTTTGTTATCAAAGTCCTGCTTCTAGACGTCCACTAGCCAATGATCATCCCCTTTTAGTGTGAGGTTGCTTTCCCATGTGGCTTTTGGTAGCCAGAGGATGGCCTCAATCTTTGGATAGGTGGAATTGTAGGGAAGTCAGTGCAAAGCTTCTTTGTACCTTCCAGGGACTACTGTAAATCCAAGAACTTGTTGGCTATTTGAATAGCCCAACTGATACCCATGTTCTCGACATATAGGACTTGTCAAAACCAACTCTCCATAGTTTTTTCCAAGTTCTTTCTCTTTTTCATTTTGTCAATCTATTCTTTGGACAACAATTGGGGTGGAGCTTTAGACGTGGTAGACATGTATTCAACTGAAGACCATTGTTGGATGTAATTTGTTAAGGCGGTCACTTATGCCTTAAGATCGTCTTTTGAGACCTTATCTTGTTGTATTAGGTGCACCACCGTAGCCAAATACTTCTCAAGATGCTCCACCTTTTGCTCTCTAGTAGCAGTCCCCAAGTTAATGGTGGAGACATTATAGCTTATTCCCCCTTGGCCTACCACCAACATTGCTATTTGTATAGTTTGAGACCCAAAAGAATCCATCATTACCTTGGATCTAACTTTGGGCTTCTTCTCCTTCTTGGTTGAGATCTGCACTCAGGCTAGGATAGCCTCTAGCCTTGTTCTTGGGTCCTTTAGGGTGGGAGTCTTCTTTTCAAGCTGCTTCTCCAGCCATTCGGGCATGGTAGATTTTTCCTTGGGAAATTCTTGATTACCCTCACCTCCCTCTATCTGGATTTTTGTTTGCTCACCCATGGGAGCCCTTTCTTCCCTTCTAGTTTCTTCTCCCTCTTCCTCATCGGAGTCTTGGGTGAATGTGAGGTGTTTGACAGGAGGCTTAGTAGGAAATTTCCCCTGTGGGATTTCTTCTATCTCAATTTCCTTCTCTTTTCTTTCTTCGACTTGTTTGTCCTCATGATCATGCTCCTTAGGTTTGTCTTCTTTTATATCTCCTTCCTCTCTACAAGGAGGTGGCACAACCTCCAGCTATTCCCTTGTAGGGATTTCTACCATTTCTACTATCCTACCACCTTCTTGCTCTTCTCTAGGAGGTGACCTTTCTGTCTCCTCTTCATCATGCTTCAATTGTGTGGCCATTTCCTCTTTGAGATCATTGTTAAAGGTTTGTATGATTATTTTACCACCTGCACCCTCCTCTTCATCTCCACTCTTGGAAGACCCTGTTTCTTCTTCCTCATGAACCACCTTGTCAATTGGTCGATGTTTATACTCTAGGTGTTTGTGATATTCATCGACTTCCTCCTCCATTTCCCTTGAGGCTTCTTTCTCTTGCCTCTCCCATTCCTCAAAATTAACATCGTGGCCTCCATTGTTGGTGGTCCCGTTGGGGGTTGTGAAGGTGTAGCATTGGTGAGGACCCATGCTAAGGCAACTTGAATGGTGGGGTCCAAAAAGATCTGGAAGATTTCAAAAGAGATGTTCTACATGTGCCACGAGAAAGCCTTCGGTAATGCTGGTGTAGGCATTGGTGTTGTCACTGCTGCCAATGGTAGTGAAGTAGTAGGTGACATGGTGGCAGAGGAAAGTAGAGTAGTCATAATAGAGGAACAGTTGACCATTATTATGGGCCCAACTAGGGGTGAGGAGGTGAGATGGACTAAGATGTCCATTGCAGGTGGGGATGTGGTGACCATGGCCTGGGAAACAAATGTCAGGGTGGTCGAAATAGGGGGAGCCAGAGGAAGTTCTTGTTGATTTGATTTCTCTTCCTCTCTTTCTTGAATTATTGGCTACTCTGCAACACTTGCAATTCGTTTGTTCCTCTTAGAGGGTAAGCCTCCTAAATCTTTCCTTGTATACACCTTGGGATTTGGAGACTGCTTTGTTTCAGTTCCTTTCCTCTTTTTTGATCTAGTGAGAAAAGGAGTTTTGGATGTCCTACCTGTTGAAGTTTTAGTGGCGACATCTTTTGTGGCACTAGGCTCACTCTTGAGCCCTTCATATGTCAGGAACTTGTTGCTTTAATTGGGCTACTTTCCCTTTAACCCACTCTTCAGTTTGGGCCACAATTTGTTTAGTTACAATGTCAAGGTCATCAACCTTATTTTCATCCCACTCTATTGTAGGTAGCAAAAATTTAGTGACAACATTATATCTGGGATCCATAATGGTGCTCTCATCCTCCTCAACCTGGTCTGGTAGAGGAAATAGTTGCACCCTTCTTATGAAGTATGCAGTCATCCTCATGTAGTGTCTTGCACACACCTCTTTGTCATCTTGACAGCTTTCCCAAAAATATTCAACGTGATGTAGGTGGGCATACTGCAGTCCCAGTGCCTTTCTCACATGCCCATATGGGTCCACCCATGGGCGAGTAGTGTGTAGGTGGAAATGCTACTCTGCCAATTTCTTTTCAGAATTCCCAACACACTAGGAAGTTTGTAGTTTATACATCCCCTGACCGAAGGTTAAGGGATAAAGGATCCTTGCCAAATGTTTGCTACCAAGGATGGTATGCACATGTTGCAACTGGTATGAGAGTTCTAGTAGTGTAATCTGGTTATTGGGATACCGGGACAACTTATTTGGCCTTTCTGTGAAGCCCTGGGCACAAATATATGTGAACTTGGGGAATTGTATAAATAGGAAGGCATATTGCTTTAGGAATGGCCGTGTGCTGTGAGAGACCCTTCTCTCAAAATCCCCTCCAAGCAACTAGATGATGTGGCCGATGAAGGCACCATTCACCTTGTAGTACTCCTTCTTGAAGTTTTTGAACTGTAGCTAGGGATATCTGTCATAGGCTTTCAATCTTCATCCCAGCTCCTCATCAGGTGCCACAAATAATCCACTGTATTGCCTCTGCTCAGCTAGTGAATAGACCAAATATGAGGTCATGTAGAATTTAGAGCTCTTTTTCATGTTCATAAACTACTCATGGAAGTAGTCATTTATGATGCCTCCTTAGTAGAATGAGGCTTTTGTGGTGACATCTTCGTCCCCATGGAGGATTTGTTCAACAAAATACACCATCCACTCTTGGAAAAAAGAAGCACTAGGGAGGCCCATTACCTTGCTCAACATGGTTACCAAGTCATGGTAATCCTCATAAAAATCACTGCAAAAGAGTTCTTGAGGAACCTTTGCAGGGCTTCCCCTTTTCTCCTTGAGCCAGTACTAGTTTATCAATATTTTGCAGCCATAGGGTCTACATCCCAAGTTTCCTTTCCTTCCTCCATGGTGGGAATCTCCATCTCCTCAAAGGTAGGAATGTGAAAATTCCTAGTAATTCCCTCAGCTGACATGTCAATGAGGATGTTTCCGTCTCTATCGACGATGGTTCTTGTTTGTGGCTGGTAGGCTTGCCAACAAGCCATGATAGATTTAGGGGAAATGAGAGATGAGGGGAAGCTTGCTACTTTTTCAATCCCACTTTGTCTAATTGATCTTGCATTGTTAGTCTTTGGGTGAACCCTGACCCTTTGTTTGAATTCATCAATATTGATGTGGCTGATATTGGTGTCTATGATTTCCTTCTAGTCAGTGATGATTTTTGAACATAGAGGCTCACCTTGAAACTGGAACTTCATCTGGTCTTTATCCTCCTTTCTATGAGGAGTCTTGCACCTGATTCCATATATCCTACAGACATAGACGTAATGTGTACAACTAATTACAAAAACATTAACATTAGCCAAAATCTCATGAACTAAATCCAATTAGACATCATATGATTAATGAAGTTAAATTTTCTCTTTTAGATGCCGTTAGTTACTTTCTAAAGGTATTTTAGACAATCTAGGCCCAAGGGGCTGGATTTCCCTGGTAGGAATGTTGTTTTGAAAGGGCGAATAGGCTGGGGCAATCCAGGTGATTTCTCCCGTCTTCACATTTTGATGGTTTGAAAGGCTTGTGATGAAGAGGGCCGAATTTGAGCATGTGGGTCGAGGTTGGTTTTCAAATTTGAGGTCATTTTACTCAAATTTGGGGGCCTCAAGAGGTTTACTACCAAAAAGTTGTTAGAAGTTTGTTGTTTGCAATGGTCTGGAAGAAACATAATTTTGGGGTCAGAACTTCGGGGTCTGGGACCCGGAAGGTCAAAAGTCAGTTGATAGTTTATTTTGGAATTCAAGGTGCTTAGGTCTAGGGGAGTGGGAAGGCATTAGGGTTTCATCGTTCATAATGGCGATCATTGCACGGAAGCCTGACAAGAGTGGCTCGGTGGACCAAACCCGATAGAGCATTTGGTAGCTGGTCTTATTTGATAAGTTTCTCTAGGCAATCGAGGAGCTGGAACCTGAATCTTGGGAAGAAGTGTTTACTTTGACCTTATGCATTGGATGAAGGTAGATGGAACTCTAGTGGGCTGAGCTCGATAGGCAGGGACGACGAATGGAACGCTGGGGCCTGGGAGGTGGGGGGATGCAACCTGATGGCTGTTTCAAATGGCGAAAGCTCTGTAGATGAAAGTCTGTGGATCAGGACCTAGCGACATGATGATAAATTTTTTCAGCATTCAACTAAGGGTAGCAAGATGGAGAGTGGACCTTGGAGGGAAGAAAGGCGTACTCTTTTCATTGGTCGAGAATGATAAAGGAAAAGCAGAGTCCCCGGGATGGAAGTCCAGTGGACTAGACCCGAAGTGGTTAGAACTAGTCTAAAGTGTTGCAATTTTGAATGACTGGAAATCAAAGAAGTGGGGCCCGGGGTTCAGTTCTGCCGTTCGGAATGAAAAATGCTTGGGGGAAACATGGAAAGGGAGTCTTGGTGAGGTAGGCCCCGGTGGCTGAGATGGAGGTTGGACTTCGTGTGCTTAATTTTGATGGAGATTGGTAGACGAATGTCCAACATGGTGGGCTCGAAAGGGAATTTCGTCATTTAAAAAAGTTTCTCCATTTTCTAAGTTTAAAATGGTGGTAGGAGGAGTCGAGCCCAGAGGGCGCGAACACCTTGTGTGAAGAACAGTGGCAGCATGGTTAGGTTCTGACTTGATCTTAAGAGGTGATTGTGGAGGTCTTTCAAAATTTGGAAACATGAGTTTTGTAGGTTTTCTTATGTTTTATCAATTAAATGTATTTTTAGCCCGTGTTCATTATTTTAAGCATGAAATCACAAAGAAAGTCACTGTGGAACGGATGGTGAACCTATCTCAAAAGTCTGATGGGAGAACATGTGAAATCCATTGAGGGAGGTTGAATGATGATATCAGACGTAAGGGTGGCAGGCGACAGATGCATTGATTTTCTCTAAAATCCCTAACAAATGAAAATGTTAGGTTGGGCCCTATACTTATACCTTCATATGCATTTAATTCTCTCATTTAATGGACGTATGATCGACTGTTTGGTTGGTGGATTTCAAATTTATGAACGACGGCAGGAGGTCCAAGACTTGGGGGTGGAAAGACACAAGCCAATGGTTGTTTCTAATGCAACTTGGAAGCTGACGGTGAAAGGAATCTCAAAGTTCAGATAACGGAGCACTATCAAAGTTTTTCTGCCAGAAATGGTGAAGATCGAAGGGAAATCCGGGGATAAAAGTCCAGGGTCCAAACTTGGCTCAGACAAAAGCAGTTCGAAACAATTGTAACTTTAACCTGGCAAAAAATGAGGAACCGAGGCCTAGGGGCCAAAAGATAAGAACCATCTTCCATTCAGAACGACGAACACCCAGCGGAAACCTAGCTAGGGAAATCCAACTAGGTGGGCCCACTAGGGTCCAAGGCCATTGTTAGAAAAAACTACCAAGGATAGTCCAGATGGCTCCAGGACTCTACTAGGACAAAGGGGACAAAACATGCTCAACCAAAGATGGGAGCTCGAAGGTATGTTGACCATTCGGGACACCAAATATGAGGACACACAAAACGAGGTGGTGAAAGAATGACCCAACAAAGCAAAAGAAAGGAGGGTCCCCATTCCGAACGGGGCGTGTGTGCTAAGGGCACAATAAGAATTATCAATGATCAAGGGTTCAACATTGAGTGAAAGTTATTTATGAAAATTTCTATTTAATTATTTTCTATTTCCAATAGGAAATTAATGCATCATTTATATGAGAAAATTTGTAGGTAAGTGCAAAAAGATGGGTCACCAAAAAGTTTCACTCCACTTTTTGGTCCCAGAAAAGTGAAAACACAAGCATGTTATAATGAAACATGCTCGTGTTATGTTTTGTATTGAAATTTTTTCTTTCTCATTCTCTTTCTCCTTCTCTATTAGTAAAACTACATACATGAAATCAACATTTACATATGGGATTTTATTTTCTTATACTTTAAGTTATATTTCATGTATATAGTTTCAAGATGTTTGTGAATGATTTTGGATTTCTAGGAGTTATACACAAATTCTAGTTTCTGGAAGATCTTATAATTTTTTAGACAATCAAATTTTAGTAATCAACATGCCAAATTTCAATAATCAAGAGGTCAAATTTCAGTAATCAACAAGTTGCATCATCTTTTTCTCTTTCTCTCTCTCATTTTTTATTTCTTATCGTCTAGACCTCTTTGTCTCTCACTATCTCCATCCCTTTATCTAACTCTCACACCTTCCCTCTCTAATTCTCTCTATCTCACTTCTTTTTACCTCTCCTTCCCTCCTTTCCTCTCTACTCTCTATCCCCCTCCCTCCCTCCCTCCCTCCATTTTCCACATCTCTCTCTCTCTCTCTCTCTCTCTCTCTCTCTCTCTCTCTCTCTCTCTCTCTCTCTCTCTCCCCTTCCACCTCACATCTCTCTCCCTCCTTTAATCTCCCCCCCTCTCTCCTTCCCTCTCTAATTTTTTCTATCTCACCTCTCTCTCGCTCCCCCTCTCTATATCTCTCCTTTCCCATCTAATAGAGAGAGGTGTAGGTAGATGGAGGGAGAGGAGAGATAGAGAGTAGAGAGGGAAGGAGGGAGGGAGACAAAGGTGAGATAGAGAGTAGCAAAGAGAGAGAGGGAGGGAGGTAGAGGAGAGATATAGATAAGTAGAGAGTGAATGAGATAGAAAGGTAGGGAGGGAGGGAGGTGAGATAGAGAGGTGTAGAGAGAGTGTGGTAGGGAGTGATAGAGGGAGAGGTAGATAGATAGAGAGTGAGAGAGGGAGAGAGAGAAAGAGAGAGAGGGTGTGGTAGGGAGTGATGGAGGGAGATAAAGAGAAGTAGAGATGGAACAAGAGAGGGAGGGAGAGAGATGTGTGAGGGATGTAGGTAGACAGAGGGAAAGGAGAGATAGAAAGAGGGGGGAGGGATGGAGAGAGATGGAGAGAGAGAGATGAGATAGAGAGAAGTAGAGAAGAAAGGAGAGAAAAAAAGAGAGAAAGGGAGGAGGGAGAGAGGGAGAGGTAGAGAGGGATAGGTGAGAGAGAGAGGAAGAAGTGATGATAGGGAGAGAATGGTGATATAGAGAGAAGTAGATATAGAAGGAAAGAGTGAGAAAGAAAGAAGGGGGATGAAGGGAGGGATAGATGGAGAGGGAGGGAGAGAAAGAGTGTTAGGGAGTGATGGAAGGAGAATGGTGAGATAGAGAAGAGAAAGTGAGAGAGAAGGAGGGGGGAGGGAGGGAGACAAAGAGAGAGAGAGGGAGGGAGAGAGATGTAGGGAGGGATATAGAGGTGAGATAGAGAGGTGTAGAGTTATAGAGAGAGAGGGGAGATAAATATAATTAGATTTATCAATCTCTCCACCTTCCTCTCTCCCACTCTATCTCTCTCTCCTTCCCTTTCTACTTCTCTCTATCTCATCTCTCTCTCCCTCCCTATATCTCCTCCCCTCTCTCCCTCCCTAGCTCTCACTCTCTCTTTTCCTTCCTCCCACCCACCTTCTCTCTCTACTTATATATATCTAACATATCCATCTCTATCTCATTCTCTCCCTCCCTCCTCTCTTAGTCTCTCCACCCTCCTTACCCATCTCCCCCTTCTCTCATTTTATATATCTCACTTATCTCTCCCTCCCTCCTTCCTCTCTCTGTATATATCACCTCTATATCTATCTCTATCTTTGTCTCTGTCTCTGTCTCTCCTCCCCTTCTCTCTCTCCATCCCTAAATAACTCTCTATCTCTCTCTCCATCTCTAACTCTCCCTCCCTCCTTCCATCTCTCTCTCTCTCATCTTTCTCTCACTCTCTCCTTCTCTCTCCACTCTTTATCTTTCTCTCACTCTCTCCTTCCCTATATACTTATCTCTATCTCCCTCTCTCCATCTCTAATTCTCCCTCCCTCCTTCTGTCTCTCTCCCTCTCTATCAATCTCCCCATCTCTCTCTTCGTCACACTCACTCTCCTTCCCACTCTACTATCTATCTCACCATTCTCTCTCTACTTCAACCTCTATATCTCTCCTTCCCTATATACTTCTCTCCCTCCATCTCTCTCCCTCCATCTCTACGTCTCCCTCCCTCTCCCTCTCTACTTTATATCTCACTATTCTCTCTCTCTCTCTCTCTATATATATTTATATATACCACCCCCCCTCTCTCCCCCTCCTTAGCTCTTCCTCCCTACCTCTCTCTCCCTCCTCTATCCTCCCCATCTCTCCTTATATAATTCCCTCTATCTCTATCTCTCTCCATCTCTACCTCTCCCTCCATCCTTTCCTCTCCCTCCCTCCCTCCCTCTCTTATTCCTCCCTCCTTCCATCTCTCTCCCTCTCTCTTCCTCTCTCCCTCTCCCTATGTCACAATCTACCAACCTTACTCCTTCCCTCTATATTTCTCTCTCCCTTCCCTATCTTTGTTTCTCACTCTCTCCTTCCTTCTCTACTCACTATCTCACCATTATCTCCCACTATCTCTCAATCTCCCAAACCCTATATTGAATATCCTAAAACCTAATACCTATACCCTATACCCTCATCCTTGAACACTATCCCTCAACCCTCAACCCTCAACTCTATACCTTAAACCCTAAACCCTCAACCCTCATCCCTATAACCTATACCCTCAACATTATACCCTAAACCCTAAACATTATACCTCAACCCTATACTTAAACCCTAAACCCTACATTTAACCTTGTACCCTACACCATAAACCCTAAACCCAATACCCTCAACCCCATAACCAATGTCCTAAACCCTAATCCCTATACCCTATGCACTTAACCTTATACTCTTGAAACCTTGAACACTATCCCTCAACCCTCAACCCTATATCCTTAACCCTAAACCCTACACCCTCAACTCTCATCCCTATACCTTATTCCTCAAGCTTATACCCTAAACCCTAAATACTATCCCTCTATAATTAAACCCTAAACCCTACATTCAACCTTGTACCTTAAACCCTCAACTCAAAATCTTCAACCCTAAACCCAATACCCTCAACCATATACCCTTGACCCCATACCCATTATCCTAAAGCCTAATCCCTATACCATATACACTCAACCCTATACCCTCAACACCAAACCCCATACCTTAAACCCTAAACCCTACAACCTCAACCCTCATCCCTATACCCTATACCCTCAATGTTATACCCTAATCCCTAAACATTATCCCTAACATTATACTTAAATGCTAAACCCTACACTCTCAACCCTTAACCCTATACCTTATACCCTAAACCCTACACCTTGAACCCTATACCCAATATCCTAAACCCTAAACCCTAATCCCTATATCCTATACACATAACCTTATACCCTCAACATTGAACATTACCCCTCAAACCTCAACCCTCAACCCTAAACCTTATACTTAAACCCTAAACCATACATTCAACCTTGTACCTTAAACCCTAAACCAAATAACATCAACCTAATACCCTCAATGCTATACCCAATATACTAAACCCTAATCACCATACCCTATACAATTAACCTTATACCCTCAACCCTAAACACTATCCCTCAACTGTCAACCCTATACCTTAAGCCATAAACCCTAAACCCTAAACCCTACACCCTCAACCCTCATCCCTATACCCTATACCCTCAACCTTATACCTAATATCCTAACCTGCAATCCCTATACTCTATACACTTAACCCTATAACCTCAACCCTATACCTTAAATACTAAACCTTACACCCTTAATCCTCAGAGGGGGAGAGATAATTCAATCCTTATACTCTATACAATTAACCCTATAACCTCAACCTATACCTTAAATACTAAATCTTACACCCTCAACCATCATAGGGGGAGAGATAAAGAGGGGGGAGGGAGGGAGGGAGGGAGAGAGAGAGTAGAGAGAGAGATAAAGATAAGTAGAGAGAGAATGATGAGATAGAGAGAGAATGAGAGAGAGGGAAAGAGAGAATGGCGAGATAAAGAGGAGAGAGTGAGAGAGAAAGATGGGGAGGGAGGAGGGAGAGAGAGAAAGAGTGAAAGGTAAGGGATGGAGAGTAGATATGGGGGAAACACATAAAATTAGAGGGCGTTGAAGAGGTATATAGATAGATAGAGAGAAGTAGAGAGGGAATGAGGGAGAGAAGTGAGATAGACAAGTGTAGAGAGAGTGGTAGGGAGTGAAAGAGAGGGAGAGGTATGGATGGAGAGAGTATTAGGAAGTGATGGATGGAGAGGTAGGTAGAGAGGGAGGGAGAGGTATGGAGGGGGAGAGAAGTGAGATATAGAGAAACAAAGAGAGTGATAGAGGGAGAAGTTGACATAGAGAGGGAGAGAGGAGATAAAGATAAGTCAAGAGGGAAGGAGAGGTAGAGAGAGAGGAGAGATAGAGGGAAGTAGAAATGGAATGAGGGAGGGAGGGAGAGAAAGGTGAGATAGAGAGGTGTAGAGAGAGAGTGGTGGGGTGTGATCGATGGAGAGGTAGGTAGAGAGAGGGATTGGGAGATAAAGAGTAGATAGGGAAGAAGAGAGGGAGAGAGAGGTGAGATAGAGAGAAATAAAGAGTGGAATAAAGTGATTTAGTGAGAGGTAGGTAGAGAGAGAGAGAGAGTAAAACTAGCTAATTACTAAAATTTTACCTCTTGATTGCTAAAATTTGACTGTTTGAAAATTTTTAAGATCTTCCAAAAGCTAGAATTTGCATTATAACTCCGAGAGATCCGAAACCACTCTCAAACATATTGAAACTATATACATGAAATATAACTTAAAATATAAGAAAGTAAATGTCCATATGTAAATGTTCATTTCATGTATATAGTTTCCCTTAAAGATAACAAGAAGAAAGAGAAAAAAAAGAGATTTTTTTTTAATGTATACCAAAACGTGAGCGTGTTATAATGCACTCATGTTTTGTTAATGCATTCACAAAATGTGAGCACATTATAACATGCTTTCATTTTTTTAATGCATTCAAATAACATGAGAACACTATAACACACTTGCATTTTGTCTTTCTTTGGGAATCCCTAAGCCTTTAGCTTGGAATTGCTTTGGATTTCCAACCTAAGGCTTGGAGTGCCTTCCCAATGTCTAAAGACATGTTTTTGAATATTCTAAAAAATTTCACATAATCTCATTCATGCTAACCGTCATGTTTGCACATGTTTCAAGGTCAAGTAAATCAAACATAGGTTAATGTTAGGCTCTCTCTTAGCTATTTAACAATGTAATATTTTTCACATTTTGACTATGTTAAGGCTTTCATCTTTAATTTCTTTTTTTTGTGTGTTTTTTTTTTGTCAAAAACCAATGTATGGTATTTTTTACTTTATTTTTTAATAGTTCATTAAGATTTCAAATAAATTACATTTTTATAAACTAGACTCCATTCTACACATTAAAAAAGAAAAAATGATTTTTTATTAGTTTTTCAAAAATTATGAGGTAGCATGACCAAATTTCTATTTTTCAAGATGTGTCCACTTTTAAAATTAGTAAAAAATATATATTCATTAAAAAATTATCAAAAAAATTAGGTATAAACTACATGCTATTAGCAAATTTTTCACTGAAGCGATTTTAAAAATACTAAAAAAAAGTTACCTTTTTGAGGGAGCCACAACAAATGCTATGTTATATTTTTTTGACAAAAACATGACCAATTTATGTGGCTCCCTTTTTGAACCCCTTAATCTCTACCATTTTAAAAAAATAGTAGTTTAGAAAGTAGACCCAGAGCACTACAACCCTTATTTTTGTTGCATCTTAAAATTTTGAGTACAACTATCCTCAATTTCTCATCCAAGGTCAGTATTTCCTGATTTCAGAAAAAGAGTGGCCACTTAAGACCCCTTTTTGGCCCCCCATCTTTCTACACTTACCTGTCTAACACATGCATTTTTGGTTTTCAAATAGTATGTGGGTTGTAGGTTTTATAACACCCAATGTTTTCGAAACTATAATTTTATTCACAATATGAATGCCTTGAAAACCTTTTTTTGTTTAGAGACTACAAACGTAATGAAAGGGACCTTGAAAATTTACAATTGTTAGTTACAATAAAAATGAATTTCAATTTATTCATATCATCAAAAAATAAAATGCATAGTATATTTGCAAGTTTGAAAACATAGTGGGTTGTGAGTAGATGGTTTTTGAAACTTGGAACCCACACATGCGCCACATTATGTTATCATGTCTAAGACATGCATTTTTGTAGGGAGATTAATTTCAAGACTTGTCGGTGTGCCACATTTTTCTAGTGACGAAACACATGATAACACTCAAAATGACACACACCCAAATGTCTGTCAACATCCTCTATTAGTCTTATCTCATTATGATGCCACTGTGTGGTGGATGGGGCATTATGTTATCATGTCTAACACATGTGTCTTTGGTTTTCAAATAGTATGTGGGTTGCAAGTTTTATAACACCCACTATTTTCCAAATTGTAATTTTATTCACAATATGAATGTCTTGAAAACCATTTGTTATTTAGAGTAAGAATGTAATGAAATGAGCCTTGAAAATTTACCATAACTGTTAGTTATAGTAAAAATGCATTTCAATTTCTTCATACCATTGAAAATAAATGCACAATATATTTGTAGGTTGGAAAACATAGCAGGTTGTGAGTAGATGGTTTATGAAACCTGTAAGCCACCCATGCATCACCTTATGTTATCATGTATAACACATGTTTTTTAGGGAGATTAATTTTAAAACATGATAATTTTAAAACTTGTTGGTGTGCCATGTTTTTTTTATGACATGACATGTGATAGTTCACTCAAAACAACACACACCTAAAAATTCGTGAACGTTCATCCATCAGTCTTATCTTGTAATGATGCCATCATATGGTGGATGGGGCATGATTTTTTTGATTAAGTAGGGAAAGGGCCCTGATTCTGTGGTTACAATGCCACAACAACAAACAAAGAAACAAGATGGGAAGAACAACACTAGCCATCACTAGAAAAAATCATCAAACAAACCAAACCAAAGCCAAAAATGGCATGCAAGCCAAGTACCCAAAATTGTAACCACAAAAAACCATTAGAAGCATAATAAAAAACAAAATCTCCATATTAATCCACAAAATAGTATGTAGACCATTTATGAGATTAACCAAAGTTCAACATGTATGAAACCATAACATAGCTATCATGAAATAGCAATCTGGGATAATTAAACTAAGCACCCATAGTTTCAAAGAAGTCATATAACTAGAGTAAAAGGATAACAAAAAAGAGAAGCAAAGCCATTACTTAACATTGGAAATCAACTCCCAAATATCACCGATTTGGGACACAAACTCCCTCCAATCAGGGACATCTTCAACATTCAAACCAGGCCTTATAACCAACAAAATAGGCCAACAAGCCACCCTCCAAGCTAACAAAATAATAGTTTGAAACAATAGCCACCCCAAGAGTGGGTAAGACAAACTATACTTAAAACCCATACAAGCAAGTTTTAGAGGATCCTGAGACCCAAACCACCAGATAGCTAAGCCCACCAACACTCCTTGAAAGAACCATCCCACATCAAGCCTGTTACTTAGAGAATCTAATTTTTAACTAGAAACAACATTAGCGTTGATGGAGTAGAAAGCCCCCATCAACCTACTTGCTCTCCACCTCTATAGGAGAAAACATATCCCAATAGCAGTACCACCCAAACAACACTTGTAAAGCACCAACCCCTGTTAATAAGAAAATACAACACATCAAACCTCCCCACCACAATAGAGAAGTGAGAGAGTCCCAAAAAACTATAAGGAGCTAAAGCCAACCCAAAGCACCACCTCGATCAGAGCACCAACTCAGATGCCACCTCTATAGGAGAGAGTTCCCCTCTTAAAGAGAGGATGAAGTGAGAACCATAACCACTAGTGCCACTAATCTCCTTCACATATAGGCTCCACCTCAAAAGGAACCAATAGAAGGAAAGGGAGCTTCCCACCACAACTACAACTTCCAACTTTGCCTCAAAAGGAGAGGGCTCCACCTCTAAAGGAGTAGTCTCCACCTCCATAGGAGATCTCAATTGTAGAATCAAATAAGAGAACAACACACTAGTAGAGAAAGTTGCCACCTCACCCCTTGACAACCCAAACAACTGGTACATGAAGGAAGCTAATGAAAGCACCTTATCCAAGAGTTGAGGAAACAAACTTCCTCTAGCCATTAGAATAAACATTTGGATCATCACAACCATCAGAAAACACTTAGCAACCATTAGCAAAAGCAACATGTCCTTTTTGAAGAACATAGTAGGAAGGACAACAAAGAAAAACAAACCCAAAACCTTATATTTCTTAGCACACTTAAAGATCATTAACAAACCATTGAAGATCTCAAAAAAATAAGCCCAAAAAACTTCAAGCCCCTTAATCTCTAGGGCCAAAAATCAGAATTAAAGACATCCACTTTGCACTTTATAAAACCCTCAAGCATACCACATTAGTAGGTACCATATTTCTCACCAAGGAAAATCCCCAACCACCGAACATTCACAAGCATCAGACAAACATCAACCACCACATACAAGGAAGCCTCTACAAGGCACAAAAAAATCCTCAACAACACATGGATGGGTCTCCTCAACCACTAGAGAAACTAACTAAATGCACCCACTAGCTCAGCACAAAGAGAGGAAGTGAACAAACTATAGATAACTAGAACAAGGAACCATCAATAGTACCCAAGCACCAATGGGATAACAACAATCTCAAGAGAATAGAGCGAAAAACCCCACTCCAACAATGATTAGTAAACCACCAAAAAACCACACACCACCACTTTTCCAATGCTCCCATCAATTTGGTGAACATGAAAGAGTGGTTGCAACATTGAACAAGGGCTCAAACACCAAACTAAAGAGGAAGATAAATAAAAAGCTCTCATAGAAAATTAGAATCCCAACACCAAACCTAGGCCTTAGCAAGGAAAGAACCACAAACCCAAAGGTGACAAAAAGGACGTGGAACCAATTGGGGAAAAGGCCAAGGCCAAGACCCACCCCAAACAAGCCAGAAAAGGAAGACATGAGTGTCCCATAGTTGATGAAGAGCCTTCAACTAAACTCATGAATGAGTAGTGAAACATACCACAATCACAAAAATGGCACAACCCATGTGAAACAACAAGGAAAAAAATGTTATCATCTCTAAGACATGATGTTATCATATCTAAGAAATGGTGCATTATGTTATCATCTCTAAGACATGCATTTTTATAGGGAGATTAGCTTCTACCTCTTTTTCCATAATTTTTATGTAATTAAAAACTTAATTATGGATAAATTATTTGTCAAGAGGATCACTCGTAAAGTAGTAGCAACTCAAACTTAAAACAAGAACTCATGAGGCATGTCACACCATTATGATTCAAATTTTCACTATCATATGTTGTGGATTTGATATGATTTTAAATTTAATTAATGCAACATGAAATATGGGTATTGAAGCTTCCAAAAGTGACCACCATTTTTATAAACTTTTTGTTGTATTCCACCTCATGCTCTCCAACCTTTATCTTTCAACTTGTAGAATGAAAAAAGCAACAACATAGAGTGATTGCCAACTTGCAATTAGTTTGTGCATTATCAATTCAAACACATTTTCTCGAAAAACAATAGTTATTACAATTTAGAATGTGTATTACCCACATTAACCTCCAATGCCAATAGGTGTATAGACTTCAAACAAAAAAATGGATTCTCGTTGAAGCCACCAGGTTGATGAATTAAATGGGAAAGGTCATCCATAATGCTGAAAACTGGTGAAGGCAAGAAGATTTTATTGACAACCCCATTATCTCCTCCTCTCTATTGTTGTAACGTTTCCTCCTGTTTACTGGTTTCATCACTTTTATCCCCCATCTTGGTGGGGCCCACACTATGTTGTCCCATCATGTTATGTATGTTTTTATGCATTTTTATGTGTTATCATGCCTATGACATGTCATTTTCTTGAGAGATTAGTTGTGTTCGAGAGAAGCTAATCCCTAAACAAACAATGTTCTTAAACATGTTAACATAATACCCCATCCCCCATGCATCACATTGTAAACGTGATCAAATTGATTGAAAAAGCTAATAGACGTTTAGGCACGTGTCGTCACATGTCCTTTTTCTAGAAAACGTGGCACACTGACAAGTTTTAAAATTATCATATTTTAATATTAATTTGAAAGTAGAAAAAGATGACATTTGGACATTTCATATTTTGAAGGTTGTTGGGGAGCTCAGAAGTGAGTTGTAGGTGTTTGGAGGTCAAATTAGAGCATCCAATGTCCGTACAAAAACACATGTGACATGTGCGGACAACTAGCTAGTAGGTATGTATATCTACCAAAAGCTCAAATACCCAAATGTCACTGAACCAAAGATAAAAATAGGTGGGCGATCACCTATTCTATCTAGGTTATTTGTTTATGTCCTAGGAGTCCTAATTGGATTGAATATCAACCTCACAAGGTGAGTCAATTCTCAACAAGGAAGACCTAGGAAGGGGTTCTTTATGCTTTAAGGGGTTCACCACCAAGCAAATTATTGGAAAGGACAAATAAGCATTCAATTCACAAAACCTAATAATGCAAGCTGAATGATGAAATTATGTAACAAGAAGTTATGATGTATGTACATGGGAAGTCTAAAAATGCAATGAGGATTTCAAAAATGAAAAGAAGCTGTTAAAATATGCTATGGAGGAAAAATATTCCCTTATTGTTGGCTTAGTCCCGCTTCTATTTTTCAGGGCAGATGCATAATCTTCGGATGTCGGAATTAGATCTAAAAAAAATTCTAAAAAATATCTTCGGGAGGACTAAGATGCCTTGGGTGGTGACTTAGTCCCATTTTGAATTTTTCAAATCTTCAAATGTGGTCCTGAGGCTTGATGTCTTCTCTTCCTTCTTCTTTGATCTTAGGTTTTGAATCTTGATATGGATTCAGCTTGTAGGTGAGTTTTAATGAAGATGACAACTTTGCAATGCAACTTTTCACTTCAAATGATCTTCAAGTATTCAACCTAAATTTTCAATCACAAACATACAAGAGAGGAAAAACTTGTTGATTGTTAGTAAATGGTGGTTTTCCTTGGTCAAACCCCTTGTTGGAATTAAACCTTGAAATGAAATAAAATAATGAGGGGAAATGATGAATGAACAACATGCAATGTTACAAATCACCAAAACCTTGTTATAAAGTCTACAAACTTGTGTGAAATGATTGCAATGGATATGGATTTTGAATCAAAGAAAGGCTTGATAGATATGGAATTGAATTGCTTGCTTGAGTCAAAACCCTACATCACAAATGTTAGCACAAAAAAACACATGATGCAAGAAGATCTTTGATATGATGCTTGAATCTCGATGATGGCTCCAAATGCTTGATGAATTTCTCTTGAACACTTGAATGCTTGGATGCTTAGATTTCTTGCTAGGAGAAAATGAGAGAGGGAACCTTGTATTTATACTTATTTATGCTTAATATCCCAAAATTACACCACACCAAGCCGACATATGAATTCATTAATTAAATGAGGCTAAATCCTGCCATAATTTGAAATTAAATCCTAAAAATACCTTAAGGGGGATTAAGATACCCTAGGTGGTGTCTTAGTCCCAAGGCTAAAAAATTGGGGCATAGACACCAAAAAGGGGCCCATTTAAGATGTCTCAAAACTAGGGTCCCAAGAGCTTTGGGGGATAAAGCCGCCCTAGGTGGTATTTTAGTGCCAACCCAAAAATTAGGGACACTTAGACATAATCATTAAATTATCAATTATCCATTGGAGAATGTCGGGATTAGCTAGAAAAAGCTACAATTCATAGGGATTGTGGATGTAAAATAGGACTAATTAAGTCATAAATAGGGATAAATAAAGCAAGGAAGGCCCAAACAAGTGTGAAAATGCAAGGGTATGCATTTCGGTACACTACAATCACACCATGTCACATTAATTCAATTTCACATGATATCAATCTGTAAAACATATTAGATTCACAACATATGATAATGAAAATTTGAATCATATAGAATTTAGAATAGTGCATATGATTTACATTTTGATTTTTCCCAGGTTTTATCCATTGACTTTAAGATCTACTTAAAGCATGCCTAGACTCTCATTTTTTAAATTTCTTATTTTTTCTATATTGAGATTTGAACTCAGCACCATCTAGGTGCTTACAACATAGCATTTCCATTAAGCTGATCACTCATCAACTAAATCTCATTATTAATTTGTTAAGATTATACATTAGAAAGTATGATAGATCAAAATATAGTTTTGGGTTAGAATAGTGTTAGGCTTTTTAAAGTTGTAGCTTGATATGTATATGCATCTTCCACTATGTATTGATGGTGAATAGAGGTTACCTATAGTGAGAAGCACATATATACATTTGTACATCTGCATTTTGTGGCAAAGTTCAGATATAAGTAAATGCAAGCTTTAAAACACATTGTGTTTCACAACCTACACTACACAACATTCACAACTATCAACATGTTTATTTAAGATTGCCATTAATGGAAATAAATTGGCGTTCTTGCTATTTATAATGCACACCTACATATATAGATTTGAATAACACAAGGGGTTGGGGGACGTAGCTAATCTCCCAATAAAATGGCATGTCATAGGCATGATAACACAAAAATTAATGGTAAGAAATTGGTGTTCTTGCTATTTCTAATGCACACCTACATATATGGACTTGAAAACCAAAAGGGGTTGGATACATTGTGATGTGGAGGTTGAAAAGTATACTAGCTTATTAAGTATGCTTTTCATTGAACCCTCTATCAATATTTTAGATCACTTTTTGATCAATTATTGTAATGACGAAAGAATGTGTGATTTTAAATATTAAATTATTTCCCCATCCTAATGATATATCACTAATTATGATTTGAAAAAATATTAATATGCACAAAACTATATGATAATTTTATAAAAATATTATTATAATTTGGATGATTTGGTAGCTACTATTGTGATGTGGAGGTTGACAAACACACTACGTTATGAAGTATGCAATTTTTTTATATCAGGTAGCCTCTGTAGGTTTAACTATCTGCCCTGAAGCTTGGTCTATGCCATTAAGTTTAGTTGAAAAACAACGATGTGTTTTCAAACCTCCTATCTATGTAAAGACATTCATAACTCAACATGTAACAACCAAAATGGTTAGTCACCCCTCAACTCAATTTTGACAATTTTCCCCATCTGAGCTCTAGTTATGGAGAGATCGTTAAAATCACAAAAATTAAAAAGCCTCCACAAACAAGCACATAAACAACTCTGCATATCAAATGAAAACCTCTTTTCAAAAGGAAAACCCTTAGAAAACCATAAATTCAAATGAATACCTAGTGTTTTGCAACGAATACTCATTCAATTCTTCACAGTCCCTAGGTAGAATGACAAAATGACATATATTTCTAGAAAATATACATACTTGCTAGCTAGCTACCCACACTTATCACATGCATTTTGGAGGGATATTTTCCACTCCACTTCGACCTTCAAATGTTTGGAACTCCCTTTCAAGCTCCTCGAGAACCTTCAAAATGCTAATGTTGAAAATAGAGACATTATGGGCTTTGTTTGGATTTGAAATCATATAATTGAATTGCAAACCCGCATTGTTCTCAAACCTGCTTATATACTCATTCCATTTCTATTTTTTCTACATGTTATTCTAGAACTATTTCAATTGTAGAAAACAATTTCAAGTTGGATTTCTAGAGTGGGTTGTGAGCTATTTCTTTATGCTTCTTCAGACAGTTTTGGTATGAACATTCAAAATGTAAATTTTACAAACCCTCAATAGAAAAACACATAAAAAAAATTTCATTTCAAATGAATACCCTATGTTTTGCAACAAATACTTGTTCAATTCTCCACACTCCCTATGTAGATTGGAAAAATGACATATATTTATGGTAGATATACATACTTGCTAGATAGCTTCCTGCACCTATCACATGTGTTTTGGTAGGGAGATTGGGTGCTCTACTTTGACCTCTGAATGTCTACATCTCGCTTTTGAGCTCCCCACCAACCTTCAAAATGTGAAATGGAAAAATGGTGACGTTTTTGGCTTTCAAAATGTTTTGAAAACAATCTAATTTTGAAACCTTTTGACGTGACATGTTTTCTAACAATGTCATGTATGAAAACATTGGAAATGACACATGCCTAAATTTTTTTCAACATTCATCTATCATTCTCATCTCATAAGAATGAGATGGTATGGAGGATGGAGTATTATGTTATAATGTATAAAGACATGCTATTTTTTCAAGAGATTAGCTTCTTCCACCAACATGAGGATATATATAAATGACTATTCTTTTAATTATACTACAATTCTAATAGAATTAGAAAGATCTAGGAGATAAGAGATCAAGCACATAGAGAAATATGTGAAAATAATAATAATTATTGATTATTGAATGAATACAATGAAGGATTAAATATCCTTCTGTAGAATCAAATGAACTCAACATCAGATCCCTGAATGGTGGAGTTCAACTCAACATGTGATGAAGTTCTAACTAAGACATGAGTGAGATAACATAATGCATGAATCAATTAAGTCACTTAACTGATTGAAATGAATTATTAATGTAATAACACTCACAATCAAAACTAGATGATCTCTTCCTAAGTTTGCATTAAGCAATATAGTAAATTATTTATGATTAATTTACTCCAACACCCCCCTTGAATGAAAACTAAGGAGAAGCAAAAATTTATGAAGGAAAAGAATGCAATGATGGATGTAGAATGGGTCCCAGCTACAAGGCCTAGTGAGGTACCCATTTACAAAATTTTCTCATAAGGTGGAGTACATGAGAAAACCCATGTGGGAAAAAAATCCTCTCCAAAAAGAGAAACAAAATGCATGGAAAAGAAAACAAGTGAAGAAGAAGGACCTATATCATGACCCCCCAAGGAAAACTTCTATCACATGTGTACAATAAGTTTCCCCAAAATAGAAGATACAAAGAGAGAATTGGAAGCCCCCCATAAGATATGTTGTAGTGTGCATAGATGCTCGATGAAGTATGCCAAAGAGAATCCATGAATGCTCAACCACATTTCTCCCCTTAGGAAGAAGGTTAACCACTGAAGTGTGCAAGTAATCTTTCCATTCTTGATAGGAACATACATACAGAAGTATAAAGGTCTTTGAATTAAGCACAAGATCCAAAGATAGATGATGCCCATAATGTCTTCATAAAATTCTCAATGATCTCCAAGCCAAAGCTAATGTGTGACAAGGATTTGAGAACATGGATCATAGGGATCATAGATGTATGATGGTAACTGGAACCATGATAATTTGATATTGTCACTATACAAGCTAAAGTAGGCAAGGTATGAGCAAGAATATCTGAAGAAGACAATGCTGATGCAACTTCAGTGAAGACGACATAAAAAATAAGATGAATGTACTCAATAGTGTCATCCAAATCAACAAGATAGGATTCTACGAAAAGACATGAAATGTTGGGTAGATATACATACCAAAGTGGCAGATTTAGAAAGGTGATAGTAGTAGGTTGTTTTTCAATCTTACAAAGCAGTGAAAAGATAGTGTGAGAGAAATGAGGAAAAAATTCATCCCCATGTTGAGTGCTCCCACAATATGTACACTTGACTATGCAACATGTAGACATGGTCTAAATGTGCAAAAGATCAAATGCAAAAGCCCCCCCGAAACTGTTGAAAGAGAGACCCCCCCATATTTTGGCACATTATAACTTAGTTCATTTTACAAAATAAAATTTACCAATTCATGGAGAATGAAAAACCATTCACTTTTGCAAAAATTAGTACTCAATTTCGAGCTACTAAGCAAAAGTTATTAAATAGTTAAATTCTTGCAAAAATGGCCTAATTTAATTAACTATGCTTGAAAAGTAAAAAATAAACCTATTGGAGAGGTGAATATTCCCTTCCAACTAGTCACTAAAGAAATCTCCTTTTTTTTCAAACTTTTGATATAAATGGATGGTGATTTAGCAATTTATTTTAACCAATCACTAGATTGTGAAAACAAATACAATTAATAAACCATCCAAAGCAAAAAATTGTGAAAGAGATTTGACTAAGTCAAAGGGACAAAGGAGAAACAAGGGTGTACAAGGCCAATAAAGGTTGTTCCATCTGTGAGAGTGCTATCGACCTATAAGAGGTGGAGATGGAGCCTGTGAATGGGCATTTGGGCCGCTTGTACATGGGTGTTCGGGCCTATCAAAACTACACTTAGGCCCTTCAAAAAATGTGAGGGAATGATCTAAAGGGTGCCTTCCACTCCAAACAAAAATTTTACCCCTTTTCCTCTTCCCAATCACATCTAAGCTAGGTGCGGGATTGAAAACTTCCTCTGTCACGGGCTCCACATGAATGACCTATTATGGGTCTCTATTTAAAGTGCCCAAATGATGGTGCAACTGCACGATATGGCTGCAAATTTTTGCCAAATGTTGCTAGCTGAGGCCACAACCTACATGGTAAAGGATGACATGATTTGGTGTTCCAACTTCTCGCCGCTTCCAAATTTTCAAAATATTGACCTACAGATCAAGTGTATCAGCCTCCAAGGAGAGTATAACACTTGCAAGAAGTGAATCACACCTTGCAAAACAAAGGTATGCAATAAAGGGAATCAACCTGCACAAAGATTATTACACCCACCAAATGAAAATCACTCACTCTTAGTGGGTTCATGGGGTTGATTCACTAAATACAATAAAATTGGTTCAATTAAGGCCTAAAACTATCTCCAATCCAAGCTCTGATACCATATTAGAATTAGGAAGATCTAGGAGATAATAGATCAAGCACACAGAGAAATATGTGAAAATAATAATGATTATTGATTACTGAATGAATACAATGAAGGATTGAATATGCTTATGTAGACTCAAATGAACTCAATATTAGATCCCTGAATGGTGGAGTTCAACTCAACATATGATGGAATTATGACTGAGACAAGAGTGAGATAACAAAATGCATGAATCAGTTAAGTCACTTAACTGATTGGAATGCATGATTAATGTAATAACACTTGCAATCAAAACTAGATGATCTCTTCCTAAGTTTTTATGAAGCACTAGAGTAAATTATTGAAATCTATTGATGTGACACATTTTTTGACGATGGAACATGTGACACCATTGGAAATGACACACCCCTAAATGTTTATCAGTTTCCATCTTTCAGTCTTGTCTCATAAGAATGTGATGGTATAGGGGATGGAGTATTATGTTATAATGTATAAAGACATGTTTTTTCGGGAGATTAGCTTCTCCTACCAACATGAAGATATATAGAAATGACTATTCTTTTAATTATACTACAATGCAAGAGACATGATTGCATTGTTTAACACAATAAAATTAAAATTAAAGAATGCTTGCTTTGAGGATCCAACTAACTACTAGACAAAAATAACCTATGTACATACAAAAAAACATGAAAAACATACATAACAACATACATGGAAACATACATAACATGATGAGACATCGTATTACCAGGCCCGCTAGACGGGAGATTACCGAGCAATGCGATAGATGGGAGCAAACGTCTGACAATGGTTAGGTAGGAGTTAAAGACGCTGTCATGTGGGTTTTCCCACCTGTTGCCGAAGGAAAAAGGTAGGTGGCTTAGCTTTTTTGACAAGTTTCTTTTGTCTATGTAGGAAAAGTGGATGGGAATGATGTGGGCCTTTCAAAGCCTTTCCTGTTTCAAGAAAGAAAGGTGAAAATACTATTTGTTTCTAGTTTTCATGTTTAAAGGGAAAGCTAAAGGTCTAAGTGCATGTGGATGAGTTGGAGGAGAAAAGCGAGCAAATAGATGTTGTAAACTAAAGTGTGGAGTGCATGTGGAGGAGTTGGAGGAGAATACTGACCAATCAAAATGAGGGGTAATTTGGTTGCAGGTAGAGGGTTTTACAAGATCTTTTAGTTTGTAATTTGGGAAACACAATGTGGAGTATTTCAGTTACTTGAATGTCCTTGTTTAAAATAGTATGAATTTCTTCAAAATCACACATTCCATTGTTGTGTTTTAATTTCAGTTGATTGAAAAAATAAGTGCACAAAATAATTGTGAATTGGAAACACAGTGCTGGGTTTCAGTTATTTAAATCTCCTTATTTAAATGTAAAGGGTCGTCTCATGGTGGGTTGCTTGATTCTTAACATTGATAGTTTTGCAACATGGAATGCTACAAAAGAGTATGAATGTCTTCGAAATCACACATTCCATTGTTGTGTTTCAATTTCAATCAATTGAAAAAAAAAGTATAGAAAATAATTGTGAATGGGAAACATAATGCTAGGTTTCAGTTATTTGAATCTCCTTATTTAAATGTAAAGGGTTATTTCATGGTGGGTTTCTTGATTCTTAACACCCATGATTTTTCAACATGGAATGTTACAAAATGCTATAAATATATTCAAAATCACACATTCCATTGTTGTGTTTTAATTTCAATCGATTGAAAAAAAAGTGCACAAAATAATAGTGAATGGAAAACATAGTGCTGGGTTTCAGTTATTTGAATCTATTTATTTAAATGTAAATGGTTGTCTCATGGTGGGTTGCTTTCTTCTTAACACCCACACTTTTGCAACATGAAATGTTACAAAATAATATGAATTTCTTTGAAATCACACATTCCATTGTTGTGTTTTAATTTAAGTTGATTGAAAAAAAAGCGCACAAAATAATTGTGAATGGGAAACACAATGCTGGGTTTCAGTTATTTGAATCTCCTTGTTGAAATGTAAAGGGTTGTCTCATGGTGGGTTGCTTGCTTCTTAACACCCACGCTTTTGCAACATGGAATGTTAAAAAATAGTATGAATTTCTTCAAAATCACACATTCCATTGTTGTGTTTTAATTTCAATTGATTGAAAGGAAAAGTGCACAAAATAATTGTGAATGGGAAACACAATGCTTGGTTTTAGTTATTTGAATCTCTTTGTTTAAATGTAAAGGTTTGTTTCATGGTGGATTGCTTGCTTCTTAACACCCACACTTTTGAACCATGGAGTGTTTCAAAATAGTATGAATGTCTTCGAAATCACACATTCCATTATTGTGTTTTAATTTCAATCGATTGAAAAAAAGTCCACAAAATAATTGTGAATGGGAAACACAATGCTGAGTTTTAGTTATTTGAATCTCCTTGTTGAAATGTAAAGGGTTGTCTCATGGTGGGTTGCTTGTTTCTTAACACCCACACTTTTTCAACATAGAATGTTACAAAATAGTATGATTGTCTTCAAAATCACACATTCCATTGTTGTTTTTTAATTTCAATCGATTGAAAAAAAAAGTGCACAAAATAATTGTGAATGGAAAACACAATGCTGAGTTTCAGTTATTTGAATCTCCTTGTTGAAATGTAAAGGGTTGTCTCATGGTGGGTTGCTTGATTCTTAACACACACAATTTTGCAACATGGAATGTTACAAGATAATATGAATGTCTTAGAAATCACACATTCCATTGTTGTGTTTTAATTTTAGTCGATTGAAAAAAAAAAGTGCACAAAATAATTGTGAATGGGAAACACACTGCTGGATTTTAGTTATTTGAATCTCCTTGTTCAAATGTAAAGGGTTGTCTGATGGTCAGTTGCTTGATTCTTATCACCCATGGTTTTGCAACATGGAATGTTACAAGATAGTATGAATGTCTTCAAAATCACACATTCCATTGTTGTATTTTAATTTTAGTTGATTGAAAAAAAAGTGTAGAAAATAATTGTGAATGGGAAACACAATGTTGGGTGTCAGTTATTTGAATCTCTTTGTTTAAATGTAAAGGGTTTTCTCATGGTGAGTTTCTTGCTTCTTAACACCTATGCATTTTCAACATGGAATGTTACAAAAAACTATGAATGTTTTAGAAATCACACATTCCATTGTTGTATTTTAATTTCAGCTGATTGAAAAAAAATGTGCACAAAATAATTGTGAATGGGAAACACAGTGCTGGGTTTCAGTTATTTGAATCTCCTTATTTAAATGTAAAGGGTTGTCTCATGGCGGGTTGCTTTCTTCTTAACACCCACACTTTTGCAACATGGAATGTTACAAGACAATATGAATGTCTTCAAAATAACACATTCCATTGTTATGTTTTATTTCAGTCGATTGAAAAAAAAAGTGCAAAAAATAATTGTGAATGAGAAACATAGTGTTGGGTTTCAGTTATTTGAATCTCCTTGTTTAAATGTAAAGGGTTGTCTCGTGGTGGGTTACTTAATTCTTAACACCCACGCTTTTACAACATGTAATGTTACAAGATAGTATGAATGTCTTCGAAATCACACATTCCATTGTTGTGTTATAATTTTAGTTGATTGAAAAGAAAAGTGCACAAAATAATTGTGAATGGGAAACACAGTGTTGGGTTTCAATTATTTGAATTTCCTTGTTGAAATGTAAAAGGTTGTCTCATGGTGGGTTGCTTGGTTGTAAACACCCATGCTTTTGCAGCATCGAATGTTAAAAATTGTACAAATGTCTTCGAAATCACACATTTCATTGCTGTGTTTTAATTTCAGTCGATTGAAAAAAAAAGTGCACAAAATAATTGTGAATGGAAAACATAGTTCTGGGTTTCAGTTATTTGAATTTACTTGTTTAAATGTAAAGGGTTGTCTCATGGTGGGTTGCTTCCTCCTTAAAATCCACACTATTGCAACATGGAATGTTATAAAATAGTATGAATGTCTTCAAAATCACACATTCTATTGTTATGTTTTAATTTCAATTGATTGAAAAAAAAAGTTCACAAAATAATTGTGAATGGGAAACATAGTGTGGGGTTTCAGTTATTTGAATCTCCTTGTTGAAATGTAAAGGGTTGTCTCATGGTGGATTGCTTGCTTTTTAACACCCACGCTTTTGCAATATGGAATGTTACAAAATAGTATGAATGTCTTCAAAATCACACATTCCATTGTTGTGTTTTAATTTCTGTTGATTGAAAAAAAACTACACAAAATAATTATGAATAGGAAACACAATGCTGCGTTTTAGTTATTTGAATTTTCATGTTGAAATGTAAAGGATTGTCTGATGTTGGGTTGCTTGATTATTAACACCCATGCTTTTTGCAACATAGAATGTTATAAGACATTATGAATGTCTTAGAAATCACACATTCCATTATTGTGTTTTGATTTCATTCAATTGAAAAAAAAAGTGCACAAAATATTTGTGAATTGGAAACATAGTGCTAGGTTTACATTATTTGAATCTCCTTGTTTAAATGAAAAGGGTTGTCTCATGGTGGGTTTCTTTCTTCGTAACACCCACACAATTGCAACATGGAATTTAACATAGTAGTATGAATGTCTTAAAAATCACACATTTCATTGTTGTGTTTAAATTTCACTCGATTCAAAAAGAAAGAGCACAAAATAATTGTGAATGGGAAACACAGTGTTAGGTTTCAGTTATTTGAATCTCCCTATTTAAATGTAAATGGTTGTCTCATGGTGGGTTGCTTGTTTCTTAACACCCACACTTTTGCAATATGGAATGTTATAAAATAGTATGAATGTCTTCAAAATCACACATTCCATTGTTGTGTTTAAATTTTAGTCGATTGAAAAAAAAGGTGCACAAAATAATTGTGAATGGGAAACACAGTGCTGGGTTTCAGTTATTTGAATATCCTTGTTTAAATGTAAAGGGTTGTTTCATGGTGGGTTGCTTGCTTCTTAACATCCACACTTTTGCAACATGGAATGTTACAAAATTGTATGAATGTCTTCGAAATGACACATTGCATTGTTGTGTTTTAATTTCAGTGGATTGAAAAAAAAAGTGCACAAAATAATTGTGAATGGGAAACACAGTTTTGGGTTTCAGTTATTTGAATCTCCTTGTTGAAATGTAAAGGGTTGTCTCATGGTGGGTTGCTTGCTTCTTAACACCCACACTTTTGCAACATGTAATGTTACAAGATAGTATGAATGTCTTCAAAATCACACATTCCATTGTTGTGTTTTAATTTCAGTCACTTGAAAAATAAAGTGCACAAAATATTTGTGAATGAGAAACACAATGCTGGGTTTCAATTATTTGAATCTACCTGTTTAAATGTAAAGGGTTGTCTCATGGTGGGTAGCTTGCTTCTTAACACCCATGCTTTTGCAACATGGAATTTTACAAAACAGTATGAATTTCTTCCAAATCACACAATCCATTGTTGTCTTTTAATTTCAGTCAATTGAAAAAAAAAAGTGCACAAAATAATTGTCAATGGAAAATACAGTGTTGGGTTTTAATTATCCAAATCTCCTTGTTGAAATGTAAAGGGTTGTCTCGTGGTTAGTTGCTTGCTTCTTAACACCCACGATTTTGTAACATGGAATGTTACAAGATAGTATGAATTTATTCAAAATCACACATTCCATTGTTGTGTTTTATTTTCAGTCGATTGAAAAAAAAAGTGCACAAAATATTTGTGAAAGGGAAACACAGTGTTGGGTTTTAGTTATTTGAATATCCCTTTTTAAATGTAAAGAGTTGTCTCATGGTGGGTTGCTTGTTTCTTAACACCCACACTTTTGCAACATGGAATGTTACAAAACAATATGAATGTCTTCAAAATCACACATTCCATTGTTGTGCTTTAATTTCAGTTGATTGAAAAAAAAGTGCACAAAATAATTGTGAATGGGAAACACAATGTTAGGTTTCAGTTATTTGAATCTCCTTGTTTAAATGTAAAGGGTTGTATCATGGTGGGTTGCTTGCTTATTAACACCCACACTTTTGCAACATGGAATGTTACAAGACAATATGAATGTCTTTGAAATCACACATTCCATTGTTGTGTTTAAATTTTAATTGATTGAAAAAAAAAAGTGCACAAAATATTTGTGAATGAGAAACATAGTGCTATGTTTTAGTTATTTGAATCTCCTTATTTAAATGTAAAGGGTTGTCTCATGGTGGGTTGCTTGCTTCTTAACACCCATGCTTTTGCAACATGGAATGTTACAAGACAATATGAATTTCTTCGAAATCACACATTCCATTGTTGTGTTTTAATTTCAGTCGATTGAAAAAAAAGTGCACAAAATAATTGTGAATGGGAAACATAGTGCTAGGTTTCAGTTATTTGAATCGCCCTGTTTAAATGTAAAGGGTTGTCTCATGGTGGGTTGCTTGCTTCTTAACACCCACACTTTTGCAACATGGAATTGTACAAAATAGTATGAATGTTCCAAAATCACACATTCTATTGTTGTGTTTAATTTCAGTTGATTGAAAAAAAAGTTGCACAAAATAATTGTGAGTGGGAAACATAGTGTTGGGTTTCAATTATTTGAATCTCCTTATTTAAATGTAAAGGGTTGTCTCATGGTGGGTTGCTTGCTTCTTAACACCCAAAATTTTGCAACATGGAATGTTACAAAATAGTATGAATGTCTTCAAAAGCACGCATTTCATTGTTGTGTTTTAATTTTAGTCGATTGAAAAAAAAAGTGCAAAAAATAATTGTGAATGGGAAACACAGTGTTGGGTTTCAGTTATTTGAATCTCCTTGTATAAATGTAAAGGGTTGTCTCATGGTGGGTTTCTTGCTTCTTAACACCCACACTTTTGCAACATGGAATGTTGCAAAATAGTATGAATGTCCTTAAAATCACACAGTCCATTATAGTGTTTAAATTTCACACGATTGAAAGAAAAAGTGTGCAAAATAATTGCAATTGGGAAAATACATTGTTGGGTTTCAGTTATTTGAATCTCCTTGGTCAAATGTAAATGGTTGTATCATGGTGGGTTTCTTGCTTCTTAACATCCATGGTTTTGTAACACGGAATGTTACAAGACAATATGCATGTATTCAAAATCACACATTCCATTGTTGTGTTGAACTTTCGTATGATTAAAAATATCAAGTACAAAAAATAATTGTGACTTGGAAAACATAGTGTTGGGTTTTAGTTATTTGAATCTCCTTGTTTAAATGTCAAGGGTTGTGTTATGGTGGGTTGCTTGCTTCTTAACACCTACGGTTTTGCAACATGAAATGTTACAAAACCATATGAATGTCTTTAAAATCACTCATTCCATTATTGTGTTTAAATTTCAGCCGATTGAAAAAAAAGTGCACAAAATAATTGTAAATGGGAAACACAGTGTTGGGTTTTAGTTATTTGAATCTCCTTGTTTAAATGTAAAGAGTTGTCTCATGGTGGGTTTCTTGTTGCTTAACACCCACGATTTTGTGACTTGAAATGTTATAAAATAGTATGAATGTCTTTAAAATCACACAGTCCATTTTAGTGTTTAAATTTTGCACGATTGAAGAAAAAAGTGCACAAAATAATTGCAATTGGGAAAACACAATGTTGGGTTTCAGTTATTTGAATCTCCTTGTTTAAATGTGAAGGGTTGTCTCATGGTGGGTTGCTTACTTCTTAACACCCACTCTTTTGCAACATGGAATGTTACAAAATAGTATGAACGCCTTCAAAATCACACATTCCATTGTTGTGTTTAAATTTTGCATGATTGAAAGAAAAGTGCACAAAATAATTCTAAATGGGAAACATAGTGTTGGGTGTTAGTTATTTGAATCTCATTGTTTAAATGTAAATGGTTGTCTCATGGTGGGTTGCTTTCTTCTTAACACCCACGGTTTTACGATATGGAATGTTACAAGACAGTATGAATGTCTTCAAAATCACAAATTCCATTGTTGTATTTTAATTTTTGCATGATTGAAAAAAAAGTGCACAAAATAATTGTAATTCATAAAAAATAGTGTTGGGTTTCAATTATTTGAATGTCCTTATTGAAATGTCAAGGGTCGTATCATGGTGGGTTGGTTGCTTCTTAACACCTATGGTTTTACAACATGGAATGTTACAAAACTATATGCATGTCTTCAAAATCACACATTCCATTATTGTGTTTAACTTTTGCATGATTTAAAAAATCAAGTGCAAAAATGAAATGTGATTTGGAAAACATAATGTTGGGTTTCAGTTATTTCAATGTCCTTGTTTAAATGTGAAGGGTTGTCTCATGGTGGGTTGCTTGCTTCTTAACACCTATGGTTTTGTAACATGGAATGTCACAAGACCGTATGAATTTCTTCAAAATCACACATTCCATTGTGTTTGAACTTCACATGATTGAAAGAAAAGTGCACAAAATAATTGTGATTTGGAAAACACAGTGTTGGTTTGCAGTTATTTGAATCTTCTTGTTTAAATGTGAAAAGTTGTGTGATGGTGGGTTGCTTGCTTCTTAGCACCCACACTTTTACAACATGGAATGTTAAAAAACAATATGAATGTAATCAAAATCACACATTCCATTGTTGTGTTTAAATTTCACATGATTGAAAGAAAAGTGCACAAAATAATTGTAATTTGGAAAACATAGTGTTGGGTTTCAGTTATTTGAATCTCTTTTTTAAAATGTAAATGGTTTGTCATGGTGGGTTGCTTGCTTCTTAACACCCATGGTTTTGCAACATGAAGTTTTAAAAATCAATATGAATGTCTTCAAAATCACACATTCTATTGTTGTGTTAATTTTTGCATGATTGAAAAAAAAGCGCACAAAATATTTGTAATTTGGAAAACACAGTGTTGGGTTTCAGTTATAAGTACATTTTATTTGTAGCTTTGGAGTAGCTGCTTCCTTTTTAGCCCTTAGGACAATAATTCCCATTTTTTGGATAGAGTTTTGAGTGTCTTCAATACTTGTCTATAGCTTTGCAACCGCTCTTTGTTTAGCTTTGAGAGTGTCTTTCTCATTAGAGAATGCAAAGGTTTTTTGTTTGATAAGTTATTTACAAAAAATGTCTACCTTTTACCAAATGGATTTCATGTCTCTAGCCAACTATTTCTCTTTTTTTGGAATGAAAACCTTTTCTTGTTTACACCATACGAATGTAATGAAAGGAAAATATTCAAAATATAAAATAAGTCACAACTAGACTACAAATTGTGTTTGAACTTTCTCTAATTAATAAACTATAGGCATGTTGGAAAACACTATGTGTTGTAGTTTCTATATGTTTGCTTGTTGTAAGATGAAGGGCTATTTTTTTGCTTTTGTGCTTGATGTTGTTTTATTGGTCATGTTTAGTTTTATGTTCATAGGTGTTTGACTTCATTGACTCATTTTTTTTATCACCAGATGCAAAGATCATGTTTTTTTGTTTTCACATTTTTGGCAGTCATAAAAGTAATTACATGGTATTATTCACATTAGGCTTATAGGCTACATAAAAAGTTGTAGGTTGGACTTCTCATCCTATTGTTCAACCTGCACTTTTTTAGTTCATGAATTGTCATGTACGCTTTTATTGGTCATTAACTCACCCCAAATGGAAGGGTCGATATCACAACATGCCTACTCAGGTAAAATAGGTTTGTACACCCCATATAATGTGACGTCTTATTCTTCTTTCACATGAGGTTGTGATTTTACCTGTGGTCTTTATGTCCATTTCGAGGTTCTAGTAGACATTGTGTTTTACAACATGCATTGGTTGACATCATGGTTGATAGGAAAATTTACACATTTATGACTTTCTTGATTCACTCCATTACTGATTCATGATTTTGTCAATAGATGCAAAAATCTTTTTATTCTTTTGGCATTGCTGGTAGCAATGGATGCATATTTATTTACATAGAAGGTTCTAAAAGGTTTTGGTTTCCCTCTAACCTTTCCTCACCATTAACACATACACATGCACCACAACCAAGGTATCTTCCCTAATACATTTGTTCTTGTAACTATAGAATTAATTTTGAACTACTCATTGTGTGGTTCAACCTTCAATTCCTTTTTTCATAAATTTCTAGATGTACCTTTGCTGCACATGTTAAGTCACCCTAAACGGAAGGCTGAATATCACAGCATGCCTCATTAGGTAAAGGAGGTTTGTACACCCCATATTCTTTGAAATCTTTGTTATATTTACATGTGGGGTTGTGTTTTTTATGTTAGTGTGGAGGTTCACCTACACATTGTGTTTTCCAACTTGCATTCACTTACATCATGGTTGATAGAAAATTTTACACCTTTATACCTTTCCTCATACTCTCCATTACTGATTCATCTTTTTTTCAATAGATGCAACAAACACGTTATCATTTTGGCATTGCTCACAACAATGGATGCATTGATTCTTTTTACATACAAGGTTGTCATCAAAGGTTTTTCTTTCCCTCTAACCCTTCCTCTTCTTTAACACTTACAAATGCAACACAACCAACATATTTCTCATGATAATACATCTTTTTTTGCTATTGTATAAGTAATTACATATTTTGATGCATGTTACAATCCTATGCCACATACGAAGTTCTAGGTTGAACCACTGATCATGCGGTTCAACCTTCAGTTGTTTATTTTGTTAATTTCTAGATGTGCTTTTTCTCCTCATGTTAAGTCACATGAAATGGAAGACTGAATATCACAACATGCCTCCTTAGGTAAAAGAGGTTTGTACACCCCATATTCATTGAAATATTTGTTATATTTACATGTGGGGTTACGGTCTTTATGTTAGTGTGGAGGATCATCTATACACTGTGTTTTCCAACTTGCATTTGCTTTCATCATGGTTGATAGAAAATTTTGCAGCTTTATACCTTTCCTCAAAATCTCCATTACTGATTCATTTTTTTTCAATAGATGCAACAAACATGTTATCAATTTGGCATTACTCGTAGCAATGGACACACTTTTTTTTTTTTTTTTTACATACAAGGATGTCATCAAAGGTTTTTCTTGTCATTTTTTGTTGTCATTGTCTATGCCCACGTGTACATTGAAATAGATTGTCCAATTTCCAACCTACATTTCTGTTATATTTTATGCATAGCTTGATTGAATCTATCACCTTTAATTTTACTCAGTTGAAGCCAACAACCTCCTATTGGTTTCACGTGGCTGATAGCAATGCAAGCATATTTTATCTATGTTTAATGAATTATTTCTTTCTTTTTCTTAACACAATCCACACCAATTTTAAATATTCATCCAATTTTTTCATTTCGTAGAATGGGAAGAGGTTTGAAATGGAAGAAGCAAGATGAACTGTAGGTGCAAGATGTACAAAATGGAGACTCTCCTTTTTCCTTTTCTGATTTGGAATGGGTTGCTATTTCTGTCAACAAGGATAAGGTCCTTGACCTTGTTGCAACAATTCCTCTCAGGAGACTTGATCATTTCAATCGCGGTGAAATGTATGTTGAAGGTTTTGAAACTAAATTTGTGTACAAGAAAACTAGAGAACCTACCACCTCGTGTCCCCTCAATGACAAAATTTATGGCAAAACAATTTTGTATCAGAGCTTTGTATCTTTCGACATTCATTTCTATGGTCAAATGATATTTTACTCTCTCTTGGTTCAACATGATGAGATGATTCCTTTGTCACAACTATAGTGTCAATATGGTCCTCAAGACAACAAAGAGCAGCCTCCACCAGAGAAGAAACCACATAAGAAATTTATACAAATGTGAGGTTGTCAATACCACTTCATGGTAAAGGTTATGAATGGAAAACCTGATGTTGCCTATATTATCTACAAATAAATGTTCCACATTGATAAAAATGGTCAATTTTTCCATGGAATTCATGACACAAGTGGAGAGAAGCGTTCTATGTTTGCTACTAATCTATCCATGAATTGAAAAATCTATATTGAAAGCCTTTTGCTCATGGACGTTAGTGTCAATGCAATAATGGATAGACACATCATCAATCCTATCTTATGTGGCATGATGTCCAAGAGAGATCAATTCCTTACAAGAAAGGATCTAATGAATTCCTGGTGAAAGGTGTGTTCTACTCACCCATAGAAACAAAAAATTGATTCGACAAGTATCCTACTATTGAGTGGATAGGACTTTGACAACTTCTACTTTCAATGGCCCAATGTGAACAATACACCTTTTGTTATCGGGGTTCAGACTCCATGGACGTTGGATAGGATGGTTAGCCACTTAAAAAATTTAGTCATCTTGATGGATTCCACGTTTGCAACTAACAAATATGGGGTGAGGCCTTACAAATATTGAAAAATAGTTCTTCATGTTTTCAATTATCTTGCTATCTGTAAACTTGACAGTGCTCACTCTAAGTTGTTCTATCTATAGTATCCATTGTTTACTCTCCTCGCTTTTGACGAGCAACAAAGTGGTGTGCTAGTTGTGTGGGTAGTCTCCTCACAAAACAAGATTGAGGACATCTTTGCATGGCTATGCGTATTGCATGACCATGGAAGAAGAGCCAAACCCGACTGGAGAATCAATGCATTTTTGACCAATGATGTGACTGCAAAAATCCAAGCCATACAATATGTGCATCTCTTTCTTCTTTTGTGTACCTTTCTTATTTTCTATTTATTTTCAATGCCAATTTCTCATGCAGTTGAGTAGTAAAAAATATCATTTGTATTGTCTATTAGGGCTATCTTTCAATGTCGCGCGCTTCTATTCCTTTGGCATGTCAAAAGGTCTTGGATAAAGAATGTATATAAGTACGCAACCAAGGAAAGGGCAATGAACATCTTCCGTAGTCTTGGTGTGATCATGATGGAAATTGGTGACATCGAAGATAGTGTCACTCAGCTATTGAAATCTTTCTTTTAGGATTTCAATGATCAACCCCGATTCTTAGAGTACTTCAACAAGACCTAGTGCCAAGGAGAAGGTTGAATTGGTGAGTTGACAATTTTCGTCACCTTGTAGGATTCACACCATTGAAATTATTTGATGTTATCTATAATACATTGTGGTTTACTTGAATATTGGATCTTTTTTCATAGCCATGTGGGAAAAAAATTGTAGATTATTCCCACATGGCAACTAGGATACGAATACAACCATTGAGTTGTACCATTGTGCACTAAAAACTAGGTACTTGTGTGATCATTTAAAAAAATGCACTAGCAGAATGGACTATTTATATCACACACTTGTGTATAAAATGGAACCATTCTATAGGAAAAAGGAAAAGTTGTAACATTGTGGTTTTTTGACAAACCAAAAGTCTTTAAATATGTGCTCTAGTTTGGAGTGGGCCAAGGAAATTCCAAACGATGACTATATTCTTGATGAAACAAATCCTAGATAGTACTAGGTGAAAAGTCAAAGTAGGTCAATGCACTACCTTGTTTGGAAATTTGAGGAGCACCTTTTTGTTTGTGACTACCCTTGGAGTTTGCAGGGGAACACTTGAAAACATGTCCTCAAGGTTGCTGACTTGATTAAAAGATCATCTACCATTGAAGGGGTGGTCCACGATAAGTGAATTTCAATTTGAATAGTGTTACTTTATGGGAGTCAATTGTGTTTTGAATTTTCTATTGCCTAATAAAAATTTATTCTTTGCGGTCATTTAGATGGGGGAGGTCAACCAATTGATAGAGGGATAGATTTGAATGAGACATTGTCACAAAGGAGCGTAGAAGAAAACAATCCTAATGTTCTCACCCCTACACAAGCTCCTTCTATCACTCATGTATATGATGAACATGTGGTCACAATGTCTCTTTGGAATGCCACAAATGAGCTATTGAACAAAGTGATGCGTACACCACCACAATATCTACAATAGGTGCAATCATACGCAAAATGCGTGGACAGGTTTCTAGAGGACCTACAACAATCAAATGCATTGTCGTTTGAATTCATTTTAGAGGACTTGCAACTAGCACCATTCACATGTGTCCATGGTTTAGTGCAAGAAGGGATCATTATCAACATCCAACCTAGTGTACAAAGCATTCCACACAACAACCAGATCACCAAACCCCTCTGGATGACTCCTTTCCCTTCTCCATGAACAATAGTTTGAATTTGGATGTTAATATGCAATGTGATACTTCAGGCACAACTGCTATGGATGTGGCAGAGGATAGAACATCTAATACGGGTGACAATGAGAAAAAACATTTCAATTTACATATTGTAATAGGAAATGGTATTGCATATTTATTTTTTGCAATATGTGTTTGTACCATGTCATACACTTTCTGATTTCTTTTTTTGGATTTTTTTGTTCACTTTAGCATTCCAATCTGGGGAAAGGAGTCCTCGTTGGTGATTGTCTTTCGCAAGTGTAAACCCAATGGAAGGTATGGTTAGAATTTAATAACTATACATACATAAGTCCAATTTTTGGTATGATGTTATGCAATACCATACTTATAAAAATTTTCATATGGTGACAAGCTGATGTTGGCCAACGTACCTTCACTCTGTTGCTTCTTCAAGTCTTACTATGGATTGCACAAGAATAGTTCAATGAACCTTCATCTGTAGGTAAACATATATATTTTTTTACTTAGTTCCATGGGTTGGCAATCCATTTGAGCTATTTAGAAGAGGTTGAATAAAATTTAGAAGTGTAAAGAGCAAGAAATTCAAAATCTACTTGTGAACCCTTAACAAGGAGTTTTGAGAGTCTTGTGAGGTTTTAGGCCTCCATCCCACCGATGTAGGTTTAGAGGAATGGTGGGATGGATTATAATGGGTGTAATTAGGATGATTTAAGAAATGTGTCTATTGAATCATGCAGGGGAAGTGAAGCATTCAATGTTTGGTTGTTGATCTTTAGAAAATACATAAGTTTTCCAATGAAAAAGGATGCATACAAGTTGGTAATTGAGGAAAGTGCATTCAATTGGGCCGAAAGTTTGTTCCTAAACTATGGGAAGAAATTTCTAAACATGTTTTATATGGTGGCAGAGAATGGGAAGGTTTGGAATATAGTCTTCTACTAAACCCTCATTTGTTAGAGCTTTTTTTGTGCATAAAGTAAGGGTTTAGTAGATCAATATTTTCTTGAGCATTTGTATTCCTAAAAGTAGATGATTCCTAAGTTTTGAGACTTGTTAAAGGGCTGTTTGAAGTTGTTAGGTGTTTTAATGATGATTTAAGACCTCCTCCTTTGTAAATTTGGGCTAATTGAGTGCATTTCTAGCAGTGCAATCATGTTTTCAAGCATTCTTTTCAAAACAGTAGCATCTAAATTTGTGATATGTTAAAAATGGCACAAATGAGTTTCTAGAAAAACATATAGCATATGGGGTTTCAATGTAGTTTTGATGGATGCTTGCTTTTTCCAAGTTGCAAAGCTACTAGACACTATTTCATTAAACCCTCATTTTGAGCTATTTTTCATGACATTTTTATGGAAGTCAATGTTCCCAAGATTACCACTCTCTAAAAACTCTTCAAACATGAATAATTAAGCCTATAAAAACTTAATCTTGCCTTAAAATTTGCTGCCCCCAAGTTTGATAGACATCCACTTACTAAAACCACCATATTTCACCTAAAACCACTCATTCTTCCCATGCATGGAAACACACAAAATCACCTACAACACCTTCCAAGCTCTTGCAAACTTACAAAACACATTTGGAAAGGTCATTAGATCATGGTGAGTAGACCTAAAAGGGTGTTGTTTGAATGTTTGGTTGTGAGGATTTAAATCTGTTGAGACTGAAACTAAAAGTTTCGTTATGAAAGATGTGTAATGCAATTAATGTAATCAACGATGTGATCTCTGTGGATTGGGGAATGATTTTGATAGGTTAGGTTTTTTTCTTGGGATGATGGTTTTCTGATGGGAGAAAGGAATTAGGCAGTTTGAGTTGTTGTCCCTATAGATTGTGAGTGGAAAAGAGCATGAAAAATGAGGTTTAAGGTTATGGTTTCATCAAAAAGGTGAGGGAAGTGATATCCCTTGTTCTTTTAAGCATGTATAGGCTTGAATAAAGGTGCATGAGTTGGTTTTAAGGTTTGAGAAAGAGTGGAATATAGTTTTCCAAGTTACCCTAATGTCAATGGCTTGAAACAAGGGTTTCATTGATAGGCATTTGGGAAAGATAGTCTTTGCAAAGCATGGGTGGATTTGGTGGTTTTGAGGGCTAGTGAGAGCTACCCCATTAGTTTCCTAGGTTGGGTGTATGATTACAATGGCGTCTCTTTGTTAATTTGGCCTAATTGGCCTTGTGGACAACATTATTTCTTGTTTTTATTCAAGTTGTTCCAAAAGAGTCATATGTGGGTTTGAAGTGCGTTGAGGGGGATTGAAATGGATCTCTACAATGATGATTATTTATAGGGGTTGTTAAGAGTTTGAGATAGTTAAGTTGAAAAATTTGAGTCTGTTGACCTTGAATGAAAAACATTCTTTTCTTACAGCTTGCATAAAGTAAGAAGTGAGTCACAACCCACTCTATTTTCCATCTTGCAACTATGATGTGCATTTTGTGTTCGTAACATATGAACATATATTGAAATAGAGTTTTTTTCTAAAGGTAAGGGTTGTCATAAAACAAGAAGTTGAACTTCAAAACATTGTTCTGTTACAATCTGCTTAAAATAAGAAGTGAGTGACAACCTAGTGTGTTTTCCATCATCCAACTGTTATGTACATTTTTTGTTCGAAACATATGAAGACATATTGAAATGGAATGTTTGGTGAAATTAAGGGTTGCCACAAAACAAGAAGGTGAACTTGAAAACATTGTTTTGTTATAGTCTGCATAAAATAAAAAGTGAGTCACAACCCATTGTGTTTTCCATCCTACAACTGTGATGTGCATTTTGTGTTCGTAACATATGAAAAGATAGTGAAATGGAATGTTTGGTGAAAGTAAGGGTTGTCATGTATCGGCATCTTGTTTTTAGTTATGCAATGGGAAGTAATTCTTTGAGTTAGAAAGATACATAAGCGCAATGAATACAATCAACAATATGAATATAAACTAAAAAAATAGATTCTACAATTCATTAGTTCAACTCATCTGATTGCAACAAATATAATGCTCACATTATTTGCCATGTTTGAAAAGACACTATCCGTACATAGTTCATTATGAAAAGTTTTTCTTCACTTTGATTTTTTTTAGCAACTATTTCATTTGATTCTAATTAGATAATGTTGTTGTATGTGCTGAAATTTTTGTTGTCTTTCCTTTTAGCCATTGTTCTTCTTGTTGTTTGACTCATGCATTTCCATATGCCCATTGTAGATACTGCACATGTTGTCTTGTTAAGTTTCAAAAAATAGGTACAATCTCTTTAGTGCTAACATTATCTATATCTTCCACTTTGCTTACTTCTTTTTCACTGTTTCCATTGCATTCACAATGTCTTTCTAATTAGAGAATGCAGGTGTACCTTTTGAAAAAGTTGTCTTTCATTTCAGGAATTTTAGTACTTGTTGTTGCAGCTAAATAGAAGATGTCCCACAGTTCATGAGCATGGGTGTCTATTTGGTTGACCGACTACCACCCGTATCTTCCATGCAATATTCTTGCTCGAATTTAGGAATTGAGCCTCCTGTACAGGTTGTGGGAAAAGATGTTAAGGAGAATTAATAGAAAAGGGCCAAACCAAACAAATTTGCACTATGATAATTATCATGAATTCTTCAACAACGTCTTTGGTGTATGGGCACATATGGGAATGGACGTTCAATATTACAATCTACAAATATAGATTATAAATTTATGTGATTGGGGAATGTCTCTTTATCGAGAAATTTGAGACCTTTTACTAGCTATATGCATCTAGAAGGTGTAAATTAGACCAATAGTTATCATACGCAAGCACAATATTATAGACTAGATGAGCATGAGGTTTATGAGATTCCTCAAGGGGGAATCTGTAATTAGTCATCACATAGGTCTTGTGGAGGAATGGTTGTTGGCCGTGTTCAAATTCAACCACATTGTTAGGTTTGAGATCCACTGTGTCAGGCCCTCATTTAGGGTGCTACATGCAAATTACAGGGTGCCAACATTGTATGCTGTCAATTCCACCTTGACAATCAGAGTATAGAAAATCCTTCTGGATGCTGAGAATGTAGAGATTATACCTATTCTTAAATGGTTGACATAGTTCTCAATATTAGCAGTATTAAATGTCGATTGTAATTTTCTTTAAATTCTATAATATTGACTTGAAATGTTTTTACATTTGACTATGTGATGTGAATTGTTATAAAATTTGAAGGTGAAATTGAATACACTATTTTGTTATAGTCTACATAACACACATTGTTTTCTTTCAAGAAGAATTGAGAAGCGAGGGACAACCCTCTGTGTTTTCCATTCTGCAACTTTTCTTTTACATCTTCTGTTCAAAATGTATAAGAATATTGAAATGAAATGTTTTCTGCAAGTAACGAGTTATAAAATATGAATGTGAAATTTAATACACTATTTTGTTACATTTTGTATAACAGAAATTTTTCTCTTAGAACAAAATTTTAGAGGTGAGGGACAACCCTCCATGTTTTCCATTCTGCAACTTTTTTTTTTGCAGTGTGTTCCAAACATATAAGGAAATTGAAATGCAATGTTTGCTAAAACTAAGGGTTGTAATAAAATATGAAGGTGAACTTAAATACACTATTTTTTTACACTCTGCATAATAGAGAGCGTTTTCTTTGATGTAATAGTGAAAAAATCAATGAGATACTCTATTTCTTAGTTATTTTCTTGCATTTTTTTGTGTTTGAGGCCATTGTACAACCATATTGTGGGGATAAATCATCTCCTCCATTGTACATGGTATCACTATGAGTGTAATTTATGATTCATTTTGTTTCATATAAATCCATTTACAATTCTCAAAGATATTGAAGTTTTTCTCCAGGTGGCTTAAACCTTGAGGTAGGGTAAATAGTGTATAATAAAAATTGTGCTTGTTAGATTTGCACCGTTCAAATCTCTTGAAAATCAGTGAGAGGAATGTTTGATGAGTATTCTAAATGATGTGAAGGTTGAATAGCATGGTAAGGTGCTTTTTGGTATTTTTCATGAAGCCCAAGGTCTAGAAAATGCGTAAAATTTGTAAATGATTGTGTACATTGGTGACTTGATGAGTTTTGTTTCTCGAATATGAGTCGTTGTGTAATTTTGTTTTGTAAAGATTTTTAGGCATAGATGACTCCATTATAGGATAGGGATTAGTGAATTTATGATTTTTTGGAGACCATTTATTAACTGTCTTGTCAGGACATAGTTGCCAAAAGGCCTAGATTGAACAATATTTGGAGTGTTTGAAATTTCCTTCATTTAAAGGCTAAAAAGACATTGAAGAGTCATTCAAACAAATTATTTTACATGTCATGGAACTAAGTTAAGAGTGAAAGAGAGTCTTTTTTAGTTGGCTAAAGTGTTTTGAGGAATCTACAAGAGGTTTTTTGGCTTGGTTCTTAGTTTGGGTATTTTGAAACAAGGATTTTGTAAAGGAAAGATGCCTAAAAGGTGGAATTTTTCAATTTAGTGATCTGAGTTGTTTACAACAACATAGCGAGTTGAGTTCTTTGACCCTTGCATTGTCATCAAACATTTCCCACAAGCAAGGGAAGTTTTAAAAATATGAAGGTGAACTTCAATATATTGTGCTCTTATGGTGTGCATAACAATAACTGTTGTCTTTCAACAAGATTTGAAAAGTGAGGGACAACCCTATGTGTTCCATCCTGCAACTTTTTTTTTTGTGCATCTTGTGTTCCAAATGTATAAAAATATTGAAATGGAATGTGTGCTGCAAGTAAGGGTTGTTATAAAATATGAAGGTGAACTTCAGTACACTATGTTCTTACAGTTTGCATAACAAAAAGTGTTGTCTTTGAAGAAGAATTGAGAAGTGAGTGACAACCCTTTGTGTTTTCCATCCTACAACCTTTTTTTTTGTGTGGAACTTTTTCTGCAATCAAGGGAAGTTATAAAATATGAAGGTGAACTTCAATACATTGTCTTCGTATGGTGTGCATAACACTAATTGTTGTCTTTGAACAAGATTTGAAAAGTGTGGGACAACCCTGTGTGTTTTCCATCCTATGGCTATTATGTAAAATTTGTGTTTGAAACATATGAATAGATATTGAAATGGAGTGTTTTTCTGAAAATAAAGGGTTCCATAAAACAATAATGTGAACTTCAAAACATTCATTTCTTATAGCCTGCATAAAATAAGAAGTGAGCCACAACCCACTATGTTTTCCATGATGCAATTGTTATGTAAATTTTGTGTTGGAAACATATGAGTAGATATTGAACAAGAGTGTTTTGGTCAAAGTAAGGGTTGTCAATAAACAAGAAGTTGAACTTCAAGACAATAGTTGCTTACAACCTACATAAAATAAGAAGTGAGCCACAACCCACTGTGTTTTCCATGATGCAACTGTTATGTAAATTATGTGTTGGAAACATAAGAGAAAATATTGAAGAAGAGTGTTTTGCTGCAAGGGTTGTCAACAAACAAGAAGGTCAATTTCAAAACATTCATTTGTTACAGCCTGCATAAAATAAGAAGTGAGCCACAACCCACTATGTTTTCCATGATGCAACTGTTATGTAAATTTTGTGTTGGAAACATATGAGCAGATATTGAACAAGAGTGTTTTGGTCAAAGTAAGGGTTGTCAACAAACAAGAAGGTGAACTTCAAGACAACAGTTTCTTATTGCCTACATAAAATAAGAAGTGAGCCACAACCCACTGTGTTTTCCTTGATGCAACTGTTTATGTAAATTATGTGTTGGAAACATAAGAGCATATATTGAAGAAGAGTGTTTTGCTACAAGTAAGTGTTGTCAACAAACAAGAAGGGAAAATTCAAAACAATCATTTCTTGCAACCTGTATAAAAAAAGAAGTGAGCCACAACCCATTGTGTTTTCCATGATGCAACTATTTTATAAATTGTGTTGGAAACATATGAGAAGATATTGAACAAGAATGTTTTAGTCAAAGTAAGGGTTGCCAACAAACAAGAAGGTGAACTTTAAAACATTTGTTTCTTACAACCTACATAAAATAAGAAGTGATCCACAACCCATTTTGTTTTCTATGATGCAACTATTATGTAAATCATGTGTTGGAAACATCAGAGAAGATATTGAAGAAAAGTGTTTTGCTGCAAGTAAGGACTGTCAACAAACAAGAAGGTCAACTTCAAAAAAATCATTTCTTACAGCCTGCATAAAAAAAGAAGTGAGCCACAACCCACTGTGTTTTCCATGATGCAACTATTATGTAAATTTTGTGTTGGAAACATATGCACATATATTGAACACGAGTGTTTTGGTCAAAGTAAGGGTTGTCAACAAACAATAAGGTGAGCTTCAAAACATTCATTTCTTATAGCCTACATAAAATAAGAAGTGAGCCACATAAAATAAGAAGTGAGCCACAACCCACTATGTTTTCTATGATGCAACTATTATGTAAATTAAGTGTTGGAAATATAAGAGCAAATATTGAAGAAGAGTGTTTTGCTGAAAGTAAGGGTTGTCAACAAACAAGAAGGTGAACTTCAAACCATTCTTTTGTTATAGTCTGCATCAAATAAGAAGTGAGTCACAACCTATTGTGTTTTCCATCATGCAACCGATATGAAATGTTTGGCCAAAGCAAGGGTTGTCATAAAAAAAAAGGTGAACTTGAAAACATTGTTTTGTTAAAGTTTGCATAGAAGAAAGTGATCATTCAAGAAAAATTGAGAAGGGAGTCACAACCCAATGTATTTTCCATCATGCAACTGTAATGTGTATTTTCTATTGGAAACGTATGAACATATATTGAAATGGAATATTTGCTGAAAGTAAAGGTTGTTAAAAATTATGAATGTCAACTTAATACATTGTATTCTTACAATGTGCATATTAGAAAGTGCTAGTTCCATGTGCTTACATTTGTAAGTAAGTTTGACATAAATAATAAGTGTTGAGGTGGAATTTCCTACCATTATTTGATGGGACTTGACATTGTGTGTAATGAAATTTTACATGGCAACAAAAAGTGTCATGCAATCTACAAGGACATAGTCTTATATTTTATTTAATTAAGAGCAGTAAACACTTTTGACTTGGATCTATGAACTAGTGAGGTCACAAACGGGGGAACTCATCCCCAATATAAATTGTCAAAAATTACAACCCAAAGGGATTGGAGCCTTGATGGCAAGATTAACAATACAACTTAACAATCACGCAATGTCACTCTTGGTAGAAGACTGTAGTGTTGAAACATATCAAAGTACTATAATTCCACATGATAATTGATAAAAAATTAGAGGATCATAGATAATGTAATTCCACACCATAATTCTTCAATAATTACATGATTAAAGATATTGAAATGTGCAAGCTTCATTTGTAAGTAAGATGACATACATGTGTAAGGTTTCGTAACAAAGTAATTGACATAGGATAGTGCATTTTCCAACACTGCAAGCAATCCAAGCATTTTATTTGTTCCCATCACATGGAAAAAGGAAATTCCATTTTTAATCAACCAACTACTTATCAAAATTGAAAGTGGACTTGATTACATTTTTGGAGCGTATAAAATATAAAACATTTCATAAAATATGAAAGTGGACTTAAATGCATTATGGAGCATCAGAAATAATTACTTATCATAAGTAAATAACTAATAGGGGACAGTGTGTTTTCCAAAACTATAATCAATGCAAGCACTTTATGTGTTCCAATCACATGGAAAAAGGAAATATGCCATTTCCACTCTACCTAATAGTCATTCTAAAAATTGAAAGTGGACTTAATTTATTTTTGGGAGCGTACGAAATAAAGACTTTTTCAGAAGCAAATAATTGACAAGGGATAGTGTGTTTTCCAACACTTCAACCAATACAAGCATTTTATTTGTTACAATGACATGAAAAAGGGAAATCTACCATCTACACTCTACCAAATTGTTGTTGTAAAAATTCAAAGTGGAATTGAATTCATTTTTGGAGAGTGAGAAATAAAAACTTTTTGTAAGGAAATTAGTCAGAGGGGACAATGTGTTTTCCAACAATGAAAGGAATGCAAGCATTTTATTTATTCCAATCACATGGAAAAGGGAAATCTGCCATCTCCACCCTAACAAAGACTTGCTATAAAAATTCAAAATGGACTTCATTGCATTATTGGTCGTAAGGAAAGAAATACTTATCATAACAAAATAACTGATAGGGGACAGTGTGTTTTCCAAGGCTACAAACACTACTAGCATTTTATTTATTCCAATCATATGGAAAAAGGAAATATGCCATATACAGTCAATGAAATACTTGTTCTAAAAATTGAAAGTGGACTTCATTACATTCTTGATCGATATGAAATGGATTACAGGGCTATGAAAAGTATGATATGAAATGGATAAAAATTACAGGGCTATGAAAAGTATGATATGAAATGGATAAAAATTATGTGTTCCAATGACATCAAAGTAGTATATATGTTCAACATAATTATTCAATAATAAAATAATTAGAAAGGCCCATGAAAATTATTGTATCAAATGTATAACAACATAGTGTTGAAACATATGAAAATGGTATATCTCTACACCACAATTGTTCAATAATAAAATAATGAAACCCACAATGTAGAATCAGTATTCAGAGCCTATCTCATCAATTCCTACACTACCTATTCTTTGCAATCGAGTTCATGCTTGTGTAATAAATGACACATTTCTTAGGGTCCTTATGTATTTTGGGAGGGGTGATTCCAATTCCATGAACCCTCGCAGATGATGAATGTGAAACAATGGATTTCTTTAGAGGCTATGCTTTCTCCTTGGCAGGTTTAACACCTTCACCCTATAGCAAATAATTAATTAGAATTAACGTATAAATGGAAACAATATATGTAGTATGATATATATACAAAATATCATTTATGTGTACCTCTGGAACAAAATGCTTCATCTCAGAGAGCTTCCATATGATGAAGCCACCCATGCACTCTTCAACGGTCTTTGCACTAGGATGTAGAAAAGGAATGTAGCATTCACTAGTAATGGCCTCAACAATGCTAAATCTCACATAATTTTTTGGGTGCTTAAAGTAGTGGGTGTCAGTGTTTCTATCGACAACATTTACAATGCCTTTGGCAACCTGTTTATGCTATCTCCAAAGGTCGATGTGATCATCGACCTTAAAAGTGATGCCCTTGAACTCTATCATCTGTTCATCTGCCAGATTTGGCTGCAATGGAAATGTCATTGACGTGAAGCATAATTGAAGGCACATAAAAATATTCATAAATAAATATGAACATAAGCATGGAAGTGTGTTGGGTTTGATACCGATATAGATGGAATCTTACAGCTCTCCCGGTCCCCATGTCCATCTTTATTGCTATATCCCTCTTATAGGCCAGTGCTCTCCTCATCCCCATGTCTATCTTTATTACCCTCTCCCACTTGCAAGAAAGTGCTCTCCCTATTCCCATGTCCATATTTATTATCCTCTCCCAGTTGCAAGGCAATGCTCTCCTCGTCCCCATGTCCATCTTTATTACCCTCTCACAGTTGCAAGGTAGTTCTCTCCCTGTCCCCGTGTCCATCTTTATTACCCTCTCCCACTTGCAAGCGAGTGCTCTCCCCATCCCTATGTCCATATTTTTTTCCATCTCCCCCTTGTAGGCTAGTGCTCTCCTCATCCCCATGTCCATCTTTATCACCCTCTCCCACTTGCAAGCTAGTGCTCTCCCCATCCCGATGTCCATCTCTATTACCCAATTCCACATGCAAGCCAGTGTTCTCCCCATCCCGATGTCCATCTCTGTTACCCATTCCCACTTGGAGGCCAATGCTATCCTCATCCCCATGTCCATCTTTATTTCCTTGCCCCACTTGCAGGCCAGTGCTCTCCCCATCTGTATGTCAATCTGTATTAGCCTCTCCCATTTCAATTGCAATGACATGACCAATAAGGTCAAGGCCAAGACTCCATTGTTCATCCTTACCCTATAATAGGAGGAATTCAAAGGTCATTTTAAATTCAGTTGCATGCAACTAATTCAATGAAATAATCAAAACAAACATTAAATAAAAGAATTGGAATTCACCATTTGTTATAGTTCCTCCATGTCAAGGCACCTTGACACTTTTGAATGTATATGATCCTTCTTCTTCTTCTTCTTCTTCTTCTTCTTCTTCTTCTTCTTCTTCTTCTCAACATTGTTAGATGGAGGGTTGGGAGGAACACCATCATCTTGTTCTTCCATGGCCTCCACTTCATCTTCCCTTAAACTCCGTTGTTCATCATTTTCCTATAATAGTAGGAATTGAAACGTCACATCAAATTTAGATGCATGCAACGAATTCATTGAAATAAATAAAAGATTTCAAAATCACTGTTTCTTCTCATTTCTTCTTGTGAGGGTGTGATGAATCTTTAGACCATATATGCTCCTTCTTCTTCCTCTCAACATTGTTAGACGATGGGTTGGGAGGAACAACATCATCTTCTTCTTCCATGTCCTCCACTTTTTCTTCCAAATCAATAGTATCCCATTGAAGGCAAGGACTTCGTTGTTCATCGTTTCCCTGTAATAATTGGAATTGAAACATCACATAAAATTTATATGCATGCTATGAATTCATTAAAATAATTAAAACAAACATTAAATATAAAATTTTAAATCACCGTTTCTTCTCGTTTCTTCTTGTGAGGGCGTGAGGAATCTTTAGACCGTATATGGTCCTTCTTCTTCTTCTTCTTCTCAATGTTATATGATGGGTTGGGAGGAACAACATCATCTTGTTCTTCCATGGCGTGCACTTCATCTTCCCAATCTGGAGCATCCTCTTCGAGGGTAGGACTCCATTGTTCATCATTTCCCTATAATAGCAGGATTTGGAATGTCACATCACATTCAGATGCAAGCAGCCAATTCATTTAAATAATCAAAACAAATAATAAATAGAATATTTGGAAATTACCATTTCTTCTCACTTCTTCTTGTGAGGGTAAAAGGAAACTTTAAACTATATACACTCCTTCTTCTGAATGTTATATGATAGGTTGGGAGGAACAACATCATCTTTTTCATCCATGGCCTCCACTTCATCTTCCAACTCAAGAGTATCCTCTTGGAGGGTAGGAATCCATTCATCATTCCCCTGTAATAGTAGGAATTGAAATATCACATCAAATTTAGATGCATGCAATGAATTCATTGAAATAATCAAAACAAACATCAAATAGAAGATATTGAAATCACCATCTGTACTTGTTTCTTCTTGTGAGGGAATGAGGGAATTTTAAACGTACATGCTTCTTCTTCTTCTCAATGTTAGACAGGGGGTTGGGAGGAACAACATCATCTTGTGCTTCAGTGGGAAATGCTTCAAAACTTGCTCGAGGGAAACAGTTCATTGTTCATCATTGTTGTGTAATAGGAGGAATTGAAACATCACATCAAACTAAGATGCATGCAACCAATTCATTAAAATAATCAAAACAAACATTAGATTAAATAGAAGACTTCGAGATCACCATTTGTTGTCATTTCTTCTTCAGAGCGTGCCTTGAAACTTTCAACTGTGTACAATGCTTCTTCTAAATGTTAGACACAGGGTTGGGAAGAACAACATCATCTTTTCCTTTCATGGGCAGAACTTCCTCTAGCGAATCAACACTACTCTTATATGGGGAAGAAACCGCTTCTCGACCATCACCATATCATGTCATGTAAGTTAACATTAAGTGAACCTTGTATGCATTAGAACAAAAAACATGAAGCAAGGAAAATTCAGATTTAACAGTTCAGTTTGACATTACCATTCCTTCCTATCTCTTTCTCTCCTACAATTGTAATATTATTTTCCTTCTCTGCTCCTTCCTCTTGTGACTGTTGTGTAATTCCATTAGCTTCTTCACCTTGTCCTTTCCTTGTTGGGGAAGTTGAAGGAAGCTCTGTTTCGCATACTTTTGACAAGAACTTCCAATAACACACTTCTGCTACAGGTGTTTCCTTAGATTCATTTGGTACTCCATATTTTCCACCTTCTTTAGAAGGTACTCTTTCAATTTATTAGGGGGAGGAGTGAGCTATTTTGGTTCCCCCCCAATGCAGTTCATCCATGCTTTGGTGGCTCAAGAATAGAAAGGTGGTGATGCTGAAACCTATGCATGTTGAACACTCTCCAATCATAATACTTTCTCATACATTCTTCTATAATAAAATAATATACATATCTACCATTCACCATTTCTCTTCTATATTCAACAACCTGCACAACAAATTTGGAAAATAAAATTGCTTAATATATTTGATATTCAAACAATTTGAATGGACAACATATACACACAACCAAAGGATGCAATAATTCACTTATTATATCTACCTTCCCATCCACCACATCACCCTATGCTTCATTGGGTCCCTATCCATCCTTAGGGTCTCCCTTTGTACACTTTTCCTTATGGTCATGGACTATGGAAATAGCATGATGGTCTCCCTGATTATTGTCTCGAATCAAAGGAACGATATACTATCAAAATCAACATATTTGTAACAAACATGATATGTTCTAACTAAAATTGTAAAGCATTCTGATTGACACATAGGAAGGAAAGGGCAATTGGAAGTTACTTAACACATCATTGCCTTAGGGTTCACCATTTTCCTAAAATAAGGGGACTTCCTTCGTACCATAGTTACTACCTCCTAATTAAAACATTCCCACTTTCTAGTCAACATTGTAACCACTTATGAGAGATTAAAATTATATATTTTATTGCATCTTGTGATTATTGGATCTTACTTGAACATTTCATGAATGTGAACGCCCCGAAGAAGATGCACTACTACATACCCTTTCAGGTGTATTGCCCACCTCAATGACATTCTTCGATGTAGGAGGTAATTTCCCTTTTACAACACAAATCCTTGGTTTCTTGTAAATTGTAATTAATAGCTGCAAGTGTTATAGATAGTAAAGTTCTGAAATTTATTGCACCATTTTTAGTAATCAAACATATCTTTTTTCAATCAAAAGAAGAATTTGAAATGCACAAGCCACACTGTTGTAAAATTCTATACAAGTAACCCACTATGTTTTACAACATGCAATTATTTTGTCCATTCATTTTTGTCAATCATGTGAAGATACTGAATTGCAATTTATACCATAACTAACAGTTGTAATTTTTGGGGGTGCCTTTTTACATTCATATAGTCTAAATAAGAAAAGCTTTTCAAGACATTGAAGCTATTATCTAAAATTTTAGGTTGGAAAACACAGGGTGTTATAAACCATGCAACCCACAAACTATTCTAAAACCCTTTACAAGAAACAACCCTATTGGTTACTCCCCCCACCTCAATTTTGTTAATAGGGTTGTCCCTCGCTTCTCTATTCTTCTTCAAAGACAACACTTTCTGTTATGTAGACTGTAACAAAACATGATATTCAAGTTCACCTTCATATTTTATAACAACCCATTACATGAAACAATAATTCCATTTGAATATCGTAATACATTTTGAAGAGAAGATGCACAAAAATGTTGTAGGATGTAAAACACACAGGTTTTTCCCACACTTTTCAAATCTTGTTCAAAGACAATAGTTAGTATCCCACTATGGGAATGTAGTGAAGTTCACCTTCATATTTTATAACTACCCTTGCTTGCAGCAAAATTTTCGCAAAATAAAAAGAAAAAGTTGCAGGATGGAAAACATAGAGGGTTGTCCCTCACTTCTCAATTCTTCTTCAAAGACTTCACTTTTTGTTATACATAATGTAAGAACACAGTGTATTGAAGTTCACCTTCATATTTTATAACAACCCTTACTTGCAGCAAACATTCCATTTCAATATCGTTATCCATTTGGAATATAAGATGCACAAAAAAAGTTGTAGGATGGAAAACACATAGGCTTGTCACCCCCTAGTGTGACTACATTTCATGAAAAGTGGGAAAATTTCAAGCATACCTTTCTCATTTCCAAAACATGCACTTCTCTCCATCATACATGGATGACACCTTCCAACAACATGGGGCTGAGTGGATGAGATTGTGGAAGAGGTGGTGATGTATGCTGGAGAGAAGAGCTTGTTTTGAAAATATTGCAAAGTAGCTCCAAAGATGCCCAATTGTCATGAAATGTTGACATGTCTTTTATCTAACGCTTGTATCAAGCATGGAGAGGTCGACATTTTCATATAATGCCAAGGCCAACAATGTGTAATTGTAGGTTGGAAAACACTGGGTGTTATTATACTTGCAAACCAAATACCATTTACAAAACCTTCACATGTAACATCCCAATTCGTTACCCACTCCTCACTTGAATTTGGATGCTTTTATATATTCCACTCCTGCAACTCCACCCCGTGCTCTCAAACTTTCAAATTTCAATGTGCAAAATAAAACAACTTACAACACATAGTGTTTTCCAACCTCCAATTATTTTCCACATTATGTTGTCCCATCATAGGGTTTTTGTATGTCCTGATGCCTCTCACATGCATTCTTCTAGGGATAATAGTGATGTCCAATTGCAAGGTAGAAGCTAATCTCCCAAAAAAAATAGTAAAATCAAGCTATTATCCCTAAAAAAACATGTGTTTGAAATGATAACATAATCAAACATAAATGATATCAATTTTCCACAATCCATATTGATTATTTCTAGTTGATTTTTGGATTTGGTTGTGTAAGATTTTTTTCATCAATGTTTCAGATCACACTCTGTGATCCAACATCAAGATGAAGAAGACAACATCAATCATCGTGATGTTGGATCACAGAGTCTGATCCAAAATGTTGATACAAAAATTATTAGACAATCAAATCCACAAATCAACTAGCAATGATAACTAGACATGTCTTATCCTTGAAGAAGGACAATATGTTATCATGTGTAAGCCATGTTGCATAGATATCACCTTCTGCAATTGGCACTAGGCTATTCTCCCTACAAAAATGCATGTCACATACATCATAACAGTCATCTTGTTTTAAAAATCATATTTTGGAATAGAAAAAAATCCCAAAACATGTCATTGAAAACCATTATTTGCAAATAGAAAAAAGCCTAGACGTGGTCCCATTTTCGTCACCATTTTCCACAACAACATTTTTCAGGTTGGTAGAGAGTAACAAAAAATATGAAATTTTGCAATTTCCTAATGAAATAACTGACAACCCATTGTGGAAATATTAGTGAAATTACCGAATAATGTTTAGAGAAATAAGAAACCATGCACAATATGTAAGAGTTTTGTTTCAGTATGCTCCAAGAATGTAATGAAGTCCACTTTCAAATTTCTCTTTGCTACAGTCAAAATCTCATTTCACTTCATATGATTGGAACAAAACACCTCGATGGAAAAGGTGGCCAGATGGAGAAAAAGCACCGATGGAAAGACTTCACAATCAAACATTAACTTGGACCTACCATGGATTGTCCCATCATTGGGAAAATGTGTCAGTACTAGCGGGTTCTCAAAACCATATTTTGGAATGGAGAAAAATAAAAAAAAACATGGCATTCAAAACCATTATTTGGAAATAGAAAAAATAGGTGTGAAGAAGGTAATGAAGTCCACTTTCAAATTTTTGAATAACTCTTTGGTACAGTCCAAATGTCATTTTGGTTTCTTTATCAGATTGGAAAAAATAAAATGCTCACATTATTTGCAGCATGTTGGAAAACACATCGTGTCTTCTCACTTGCACAGGGTTTTAGAACAGTATATGCATTGCTTGTTTCTTAACACCTAGGGTTTTCCAACATGCATAGTTACTAAACAAAAAAAAAGTCTTCAAGAGATTTTGTAATATAGATAGTCTCAATGCATTGAAAATCCCTTTGAAAATTTATAAGGACTTTTAATTTGGGAAAAAATTGCATTTAAATTTTGCATGACTGAAAAAAATAGTGCACAAAACAATTGCAATTTGGAAAACACAATGTTGGGTTTCAGTTATTTCAATGTCCTTGTTTAAATGTAAAGGGTTGTCTCATGCAAGGTTGCTTTCTTCTTAACACATAGGGCATTGCAACATGGATTTTTACAAAATAGTATGAATGTCTTCAAAACCACACATTCCATTGTTGTGTTTTAATTTCAGTCAATTGAGAAAAAAAGTGCACAAAATAATTGTGAATGGGAAACATAGTGTTGGATTTTAGTTATTTGAATCTCCCTGTTTAAATGTAAAGGGTTGTATCATGGTGGGTTGCTTGCTTCTTAACACCCACAGTTTTGCAACATGGAATGTTACAAAATAGTATGAAAGTCTTCCAAATCACACCTTCCATTGTTGTGTTTAAGTTTCAAGTATATAACAAATTTCATGCATCATAACACACTGGACTTTTCAACCTCCACATCACAATATACCCAAGCTCTTTTTGGTTTTTAAAGTAATAACACCAATTTCTTTCCATTATTGACAATAATGAATAAACTAAAATTGAAAGTGATGAATGTTGTGTAGTGCATGTTGGAAAAGACAATGTGTTTTGAAGCTTGCCTTTACTTATACCCAACCTTTGTCTTGTAATGAAAATATACAAATGTATAGATGGTGTTGTATTTTATCAAATAGCACATCTCTCATTTAAGGGGGACTCTATTAACCCTCAACACATAGTGTGATTCATAGTACACACTTCATTATCTTTTGCAACAATTCATGTCGGAAAACCCTAGGTGTTAAGAAACAAGCAACCCAAATAGTGTTGTAAAACCCTCTACAACACTATTGGATAGTACTTGTCACCTCAATTTGGTTGTTTTTCTCCTCCAACTCATCCATGTGCACTCAAACCTTCAAATTTCAATTTGTAGACTAGAAATAAATAGTATTTTCACCTTTCTTTCTCGAAAAAGGAAAGGCTCTAAAAAGGCCCACGTCATTCCCATCCACTTTTCCGGCGCAGACAAAAGAAACTTGTCAAAAAAGCTAAGCTTCTTACCTTTTTTTTCCTAGCATTAGGTGGGAAAACCCACCTGATGGCGATGTTAACTCTTACCTAACCATCGCCTAGACATTTGGTCCCGTCTACTGGTTTCGTCACTTTTTCTTTCCATGTATGTTGTTATTCTAATAGCTCTTTTACAATTTTTATATTTGTCTCTAATATTTAGTGCCAAGTAATGTAGGCCAAATTTTCTATTAAGTCTGTGGCATTATACCCATTTTGCACAGGTTATTGCTACCCATTGTCTTTACGAGTTCTATTTAATACAACACATAGAACTATTTCAAGTAATGACTTGTTATATCTGCACATCTTTTGTGGTGTGTTGGTTAGATGGAAACATATTGAAAAAGAGTAGAAATAGGATATCGAAATAACATTCTACAAAATTCCCATCAGATGTTAAAAATGAACCATTTATAACTTACTAAATATTCTAGACAAATAGCAAAATTGTAAAAAGAACTATTACGAAAACACTTAAGAACCACACAAAAATGATAGATGATGGAAAACTAACATTAAATAGAACTTTTAAATATGGAGAAATATTCAACTTGAGAGACAGTTTAGAGATTTAAATTAGGATAGGATCATAGGATGGACTCTTAAGAGGAAATATTTTTCCCATTTCGTAAAATAGGAAATACTCATAAAAGCCTCTGCTGCTGCTCACATTTCAAAGTGAAGAATGTAGTTCAAGTGAAGAACCCAATTCAAGTGAAGAAATTGATGTTACAACTTGTCTAGATACTGATACAATTTTAGGTAACCATGAATATGGTGCAAACTCAAAATCTGTACATGCATTTCCCTTGAAGTGGGTTCTTCCTACAACTGGGTTCTTCACTTTGAATGTTGTTTGTAAGTAATTTCACATACATACATGTCCACATATAAACTCTTTTGGTGAAAGATTTCAAATTAGCGCAAAAAACTCACAAATCACATGAAAATGACAACTGATTGAAAACCCCAACATTTCAAAATTTCAAACAAATTAGAACTTCTAAATGCATAATAAATTTTGGAAATTTAATTGTCCACTATACTTGCGATTCAAGCTATGGTAGCCAAAATCACTTGTATTTACCGCAGAAGGTTCACATCTCCTAAAGCATCCTTCTCAATCCACTTGCCCTTGTTTTGTTTAATTTTATTTCCTTGCCTATATCAACCACCTAGAAGAAATACAAGTGTTAGCGATAGATTAAATTAGAAAATTAAAGACATTTGGTGCTAGAAATAAATTTTTTTATTCCAAATTTCACCAATATAAAATTTATATGTTTTGTTGAGTGCAAAATGCCAACTTGCATAAACATTAAACAAACATATTAAATTCTACATTGGGAATTTAACTTCCAATTTAACCTATTTCTAACACTAGTATATATATTAGCAATCATACCTACCATTTTTCCATTATGTTGGAACTATGAAGAAATGAATGTTCGATATGTTGGAGCAATTCATTGGTTCCAATGATGAGAAAGCTAACTCATAAACAAAAGGCACCTATGTATGTAACATGAGATCAAAGTGGCATTTTGTTTTCCTCATTTGATTCAAAAAAATAAATTCTCACATTATCTAAGTGTTGGAAAACACACTGTCTCCATATAAGGTGTTCAGAAACAAGCAACCCTTATAGTGTTTGTAAAAACATTTGCAATTGAGAGGATACAATGTGTTTTCAACTGTGCAAATAATGTGACCAATTCATTTTTTTCTAATCAGGAGAAAAATAACTCATAAAAAAAAAGCACCTATTTATGTAACACGAGATCAAATTGGCATTTCATTTTCCTCATCTGATTTGACCAAATAAATTCTCACATTATCTATACAGTTGGAAAACACAGTCTTGATATAAGGTGTTAAGAAAAAAAACAACCCATATAGTGTTGTAAAACCCTCTGCAATAGAGAGTAGACAATGTGTTTTCCAATTCTGCAAATAATGTGATCAATTCATTTGTTCCAATCAGGAGAAAGACCTTCTAAATCCACCTGGCCTTGTTTTGTTCAATTTTCTTTCCTCGCCTATATCAACCACCTAGAAGAAAGACAAGTGTTAGCGATAGATTAAATTGGAAAATTAAAGACATTTGATGCTAGAAATGATTTTTTTTATTCCAAATTTCACCAATATACAATTTATATGTTTTGCTGAGTGCAAAATTCTAGCTTGCATAGACAATAAACAAACATATTAAACTATACATTGGGAATTTAATTTCCAATTTAACCTATTACTAACACTAGTATATATATCAACAATCATATCTGCCATTTTCCCATTCTGCTGGAATTGTGAAGCAATGGATGTTCATCCTACTGGAGTAGTTCATTTGTTCCAATAAGGAGAAAGCTAACTCGTAAACAAAAAGCACCTATGTATGTAACATGAGATCAAAATGGAATTTCATTTTCTTCATTTGATACGATGAAATAAATGCTCACATTATCTATAGTGTTGGAAAACACACTGTCTCCATATAAGGTGTTCAAAAACAAGCAACCCTTATAGTTTTTGTAAAATCCTCTGCAATTGAGAGGAGACAATGTGTTTTCAACTATACAAATAATGCAACCAATCCTTTTGTTCCAATAAGGAGAAAGCTAACTCATAAAAAAAAACACCTATTTATGTAACATGAGATCAAATTGGCATTTCATTTTCCTTATCTGATTCAACCAAATAAATGCTCACATTATCTACACAGTTGGAAAACACACTGTCTCAATATAAGGTGTTAAGAAACAAGAAACCCATATAGTGTTGTAAAATCCTCTGCAACAGAGAGGAGATAGTGTGTTTTCCAACTGTGCAAATAATGTGAGCAATTCATTTGTTCCAATAAGGAGAAAGACCTTCTCAATCCACCTGCCCTTGTTTTGTTTAATTTTCTTTCCTCAACTATATCAACCACTTAGAAGAAAGACAAGTGTTAGTGATATATTAAATTGGAAAATTAAAGACATTTGGTGCTAGAAATAAATTTTTTAATTCCAAATTTCACTAATATACAATTTATATGTTTTGTTGAGTACAAAATGCTAGCTTGGATAGACAATAAACAAACATATTAAACTATACATTGGTAATTTAATTTCCAATTTAACCTATCTCTAACAATAGTATATATATCAACAATCATATCTACCATTTTTCCATTCTATTGGAACTGTGAAGCAATGAATGTTCATTCTACTGGAGTAATTCATTTGTTCCAATAAGGAGAAATCTAACTTGTAAACAAAAAACACCTATGTATGTAACATGCGATCAAAGTGGCATTTTATTTTCCTCATTTGATTTGATGAAATAAATGCTCACATTACCTGCAGTGTTGGAAACCACATTGTCTCCATATAAGGTGTTTAGAAATAAGCAACCCTTATAGTGTTTGTAAAACACTTTGCAATTGAGAGGAGATAGTGTGTTTTCAACTGTGCAAATAATGCGACCAATTCATTTTTTCCAATCAGTAGAAAGCTAACTCATAAATAAAAAGCACCTATTTATGTAACATGAGATCAAATTAGCATTTCATTTTCCTCATCTGATTTGACCAAATAAATTCTCACATTATCTGCATAGTTGGAAAACACACTATCTTGATATAAGGTATTAAGAAACAAGCAACCCATATAGTGTTGTAAAACCCTATGCAACAGAGAGTAGGCAATGTGTTTTCCAACTATGCAAATAATGCGAGCAATTCATTTGTTCCAATCAGGAGAAAGATAACTCATAAAAAAAAAGCACCTATGTATGTAACATGAGATCAAAATGGCATTTCATTTTCCTCATCTGATTCAACCAAATAAATGCTCACATTATTTGTACAGTTGAAAAATACATTGTCTCCATATAAGGTGTTAAGAAACAAGCAACCCATATAGTGTTGTAAAACCCTCTACAATAGAGAGGAGATAGTGTGTTTTCTAAATGTGGAAATAATGTGAGAACTTCATTTGTTCTTGTTCTAATCAGGAGAAAGATAACCCATCGACAAAAAGCACCTATTTATGTAACATGAGATCAAAATGGCACATTTCATTTTCCTCATCTGATTTGACCAAATAAATGATCACATTATTTGCACAGTTGGAAAACACATTGTCTCGATATAAGGTGTTAAGAAACAAGCAACCCATAGTGTTGTAAAACCCTCTGCAATAGAGAGAAGATAGTGTGTTTTCCAATTGTACAAATAATGCAAGCAATTCATTTGTTCCAATCAGGAGAAAGCTAACTCATAAACAAAAAGCACCTATGTATGTAACATGAGAAAAAAATGGCATTTCATTTTCCTCATTTGATTCGACCAAATAAATACTCGCATTATTTGTAGTGTTGGAAAGCACACTATCTCCATATAAGGTGTTAAGAAACAAGCAACCCATATAGTGTTGCAAAACCCTTTGCAACTAAGAGGAGGCAGTGTGTTTTCCAACTGTGCAAATAATGCAAGCAATTTATTTATTCCAATCGGGAGAAAGCTAACTCTTACACAAGACACCTATGTATGAAACATGATATGAAAATGGTATTTCACCTTCCTCATCTAATTTGACCAAATAAATGCTCACATTACTTGCAGTGTTGCAAAACACATTGTCTCCATCTCAACCGTAAGTCCCTTCGCAGCTAGCAAACTGCAAAATCAAAATGTGGAAAATGGCAATGTGCTGTAGTGATGAATGCATTTGAGCAGTTTGTACTGGTTCTTCCACCTACAACTCCATTTTCCTCACCCACACGTCCCTCCCCACCCACCAAATTAGAAAATAAAAACTGTGGAAAATGGCATGTTAGCTACGTTTTGTCTAGCTTTTTCACTTTAGACAAAAAGTACCTATGTATTTAACATGAGATCAAAATGGAATTTCACTTTCCTTGTCTGATTCGATGAAATAAATACTCACATTATTTGCACTGTTGGAAAACACACTATTTCCATCCTTTACTGTAAGTTCCTCCCTAGCCAACAAATTGGAAAATCAAAATGTGGAAAATGCCTATGCGCTACAACGAGGAATGCATTTGAGGGGTTTCTAGTGGTTCAGCTACCCACAAATCCATTTTCCTCACTAGAGCATCCGACCCACCCACCAAACTTGAGAAATGAAAAATGTGGAAAATGACAATGTTAGGTGGATTTTTGTCTATCTTTTTGACTTTAGACAAAAAAACACCTATGTATGTAACATGACATCAAAGTGGCATTTCATGAATTTCCTCATCTGATTTGGCCAAATAAATGGTCACATTATTTGGAGAGTTGGAAAACACAATGTCTCCATATATAGTGTTGTAAAACCCTCTACAACTGAGAGGAGACACTGTGTTTTCCAACTGTGCAAATAATGTGAGAAATTTATTTGTTCCAATTAGGAGAAAGCTAACTCATAAACAAAAAGAACCTATGTATGTAACATCGCATCAAAATGACATTTTCATTTTCCTCATCTGATTTTTCCAAATAAGTGCTCACATTATTTGTAGTATTGGAAAACACATTGTCTCCATATAAGGTGTTAAGAAACAAGCAACCCATATAGTGTTGTAAAAGCCTCTGTAATTGAGAGGAGACAATGTGTTTTCCAACTCTACAAATAATGCAAGAAATTTATTTGTTCCAATTAGATAAAGAAAGTGAAATGATATTTGGACTGTACCAAAGAGTTGTTCAAAAATTTGAATATGAACTTCATTACATTCTTGGAGCATAGGAGCCAACTAACTCCTAGACAAAAAGCACCTATTTAAATAAAAAAATGCATGAAAAACATACATAACATGAAAAAAAATTGTAGTGCGGGGCCCCCTAGATGGGGGATCAAAGTGATGAAACATCCAGGAAATGGTAGGTAGGAGTTAGCGGCACCGTCAGGTCAGTTTTCTCACCTTATTCCAAATGAAAAAGGTGAGCACCTTAGCTTTGTCATGAAGTTTCTTTTGTCTAGCATAGGAAAAGTGGAAGGGAATGACATGGGGCTTTTCTATTTCGAGAAAGAAAGGTGAAAATACTATTTGTTTCATTGTATTGGGCCTTTTTATTTCAAGAAAGAAAGGTGAAAATACTAGTTTCTAGCAATGAATAGCTATTTGTTTCTTTAGTGTTCATGGTAGAATGGAAAAATGGCACATATGCAGAGTGGATATACATACCTTAGGGAGCTATGAATGCCTACAACTCTTCCCATTGCTATCCACCAAAACATCATTTTCCAACAATGGAGAAAATGAGACCTTGTTTGGGCCTTTTGATATTTGCAAATAATGGTTTTAAATGCCACCTTTTTGGCTTTTTGTCCATGCCAAAAAATTATTTTGAAAACCTTCCTACACTAACATGTTTTCTCCACGATGGTTGCAGGTATTGGGCCTTTACTATCTATAGAAAGAAAGGTGAAAATACTATTTGTTTCTAGTTTGCATGTTTAAAGTTGAAGGTTTGAGTGCATGTGGACAAGTTGGAGGAGAAAACTGACCGAATTGAGGTGACAGGTACTATCCAATAGTGTTGTAGGGTTTTACACCACTATTTGGGTTGCTCATTTCTTAACACCTAGGGTTTTCCAACATGAATTGTTGCAAAACAAAATGAAGTACGTACTATGAATCGCACTATGTGTTGAGGGTTAATAGAGTCCCCCTTAAATGATATGTGCTATTTGATAAAATACAACACTGAAATAACTAAAACCCAACATTGTGTTTTCCAAATTGCAATTATTTTGTGAACTTTTTTTTTTAGTCATGCAAAATTTAAATGCAATTTTCACCCAAATTAAAATTCCTTATAAATTTTATAAGGGATTTTCAATACATTGAGACTGTTTATATTACAAAATCTCTTGAAGAAATTGTTTCTATTTAGTAAGAATGCATGTTGGAAAACCCTAGGCATTAAGAAACAAGCAATGCATATATTGTTCTAAAATCTTGTGCAAGTGAGAAGAAATAGTGTATTTTCCAACACTACAATTAATGTGAGAATTTTATTTATTCCAATCAAATAAATAAACCGTAATGAAATTTGGACTGTATCAACCAACTGTTCAAAAATTTGAAAGTGGACTACATTAAATTCTTGGATTAATGAAATAAAACTCTTCATAATGAACTAACTGACATGGGAGAGTGTGTTTTCCAACATTGTAAACCATCTATAACAACAATGTGCCTTGCAAGTATCATAATACCTACTATTTTCCAATTTCATTACATTCTTGGCACCTTGTTTTCCTATTTTCAAATAATGGTTTGGGATGCCACATTTTTTTGGGTTTTTTTCCATTCCAAAATATGATTTTGAAAACCCACTGGTCCTGACATGTTTTCCGGCGATAGGATAGGCTACAATAGGTTAGAGTTAACGTTGACCATCAAGTCTTTCCATCACTGCAATTTGTCCATCCAACCTTATTTCTCGTTGGGGTATTTTGTTCCAATCAAATGAACAAACTGAAATGACACTTGGACTATAGTGGCATACAAGACCAGACATCCAGAAAAGGTAGGTAATAGTTAATTGACATAGGACAGTGTGTTTTCCAACACAACAAACAATCTATAACATTGTGCCTTGTAGGTTTCCTAATAATTGTTGTTTTCCAATTTCATTACATTCCTACTATAAAAATCACAAAAGGTTCTCTGCACAATCACAAAACATACCAAATTGAGTTCAGGGGTGAGTAACCAATTGGGTTGTTACTTCTAAAGGGTTTTACAACACTAAGAGTTTTACGAAACAATGTGTTTTCAAAAATGATAGTTTATAAAATGGAAAAAAAAATGGGATATCATCTAGGTTTTTTGCTATTTGAAAATTATTATTTCGAATGCCACATTTTCCACTTTTTTCTCCATTCTGAATAACAATGTGAACTATGGCAAACATAGGACAGTGTGTTTTCCAACACAACAAATAATCTATAACACTATGCCTTGTAGGTTTCATAATACCTACTATTTTACAATTTCATTACATGCCTACTATCTAAATCACAAAAGGTTCTCCACATAATCACAAAACATACCAAATTGAGGTCAGGGGTGAGTAACCAATTGGGTTGTTACTTCTAAAAGGTTTTACAGTAGTTTGAGTTTTAGGAGACAGTGTCATTTCCAAAACGATTGTGAATAAAATGGCAGAAAAAATGGGATGTCATGTGGGCTTTTTGCTATTTGCAAATTATGATCTCAAATTCCATGTTTTGCACTTTTTTCTACATTCTAAATAACAATGTGAACAATGGTGGCATTCTAGATTTTATGTGGTTTTCAAAATATAGCATTTCATTGCGGAACCTACAGATTATGCTTTCTATAAATGTTATTGAATAATTTTATTCATATTTCCACAATGGGTTGTCGCTTATTTCATTTGGCAATGGAAAAAATTGAAAAACTAGCATATGGGGAGGAAATGAAACAAAATTAAAAAAACCCTTGACACAAAAACACATTATCAGACCTGCATTTCAAATAAATAGCCCTTTTCCTAACAAAAACCCTGCAACATTCAAAATAAGAATGTGAACAATGGCGACATTCTGGGCTTTATGTGATTTTCACAATGGTTTGTGGTTTCTGTAAACCTTACTCAGTTATTTCACTCATAATTCCACGATGGGTTGTCATCTATTTCATTCGGTAATCACAAATTTTTAAAACCACAAGACGGGAGGAAACAAAATTAAAAATCCCTCAACCAAAAATCACAAAATGAAAACCCCGCAATGAATGGCCATTCATTTCTTCAGTGTTCATGGTAGAATGGAAAAATGTCACATACACAAAGTGAATATACATACCTTATAGAGCTGCAAATGCCTACAACTCTTCCCATTGCTATCCACCAAAACATTGTTGTCCAAAAATGGAGAAAATGGGACCTCGTCTGGGCTTTTTTGATATTTGCAAATAATGGTTTTGAATGCCATGTTTTTGGATTTTTTTGTCCATGCCTAAAAATTATTTTGAAAACCCATTGGTGCTGACACGTTTTCCCAGTGACGGGATAGGAAATTGCATGTTAACATCTGGCCGTCAAGTCTTTCTGCCTCACTATTTTCCATCCGACAACCTTTTCCGCCGTGGGTCTTTTGTTGACTGTGGGCATGGGCTATGGGGGTATGATATAACACATATAATATTGTTATATACATAGGTGATTTTTTTCAAAGAGTTAGCTTTCTCCTTGCAAAAATCTAGGACAAGCTCTTTAATATTTAAAAGCATGTTGATACGTCATCTATCTCACGTCAGCGAACATGGTAATATAATAGAAATTTATGTGTATCATAAAATATCCAGCGTTTGTCAAGAAATTTTTGAAGGAATCTTCGTAGAACGCAATTTGAGACATGACATTTTGTATTTGATGTTATGCATGAAATTTGAGGAGAAGGAAATATGATGTTAGTGGACTGTAAAACGTTTCATCCTTGGATGGAATTTGCACCTTTCACGTGTGGAAAATTGCCTCTAAACTACCTGGATTGAATTTGCACCTTTCACATTTGGAAAATTTCCCAACAATTAGAAATTACCATTGCCAAAATGGTTATAAATTGTGGCTATTCAAGAGAGAAAGTATCATAGATTGATCTATGTGGGTTTTAGATTTTTCTCATCTAGCCATTCTTTCAAGCGGCTCTTCATTAGTTGGTTAGGTTAGGTTCCAATCTCTGTCCATTTAATTTGCACCTTTCCTTTTTGGAAAATTGTCTCAAATCTCCTTGGATTGAATCTACACTTTTCACATTTGGAAAATTTCCCCGCAATTAAAAATTCCCAATGCCAAAATGCCTATAAATTGGGGCTATTCACAAAGAGACTGTGTAGATCAATCTATGTGTTGAGTATTAAAGAGAAGATAAAAACATAGCTAGCAACAAAATGAATAAAAATAAATAAACAAAAAAAGAAGAAGCATAGCATGAGTTTTAACGTGGTTCACCATAAATGGCTACATCCATAAAGAAAGTAGGGAACAACTAATATTAATCTCCAATAATACGAATCAATACATGGACTACACACATATATTAATACACTCATATTTAGCTGTGAACTGAAGAGTTGGGAGGAGATGAAGGGTCAAATGACCATTGGGCTTCACATCCAGACAATCTCCCCTATGAAGTTCAACCAATACAGCCATGCATTGCATGAAAGCCCTAGCATTTCCCTTCAAACTCACACTACAAATAGGCCCATCAAAGACTTAAGTTTTTCCAATGACTGCTCACAAACATAGTGAATTAGTCTTCTCCATGCTAAATTGGAGTTTCTTTTCCAAGGGCTTCACCTCCCTCGTAATTGTCACCACTAGTAAAGCTTCCTTATTAAACCCACCTTGCTAAAATAGAAGGTGCTCACGAGGTTTTTTAATGTCCTGTACATTAATGCCTTGAAGTATAGTTGACTGGACAACTTTTGAATTTTCCTCAACCTAAAACTGAGATAGCTTCTCAAGGGATCTGCATAGCCCTTCAAAATCAAACTTTTCCACTTCTTCGGATGGAAAACTCTTACTTAGGCACCATTCGTACTCTTTTGCATATTGAATGTCCCCCTTAGGAATTACTAGGGTAGTATCCTGTCCATCATCTACATTTTTAAATCTAGATGGTGTTGTTTTAGGTATGCGTACTTTCCCATCTGCTCCAACTTGTAGATCATGTGCATTAGATTATACCCATACCAATATTTTTGCGTCCTCCATATCTTGTCATGTATCTATATATTTGTGCCTCTTTGCCTATGTATTCTCTTGTTCTTCTCTAAACTTATCAGATAAGTGTTCCTCTCTCTCTTTGCCTTCTTTTCCTTTCTTCTTCATAAAGACTATATTTGAGATGAGTTTTTCTCCAATACTCATCATTACTGGCATCCTCCTGGTCTTTGATCTCCCTCCATCACTCTCACTCTCTATCCTTCCTTCTCTCTTTTCTCCCTGTTGGTGCCAAAAAAAACTCCTAAGAGGCAGTGGTGGAATGTGCGTGGAGCCTATAGGTAGCTGTGTAGAAACAATGGAAGGCAACACACATATATTAGATGGATGTGTATAAACTTCAAGAGGCAGTGCAATACCCTTTACTTGGTGTGAAATATCTATAAGATGCTTATATTTCTTTGTGTGTGTGTTTCTCACTGTAGATGAGCCACTCTAAAATTCAAAAACTGCTTACTGTTTGTGACTAGGTGTTTCCACTTGAGGCATCTTTGCTTCCTTACTTTTGGTAGGAATCTTCTCTTTCCTCTAGCATGCACTTGATCTTCCTACCTTGTTTAAAAATCTTCCTATCATTTTAGGGACAATAATCATATTCCAAAGGTCAGTTTTAACTGGTTCTGGCTTTTCCCCTTGAAGAGATTATCCCTTAGCTTTACGAAGCTTCTTGACTAGAGCCATTGGCTGCCTCTTAAGCCTCACTGTGGATTATTCCCAATCCCCTACCTAACTACAACAAAATATATATTATTACGTGAACCTCCCAAGTGTGATCCAACATTTTGCCTCTCCTTTGTTGAACATTCACAACCAAGCTAGGCACGAAAGAGAGAGGAAGATCAAATGAAATGGAGCAACCATGGAGGTCCTTGAGGGTCATTATGGATTTGCTGAAAGTTATCTTTTTTGACATTTTTTCTTTCTTAGATTTTTTTGAGGCTCTGCCTCTGGCTCTATGTGTGCCTCCTCATGTACAGTCTTTGCCTTTGACTGTGCAACTTCATCAACACTCCATAAAGAAACACACTTTCTTTTCTGATTGGACACAATTTCATAAGGCTATCTATGCTAAGAGTATCAATGCCATAATAGGAAGACTTTGTGGTGGGTGGGATCACTATCCTCTTGTGCACTAGTGTTGCACATGTGTCCTTAATCACTTGGAATTTCTTCCTAAATTTCTTGTTTTTCAGGTGGCCTCTTCACTCCATACAAGACTTGAACAATTTTTCACATGAGACCTTGAGGTGCTTCTTTCATTATTGCCTCTCCAAGCTCTCTTTACCGGCATTGTATGAGCCCTCAATGCAAGCATATCCATATACAGGTTGCTTAGAAATTTCTACAACAATGTCCTTCTTTGCCACATCGACTTCTGGGTTTGGTGCCCCAATAATTTTGTTTTTTGTTGATGCCTCGGTAGCAACATCATCCACCTCCTTCAATGGTAGTCCTTGTCCAATTTTTCCAGAAACAACACCAATACCTTTGTCACCAATAGACTTAATGGGCTCAAGTTGTGCAATGTCGTTTCTAGCATCCGATGCTAGATTCACAATCTGCTTGGGCATGGGATTTTCTTTTGGATCCCATGATACTTCCCTATCAGATGGGGATTCATTCTCCTCCAAAACAATCCGCGATGCACTTTTGTGTTCCTCTACCCCTTCCTCATCTCTTGCTTTCTTTTTCTTTTTGGATCATTGCCTTATTCTACATTTATTGCTCTTCTTCAAATTGTCATACTCCTCATAATAAATAATATCAATAGTCTCTACAAACAACACTTTCTTCTTTCATGTTTCTCAATCATCTTCTACCTGAGGTGCCCTATCCTCAAACTAGTACTCATCATTAGAAGCCCCATCAACTCCTCTTCTATGATTAATACCTAATTCCAACATGCCTATGAAATCCTCCATAACAAATTTAGTTTCAAGATCTAATTCATCTAGAAAATTCATTCGAGTAGCCCCAAAATCAAATGATGGTGAAGCTTCAGTAGGATGAACAAATTCATCATAAAATTCTCTAGAGCCATAGGACCAAGACATGAGAGCTTGGGTCCAATCATCCAAAGCTGCTACGTCTGTTTTTGGAAATTCTTCGTGATTTCCAAAATAGCTTTTTCACCAAAGCTTTGATACCAATTGTTGAGTATTAAAGAGAGGATAAAAACATAGCCAACAACAAAATGAATACACAAAAAAATAGCATAACACAAGTTTTAACGTGGTTCACCATAAATGGCTACATCCACCAGGAAAGCAAGGAACAACTATTAGTAATCTCCAATAATACGAATCAATACATGGACTATACACATGTATTAATACACTCATATTCAGCTGTGAATTGAAGAGTTGGGAGGAGATGAAGGGTTGAATGACCATTGGGCTTCACATCCCAACACTATGTGGGTTTTAGGTTTTTCTCATCTAGCTGTTGTTTCAAATGGATCTTCATTAGTCACTTAGGTTTCAATCTCTGGATTTAGAGACCGTGTAGATTGATCTGTGGGTTTTAGATTTTTCTCATCTAGCCATTATTTCAAATGGCTCTTCATTTGTCGCTTAGGTTCCAACCTTTGGATTTAATCTACACCTTTCCCATTTGGAAAATTGTCCAAAATCTCCCTAGATTGAATCTACACCTTTCACATTTGGAAAATTTCCTTGCAATTAGACATTCCCACTGCTAAAATGCCTATAAATTGGTGCCATTCACAGAGAGACTATGTAGATTGATCTATGTGGGTTTTAGATTTTTCTCATCTATTCAATGTTTAAAATGTCTCTTCATTAACCACTTAGGTTCCAATCTCTTGATTTAATCTGCACCTTTCCCGTTTGGAAAACCAAAAATTGTCTCAATGCTCCCTGGATTGAATCTACTCCTTTCACATTTGGAAAGTTGTGCAACAATTATAAATTCCCACTACCAAAATTCCTATAAATTTGGGTTATTCACAAAGGGATTGTGTAGATCAATCTATATGGATTTTATATTTTTCTCATCTAGCTGTTGTTTCAAATGACTCTTCATTAGTTGCTTAGGTTCCAATCTCTGGATTTAATCTACACCTTTCCCATTGGAAAATTGTCTCAAAGCTCCCTAGATTGAATATGCACCTTTCACATTTGGAAAATTTCCTCAAAGCTCCTTGCATTGAATCTACACCTTTCACATTTGAAAAATTCCCTCAAAGCTTCTTGGGTTGAATATGCACCTTTCCACATTGAAAAATTTCCTCAAAGCTCCCTGGGTTGAATTTGCACCTTTCACATTTGGAAAATGGATTGAATCAAAAAAATTTCCATTTGTACAATTGAACCCTAGCTCCTTGGATTGAATTTTCACCTTTCATGATTGTAAAATTTTCTATTTGGAAAATTGCTCCCAAGCTCCCTGGATTGACTTTGCACCTTTCACATTTGGAAAATTTCTTCCAAGCTCCCTAGATTGAATCTGTACTAGTCTCGTTGGAAATTTTCTAACCTCCCTGGACTGAATTTGCACCTTTCAACTTTGTAAAATTTCTCTCAAGCCCATTGGATTGAATTTACATTTTTTTGTTTGGAAATTTTTATTTGGAAAATTACCCCCATGCTCCCTCGACTGAGTTTGCACTTTTCACATTTAGAAAAATTCCCCAAGCTCCCTGGAGTGAATTTTCACCTTTCACAATTGGAAAATTTCCTCCAATCTCCCTCAATTGAATCTGCACCTTTCATGTTTGGAAAATTTCCCCAAGCTCCCTAGATTGAATATGCACCTTTCATGATTAAAAATTTTCCTCAAAAATCTCTCGATTGAATCTACACTTTTCATGTTTGAAAAATTTCCCCTTATGGAAAATTGCCTCCAAGCTCCCTGGATTGAATCTGCACCTTTCACTTATGGAAAATTTCTCTAAGCTCTCTGGATTGAATCTTCACCTTTCACTTTTGGGAAAATTTCCTCCAAGCTCTCTGGATGGAATCTACAACTTTCATGTTAGGGAAATTTCCCCAAACTCCTTACATTGAATTTGCACATTTCACCTTTGTGAAATTTCCCTCAAGCTCCCTAGATTGAATCTGCACCTTTTTACGTTTGGAAAATTGCTTCCAAATTCCTTGGATTGAATCTACACCTTTCAAGTTTGGAATATTGTTTCCAAGCTCCCTAGATTGAATTTGTACCTTTCAACTTTGTAAAATTGCTCCCCTAGATTGAATCTACACCTTTCAAGTTTAGAAAATTGCTCCTAAGTTCCCTGGATTGAATCTACACCTTTCACATTTTGAAAAATTGCCCACAAGCTCCATGGAATGAATTTGCACCTTTTTGTTTAGAAAATTGCCCACAAGCTTACTAGATTGAAGAATCTACACCTTACATGCATCTAAGCTCCCTGGATTGAATCTACATCTTTCACATTTGAAAAATTTCCTCTAAGCTCCCTGGATTGAATCCACACCTTTCAAGCTCCTTGGATTGGATCTGCATCTTTCACATTTGAAAAATTGCCTCCAAGCTTCCTCAAGATCTCTGGATTGAATATACACCTTTTGCATTTGGAAAATTGCCTCCAAGCATTCTGGATTGAGTCTACACCTTTTGCATTTGGAAAATTTCCTCCAAGCTCCATGGATTGAATTTGCACCTAAGTCAAACACACTATAGGCTATGAGTAGGCAGGTGTTGCAGAGAGTGAGGAATAAATTCTAGAGTAACGGAGTTCAATACAAAAGATGCTCAACTTGAGACTCAGGTGACACTCCGCACCTCCTCCTAATAATATTTTTGTTTCTTTTTGGTTACCCCTGTTTGATGTTTTGGCTGTCTATTTGTCAAGATTTTGGAAAATTGAATGCTCCTAAGCCTCTTCTCGTTGGCACCTACCTGTTAGGGGCATTGATGCCTACAACTAAAAGATTTTTTTTGGGGGATTGCATTCCCCACTTGCTCTTGACGTGCACCTAAAGGTTAAAGAAAGAATTAATGAAGTTAATAATTTTTTGAATTCCAATTCAATGCTAGTAGGTGATTTTGAATTTGAGAGGGAATGTTTGTTAAAGACAAAAGGAATGTAGGAAATTTTTTTGGAGTGTAGAGAAGAGTTAGTTGAGAAGAGTCGGTTAGAGTTGAAGAATTTTCTAAGCAACAATAGTCTATAGACAAAGAATTTTTTCTATGTGAGCTTCTGAAAGCTCCTGAACAACAACAACTATTTTTTTTGTGTGCAAGCAGAGATTGCTCTTGAAGAGCTCTACATAGCTCTTGCCAGTGAGCTCCTAGTAGCTTTTGAAGTTGTTTATTTTTGGTTGAGCAGTTGATTGCTCCTAGAAGATTGTGATTTGTAGCTTAGAGTTACCTTTCACTAGTTTAAGTTTCATCTTTCCTGTATTGTTCATTTCCATTTATTGAATAGAAAGGAAAGTTGCATGTCTCCAAGTTTATTCCACATTTATGCATTTCTAGTTTTCTTAGAAAACAGAGTAGTAGCTCTGTGGCTTTAGTTTTGTTTAAAAATCTTGACATGGTATCAGAGCCATAGGCCCAATTTCCTTGTGAGTTAGGGCATTTTTTTCTAGGTATTAAGTTCTTGTGTAGGAGACATGGCTGGAGACGAAGGAAAGAGCTAGTAGCAACCACTATCCTTTAATGGACATAACTATGATATTTGGGAAAAGAAGATGAAGACTATAATGGTCACCAATGATTTCTGGGAGTTTGTGGTCCATGGATTCAATGACATAACTGACCCAAAAACATATTTTTTTCTCACAAACAACCAGAAGAACCAGTTGAAGGAGTTGAGGAGGAAAGATGCTAAGGCATTGAGTTTTATAGAAGCAGCCTTGACAGAGGCTATTTTTCTTAGAATAGAAGTAGCAACTATGCAAAGGAAGCTTTGGAAATCCTCCAAACCTATTACAAAGGGATTGAAAAAGTCAGATTGGTGAAGCTCCAGATGCTTTGAAGAGAGTTTGAGACTCTTGAAATGAAGGACAATGAGTCCATTTTTTTTTTCCACACAAGACTCTGCAGTTTGATAAACTAGTTCAGAGTGAATACTGAGATCATTGATGATCAGAGGATTGTGGAGAAAGTCCTTAGGAACTTACCCATGAGGTTTGATGTAGTGGTGATTTCCATTGAAGAGGAAAAGGATCTCACAACATTGTTTGTTGATGAGTTGATGGTTTCTCTACAAACCCATGAGCAATGCCTAAATAGGTTTGGAAGCTCCTCCCAATAGCAAGCTTTTAAAGCTCAGTTGAATGCAAGAGGAAGGGGGAGAGGTAGAAACAACTCCAAACATGGTAGAGGGAGATCTAGACATGGTAATGTTGGAGAAGAAAGATCAGGGCGAGAAAACAACCAAGAGGGAGCAAGCAGCTCCCAGACCAGCTCTTGAAGAGGCAAGAGAACATCAGTTCGAATATGAATAATGACAAGAGAAATGTTGAATGCTACTACTGTCAAAATTTTAGGCATTATGCGTGTGAATGCTAGACCAAGCAAACATACCAGCCAAAACAAAATGCAAATGTAGCCGATTCAAATGTGGGTGAAGGAAACCAATCCACAACCTTCATCATGTGCAACATTGGTGAAGAAGGAAACCCTAAAGTCTGGTATTTGGATAGCAGTTGCAACAACCACATGAGTGGTAATGAAAGTTTGTTTTCTTTCATTGATAAAAATGTAAAGTCTGAAATAAGTATGGGGAACAATGGAGTAGTTCCTATTGTTGGAAGATGATCTATTATGATCCGCAACAAGCAAGGTGAGAAGAAGGAGATACATAATGTAGTTTTTGCTCCTGGGTTAAAGTATAACCTCATGAGTGTTGGTCAGCTGATCCAAAATGGATACAAAGTGCTGATGGAGAAGGGTCAATGTGTAATTTATGAAAAGAATGAGAGGATGAAGGTGTTTATAGTAGTTCAAATGACAAAGAACCAGATGTTTCCTTTGAAGATTGAGACATGTTTCTCATCTCAGTCCATTGCTGTACCTCTCATGAATGAAAAATGTACAATGGTGCATTATGTAGCACTCAAGAGCACCATTCAAGATCCCTCCAAGCTATGGAATCTCAGGTATGGACATTTAGGCTATGCTAGTTTGAGTATTTTGTCCAAGAAAAAAATGATTGATGATTTTCCAAGGATAGTAGAGCCTATTGATAGATGTGAGGCCTGAGTTTTGGGCAAGCAACATAGGCAGCCCTTTCACTCGGACAACTCTACAAGGGAAAAAAAACCATTGGAGCTATTTCACATGGATTTGGTAGGCCCTATGCAAATCATTTATGTTGGTAAGAGAATATTTTTTATGACCATTGATGATTACATTCGTAAGACATGGTCTATTTTTTGCAACATAAATCTAAAGCTTTTGATAAGTTTTTATTGTTTAAGGCTTGGGCTAAAAAGGAGAGTGGACATGTGCTTAAGTTCCTAAGATCAAATCATGGAGGAGAGTATACCTCTAATTTTTTTATGAATTTTTGCAAGAAAAATGATATAAAAAAGGAGCTAATAGCTAGTTATACTATGCAAAAAAATTGAGTGGTTGAGAGAAAGAATCAGACCATTGTGGAGATGGCAAGGAGCATGATGAAAGAAAAAGGACTCCCAATTGAATATTAGGGAGAGGATATAGCAGCAATTGTTTATTTGATCAATATAATTCCAACAAAGGTGTTCCATGACAAGATACCTCAAGAGGCATGGACAAGACACAAGTGGATAGTTGAGCACTTGAGAATGTTCGGGTGTGTAGCATATGCACACGTGCCTAGGGAAAAGAGGCAGAAATTGGATGACAAGGGTGAAAAATGCATTTTCATTGGGTATAGTGAAGATTCCAAAGCCTATTAGCTATATAATCTGGTCACCAAGAAGATAGTCATTAGTAGGGACATGGAGTTCCTAGAAGACAAGTCATGGGATGAAGTGGTAGATTATGATAGCTTAGAACCACTCCTGACAGCTCTTGAAGAAGCAAAATCTGAATGTGAAGTTTAACAAGACAAGTCTGTAGATGCTCTTGAGAGCTCTAGATGAGCTCTTGAAGGTACTTTTCAAGCTCTTGAGAGGCCCCTAAGAGCTCCTGAAGTTGGTAGATAGTCAAGAAGACTTTCATAGACAACTAGAGATTTGGCTACAGTGAGCTCTGAATGAGCTCCTAAAGTTTTCCAAAAAGCTCTTGAAAGCTCCTGAAGTGAGCAAATAGAAAGGAAAGCAACCAAAGATAGCCAAAAGATTGGCTCTTGAAATCTCTAGAAGATTAGCTCCTTAAGAGCTCCTGAAGGCTTCGGAAGAGCTCCTAAAATCACTAGTAGAGCTCTTGAAAGCTCCCGACAACTCTTGAACCTTCCTACTCAGCACAACAGTAGTAGTAGTGAAATTTTAGAACCATCTCTCACCTCCATAATGCCAAAGAAGACCAAAAGTCTAAGGGAGATTTACTAGAATGAAAGGTATGATGAAGAATTTGATGAGAGTGTGAATTTTGCATTATTTTCTCATGGTGATCCAGTTTATTTTGAAGAAGCTGTAAAAGAGGAGAAATGATGTGAGGCCATGGATGAGAAGATAAATGCAATAGAGAGGAACAACACATGGGAGTTAACATATTTTCCTCCCAACAAGAAAGTTATTGGTGTGAAATGGGTCTACAAGACCAAATGTAATGTTGAAGGAAGGATAGACTGACATAAGGCAAGATTAGCGGTTAAGGGGTACAAAAAACAATTTGGGAGAGATTATAATGAGATAGTTGCACCTGTTGCAAGGATGGAGACTATACAGATAGTCATATCAATCACAACCCAACACATTTGGAAGGTATTTCAAATGGATGTGAAATCTCCCTTCTTAAATGGAGTGTTGAAAGAAGAGGTTTATGTGGAGCAACCATTCAGATATGAAGTTGCAGGTCAAGAACACAAGGTGTATAGGATGAAAAAATCTCTTTACGGGTTCAAGCAAGCTCCACGAGCATGGTACAATAGGATTGACTCATATTTGATGAGCAATGGCTTTAGTAAAAGCGATGGTGAACCCACTCTTTACATCAAGGCAACAAATGGTAAGGTTTTAATTGTTGTCTTGTATGTTGATGATTTAGTTTTTATTGGGGATGATATTTTCTCATTGCTGATTTTAAAGAGGCCATGAAAAGAGAGTTTGAAATGACAGACTTAGGTCTCTTGAGACATTTTCTAGGCATAGAAGTAAAACAAATGTATGATGGTGAACCCACTCTTTACATCAAGGCAAAAAATGGTAAGGTTTTAATTGTTGTTTTGTATGTTGATGATTTAGTTTTTACTGGAGATGATGATTTTGTCATTACTAATTTTAAAGAGGCCATGAAAAGAGAGTTTGAAATGATAGACTTAGGTCTCTTGAGATATTTTATAGGCATAGAAGTAAAACAAATGCATGATGGTATATTTATCTCTCAAGAAAAATATGAAAATGAGATCTTGAAGAGATTTGGGATGTGGTGCGAGCACCCAAGGCTTCAAGGAGTTGTTCAAGAGCCAGAGTTTGCAAGGGTCAGGAGGACCTATCCATTATATCAAAACATCAACTATGACCTTTTGAAGCCTATAATGGCATTTGGAGAGGATAAATGCAATGAGAGAGTCAACTGTCCTAAGGGTCCTGATAAGGATCCTAGGACCAAAATGCAATATAAAGGGAAAATCATGTTCTAGGGGTTTGATTAGTAATCTAATGCTTTAATTAGGTCAAATAAGGTTGGACATTGAAGATCCAATGGTTTTTAGATAATAGAATTTAATAAATTTCAAGATTGTAATTTCAAATTTTTGAATTTCACTTTAGGCGGGAAAAGGAGTTTTAGGTGTTTTAGAGGTAATTATGCATTGTAATCAATTCCAATCAGTTGGATCAGTTGAGGGATGGTTCTATAACCCCAAAATGGTCATTTGTACGGAGGTTGGGCGTTTGGAGAAGTGACTGTACGGACTGCTACAGGAAATAGTGAAAAAACACAGTTTTCTTGCATTTTCTTGAGTCTTTTTGATGATCTATTGATTCCTTTTGAATTTCTAATCAATTGGATGGTTTAAGAACCTGTATTTACTTTCAATTAACCTCTTGAATGATCTGATAGACGTTAGGAATCAGTTTTTGTAACATATTGCTGACTGTCCTCAAGAATAACACAAATTTTCACTAGTTTTGGTGGTTTTCATGGATGATTGATCCATTTCAAGGTAGAATGCTGCTGTGACCTATGAAATGGATCATTCCTAACATGTAACATACATATTTAACAAACTAATGTGCAGGGAAGAAGAATATTGAGGTGTACACCAAGATTTCACAATGCAAAGTGCTTGAAGTTGGAGGCTAGGGTATAGCAGCAGAAGATCTGCCTTAATGAGGGGAATTTTTTTGAGTTGGGATAGACTAAATATGTTTGTCCTAATGGTGTAGAGTCAATGAGAAAGTTTGGAAGTGATTGGAAGGTTAGTTTTCAAGAAGCCCTAGTTTTTGAGGCAAGTTAAGGAGGGTTTTGTGTTTGAGCATGTTAGAGGTGTCATAGAGGCCTAAAAACTTGGAATCCTTGGTTTTGAGTCATTTTAAGGGACTGTTGAAAGTTTCATGGTCAGGGGTTGAGTTTAAAGAGGGGTTGCTTTGAAAAAGAGGGCTAATTAGGCCTAAATTGGAGGAAACAACAGATTTTTGATTGGTGTGCTCCAAAACAAGTGCCATCAAGAATCTAGTATGTTATGTATCATCACAAACCACATCTGGTTCAATCATTATTTTGGAGGTTCCTTTGGAAAGTTTGAGTGCAAAGTCAAAAATCCTTCGCTAGAGGCCTAGTTGGGCTAGTAGCCTAGTTAAGGTGAAAAATTGGTTTTGTGTCTAAGTCAAAGGGTTGGGCTTTGAAATCATTCAAAACAAGTTTTTTTGGGTCTCTTAAGAGTGTTCCTAGGGTTTGGGTCCATAAGGAAGGCAAATAAGTCATTTGGTGCATTATTGAGGTTTGTCTCCATCAGAGTGCCTGGAAGAGTGGTTGAGATTGTGTCTTGCAAACCTTGAGAACTTTGTGTTTCTTTCAAAGTCCCAGACCCTCTACATCGATGCTTGAAAGCAAGCCTTCCCCAACACCAACAACCATAGGTCTAAATTTGAGCAAGGAAGATTGCAACAACAATGTGTATTTGACCATGTTTAAGAGTTTGGTTGGAAGCTTAATGTATTTAACAACAACTAGGCCTAATATAATGCACAGTGTGAGTCTCATTTCTAGGTTTATGGAGATTCCACAGAATACCCATTGACAAGCAGGTAAAATAATCCTGAGGTATGTGAAAGGAACCAAAGGATATGGCATTTTGTACATAGCAGCAAATGTTTATGGGTTCCTTGGATACACAGACAGTGATTGGGTAGGAAGTTTGGATGATAGGAAGAGCACATCAAGCTATGTGTTTCATTTGGGTTTAGGAGTCATCTCATGGGCTTCCAAGAAACAACCCATCATTTCCCTATCTACATCAGAGGATGAGTATACAACAGTAAATGTAGCAACATGTCAAGCTATTTGGCTGAGAAGAATCTTGGTAGATTTGAAAGAAGAACAAGAGGATGGAATAGTAATTTATTGTGACAATGTTTCATCGATAGATTTGACGAAAAATACTATGTTTCATAGAAGAAGTAAGCACATTGAAATTAGGTATCATTTTATTAGAGAATTAGTTGAGAATGGTGAAATTAAAATGATATTTTGTAGGTCTGAGCAGTAGCTAGCAGACATATTCACCAAGCCTTTAAGCAAGGATAGTTTCGAGCGCCTAAGGAGCAGATTGGGCATTGTTGATTTGGACAAAGATTGATCCTATGTTTCTGGCTTAGGACCAAGGGGAGTGTTTGAAAATTGAATGCTCCTAAGCCTCTTCCCGTTGGTACCTACCTATCAAGGGCATTCAATGCCTGTAGCTAAAAGATTGTTTTTGAGGATTACCTTCCGCACTTGCTCCTAACATGCACATGAAGGCTATAGAAAGAATTAATGAAGTTAGGAATTTTTAAATTCTAATTCAATGCTGGTTGTTGAATTCAAATTTGAGAGGGAATGTTTGTTAAAGACAAAAAGAATGAAGGAAGATTTTTTGGAGTGTAGAGAAGAGTTATTTGAGAAGACTCAGTTAGAGTTGAAGAATTTTTTGAGTAGCAGTAGTCTATAGACAAAGAATGTTTTTTGTGTGAGCTTTTGAAAGCTCTTGAACAACAATAGCTATTTGTTTTGTGTGTGAGCAGAGATTGCTCCTACCAGTGAGCTCCTAGTAGCTCCTGAAGTTGTCTATTTTTGGTTGAGTAGTTGATTGCTCCCAACAAATTATGAGTTGTAGCTTAGAGTTACCTTTTAGTAGTTTAAATTTTACCTTTCCTATATTGTTCATTTCTAGTTATTGAATAGAAATAAAAGTTGTATGTCTCCAAGTTTATTTTGCATTTGTGTATTTCCAGTTTGCTTGGAAAACAGAGCAATAACTTTGTAGCTTTACTTTTGTTTAAATTTTTTGACAAGTATGGTTTCCAACCACGATTTTTTTCCAAAAGGTGATCGAGCTATCATTATGTCAGATCAATTTGAAGTAGTACCTGTCTTAGTAGAACAAGGTCCTCATGTGTCTGCTCCATCAATTGAAAAAAAATCCCAATAGAAGATCCTCAAGTGATAAATTGATTGGCGGTAGTGCACCCCCAAGTCGATCAATATCCAGTGAAGAAGAGCAAACGTAAACCCCTTATAACCAGTCACTTTATTTATGGCAAGCTTGAATCTAATGTGGCAAGTGTTGGGACTTCTTGATGAGAAGGATAGGGTATTTTTAGGGAACACTTTCTTTCAATGTATTTCTAGTGACATTCATGTTGGTGTTGCATGTTTTGTTGTTAGTCAATATGATTCTCGCCTCTAACCCACAAATGTTTGGGAATGTTGTTTGGTTGATGGAAATCATTTTGGTACTGGCACTAGCATTCTTCCTTTTGGCTCTCCTGGTTGCCAAATTTGTTGTGATGATCCTTGGCATCAATTGGATTACAGGGTGTTTTATCAATGTAGGTGCCATACAGGCTTGGAATTTTGTAACGTTGTTCATTTATATAAAATATTTATATAAATTATTTGTAACAACCAAATAAAATTTCAATATGCTCACCAATGATGTATTATCTTTGAAAAAAATGAAAGCTGGAGAATCTATAAAATAAATATTGTCAAACAAATGCGATGATTTTGAATTAATATATTAATTCAAAATCTGTTTAGAATCTTTTAAGGATGAAATATACTTCTTTCTAATTTTTTATATATTTTTAACAATAAATTTAAGATTTGACATTTCTACTAACAATTATCATTGCTTTATATTAATATATATGATTTATAATGTTTATAATAAAAAAATATTAATTCAAAATCTTTTCAAAATAGAATATAATTATTTTTTAACTTTTTAAATATTTTTAACAATTTATTTTTTATATGAATTTAGAAACTTCTTGTTAATTGTAACAATAAATTTAAGATTTTTAATGTAGACACCTAAAAATGGTTTGGAGAATCTAATTAATTAAATATGACTTATTTGATTAATTAATATTAATTCATCTACTTAGTAAATAAATAGAAATATTTATTTATATTAAGTTCACTATTAATTCTTCTATTTTATCATATTATTTTCCTCTTACTTAAATAAACAAAATTAAATACTTTGTTTTATTTAATTATTATCATTATTATACTTTATCCATCAATTTTATCCTAAATTAAAAATACAACTTCAATAGTTGGTATTATTTAATTATCTCATCATATTTCTTCTTAATTAAATAAAGATATCTTAAGATATTTAATTTAATTATCATATTTCTTCTATTTAATTGAATAAACAACTTCTATAGTTTTTTTTATTAAATTATTTATCTCTCTTTTTCCTAATTTAAATAAACAAAAATATTTAAATAAAAGCATAAATCAAATCCCTCTATTCACTCACCAATAAAATTAGATTTTTCAAATCTAATTAATTTAACTGTCATTCATGGGAAAAGCCTCAGGGAAAAACCTGCAGGAATTCCTCTCAATCTCCTGCCTCAAATCTTTCCTCTCATCTTGCATAGATTTTTCATGGGGAGGAACAATCCTCCATGATCAGCTCCACCTTCTCATCTCTTACCATTCAAATCTCTAGATTTAATCTTAGCCTCTGTTGTGTTACCCTTGTGCAAAACTATTGTCGGAAATCTATATATACAACCTCCTAAAGCATCAAAAGGACCCCAAAAATTATCATCTTTTATGCAAACTTACTTTGTAGGAATTAGTACTCAAGCAACCAAGCAATCATAAGCATTAGCATTAGCATTTTAATATCATCATAGCATCATGACATTATTATATTTCATATCACGACAACATCATTAGTTTTTATTATAGCTTCCTTTTATTAGTTTTCATCAGGATAATTCACAGTAGCGTCATATCATCTAGAAATCATTAGCAATCATCACATCATTGCATTTAGCATCCATTCCATTCTCTAGATAGGCATTTTAAATAGTTATGGTGCTTACAAATCTGAGAGCTTCTGTAATTTGATAAATCTTTGGAGATAGGAGACAATGAGACGCTTTCAAGCTTTTCTCTATTTAAAATTAGTTTAATTCGTGTTTAATCTTGATACAATGTTTCATTAAGAGGTGTATTTTATTTTATTTATTTTACATTTTTCCACACTTACGTTTACATTTATTACTAATTATCAATATTTTCTAATTTTACATTTTTTAATATATATAGGATATCCATATGTGTAATAAATTTTTACTTTTTTCCAAGATATAGCACTTTTTTTACAATATTTGTTTTACATCATTGGTGAGCATATTGAAATTTTATTTGGCTTTTACAAATAATTTATATAAAGATTTTATAGAAAAAATATCAATTAATTTTTTTTGATAATTTAAATTTTTCATAAAATGTCATGACAGACATTTAAATGAAGTCACAAAATTTTCATATGAGAGGTAGGGGTGGCCGTCAAATTCTGAGCAAAATAATTCTAAAGTCGTATATTGTTTGCTCCTCCCTCACACCTAATAACGTTGGATTAGATCTTGATAAAAAGGTCACTCCACCTTACATCCATAGACTTAATTACATCTACCTCTTATGGTGAGTGCCTTAAAATTGAATATTATTCTAGTGTGTACCCTTCTTGTTCACATTGTTTTTAATTGAAACATCTTGTAGCTATATTCATTAAATACTAGTTAAATATTTATATTATTTATTTTAAAATTATATCTATTGGATTTATAGTTATTCTTGGATTATGTAGAATTTTAAGTAGGATTTTAATCTTTCCATATTTAAACATCAACTTAATGCTTGTACACTCAATAATGTCATATGATAGGTTGTCTTGTAATAAGAAATCATTCCCATTTTATATTTTATGTATGCAAAATTATTCATTATGAACAATCATATTAAAGGAAGGACCTTATTTCATCAAGCATGCATTTTTACACGAGCTTACATACTTTAAGATGCTAGTCATGCATCATTACTCCTTTAGTGGAGGTCTTCATTTGTTTGGAAGGGAATTATTGAATGCATTAGCTTTGTCAATTTAAAAGAATCTATATTGTAACGAAAATTGTCTAGTTTTACCATTATTCCAAATTTTATTTCATGATTAAAAATATGGGAAAGTATAGTAAAACTAAGCATGTATGATGTACTTGTGAATTTTAAAAACTTGAAAAAGATAAAGCACCTAACCCTTATACATAGAAATGAATACTTATATTGAAGAAATATGGAATGAATAACTAACATCTTAAAGTATGCACTTATGTAATAATGCATGGTTGATCAGTCTTGAATCATATCCATACATGTAACTTATAATAACAATTGATTTTGTGAATGTGAAAGATATAATAGAAATGGTTTCTTCTCAAGAGCCAATGATGAGATATGATTAGAGAACTTACTTCAAGATTCAATTTTTCTATATAAAAAAGACATTAAAACTTTCTTCTAATCACATAAGAAAGTTAAGGACTTGCACCATATCAAAATTAGTGGAAGGTAACTTTTTATTGATTCCACACTATGATATGAGATTGATACCTTAGATTTGGAATTGGATTCTACACCAAAGAGTTGAGACTAGTAAATTTAAGAAGTGGGTGTTTGGTATGTGATCATACCTACCATCTTATTTGATTGGTGCAATTCCATTCTATATAGAAGTGCTCCTTCGTCATATAAAGAACAAGTTTATCTTGATGTATATTTCAAGTAAGGAAAACTTGGTGCTAAGAAGTAGAGTGGAACATACTATCTAAGTATTGAAATTTGAGACTTCCCTTTGACTTAGCAAGGCCTTGAAACTAATTTAACAATTGTAAAAATGAGAAATAGTGACAATGTATGTCAATGTTGTGACAATAGATGTTGTTTATTTGATCCCTAATTTCTTATTAAAGCTTGATGTAAATCGATGAGTGAATTTTATTGAAGATGTCTTTGAGATGTGTGTTGTCTATATATGTTGATTGTTGATTGTTGGTAATGTTTGATGCTAGAAAATGAGAACTAATGACTAAATCTTATGAAATGAGGAAATCTTAAATTGTGTTCTTTTGATACCTTATCAATGTCTCCATTGATCATATAAAAATTTCTTAGTATGATATATTTGTATACACAACCATAGATGTATAATACAAACTTTTGTACCCATAAATTGATGAATACTAATTAAATCTTGAAAAAATAATAATCTTTCATAATAATAATTTTAGCAATGCCCTCAAAAATTTGAATTCATAATAATTTTATTGATGATTATTTTCTCTCATATATTATTCAAAATTGATAGCTGAACAATTTTTGATCATAAACTATGATGATATTATTCCCCCTTGAAATGATCATACATTTATTTTCACTTGAGAAAAAGAAAAAAATAAGTATTTTAAATCAGTACAACTTTTTGCATGTCGTCTAAATAGGTTACTCATATTCTCACTATTGGTTGCTCATGACTTCATCTTTCCTCATAATCAAAATCATTACGGTGAGAGGCATTCCTATAGTGGCATCACATGTTTGCAAATCCGTGTAAACAAAAAGAAATGGTAGTTACAAAGTCTAGTGGAAGCAAAAACCCTTTTTCAATAAATTTGATGTCCTTGTTGGCTATTAGGATGGAAGTGGAGGAGAAGGAGAATGTAATGGAAAAAAGAGATGGAAGTGGATGACTGTAATGGAGAAGATGAAAGTTGAAGAAGCAAGAGTAACAAACACTAGAGATTTCTAAAGACTGATTATTTCTTATAATATTAAACTTGGGCTTCCATTTCAAGATTTTTCATTTTTGCTTCTTGTTGTTTGAGAGAAATGTTTTAGCTATCTATATTTTCTACTAGTGATTCCATTTATTTACATGTGAGTAGTTCTATTTATTTGCATGTGTGTGATTCTATTTATTTGATGCCCTCCCAATATCTGAGTTACGGATAAATGATAGTGAGAGTTTATAAATATGTTAAGGCTTTTGGTAACAGACTTCTACATTACTTTAGACCTTAACTAATTTTTAGTCTCAAGATCCAATTCCATACCTAGTTGACTCATATGTGCACTAACAATAGTTGTACATTCAACACACCCATATTGATTGTGTAGCCTTAAAGGCCTAGTACATATTTGTGGACACAAAAAAATATCCCTTTTTCTTGCTTGATATGGGAATAACTAACAACAAATTGGACTTAATGAGGCCTTGATTTAGTGTTGTGAGGTGTTTTATACATCCACATTAGGTCTTGGACCCTTCCAAATGCATTTATTGATGTCTTGTAAAGGTGGTGTAAAGTGTTGTAAAAGACTATCACACTTTTCTAGACTAATGGACCTATTTTCCCCTTAATTCAATATTGTAAAATGTATTTGATTGCATTATCACATTAATCTAGAAGGCTTGTAAATTAAACCTAATTCTAATCTAGTGTTGTAATGTGTTTTACACATTCACATTGAATGTTGTGCCTTTCTATGCTATGTGGACCTTATTTTAATGATGTAAAGTGCATTTAATCACACTTTCACATTGAAATTTGTGTCCCTAACCCTAATTACCCTCTAAATCATCATTAAGAGGCCCCTATGGCACCAGATTTTGTATCCCAAGGCATAATTTGATCAAATACTTGATGATTTTTGAACATAAGAACTAAAATTATTCATTCTCCAACAATCCAACTGGAAAAAGGGGCCCTCTAGGACTAAGTCACACATCTAGGCAAATGATTCCCTGCCAGGTGGGACTAAGTTGCCTAGAGTGGTGAATTAGTCCCATTTGGGTTATTTTTGAGTTTTGAGTGGGAAAAGTTGGATTTTAAGTTTTATTTTCCTCCATGTTGGCCTTAGGGATCAAATTAACTAGAAAATTAGGTGGATTGCCTATAAATACAATCCTCTAAACCATAATTCATAATCATCTCAACTCATTTATCTTATTCATCATTTATCTTCCACCTCAAGTCAAGCGAGTTAGGGTTTTAACATTCTAAGTCATCAAGATAGCATTTTTCAGACATTCAAGGGAAGATTCTTCATCTTTTGTTGCAGAAACTCACAATCAATCATCATGGAAAGGTATTAACTCCATTGCTTCATGCTTCATTATCTTATTTATTCACTTTGATTTTAATTACCTAAAAATGTGTTTGACTAAGGCAAACGCCCATGCCCTAACAACCAATATTTTCTCCTTCTCTCCTTGTGTGTTTGTAGATTTAGGTATATTGAGGACTTGGAAATCATTGAAGAATAGGTTGAAGGCTTATTGGAGTCATCTTCTTCCTTGGAAAGTAAAAATATCCAATAAAATTTACTTTTAGGCCTAAAAATTAGAGTTTCAGAAGCATACACGTGTTAGGAACCAAAGTGCAGACCATGGGCTTTTGTTTCCACTTTCAAATTTTTAGAAATTTAGAAGTGGATTAAGTCACCAATAGTGGTGACTTAGTCCCATGGAACCTATTTTCTAGAGGTTTTTGTAGATTTGGATACCCATTTGGTTGAAATAGGCTTTGAAGCAATTTTTCTAGATATGGGACTAAGTCACCCAGATTGGCACAAGTGTCCTAGTGTGATTTTGCATAAGGTTTTTCAAGATTCTAGACCTACATTCAACCCATTTTCAGCATCCAGGTGCACACCTTTAGTTTCATCAATTTTTGTTACAATTTACCTTCATTTTTAGGTGCTTTTGCATATCTTAATGTGTTTTCAAACAACTTACATTTTTTAGGTTGTGCATTAATAAATCATTCCTTTTATCAATTTATTGTATTTATACATTGCATCTAGGCATATTCCATCCTTCCTTACACCAATTTTTATTATTTACATTGCATTTTGGCCCATCTTTCTCTGTTTAGGTGAAAAACCCTATAAGTGCTAGAAAGCATTCAGGTGCCAAAATCTGTGTTTACATTTTGGTGAATTCAACTTTCAAATACCTTCTTTTCTAATTTTGGAGTCCACCATTATCCTAGAATTATCTTGCATTAAATTTTCATTAGGGTTTGAATTGATTAATTTGAATTCTAAGGTTTCAAATCTTGTATTAGTGAAAGTGCATATAGGTTGCATTTTTGGCATTTGAAATCATTGAAAATTTCTGAAATTTTGCATTGGCATCTTAGGTCTACTTCTTACAACATAGAAAACATAAAAATCAACCAAAAAAATCTAAAAATTCTCAATAAAATCCCTACTAGGAGTAATTTTCCACCTTGGACAACTTAGTCCTTGTTCAACCTTGAAACTATCATTTACAGATCTAAAAACCTTGTTTTTAGCTTTTGTTTGCTACCATCAATTATTTGTATCAGTTGGATGAATTTATGTAAGATGCATTTCATTAGATCTTGCTTAAATTAGCTCAATTCATGCATTTTTTAATTTCACATTTGTATTTTCTTTTAGATTGTTGCATAATGTAATAAACAAATTATCTTATTTCACATCTAAATTTTTTATTTAAACATTTCATTGCATTGTACTTTCTTTACTTTTTTGTGATAGCATGTTTTCTTTTAAGTGATGTGGCTTTGATTTAGTTAAAAATGGATTGCATAAATACAACATTCCCTCTTATGAGTTCAATTTCAATTACACCAATGAGGTCTTTAAGAAACATGATCAAACCATTGACACAATCCTTAATATTACATTTCCCATTGGTGAGAATGGTAGTGTAGACAATCATAACAATCATACTTGTTCTTCTCTCGATACCTCTCCTATTAGTGATGAAGATATCTTGGTGAAAAAATAAATAAGCATTGAGGGTCTTGATTGTCTCTCTCCTCATCCTCTTTGGAATACATTAGACAACAAGAGGATGAAATCATAAAAACATTCCTAAATATCACCTTACCTAGTTTCCCTAACCATGACAATCAAAATTTTCTTGCTTCTAATATCCCTCCTCAATGCACAGAGGATAGGTTGGTGTTAGAAGATATCCCTATTAAGAGTCATGAGAACCTTGATCCTCCCTTCCCTAATGCTTCTACCATTTGAAACAATCTATTTGAAAAACATAGTGGTCCTTCTCTTGATGCCTCCCCTACTTGTGATGAAGCTATTGGTGAACATATTACAAGCTCTCCTATTAGGGTAGATAATATGGAACAAGTGAATGAGACCTTAGAGAAGTATGAAAATAAAATAGAGTCTTCTTCTAATCTCCCCACTATCAATATTCAAACAAATTCAACCATTAATAACTCCCTTATTTGCAATGAAGTTATTTTGGAAGAACCAAGCCTTACTTGTCAAGAACATGTGGCTTGTTGTTCTCCTAAAAATTCTCATTCTAGGGAGAATATGATGATATAAGACAAGGATAACATTGAAAATAATGATATTATTCCCTTATAAGAAGATGAAGAGCCAATGTTATACTCTCATTCACCAAGGGATGTTAATATTATTCAACCTCAACTCATCCTTTATCCCCCTTCAGACAAACAACAAACTCAAAACCAACCTGAACTTTTCCTTTACCCAACTAAGAATAATGTGTCATAGCAACCGAGTCATAATACCATTGCTCATACATATAACACTAGAAACAATCTGCAACCCAGTCAACCAACCCCCACCCCCTTACCTTTGCCCAATGTTATACTTCCTAGTGCTCCTTGATTAAGGGAGTATAATATTTTTGAGAAACTTACAAGCACTCCCACAAAGATATCCCTATGGGATTTACTTTAGAATTCACCCACCTATCACACTATGCTTCAAACAACCTTACAACAAGTTCCAATCCTTTGTAATGTGCAAACGAATGACATAGAAACCCTAATTCAAGGATTGAATGATGACATTATTTTTCACCAAAGTGAGCTTCCCTCTTTGGAAGTGTAGAAACAAAATGAACCTTTCATAATCATCACTCAATATAAACAAAAAAAAGAGAACTATTGTAGATATTGAATTTTCCCTTAATGCATGTAGTGTGAGCCCTCTAGATAGGCTTGGCATTGATCAATTGAATATTCAACCTGATTCTTTATCTATTAAGGGATTTGATAATGTTGAAAAGAAACCACTCGGGGTGATCATTATACCTCTCATAGTTGGAGTGGCCACACTGAATACACCAATCAATGTTATGCCTCATGAACTTTCATGTAATCTTATCTTAGGCAGACACTAGATTCAAGAAATGAATGGGTGCCTTCTACTCTTCATTGTAAAATTAAATACATCTACCAAAATCAAGTGTACACACTTGACGTTGATCCTGAGTCTTATAGTGTCTTACAACTTGTGAAAAGAAAAGAAAATCTCTTGAACACATCAACATCCACTACACACATGGAGCCCAAACAACTAAAAAACAAAGAGCAACACTCAAAGCTATTAGGCAATGATTGGGGTTCCTTAGATTTCATATCAACATTCATGGGTGAGTACAAGATCATCAACAAATATTACAATGAGAAACATGAAAAATCAATCATGTCGACACAAAAATTATATGACACTTCGAAAGCATCCACCTCAATAACTTCAAAACATAAGATAACAAACTACACAACAACCTTTGATGAAGATGATCACCAACAACCACCTGATCCAAAAGTAATGAAAAAGCTTTATGGATGAGCTTATGAGCTTATGAGCTTATGAAACAACTTGGCTACAGTGGAAAAGGATGTGATGCTAACAAACAAGATATCCACAACCCTATAGATCCTATCACACAACAAACAACTCATGGTCTTGGATATTGTTCTTTGATAGAAATTTCCAAGCCTTCACTCAACATCAACACTCTCGCACAACATTCTCCTAAACCAAACTTAATAGTCATACATCCTAAAATCATCGACACTAGTTTCCTTGAAATTCATCCTTTAAAAAACATGAAAAAAACAACGAACTCTTCACTTAATGTCAATGGCATCTCACAAAACACTCATGAATTGAATTTGTTAGATTTTCAACCTCTTGCCAAGGAGCGAACAAAATATCACAATATGCCAAGTCTTGCATAGGTATGACAACTAATACTAAGTAAGATGTATCTTTGTCACAAACTATAGGAGCATCTTCTCCCATTGATCAAGAGGGTATCTTGTCAAGACTCCTCCAAGATCACTTGATAACCCTTCCTCCAAGAACTTGAAATAAATTCTATTACAAGACATCATTTTGCACCTATCGTAGAGTTCATGGTCATTCTATTAATGAATGTAAGGATTTGAGTAGTAAAATACAACATTTTAAGGAGTTTGGTGTTCTTCCTTATGTGGGGGAACCTAATCCTTATAATTGATACTAATTTTCACTCTCGCCTGCATCTTATCAATCATTTTAGCTCACCCTTGTCCTGCACTAAGTGGGGGCAAGGGGTTAGGTAGCCTTGTCTTTTTATGTCACCTTTTGTTGCCTCTTTTGGCTCATTGTTAACCTTTCATGAAAATATAAGAGCAAGATTGGGATGTGGAAAACATGCCTTAAGTTGGATCACATGTGACATACTACCTTTTTCATGACATAGCTTCTAGAAAATATGTGACTTGGCATAGGGATTTCCTAGTTAGTGCTCATGTCTTCTTGTACTTTAAAGAAATTTCTCACAATAGTGGTGTTAGTAACCACTTTAAAGTGGGGGAATACACTAACACTCATATTTCATTGCATGATTTCTTTCTTCTTACAATGTGTCCTTTTCTTGGCAGAGTCATTGGGCTTGATTCCCTCCAAGAATGTGATACTTTTTTGACACATCCTCTCTTGTAAACATTAGGAACATTATTCCCTAGGATGATACCTTGCACATACTAAGAAAAATCCCTTAGAACACTCCTTACACTATTTTCCATTTACAATTTTTATGAGTGTCAAGCATACAAGTTTTGCTTACCTCATATATCTTGAAGACCATTTATATTGCATGGTACCTTATTAAAGTTATTAGGAGGTATAACTTTGTTATGGTTGAGTGTGAAGCCCATTCTGAGGCATGAATTTTCCCCATAGCCACTTGCATGTGTGTGAGTGCATACCAACCATGAGTGTATGTTTCTCACCTTTCAGGACTTCGCACCTAATAGACAACCTAGAGTTTTGTCACCTTAGAGTGAGTATGCATTTTATTTTTGAACAAATAGCCTAGATTTGATCCACATCATGTTTGAAAAACTGTCAAAGCTTGATCCACCTTTTTATTTTCGTTCTTCTCCTCATAGTTATTTCCATTGCATGATTGTGTATCTTGTTTTGTTGTAAATCACTCACCTTGTGCATGTCCTTTTGCGCTTATGTCAGTTTAACTTAGGATCTTGGATCCTAGGGGCTTGCAAAACCTCCTTTGATCTTTGTCATTCTAGACCATCTAAATTGCTATTATTGGAACCTTCCTAAATGTCTACTTTAGAGTGAGTTTCAAGAAAGTTCATCCTCTCACTAAAGTGGAGGCTAACTGTGGACACAGAAAAAGTATCGCTTTTTGATTACTTGATATGGGAACAATTAATGACCAATTGGACTTATTGAGGCCTTGATTTAGTGTTGTGAGTTGTTTTACACATCCAAATTAGCTCTTGGACCCTTGCAAATGCATTTAACGATGTCATGTAAAGGTGTTGTAAAAGACTTTCACACTTTTCTAGACTAATGGACATATTTTCCCCTTAATTCAATATTGTAAAATGTATTTAATTACATTATCACATCAATCTAGAAGGCTTGTAAATTTAACCTAATTTTAATATAGTGTTGTATTGTGTTTTACACATTCACATTGGATGTTGCATCTTTCTAGGGTATGTGGACCTCATTTTAATGATGTAAAGTACATTTAATCACACTTTCACATTGAAATTTGTGTCCCTATGCCTAGTTACCCTTTACATCATCATTAATAGGCCCTTATGGCCCCATATTGTGTATCCCAAGGCATAATTTGATCAAATACTTGATGAAATCAACATAAAAATTGAAATTCTTCATTCCCCAACAATCCAGTTGGCAAAAGGGGCCCTTTGGGACTAAGTCACCCATCTGGGCGAACTAATCCCTGCCAAGTGGGACTAAGTCACCCAGAGTGGCGAATTAGTCCCATTAGGCTTATTTTTTAGTTTTGAGTGGGAAAAGTTGAATTTTAAGTTTTATTTTCCTCCATGTCGGCCTTAGGGATCAAATTAACAAGAAAATTAGGTGGATTGCCTATAAAAACAAGACTATAAACCCTAATTCATAATCATCTCAACTCACTCATCTTATTCATCATTTATCTTCCACTGATTCAAGTCAAGCAAGTTAGGATTTTAACATTCTAAGTCATCAAGATAACATTTTCCAGACAGTTAGGGGGATATTCTTCATCTTTTGCTACAGAAATTCAAGATTAATCATCATGGAAAGGTATTAACTTCACTGCTTCATGCTTTGTTGTCTTATTTCTTCACTGTGGTTTTGTATACACCTAAAATCGGTCTAGACATTTAATTAATTAAATACTAGTTATTTAATTAATATTACATCTACGTATAAATAAATTCTCAATTTATTTATATAGTTCATATCCTTTATTTCTCCAAATCTAAAATCGTATTCTTCTAATTTAATTAAATAAATGAATTTCTAAAGTTTGTTTTATTTAATTAATTTTTCACTAACCTCAAATTAGGAATTCAAGCACATGTCTACAACTTTTCATGCCACCTCACCAAGGTCACATGAAATTAAATAATTCTAATTTTTAATTAGAATTATTTTCAAACACATGGCTTATTTCTCACACAATTGATTCTCCCACACATTCGGAATTCAAACACATGGTCTAACTTTTCTCCCATACTTTATTCTCTCATCCATTTGGAATGTTTCCCTTGGTCAAGGGGACATTCTCCAAGATTCTTTCCATCTCCACCATCCATCCCTCTTGTTTGAATCTAGACCATAGATTGTTGCCACATCACAAGATGCTTGGAAAATCCTATAAATACAACCCTTTTCCATTTTATTTTTCATCCCACATTTGAGTAGAGTTATCATGCATAAATAGATTTGAGCATTGGAGCATTTGGAGTCTTATAGTTAGAATCACATTTTGCTTTACAGTAGTTGTATAGAGAATCATGTTTAGCTTCATATTTGGCATTGTAGAATCACATGTTGCTTTATAGTTGCATTTTATATCACACTTTACTTTATAGTTGCATTTTAGATTAGTATAATCATATCTAGCATTTGAGCATATGCAAAATCATCCTAGCTTCATATCATAGCATTTACATTCTACAATCTAACACCATTATCCATTCATCATAATATCCATTATCATTTTCATCATATAGTTTTATGTAGGAATTTAATTGGCTTGCATGTTGAATATTATCTCATTTTTTAAGTTGTCATTTTAACAACCATAGTGCACATAGAAATCTGAGGGCCAAATGGTTTAATAAATCCTTGCGAATAGAGGACAATTTGACATTCTTAAAAGATTTGTTTAACTGGAAAATAGAGTAGTTTACTTGATTCAAATATTTGATATAATTCATTTCATTAAGGTTTGTGTTGATTTACTAACAATTCCCACATTTCACACACACAGATTTAATTACCTAAAAGGGGGTTTGACTAAGGCAAACCCCCATGCCCTAACAATCAATATTTTATCCTTCTCTCCTTGTGTATTTGTTGATTTAGGTATATTGAGGACATGGAAAAAATTGAAAAATAGTTTGAAGGATTATTAGAGTCATCTTCTTCCTTGCAAAGTCAAAATATCCACTAAAAGTCACTTTCAGGCCCAAAAATTAGAGTTTCAGAAGTGGACACTTGTCAGGAATTGAAGTGTAGACCGAGGACTTCCATTTCCACTTTCAAATTTTTAGAAATTTAGAAGTGGACTAAGTCGCCAATAGTGGTGACTTAGTCCCATTGAACCTATTTTCTAGAGGTTTCTATAGATTTGGGTACCCATTTGGCTGAAACAGGCTCCATAGCAGATTTTTCAGATCTGGGACTAAGTCACCCAGACTAGAACAAGTGCCCCGGTTGGCTTCTACATCAGGTTTTTTAGGATTCTAGACCTACATTCCATCCCTTTTCAGCCTCCAGGTGCACACCTTTAGTTTCATCAGTTTTTTTTACAATTTACCTTCATTTCTAGGTGATTTTGCATATCTCAATGTGTTTTCAAACAACTTACATTTCTAAGGTTTTGCTTTAATAACTCATTATTTTTACTAGTTTATTTTATTTATACATTGAATCTAGTCATATTCCATCCTTCTTTACATTGCATTTTGGCCCATCTTTCTCTATTTAGGTGAAAAACTCTAGAAGTGCTAGAAAGCATTCAGGTGCCAAAATCTTTGTTTACAATATTCAAGATGCAGTTTATAAAAAATGGTTAGAATGTTTTTGTTTTTTTTATTTTTGGTTTTATTTTGTGACCCTTCTAGTGTGAAAAAATTTCTTCTATATATCTACAATGGATATCTCTTGCAAATGATAACACTAATCGTAATTCTGGTGGTGACATACCTATTGTAGATTGGATTGAATGCAAAATATGATAAACAATATTGAGCTCACATTCCTTTTGAATGGTAATCATAATATCTATTTTATATCTTCACCATCTTATATCAAAAGGTTAATTGACTAAAACAGCACACACATGATTGAGTGGGCCTTGGATAGAAAGGCTCAACAAAACAGTCATCAATTATCTCTTTTGCATCAAGAGAAATATCACTCATTTCCACTAGCCATCATTTCATAGAAAAATTGAGCACACTTTGGTCATTTCCACTAGCCATCGCTCATTTGCAACCATTGGAATTCCTTCTCGAAGCCAAGGAAAACTTTAAGAAACCCCCCTTGGTGAAGGTGTAAAATCCTAGCGAATCTTGTATACTTCACGATAAAAATATTAATTTTAGTGGTATTTTTTTCATTTTTTGTGAAAAAACAATGTCCATTGGCGAATATTTTCTAATCGCTAGAGGTTTGTGGAAAATCCTAGCAAAACGCATTTTTTTTAAAACCACTAAAATTTTTCCATTGGTAATTAAAATCTATTTTCAAGGCAATAAAATATTTTGATTGGCAAATTAAACCTATTTTCAAACCAAAAATAATAATTTTGTTGGCAATTAAAACTTTTTTCCAAACTAAAAAACAAAATTCATTAGTGAATTAAACCTATTTTCAAATTATTAAGAAAGAAACATTAGCGAATTAAACATAATATCAAACTAATAAAAAAAATGCATGAAAATAAAGATTATTTGCCTCATTATTTTCATCAACCATCCAAAAATCACCTACAGCTATAAATTTTTTTTCAAAAAAGTATCTTAACATGCTTCATAATAGAAAAAGTAACCCTGTTGAACTAAAACTAGTTCACAACTATCTGTATCTACCTTACATATTTTAACAAGCCAAAAATTTACTACTAGAGTCTTGCATTAATTCTGCAAAAACCTTACAAGAACTACAAAGTCAACTAGTCCTACCTATTTCTTAACCAACTTTCCTTGTTGCTTTTCCTTTCATCTTTTGCTTCCTTGCATTCTGTCCTTTTGCTTTCATACACTTTTCCTCCACTTTTTCCTGTGATTCCATGCACTCTACCTCCACTTTCTCTTGTGCTTTCAACTGTGTTGTAATTTCTTCCACCTTCATCAACTCTTCAAAGAGCTTCAATGCTTCCCAACCTAACCTTGCTTCTTCCCTACATTGATTTTTAATCTCATCCTCTGGCCAATGCATGAAAGGGATGCATCCTCTGCCCCTTCCAATTCCACATTTTCAAAGTCTTCCCAGATGTCAAAATCTTCACTTGGAACTTCCCATTCAAGTATTGATTCTAATCCTTCCAAGAAATATCTATACACAATCATCTCCATCACTTCTCTCACTATGATTGTCGATTCCCCCAGGTCCAAACCCCATGCTATAATCAAGGAGTATACATCCATGTTAGTCTAGTATCTATGGCTTATATTTCCAAAGGATTTCCCCAAAATCATCTACACACTTTGTACCAACCTCCCATTAGTGAATAAAAACATACCCATTAATCTTTTGTTAGAAGCTTCACCATAAAATGGGTTTAATTGCCTCCTCGAACGTAGAGTGAAGTTGGCCTCCATTTGAAAATTGTTGTAGCTACCTTTCCACCACCACCACTCTTTTAGACTTTTTGTGTTCCTTCTTCTACACTCCAAACTCTATTATTTACTTCACTAATCGACGGCTGAGAGGTAATAATTTTCCAAACTCCACATGTACCAATATTAATTACCCATCGATCCTCCAATCATTTCCACTTGCTAAAATCTACCCGCAATCTTCACTTCATAAATGCATCATCCTTGCCACCTTTCCTATATTAATTCACCAAATTCAGTGTTTTGGTGTTTTTCCTAACCTTAGTTGCTACCTTGCCTATCTTAATTCACTAAAGTTGGGGTTTTGGTGCTTTTCCTAACCTTAGTTGCAAGTCTTTCTTGGTCATCTTTGTAGTCAGTGGGTCAAAGGTTTCAAAAACATTGAAACTTCAGAATTTGGCTCTAAGTTTCCAAATTTCAATGACCATGCAAAATTATGGACCATGACCATTCGATGATTTTTTGATGGACAATTGTAGTTGCATTCTGGAAGTATATCTATCAAGCACTAGATTTGTGAATTGAAACGTCTAGAATTACACTAGAACCATTAAATATTTTACCGTTTAAATATTGGTGCTCTTGTTTACCGTTTAATATTGCCTAAGTCAGACCAAAATATTTTATGATAAAGCCTTAAACCTTAACTCTTTAATCCTAAGGGTCAAGTCTCATCAACCTATTGATGTCCCCATTTGAAATGATGTGCGTGCATACAGTTTGTTTTAAAAGAGGTACCGTTCGATGAATTTTTGATGGACAAATATAAATGTATTCCAGAAGTAAATCCTTGAAGCACTAGACCTGTGAATTGAAACCTCTTGGATAACACTAGAATCGTTAGATTTTTCAGAAATCAATGGTTGAGATTTTATTAATTGTTGGTTTTAGAAATCAACAAATATTTCTAATCATAAGTGAGCAAAATTTATTGTGACTTATTAGGACAATGATAATGATTAAGGTAAAATGAGACATTTAATTCTCTCTTTTCAATGCGTCGAAGTACTCTAACTTTCATTTATTCTATTGAAATTTTCAATTTGGCTATGGTACTAGGTGGCAGAATGGATTAATGCCATATGAATAGACAGAGTGATTGATTGGATAGATTTATATTGAAAACTACATGATGTACTATAGAATCGTAGATGATGATGTCAATAATCCAGTGATTTTGACAATTGACAACTTGTGTGGCATTGCCAATTTTGATAATTGATAGCTTGTCAGCTTGAGGTATAGTTTGCAACTTTGAATGTAGCTAGCTTGAGGTAATGATTAAGTTGGATTTTTGGTTTGAGTAAATAGCAATTATTACTAGTCAGTAGTAACTATACACAACCACACACGTGACATTTGTAAAGTGTACATCGGACCATGCTAATAGTGGCACTTTTGGCCCATAAATAAGGATAGTGAGCACAACTAAAATCATTCGTTTAATTTTCATAATGGTTTTCATTTTGTAGGGTTAATAAGTTAAAAAGGATATAGGAATAAGATGATGCAGTATTATTAGGGATGCTCTAAATTCTCCTGCCTCTAGTTATGCAGTTATAGAGTAAAAGACCAATTTCCTACAAGTTCAAAATGGGTAGAATTGGAAAGAAGTTGATTTGGTTTACCTGACTTCTTATATAGGTTTTCAACCAAGATGAGGAGCTCTGATGGAGATAAGTGCTATCCTAGTGCATGGAAGTTGCAAGTAGAAGATGGGAGTAGTTTTACTACCCCTCATTGTCTGCATGGTTGCCTAGGAATTTCCCATGCATTTAATTTTAGTGCTCATCTTTTGCATGGGAGTAGTTTTACTACCCCTCATCGTCTGCATGGTTGGATAGGAGAGTCCCTTGCATTTATTTTAAGACACCATGGCCTACAAGGAAAGCCCCATGCATTTATTTTAAGTGCTCATCTTCTACATGGGAGCAATTTTACAACCCTTCATCTTCTGCATCATTCTGGTTCTGAAAGGGGCTAAGAACATCTTGTATCTTCACAACTCCCATTTCCCCAGTTTGATTTGGCCCCCTTTCCCCTTGCATTTATTTTTAGAGACCATAGTTGGCTCGACAAGTCCCATGAGTTTATTTTTAGAGCTCATGGTTGACTTGACAAGTTCCATTTATTTTCAGAGATACATGCATCACATTTACATTTTCAACTTTGCACCAACAATCTAACAAAAGCTTGGCATTTGTGCTTAAATTTTTATTTGTACTTGTTGTCTATAAATTTGCACCCTGTTGAATGCAATATTTAGCAATCTATTGAAGCATGGAAACCTTCTTTAGATGTGGGTGATCTAAATGGAGAAGGAATCTCCAAAGCGAGCTGGTTCTCTGAATGATAAATCTTATTCTAGAACTTCAGAGGAAAAGGGATGAGAGGATGAATCTGAAAATAAATCTAAATCTAATTGATGATTAACTTAAAGTTATGAAATTCAAACATTGACACTCACAATAGCCTCTCTATCACAATGAAACTCACAATCCCACTGGTACATACTTCCATCAGTATTTTGCATGAAGATTCCTAAATGAAATACAATAGGCAACCTGAAACTATGCAATTCTGAAACACAACTTACAATAGCAAGACATAAAAGGATTCTGATTTGAACCACAAAAACATCAAATTGCTATCATAAAAGAATGAAATAGAAATGAGAAGGAGAATACTATTGCTTTATTAAAAATGAAAGAGTGAATAATTTTGAACTGAGTACAAAGGTTCACAACTCCAAAATAGCATAAGAGTAGGAACTTTGATCTAAACTGAGAGAGGAGAGCTAAAAGACTAAGTCTTTCAAAACATAACTCTCAAGAAACCCTAATCTGAGCTCAAAAAAAAGCTCAAGGAAAAAGGCTTCAAACTGTCTCAAAAACTACCTAAAAGCAAAAAAAAGCACACTACTTTTAGGATCACACTGTCAAGCCTCTAAAAATAGGCTGAATTTGCTTTAAAAGCTTAAAAAACATCTTATATCTCCAAGATAGGTTTCAAATCTGACCAGGAGGAAAAGTCAATAAAAATCTGCTAAAAATAGCAAGAAATCACAAACAATTTATAAAAGATTATTTTATGATTTTTCTTTACAAGATTGTAGATTTGCACAATTTGTTTTATTTTTGCAATTAAACATTTAAAATATTTTGCAAAAAATAAAAGCTCCTTATTTCTCCATTATAATATTCTAACTTTTCTCAAAAATCATAAAAATAATACACATTATTATCCTCTCTCATATCTTCAATTCTCATTAATTTCTCTAAAATCAACTAAAAACATAGAACCCTAAATGGATCATTAACCTTTCAATGAGAAAGAAAACCCTAAGTGATAAGGAATTCACTATTCACCCTTAATTGCTTTTCTATATCCAAGTATTCATAATCCACTAAGGAAAAGAATAAGTCTTAAATACTTAACCTTCGACCTAACAAAGAAAATTCAGCCCCCTCATATACATTTAGACTTAGATTTTAATAAATCATAATGCAAAAGTCATTTTGAATTTCAACATGTGTTTTGAACGAACCTTCTAGATAATCACAAGGATGAATTAGGGCATCAGAAAAAGATGCCACAAACCCTAAAATCATTTCATTTGCACCATCATTTGGAAAAACACGAGCTATGTCTGGAAGAATAGCGCTGCCATGATTGTGTCAAAAATGAGCTCATGTGCCTTGGGAATCTTCCCCATGTTCTTCAGTTGGTTGAATCTCATTTGGGTAAGCTCCCTTTGCAGTATCATAGCTTTTTTCACTTCATTTGGAAAGAGAGAAAGGCCATTAAGGTCGCGAACTGTCATACTTGTCTTCTAACTCATTCCTGTGCTATGATTTTCCTTGGCTGATATGGGCTTGAATTCCATTGAAGGCTTTAAGAGGAGCTCGTGGGTTATTGTTTTTACCTATTGTGCAAAGGTGGGTTGTTCACTCATAACTTCACAGCTCCTATGGCTTCATATTTTATACATTATGGCTTGAGGTTGTGGCTACCACCATTTCTGATGTCTCTACTTGCATTTTCTTTGTGTTTCATGTGCTCCATTCCCACTATGAGAGCTTGGCCTTCATTAAGAACTTGACTCTCAACTTTTGGATGCTTTGTGAAGCTCTTGGTTGCGGCTAGAGTGCTCACTTTCAGCCTCGAACTGGTAATCTTCCACTCAAGCTCATATCTCTCCTCTGTTTTATTTTATGAACTTCTGGCCATGTTCAAGCCACACCAAATGTGTGTTATGGAAAGCATTGTTTAAGTTTTGGGCTCAACCCATCACAGGAAATTCCTCTTTATGTCTATCTAAAAGCATTTTTGCATATGGATATCATAATAAATAGAATAAAACTGTGTCTTCTTAACTCTGAAGCTCGATTTATCACAGAAATTTCATTTTTTATATTCTACTATTGTTTTATGTAAAACCCATACGAGTTATCTTCATTATTGCATTTCCCTATGTTTTGAAAACAAACCCACATGTGGGTATCATAGATAGTTGAGAATGGTTCTATTTCATACTCCTAAAACATGGGTATTTGTATATCTCTAAAAAAAATTGTATCTTTCTTTTGATGCTTGACCCAGCTTAGGAACCTTGCATTTCTGTATTTTCTTGCATTCTCTTTACATGGGTTATCACTGTAATGAATCCTCTATGTTTTGAAGCGAACCCTAAAAGTGGGTACTTGAGATTCAAGTGTATTTAGTTTATAATCTTATCATTTTTCACTTCATGAAAAGAAAGCATCCTGCTGCATCACTTGATCATGCTTCTGTGTTTGTCCATTATGAAGAGAGGGATCTCCATACTTGTATAACCTGATTTTGACAATTGTGTTCATGTGTACTTTTCTTGACACTTGTAACTTACTGAAAATGATTTGAATGCACATTATACTTGATTGTTGTCTCCCGCTAAACACTGATACATGATCCTATTTGAAGCACCATCCCAACCAAAGTGAAATGGTTGTCCTTGTTGTAGCTTTTCATTAACTAGTATTTTGTATCCAGATATTGTATCACCTAAATATTGACACACAAAAAATCTCTCTTTTGAATTTCTCAACTTTTACCATATAGCAACATTGCTATTGCTTTCTGTATTTGCACTTTGTAGAGATTTTAACTTGAAACATTGCAGTACCATGAACCACTTGTACTCACCAGCTCATATACATAATTGACAACTCATAACTTCTTCTGGAAAGGAAATGCTTGCTCTTCCCTTATTATTCTGGAATGATCATGTTGTCATTACACTCATAATGTTGTATTTATCTTTACCAGTCAACTGGAACTGGTGACTTATTTAAAACCTAAATGCACCTTGAACTTCAACTTGGCACACTTCATGCATTTTTATGTTCCACTTATCAAACTTCTCTCAAAATCTGCTCTCTTTCATGATGAAAATCAAAACAAAATTCTTTATTAAGGCATAATGTATGCCTGTTCACTATCCTTGACTATGAAAAGAATAAATTGATGAATTGAAACTTGCATGACATATATGATTATGATCAACAATATAACACATAACATGAAATTACTTAGCAATATCTGATGTAAATGTACTTAGTTGAATTCATTTAGTGAACTAAACTCATTGTTCACCTGTAGCCTTCAAAATAATTAACCTGATCATTATGAATGCACGGGCGGTTTAGTTGCTCGATGGATAAAAAAAATTTTACTCCTTCAGTTGTATTTCATTTCACTTGATGAACATGATGATGTATCTCTAAAATCAGCCCATTAATGAATAGGGCAACATGTCGAGCTCTACCCTTGTGGGAGCCCACTTTTCTCCACATGCTTGGTCTTCGAATAATGATTAGCTTCGTGATTTTACCTATACCTGCACAAGGAAACAAACAATGTTAGTATAAAAATAGAATATGATGATCAAGATATTGTTATTTCTCCTTCAGCTCATTTCTTTTGTACTGCATTTGATTGATTGTTTCAATGCATGGTTAATAGTAGGTTGTACTATTGTAGGTGCCTCATATAGGTTACATCATAATCGGAGCCACTGACACCCACTCTTTTCTCTTATAGGTCGACGGAGCACAAGAAGACAAAGGTGAACCATTCAACACAAAACGTCGATAATCAGGCAATGATGATTATGTCGTCACATATATATTTTACTTTCTACATCTTTAGTAGTGAAATGTGCTATTAGCAATGTATTGTAATAGTCATATCCACAGCTTGTGTGGATCTTTGATTTCATTTCTTGTTTTTCAATTGAAAAGAAAATGAATTTACATGCAATGTTGTAATATCATTTTGATTGTTGAAATCAAATGAAGCCTTGTAAAATATGAGTCCTTTTATGAAATAAATGAAAGCATTTCAAATGCTATTTTTCTTATTTGCTCAATTTTGTATCTTTGTCATTTCAAGAATATTTGAATAGCACTCTGAAACTCTATTTCTTCTTTAAAATGTACAACTCCACCTTATGATAAATAAAATTTAGCTAGCTCCACCAGTCGAGCTGAGGCAAAAAATTGGCAACAATACTATGTAATAATGTGACATTGTAATTCAATTGTAATAAAATAAATGGTTTTGCTATTAATGTGACATTTTAATTCATTTTATTAAGTCCTTTGCAAGTTAAATGCTATTAATGGTTGTGCAATGTACTATTAATGTGGCATTGTAATTCATTTTATTAAAGCCTTTGCAACGTTAAGTTTCTGGCCCCTTGGCCTTGATGTCATTCCTAGTGCATTAAAGTTCAAAGAAAATTTAAAACACATGTTTTATATTTATTATTTATATCATAAATTACTCAACAGTTTGATGAACATTTAATGTATGGTTGTAGTTGCATTCTGGAATGAAATTAACAAAGTGTTATGCTTTCGAACTGAAACCTCTGGAATCACCCTATAACTATTAGATTAACAAAGATCAAAGGTTTAGAATTTGTTGTCAATGCAAGAGTAAATCATTAATGGATTGTTTTAAATGTTGTCAGTCATGTACATTGTACTACCTAATTGTGTACTATGTAGTCCATAAGTAACGAGTAGATGTTTCAGTGTCATTTAGTTTGCTCATTGCAGTGCACCACCCTATTTTCGGTTCCATAGTTCTACTTCCAACAAAGCCATTCCAGTAACCCAATTTCAACTTCAAGAATCAAAATTCAAACTCTAGGTAAGTTAAAGAATTCTTGTGGCTACGTTTCATTGCTTGATGTTTCTTAAAATCTTATTTTGTGAAACTTTTAAGTTTAGGTTTAGGGTTAAGAGGCTTAAGAATTAAGAAAAATTAAGGACTAATAGGGAATTCACAAATTTCATATTCTTGATTGTAACATGTCTACCACTAGTACCACTAGAGCAATGTCAGATAAAAAAACACATTATGCAAAATTGCTTAAAACCCTAAGTTTCACTGATGAATACCATGATATTTATGATCCCGAAACCTATGGTAGGTGTACCTCATAACGTATATTTTCATTTGAGAAAAAGGTTGCAAAGAAAATTCAATTGCAAGTTAATGGCATCAGTGTACCATGGGTAACTGGATTAGGGTGGTGCCTGATGTTACATGAGGTTTTCCCTTGCCCATAATTTATCATGGTATGTGCCCTGAATTATGATGATAAAAAAAGATAAATTGTTAATAAAGATAGCAAAGAATAATTGTTACCCATTAATGCAGAAGAACTTGGAAAAATGTTGGGCTTTTGGTTTACAAGCGAAGAATTTGGAAATGTCCACATTGACCTAGAAAAGCTTGATAGTGATTATGAAGCAGTGGATGAAATGGAGAAAAAATATTTCTTAAATAGAATAGTTCAGGATAGAAAAAAATTGAAAGGTTATCATAAGCCTCCTTATGATTTGGATATTTTTAAACCATGGTTTTAGAATACTATTACCATGCTAGCATTTTGGATTAGACTGGATAGCAATTTGGAAGTGGGTGCATGCCTCCTTGAAATGGTGTATAATAGCCATTATGGTGTTCCACATGTCAAATATAATTTTATTGAGCACATTGTAGAATCCATGTATAAACAATTTTTAATGATTAAAGGAGGTTCCACCAAGACATGTAGGTTCACAAGCTACTTGTGCTATCTTTTTCTATTCAAATTCAATGGAATGTTTTAGACCAACAAGCTTCAAATTCAACCCTATGGTAATAGTAATCCTAAGCAAAATAAAATGGCTCCAGTATATGAATGGACCACTGTTATAAAGTTGCATGATTCTCGAAGGAAATATAGTCATTTTGTAGACTACTTTTTGTCTCCATTGCATCAAGCAATTACAAATACTCCAATGCCTAGATTTCCTCTATGTCAAGTAGAAATTGCATTCAACTAGGAAAAGAAATACAATTGGCTAATTGGTACTTAATGGAAGAATATATTGTGCTAAGATTTTATGGATCATAAGTACAACCATACAAACTTCCAATGCATGTAATAGAAAGGTTTTTTTCTTTTGAATATGTAAGGAAGATGTAGAGTATTGACGAAAAACACTTTAGTAGTCAGGGGAATAAGACCTTATTTCTTTCTTTACCTTTTTCATGTGGAGGGATCACATTCGAGAGAAAAACATTTAGTGTGGCACATGATCTTTTGATTTTTTTTATTTTGATGCTATCTGTCATTGGCAATATGATCTATGTGACACCATTAAATCAATAATTGTGCTAAATAAAAATGTTGGAAGTAGAATTCAACATCAAAGTAAACCCTTGCTTGAAAACTTGAGAAACAAGGATTCTTGGGATGAGGTCAAAGTAGCAATGGAGAAAAGTACTACTGAGAATGGTATTTATTTTGAACAATTGTTAGCAGAAATTATGGCATTGCATCAAAAGACAATTAGGAGGTAAAACAATTTTTATGAAAAAATTCATAAACCATCTAGTAGAGTAAAAATTCCAGATTCTCAAGAGAAGGAAGTTACAAAAAAAAATTGGTCACGATAAAAAAATTATTGTGTTTTGGTCTATGAGGAAGGAGCTAGGTTATCCAAGAGCTCTTGCAGAGTATGGATATAATGAAGAAGATCTTGAGTTTAGAAAATTATGGAATATAGAGCATCTGGATGAATGAGAAGATGAAGAAAGTGATGATGATAGGTAAGAAGAAAGCCATGTCAATTTCAAACTTGGTTTAAGTGAGGCCAAAAAAGAAGCATTAACTACAAGAGTAGCCATAGTTAAAAAAATGGGTTATGAAGGTGGTCCTTTAGGGTCCCAAAGACAAGGCCCTTGGATGGTAATAGATGTAGAGCATAGAAAACTAGTTGATAAATTTGGCCTTAGGGTTGGAGGTGAAAAAATAGACCTAGGGCATATAGGTCAATTTGTTAGAGCTTCAAATCCTCGTCTTCATGGTTAGAAACAATCACAACTAGGACATGCCCTTGGTGGAGGGCTTAGTGCAACTAGCACTACCTTTGGTGGTGATGGAATGGGTATTAGTACTAGTAGTGGTCAACATGTGCTACAACAAAAAATTACACACAAGAGGACAACAACACAATATACCACAAAAACACAAGGTGATCAAGGCATACAAAAGAGGCAAAGGATTTTGACAGGTCCAACTCCAAGTCACACTACTAATGGATCCACCACAAAGGAGTTATTTCTAGGAACTCCCCAAATGCCAGTTAGTTTGGTTGTGTCATCATTAACAATTGCAAGTAATCCTATTCCTTTTCCATTCAAGAATTCCATTATTCCTCCATCCCTAGGTTTTGATTACATTAAATAGTTTAAAAAGAAATCATAATTGAATAAAAAAGAAAAGAAGCAACTAATGGAGTGTGTGTTTACTCTAACTTCAGAGCCTACAACAATCATGGTATTACCCACATTTGACACAAGTAAGGAAATCATGGAGTACACAATTCTTGTTCCCATAGTTCAAACAAACCAACAAATTACATGGCTCCATTTGAATTCAAGGTGAACAATTTTCAATTGGATTTTTTTGGACTTAGAAATATTGAAAAAATTAATGTATCAAAGAACAACAATGAATTGGTGTACACATCATTGCTAAAGCAAGATAGAGAGAAAAAAAGGTTGCAGACTCAATTTGAAAAGTTATAGGAAAACCTAGCAAATGAGAAAACAAAGTGGAAAGCAAAAAATAACAAGAGCAATGAATTAGAAAAAAGAATTAAAAATTTTTCCTCTACATTAACAAGCAAATAGGATAAGCAGAATGAGACTGTAGTGAATGAACTGAATCGAAGGATAGATGAGAGAAACAAGAAATATGATGAGGAAAAACCCACTTCAGAAAAATTAAGACTAAGCATTGCAAATGGAAATGCACTGTGGGAACACAAATTGGAGAAGGAGAGAAAAAGAAATGAAATATTGGAGGTAGAGCTGATGGAAGCAAAAAATGAAATTAAGTCTTATCAAAATAAGTTATTTTCATTTTGTAGAGAAACAATGAGGCATATGAAACAAAAGATCTAGGATGAAATAATGTAGGGGATTGATCATTTGTGTGACATGTTTCAATTGATTGATGCCATCAGAAAACATCATAATAAGCTCAAAAAATATTTAATGGAGAACAAAAATGTGTTGGCATTAGAGAAATCAACAAATCAAATTCAACAAATAGTCTACAAAGCTAGTGACAATGTTTTGAAATCAAAAGGGATTACTAATTGGCTTGCTACATCAATGGCATTGTCATCTACCATTGAAAAGTGTTTGAGAATGTGTGAAATAGAGAAATATTTGCATTTGGTTGTATACAAGATGAAGAAGGTGGATGAAAATGTGAGGAACTTCATAGAGCTTGGTTTACCAGAGGCTTTTGACACAAATGAGAATTTTTTTGGAAAGAATGATTTTAGAAAGAAGATGGAGTATGCAAGGAAGATTGATTTGGACTAGTTTCCTTAGAACCCAGATGTGGTGACCTATTTGGATTCCATCAAACCATTGCTAACCCTAAATGCAAAATTGACTGAAGAATCCAAGATAGTTTCCAATTTGAATCATGAATTGTTGAAAAATCTTCAAGTCAAACAATATCAGTTAGAACAAATGACAATTCCAACACCTAAAGAGTGAAAGTTACTAGAAAAGGTGATGCAGTGATTTAATTTTTGATAATATGAGTTTCCAAGTTCCAACTCAGCTTTGTGCAAAGTTGTCTTTGAGCAAGATTTTTCATTTCCAATGCCTCTATGTATTCCTTCATGTGATAATCAATTTAAAAGCTCAAATTCAGACTTCAGTAATGTGTTGATGTTCAATTATATGTAGTATTTATTACATCATTTGAAGAAAAAGTCTAGTAATGGTTTCAACTTCTAGATACACTTTTAAATGATTCTTGATGTTCATTGTTGTATATGCTTCTAATACTATTGTTAATATGTTATTAATCTAATAAGAATTGAGTTAAGTGATGAATCGTTGAGCACATGCTCAAGTTTTACTTTTAACACAATTAAAATATGAACTATAAGGTGATTTTAATTCTAGGCATCCATAATCTTAGTGAAATTGCATTACAATTCACACATCAATTCTCAATCTCCATGACTACTTAGCATATCCACTAAACATTTATATGAATACATGTCGTGGATTATCTATTATTAGAATAGGAATGATGGATTTTTGGTTAGTTTCACTGATGTGGTTACTATCACTCAAAGTCACGGTTTTGGTGCTTTTCCTAACCTTAGTCACTAGTCCTCATAGTTTTATAACCTTGTCATGGAGCTCTAAATTTTCATAACTCCCCAATTCCCCGACATGGTTGATGGTTCACTTTGTTTTGTTGCAAGTCTTTCTTGGTCATCTTTCTAGTCGGTGGGTTGGAGGTTTGGAAAACTTCAAAATTTTAGACTTTGGTTCTAAGCTTCCAAGTTTTAGCAACCACACAACATTATGGACTTATCTTTCCTTAACCTTTCAAAGGCACTGTCATCTAACACCTCATTGAATACTATGTACGGACTAATGTAAAAAATAAAATACAATATAAAATATTAAATATCACAATTTCATGGAATACAACATAAAATATCATCAACTACAGTTTGACTTTGGAATATGATTCATGAAACTGTGCAATATAAAATAAAATATCATGAAGTTCAATGATTCAAAATTTCATTGAATACAATATTAAATATCATCAACTACAGTATGGAACAATGGAATCTAATCTTGGGATCCTTGAAGTGTAATATAAATACCTAAAAGCTGCCAATTCTATTAAATCTCTTCCATTTCCCAAACAAACTCGGGGTCCTCAAACTAATGTTCATCATTAGATAAAGTAAAAGACTCATCTTGAATTTTATTCCAAGTCTACTCTTCATTTTCTTTGGACTATGTCTTAAATTCAACATTCATTGTGTCATTTTTGTTAATGTTATCTATCTGAGTCCCATTGCCACTGCCACTGCCAGTAGTACCGGCCTTTAGAATTGGAGTGTTGCACAACGCGGTCCCTCTTCTTTCACATGTGGACCTCTAGATTGTGAGTGCCCTTTCAAAAGAAAATTTTTTGACATTATACACAGTCCCTTTCATCCTCAAGCAATTTTTCCAAATTATTGCCTAGTTTGTTTCTTAACTTTGATTTCAAAAACCCCAATGTGTTGAAAACTCTCTCATCCTCCATTGACCCCAATATCATTGTTTGACATAAATTAGCAAGTTTGAAATATTCTGATATCAAATCACACAATATTTCACTTTGACCTAAGGTTGTCCAAACCTTTTTTATTGATCTTGATTCAAAGGCCTTGTCCTTCCCATGGATTTATATTAGTCCTTCATAGCTATTGCAAAACTCCTACATTATTTTCTAAGCTTAGCTTCATCTAAAATTCCTTCTATTTTATGCTCATTTTATGTTATAGTTTTTGAAAATTGTTCATTCAATATTTTTACCTGAGCATGAAAATATTTTGGGTTATCTCAGTTTTCCCAAAATTGAGGATACACAATACTCATGGCTTCAAGTATTTCATGTTAAGGGAATCTTTCACGAATCTCAGAGGAAAGAGATTTTGCAATTTCCTTCAAATTATCACCAAAAAAGTTAACAATTCCTTTACAATATTCCTCGTTAATAGCTACTTCTCTGCTAAAGTGCCTGGCTATCTTACATTGGTACATTTGTATCTCATATCCATGTACACATATACATAAGTTCCTACTTGCATGAAACTATAAATAATTATTAGGATCATTCAAATCAGTAATTTTTTGCCACATGAAATAATTTGTGCTATCTTGTGTTAGATCTAGATATAGATTATCAAGGGCCAAGCATGTATGTTTACGTAGATTGACATATTCATTAATATACATAGTTCTATCTTGGGCTTTCTTCACAAGCTCATTCATCACATCCAACATGGGAAGAAGACTAGTTAAAGTCAAGAGTGTTTATATCGCTTAAACTATGTAAGAGGTAGGAGCTTTGTCTATTGTGTTGTGATTTCCGTACATCACTCCAATCAAGGATTGATATTCTGAAAGAACTCATTGCACTAGTCCATGCAGGGAGATCCATCTAGTATCAAAATCCTTGAGAAGCTTGTTTCCTGGTGTTATTCCCTTAGCAAAATTTTGAAATTTTGTGAAATGTTTAGGACTTCGGCAGAAGTATGCGTGGATCTCACAGACTAGATTTTCAACTCTTGATATTGTAGGAAACTTACAATTTTGAATACTAAATTCATTTTGTGGGTCATGCAATGAATGCCAAGCATGTATGGTACACAAGTAGTTTTTAACTTTGTGCAAACACCGGTCCTTTGACCTTGCATCACTATAGCTCCATCAACTCTTACAAAAACCAACTTTTTCACAATTGTCAACTCATCCATACCTGCAGTTTCATTCAAATATTTCTTGACTAGTTTAAATATATTTTGTGATGTTGAACTATCCTTCATTTTATGAACACAGAGAAGATGAGCTTGGAGAACATGTTTTTGTACAGTATACAAATGCATATAGACCCAAGAACTATTGTCTACCATAGTAACTTTATCTAAAGATAATGCAATTAAATTTGACGGTTTTACTTTATGCTTTAAATCTTGCTTTTCCACTGTAGCAAGACAATTTTCCCATTTCCATCCATTGTTTACTGACAATGTGAGTAGGGATAGTGAGGAACATTCAAATAAGATAATAAACTAGAATATTTTGGGTAGTCTGGCATAGGACGCCCTTTGGACAAAATATGAAAAAAAACACTCATCTGAACAATTTTTGATAGATTTGTTGTTTCCATTTATTTTCCAAATTAAGCCTCAAGTGTACCTTTACATGCAGTAATGTTTGACATTTTTTTCATGTTCTTCATAATCTATGGCATACCTAACATGAAGAAATTCGTCATTTGATTTCCATTGTACGATTGATTCTTCCTTTCCATCTATGATTTTTTTTTCATAAACTTTACCGATATGCTTTTCTATGGTGTCAATCTTTAGCTGCAACATCTTGGATCTTCCACATTTCCAACTACAAATCTTACATTTGACCAATGTTTCTTTTCAATATAATTTCCATTGCCAATCCCCATTGGTACTATGAATGGGTACTTTGAAAACTAACCAAGTTTAAAACTCCTTGTCCTTTCCCACTCGAACCCCCTTTTTGGTTTATTTTTTATTTTCTTGCTACCAACATCACCATCCTCATCCAAGTCAATTATCTCATTCTAGATAATCAGGACCAGGGTATCCCTTGGAACATCTTCTATGGTATTGCCATCCTAATTTGATACATTTTTATTTAAATCAATGCCAATCTCAACTTGACCTTCTAGTGGTTGTGAGGTATTTTGAATGCTACCAATATTTGGTGGAAGAGTTAATGATGTAGCTCCATCTTGACCTGATGGATTAGAAGCTTTGGAAATTCCAAAGTAAGACTGTATGGTACATCTAAGTTTTTGGCATTTTTATGGCCTCCCATTCTCTTCACCACCCTAAGGAGAGGTAGGAGTCTCTTCACCACCCTGAGGAGCGGCAAGAGTCTCTTCACCACCTTGAGGAGTGACAAGAGTCTAAGGAGTGGTAGGAGCCTTACCACCCTGAGGAGCGGAATGAGTCTGAGGAGTGGTAGGAGTCTCTTCACCACCTAAGAAGCGGTAGGAGACTTACCCTTATTGCTCAAGTCACTTGACATATTGATCTCTGATTCACTTCACATATTCATCTCTCACTTCAAATAAAAACTGGAGAAAAATGTCTTCTTGTTTAAGGACAAAGAATAATAATATGGATCACATTCCCTACTCAATATCATCTTTAAGATTGAAGTAAGAATGGAAAATAAATAAAGAAAACTTATTATTATAACTAATAACACTATGAAAAAATTATCACTCACCTTTAAGTCTACTTTTTCAGCCTTCAATGACCTCTAAATCGAGAAGTAGAACCTCACTCCTCATAACCGAACAGAATGTGTAAGAATAAATGACACTTTCAATTGTATTTATTTTTGTTCAAGGAATGGATTAATAATATTCCTTTTAGTTATTTATCAAAGATTGTGTGAATGGAAATGCAATAGGAATTTGTAAGTAGTGTGATAAGTGTTTTTCTTTAAAAATGATGCAGAATCACATATCAAATTCAATACCATGGAATAAAATATAAAATTTTTGGCTTTTCCTAAACTTAGTCACTAGTCATCAGAGTTCTAAATTTTCATAACTTCACGATTCCCTGACCTGGTTGATGGTTCACTTTGTTGAGTTGCAAGTCTTTCTTGGTCATCTTTCTACTCGATGGGTCGGAGGTTTAAAAAATTTCAAAACTTCAGAGTTTGGTTCTAAGGTTCACTTTGTTGAAGCAAGAATGAAAAAGAGATAAAGAAAAATTATTATTATAACTATAACACTATGAAGAAATGATCACTCACCTTTTAAGTCTACATTTTTTGCTTTTGTTGACTTCCAAATCAAGAAGTAGAACCTTAGAACTGAACAAAATGTGTAAGAATAAATGACACTTTTGATTGTATTTATATCAATCCATGATTCTATATTTGGTGAATTCCATAGGATTTTTAAATGGTATATTAAAAATTTGGTGAATCCTAAGTGCTTATACAACGATACGTTGTAATTTTCAAGGAAAATTTTTTCTTCAAATGTAATTATTTTTTAATGTTATTGGCGAAATGGGTCTTCACAAGCAACTATTTGTAAAATTTAATTGGTGAAATGGGTCCTGATACAATGTTGTTTTAATAGTATTGGTGAATATGTAGGTGTTTTATTAAATGCTTTCAAGATTCCAGGGAAAAATATTAGTCAGTCCAATTGAAACACGTAGTTTGACAATGGAATTTTTTTTGCTTAAATATGCCTCATAAAAAAATCATTGGCGAATGGACATGTATTGGACCTATAGTTTGTAAAATCCAGGTGATTTGGACACCTTGTTGGGTGTGAGAAATTCACCAATTGGCAAAGATTCACCACTAAAGTTTTCCCTGCCTAAAGCTGAGTGTCAGTGATGCCTCATTCCCTATAATCTTGGCAAGCTTTCCAACCACAGTGTTGGAAATCCGAACACCAAGCTCTACAACCATTAAACATGACTATTTTAGCATTTTAATAGTAGATTCAACAAATCATAAAATTAGGGAAAAATATTTTTAAGTTTATGTGAGGTAAAGTTCATATTTATTAAGCTTTTCAAGTCAAAATTAAAAATAATAAAGCATTGTGTGTGGTTTGATAAATCTCAATGCAAATTATCTAGTCATCTTTGTAATTTTTTAATTATTCTTTATTTTTTTATTTTTACAGATGGATTTTTAAATTTTTAAATTTTCTTATAAATGAATACATTTTGTTATCTTTCCATTAAATAATATTTTATTTTTGGGCACTTACATATATAGTTTTGTTAATCTTCATCTTGGTGTATGTCATATCAATCCTCTAAATATAATACTTTTTTAACAAAACAATAAAATTAGCATTTTTAGCATTCTCATCTTGTTTCTTCTTATTTATATTTATGGTTTTTAGATTTTAAAAGCATATTTTTATTATTGAATCATGTTATTTTAAATGGGACTTTTATTTTTTATGTTATAATGTCTAATAATAACCATCAATAAAAATAGTATATAATATTGACATGTGATAACATCTTTTTATAGATGTATAAAAAAATAGTTAATTTTATAATAATTATAAATTTATATGCCACTCTTCTAATCTATTTAACTTTACATATCATTTTGAATAAATAAATGTAGTATAAATGACTTAGCAAAGTATTTTTTCATCATAAGCATAAATATTAATATACAAAATTAGGTGCATAAAATTTATATTTTGAAAATGACTCGATAAGTGTTCACCATAAATCTAATATTAACAGATATGCATAAAATTTATATTTGGAAAATGAATTAGGAAGTGTTCATTAAACAAGTAGTCATTTAAAGATATCAAGTTTCCACAATCCATAATGTTAATTTTCTTTGATTTTTTGATTTGATTGCATAAGAATTTTTTCATTAAAAATTAAAAAAAAAATCTTCAATTGATGAAAAAATTCTTACATAGTCGAATCCAGAAATCAAAGAACATTAAGTTTAGTCATAAAAAGGTTAAATAGATTAGTTTTTTACTAGATTTTATTTTGGTGGATCACTTCATGGCCATGGAAATGTTAATTTTGTATGAAGTTTCCTTCCCAATAACATACAATAATAAGTATATGATTAAAATAAGTTATGCTTTATTTAAAACAATTTTAAACCTATGATTAATTGAAGCTATTTTACTATTGAACAAGTTACTTTTAAATTAAAACAAGTCATTGCTTTTAATTTTTGAAGTATAAGTGTAAAAGTTAGCGTTAGGATTATAATTGAAATTATGGTCATATTTTAATTAAGTTTATGGATCAACTAGGATGAGGATTAAGTTTTGTGCAAGGGTTTAATCATGATTCAATTAGCTTTAGAGTTATCCAATAAAGCTTGGGAATAGGGTTATTTTTTGTGTTCAAATATGATTATGGTTAAGATAAATTTTTAATTAGGGTTATGGTTAGGTTTGAAATTAGCATAGGGCTTACTACTCAATCAGGGTTAGGCTTTAATTACCATTAACAATTAAAGTTGGGGATAGGATTTAATTAGGATTTGACTCAAGGTGTTAGGATTCAATCAATATTTAATTAGGGTTAGTGTTAGGGTTTAACTAATATTTAATTAGGGTTAGGGTTAGTATTAGGGTTCAATTACCTGGTTATATTTTGAATAGATTTAGGGCCTAATTATGGTTAAAGTTCAATTTGGATTATGATTAAGTTTTAATTAGGATTACTATTAGGGTTAGGGTTAAGGTTTAATTAGGGTTAGGGTTCAACTAGGGTTTAGGGTTCAATTAGGGTAAAGGTTATGGTTAAGATTATAATTCAATTATGGTTATGTTTCAATTAGGGATAGGGTTTAATCATGGTTCAACTAAGGTTCAACTATGATTAGGATTATCCCATAAAGCTTAGGATTAGGATTATTTTTGGGGTTAAAATAGGATTAAGGTTAAAGATCAATGAAGTTTCAAATAGGGTTATCGTTAGGTATAATTAGGGTTAGGGTTTAAGTAGGGTTATAATTCAATTAGGATTAGGATTATAGATAAATTTGGTTTAGGGTTTGGATTAGAGTTTAATAAGGGTTAGGGTTTGATAAGAGAAACAGTTAGGCTTAGGTTTATAATTCAATTAGGGTTAACATTAGTACTAGGGTTATGTTAGGATTAGGGTTCAATTGCTATGAGGGTTCATATTAGTGTTAGTGTTAAATTAGGGTTATTAATAGGGTTTAATTAGGATTATGGTTAGTTTTATACAATAGTACAAGGCATAGAAAGCTACTTTGGGAAAATTTCCAAACAATAGTCACTTTAGATCATATTTTCAGACAAGATGGAGAAGACATTGAGCAAGAAAGGTTTTGTCTTCTTCTATCAAACATAAGAGATGCAAACCCTACAATAGAAGATGTATTTTACTTATGTCTAGAACCAATACCAACATGAGCAGTATAGAAAATGAAGATTTCAAAGATAGTGTTCATTTATTCTCTACAAATAATAATGTGCATAGCCATAACAGGAGAAAATTCTATTTGTTATCAAATCATGTTGCACAAAGCATTGTTGTAAAAACAACATCACTTAATTCTATAGAAAGAGATGGAAATGATGAGTTGGAGATGGAATTACTACTCAACAACAAGGTAAGGGTGATGCTAACTTTGAACTTATGGGTAGAAGTAGGTCTTGTTAATGGAGCACTAGGATATATTTGAAGTATTGTCTACACCCTTGGAAGTGAACCACCTCAACCATGATCACATGTACTTGTTGATTTTGATAGTTACTTTATAATTCCATTTGATGATCACCACCCCAAAAGGGTTCCAATTTCAACAATTGATAGGGGTACCACAAAATAAATACCTTTGAGATTGGCTTGGGCTCTAATGATACAAAAAACATAGGGACTAACACTATAAAAGGCTACAACTGATATAGGCCCCACTAAAAGAAGTGGTCTCACATTTGTGGCAATATCATGTGTTAAAGCTCTAAAAGGACTAAGAATTATGCCACCTTTCACATACAACAAATATGAAAAAATGAAAAAGGGAAAATAGGTGGCCAAAAGAAAGGAAGAGAAAAATAGGCTAAAAGCCCTAGAAATTATTTGATGTAACAAATATTGTTAATATACTAATGCATTTTTCTCTTCTATACACAAATTCATCTCATTGTCCTTTATTAACTTTCTAGGGAATTGTATGAAAATAAATTTATTAATAAAAATTGTGGAAGTAATTAGAACTATAACATAATTTCTATAATAGGTATAAGTTAATTACTTGAAGCTCTCCACTAAACAGAAAAACAATAATAAAAAGTCATAACCTTTAAGCTTTATTTCATACACTCTAAGAAAAAAATGAAATTATGTAATGTGTATGACTACTAAATATTCATTTATTTCTAATATGATGTGTACTTATATTGAATTATTGTATTCCATGTATTAACCTATTTCATTTCTATATAGAATATGGATTCTCAAAGTTCAGAAACTCAAAATTTAGTTAATGCCCCCATAAATTGTACCGAGTTTATTGGATCAAATGGGATTATTGAAACAAAGATGGATAAACTCATGAGATTAGTGAATGAAAATATTACACAAATAATAAATGAAATAGAGGATGTAAGCAGAAGCAAAGTAGCAATCAAAGACTTTGAAATCACTCAGGCAGAAGAACTCTTCAACAACATGTACAATGCCTCTTTGAAGGTTTGAGGATTTCCTAGATTTATATGAGAAATGTTCTACGATGAAAAATACGAGCGAGGAAATTCCAATATTATACGTGATGCATTCATAAACTACTTGAAAAAATAATAGAAAATTAATATTAATGAACCAAAGATTTTTTTTGTCCTATGGCTCTCTTACACTCTTACGTTTTTTCCCCTAAAGGGAGAGAGATAGGCCAAAAACCTAGGTGGTTAACTCAAATTAATTTATGTATGATGGAATTATGCCTAAACACAATTATCTAAATGATTCAAATTGATAAAATTGATTAATTATTTTTGCAGAACCTAAGGAATATGAAGTGTTTGAAAACATAGTGTGATATGCATAAATGAACTACAAACATGCACAAATGAAAACAAAACTTAATGAAAATAAATAGAGTGCACCTGGAGATGGAATGTTGATTCTAGAAGGTCTTGAAATCTTACAAAAATCACTGTTGGTGACCAGTGGGACTCATTCACCACTGATGGTGAATCAGTCCTACTTTTGGTAAACTTTGTTGAAACTGGTTTTTGAATGTTGGGAACTAAATTATGATGAAATCACTTTTTCTAGCCTAGTAGTGGGAATAATTTATCATTGATGGAGAATAAGTCCTCCAAAATTCTACAAATTCTGAAGTCAATTATGTGGGTCCAGATTTGCACTTGTCTTCTTGTCAGGTTGACATAACCAAATTTGCAAAAAATGGGCTAAATGTTGTCTCCATTCTTGAATTAGGGTTTAGTTGACTTGAGTAGCTTTGATGACTTATTGACCACTTTTCAACACCTATTTATTTGAAAAATATTCCTACAAGACTTGCAAATACACATGCAAAGAGGAGAAAAATGGTTAAGGGTTACAAAATAGGGATTTGTCTTGGTCAATTCCCACATTGAAAATCAAACCCTTGATAAAGAAATGAAATGAAATAGGAAATGAATGATGAAAAAATAACATGAAAGTGTCCTAAAATCACCAAAACCTTGTTGTTGAAGTCTAAATATATGCCAATGGCTACTCCAAGATGCTTGATAGTTTCTTGATTGAATGATGTTATGATGCTTAAGTGAATGAATGGGATTGAATGCAAGGATGAATGCTTGAATGAATTAGGATGAATGGGGGTTAAAATGGATAGAAAAAAAATTATTTATAAACAATTATGCCCTAATTACCCAAAAATAAAACATCATAGCCTGAAATATGGTCTTAATGAATAAAAACCTGAAGGAAATTTGAATTTATTTTAAATTTTGTGCCAAGAGGGACTCATTTTCCACGCATGGTGAATGGGTCCCACTCAAGGCATGCAAGTGGGTGTCAAGAATTAAGTTGTTTCTAATGTTTTTTGTCAGGTTTGTATTCAAAAAAAACTTAAATAAGGCCTATAAGTGCATAAAGGGGCCAAATAAAGCATAAGAAAGGTGTAATTAGTGGTGACAAGCCTAGAAAAGTGTGAAAGTTTGTTACAAGACTTTATAATACTAGGAAGGGATAAAAAGGGAATATTTAGATGAATTATAATAAGAAGAGTCTAGAAAAGTGTAGAAATGTGTTACAACACTTCACAACATCTTCACAAGACATCATAATTTGAATATTCAAGACCTAATGTGAATGGATAAGTTACATTGCAACATTAAATCTAAGAAAAATAAGCTAAGCATCAAAAGAAAAAGACCTAAATGACCATGAAAATTTCAAAGATCTATTTTCTACAATAGATTTAGCCACCACTTTATTGAGAGGATGAACTTGCTTCAAACTCACCCTAAAGTAGTCATGCATATTAAGAAGGATCCAAATGCACTTATGCTAGCAAGATGGAATAACAATGATAGAGGATGATCAAGTCCCTAGGATGAAGATCCCATGGAAAAATAAACATAAGAACAAAGGAACACACATGTGAAAGAGAGAAAGAGAAGGAGGAGGAAAAGGAAAAGTCAGATCAAGCTTGATCATTTGTCCAACTAGTTGTGGATCGGATCTAGGCTATTTGTTCGAAAAATAAAATGCATACTCACTTTGGGGTGATGGAACCCATGGCTTTCCACCAAGTGAGAAGGCCGAAAAGGTGAGAAACATACACTTGGATGGTATGTACTAACAAGCACATAGGTGGGTATGGGGAAAGTCGTGCCTTGAAATGAGCTTCCTACTCAACCATATCAAAGTTATACCTCCTGATAACTTTAATAAAGTGCCACAAAGGAAAATGTCAGCTTGTGCTTCATGAGAGAAGCAAAGCTTCATATGCTTATAACTCTGAACAAGCAAGATGGCACCACAAGCATGCAAGCTATGTTATGCAAGGTGTCCATATCAATGAAAAATGCAAAATGAAAAAGAAATGTTCAAATAAGTCTTGTTAAGTTCATGTGAGGTCTATAACTTAGGGAACATTGTGTCTAATGTCTCCAAGAGAGGACCAATCAAAGAATAAAATATTCACAACTTAGGGGATGCATTGCATCACATCAAGCCACCAAGATGAATGTAATATGCTAAGATAGATCAAGCTCATGAAGGAAATCACACCCAATGTCATCCACAAAATGACAAACACATTGTATAAAGTAACAAGGCTGCACTAAGAACCAAGAAAGAATGAAAATGTATGTCCCCACTTTAAAGGAATTGCTACACACCATTCTATGAGAAATTACTTTAAAGTAGCAAATGAAAAATGAAAACAAGAAAACAAGACATGAGAGTCAACTTGGAACGCCCCTATGTCGAGTCATACATTTCCAAGGAAGGTTGTGTCAGGTGAAGGAGAAAGGAAAAAAAGAAAGAGGGGTTTCCCCTAGAAAGAAACACACCAAACACATAAGGAATCTTTGGATTTGGGGTCAATATGTTCATTGCTGCAATATTTTTATGAAAGATCTCATAACTATCATCATTCCCCAAATACATAGAATTGGAAGAATGACACAAAGAGAGCAAAAAAAGAAGAAAGTTCATTTGGGTCAACATGGAAGAGACATTGCAGTATCAATGCTTTGTGTCATCCCCAAAAGGAGAAATACAAGAAAAAATAAGGTGAAAGAAAAGAAAAATATTTTGGGTCAACATGAAGGAGAAATTTCAATCTCAATTCCTTGCATAATCCCCAAAAGGAAAACACAATAAAAAGAAAAAAGGAAAAGGGTGTTGGCTTTCTCTTTGTGATATATTGTCCTTGATGACAAAACTAAAAAATTGATTAGTGCTTTGAATATTGGTGCTCTTTGTGTTTAGTTTGGAAAACTTGGCATTCATAGTGTTTTGGTGATCGTGCTTTGGGTTGATGTATTTGGGTGTATTTGTTCATCACTTAATGTGGTACTGATCATGTTAAGTTTTATGTGTAGATAAAAGTTATTCAGATGGTTTGATTGTTTCAGATTTGGTTTCTCAAGATCTTTATGCTTTGACATGTTACATATTTGATGATGTTTGTTTCAGATTTTAGCTTGATTTGTTTCAAGTTGATTATAGTTGAGATCTTGATTTAATTGGACTGACAATGTGATAAGGTTTGATGGTATTTGTGGTGATAGGGCCTTCTTCAACTTCAAATTTATGACATTGTCACCTTCACATGTTCAGGTATATTGATTCATGGCATATACAGATGAAGGTAATGCTTATGGCAATATGGTGTCAGTGGGTATGACTTATTGTTGATAAATTTGGTACATACTGTTGGTTTGTCACTTATTTATATTGCTTCATCAAGCAATTACTCTGTCTTAGGCAGTTTGGTTATTGATTCAATTGCTCCATGAAACTTGGTTTTGTAAAAATATCATATTCTCACATTTTATCTAGTGGCATAGTATACACCTTCGTTCTAGTATTTCATTTGTTTGATGGTGTTTATTGGCTCAAATGGAATATAATTTTTTATCATTTTTATTTGGTGATTTCTATGCCCAAGCCTTGACTTTATAGTCAGCATCCAAAGGAAAATGCTTATCTTGATTATTCAAAGCCTTCTCTTTTACATATGATATTAATTTATCATTGGCATGTTAATGATTTGTGGAGTCAACATTTACATAGAATAAACCCTATTGGGTTTCCCAAGGATTTTTTTCAACGGTGATATTGTGTTCAAAGGTTACTTGGTTATATCACTTGGCATTCATCATTTTTCATACAGTTAAGTTGGAATTATGAGAATCTTTGACTCAGAATATAGTTTATTATGTGTCAACAGTTTGCAAGCAAAATTTGGAGGTGATCATGTGGTTGGGTCCTTGGTAAATGATTAGTCAAGCAGACTCATAAGCATTTTTAATCAGTTGATTATTATTGTGTTTTTTTGACTTCAGACTCCAAATCTTTATTAACTTTGGAAAATTCATCAACTGACTTGAGAGAAGACTTGTTTAGGGAAAAATGATATTGCATTTTCATTGAATAGTTTGGAATCCTAGCGCTACCATGCTGGAATTTCAATTGCATAGTGTGCAAGTTGTTGTGGTATTTTGGTTTGGTTTTCAGTTATGTTGATCTTTGGTGGTTGTCAAGAATGTTGGTGGTTTTTGTTTGAGCTAGAAGTGGTAGTTTGGGTATTTTTCTTGAAGAACTTAAGGGATTTTAATTGCAGGTTAATTCCACCATAATAGAGGTAATATCTATGCATTATTTTTGATATTTCAAAGGTAAATCTAGTAAATGAAGAGGAAAAGAAAAGTTTTTTTTAAAATAATTTTCTTAACTAAACTGAAACTACCTTGAACCTAAGCATAAACTAAAAGGTTTCATCTCTCAATGGCATTTTATCTTCATATCATTGATTTTTGATTGGCTTCAGATTATACATTATGTTCATAAACTTTGGTTATTGAAATCAGGGTTTTCTTGACAAAGTTGTATAACCATTTCACAAACATTGTATATATATGTATCTATGCAAAAACATAGAGGGAGAGAGGAAAAATTGTGTGTGATGGGAAGAAAGGAAATTTTATGGATAGAGTATTTTTCATTGTAAAATCATTTTGTAAAAAGGGAAGAGTGGGATCATATTATTTTTATCTCTGATTATATCATAGAGATTATGTTTTGAGTTGAGCATTATTGCAAAATAATTTTGTATCCTATTGTAATTTTATGACTGCAAGAATGATTATAGTTATAAGGTTTTGATGGGTTGCAATATTTTGAATGTTTGATGAATTTGGTGCTTTAGAAAAATTATGGGAGTTGGTGCTCCACATTGTTACAGAGTTGGTGCTCTTTGATTAATAAAAGGGAAATTTTAGTGAGTGGTTTTTTATAACCCAAGAAGGTTTTTCCACTTAGGAAATCTTTGTGTTATGTGATATTATTTTTCTCTCATGGGTATGTGCAAGATCATGATGGGCCAAAAGGCAATATTATGGGTATTTGTAGGATATGTGGCTAGTGACTTTTTTACCCAAAATTGATGAAACAAAAGGGTTTTTAGAGGAGATTCTCAGCTTTCCACCAATATAAATTATGCTTTAATTTGAATTTAATAAATAATTATTATTCATTTTCTATTAAATTATGACTAAAGTCCGATCGATAGGTTGATTGAAAAACGTCTATAATTTTCAAAGCGGTATCACATTTTTGAATACACAACATCGTCATTCTATGCTTCACATACTATAGGATTAAAAAAATAAAAATAAATTTCATGAAGTTTTGACCGAGTTAAGGTGGTTAGACATACAAGTTTTATATTTTTAAAAGTTGTAATAAAAAATTCATAATTAATTATTTACTTGGAAAAAAATTACAAAAAATATGCATCACATTGACATGAGTCCTCTACTTATATATAAAATATTATAAGAAAATATTATCATTTTATTATGGTTAGGGTGGTCAGACAGACACCTACTTCTTATTTTTCCCTAAAATTTAAGTACTACTACATTGAAATTTTAAATTTTCACCAAATAGATTTTATTTATTTTTAAATAAACCTAGTAGTTTAGAAACTACATTCAATTTTCTACAAATTCTATTCTTATTTTTGAAATAATATAGATAACTTATTCAAATTTTTACGTCAAGTTGCCTAACTGATTTTTAAATTTTTTGCCACTTAAGGGCCTATTTTTCCATGATGATCCTGCACATACCCTCATTCTATTTCATGTTAATGTGCTCATTCAGTCAATGCTCTGATACGTTTAGTATGATCAAAAGTTTCTTATTTCAAAAGGTTGTCATGCAAAGTTAAAAAGTCTTTTATTGAGCAAAGTTGTTGTTTTGTTACAAAAGCACGCACAATATTGTTCACACTCTAATTGAACAATATCATATGATGCTTTTAACATGAGTTATAAATGTTACTCAAGTTTCATGTCAATCTAATTTTAAATGTTGATGTACACTTGCATAAACAAGTCTGCCACATTGAGTTAAAAATAGTAAAAAGTCTTGTTGTACCTTTTAGAGTCAAAAATTTAAAAATTACTTCACTCTGATTCACCCCCCTCTCAGAGTGAATCCACTTCCAACAAAGGGGCCATTTGGGTCAACATGGAAGAGAATTAGGGCATCTCAATACTTTGCGTCATTCCCAAAGGGAAAAAGAAAAAGAAAAAAAAGAAAAGGACCTTTTGGGTCAACATGGAAGAGACAAAGGGAATCTCAATGCTTTGCGTCATCCCCAAAAGGAGAAACACAAAACAAAAGCAAAAAATAAAAGGTAAAGTATGACATATGGAAGAATAGAGGTACAAATAGAGGAAGTTTACAAAGAGAGGGAGAACAAAAAACACACATTATAAGGGAATACGACACACATACAATCACACCCAAGAAAAGAAAACTAAAAATGTAAAAAGGCTAGTTAAGGAAAATGAAATTCAACCATCTAACAAATCATAAACCTCCCAATCATGTTCAGTGTATTATTAGGGTGGTTGAATGTCCAAAGGGAAAATTACAAGTGCTCAACTAGGGGAAGTACCAAGTTCCTCACTTGGTGTAGGAGATTTATCATTTAAGCTCATGGAAGAGGAAAATAAGAATTTAGATTGTTATGCACCACTTCATCTATTTTATAGATCTCCTCATCATCATCATTATCAAGATTAATCATGGTGAGAGGATGGATTGTAATTTCCAATGAAGGATGTATCAAGAGTTGTGGATGTTGTATAAGATAATTTTGTTGTGATGTTTGTAATGTACTATCTTGTGGAGGGTTAGGAGGAGGAGGGTAATCAGGTATTGCTTCTATCAAAGGATGAGGTTGATTTTCTTTGTTTTCTTCTATTTGTAACTAATGAGCAAGGAGACGATGGCAATGCCTACACTCTCTAGTATAATAGTTTCAATTAATACTATGTTGAAGTTGTGTAGGTGTAAGATTGGGTTGATTCACCATAGGGTCCTTTTCTTCCCAAGGAGGAGGAGTGGAAGGAACTGAAGGAGATGGGTCAATCACTTTCTTTTTGGCTTTATAAACTTGTTTAATGCGAGGAGGCATGTTAGAGTTGGTTTCATTATCTCTTGGGCGTTTAGACAATGAAGGTGAAGTGTGTATTGTTGTTTTCTCATGAGGTTGCATTGTTTGTTTAGGTTTAAATTCAAGTTGAAGCATGGTCTCATATAGGATAGGAGTAGTGGAAGTGGATAGGGACATGTGGTGAAGAGACAATTCGGCTATTCATTTGGCTTTGAACTTTTGATAGGAAATGATAAATAAATCTTTGTGGGGGGGTGATGGGTTCCATAGGGTTAGACCAAAATTCTTCCAAGGAAAAATTACCTTTAGAAGATAATGGACTAAAGCCACTATGGTGTACAATAAATATCTCATTGTCAAACAAAAACTTCAAAAATTTATGAACAACTGAAGGGAGAACTTTCATCAAGTGAAGCCAAGGATGACCTAGCCACAGATGAAACTAATTCGACTGTGGAATGATAGAGAATGTTACATCCAATGTTTTAGGTCCTATCTATAATGGGAGTACGATTGATCCAATCGTAGGGCATGAAAAACTAGTATGTTTTTTAATCCATGTTGTTGGTTTGTCATAATCATCTTGATAAAGATCATGTAATACTAAAAATTCTTCCATGAAAACGTTCTTGCCATAGGCGGGATCTATGAATATCCCATTGGTGGGCTTATCATAAGATGCAACCAGCTATGTAAAGAGGACCATTGGGAAGTTTTAAAAGTATATGATGAGGAGAAAAAGTAATATCAAGAGATTTGTTAGTTGGGCCCTTACGAGGGATAATATCTATCATTCCAACGAGTTCATCCATAGGATTAACATGAGAAAAATTTGGAGGAAGATAATGTTGTTCAATATTTGTATCAACATTCATCACAATAGTGTTTGAAGGTTCACTAGCTTTGACAAATGAAACATTGTGTTTAGGCATGGGGTTGGTAAAGATTTGAAAATTTTGATTGGGGGGTACAACAAACTTATTGCCCTGATCATTAACACCCACAATGGATAGACAACTAGAATCAATGAGGTCTTGCACTATGTGTTTGAGATGCTTGCATTGTTCTATTTCATGTCCATTTTGGTGATGAAAATGGAAATAAGCATTTGGTTTAAAGGTGGGATAAAGGCTTGGTAGGATCAAGTGGTTTGACTATAGGCAAAGTGATCATCTATTATTGTATCAGTTGATTCATTGTGTTATGAAGGGTATCAAGTAAAGGGGTAAATTATCTCGTCAGGTCCCCATAGGTAAAGGGAATGACTACTTATGTGATGGATACCTAATTATGAATGGGTTGAGTTGGTTGTGGAGGATGGGGATTGAACTGTAAGAAGTATTTTTTGGGTTTTCTAAAATTTTGTGAGTTGTTTTGGTTGCTTTGATTAGACTTCTCAACTCGAGTAGAAGTGGATTTTGAATCATGAAGGGTTGTGTATAAATGCATGAAAGAAGGAAATTTCATAATGGTAAATTTATCCTGAATGTGATTTTAAAATTTTTATATTAAACATCTTTTGAAGATGTGAATCAAGAACCTTGACATCTACTTGAGCATACAATGACTGATAACATGAAATGAAACCAGTTACTTTTTCTTTCACATTTTGTTTACACCTCATTAAATCAACCATTATCTTTTTAGGAGTCATATGGACATAGAAATGACTTGTAAAGGAATCAAAAAGTTCTTGAAATGATAAAATTGAATGATTAGGTAAATTTGAAAACCACTCCAAGGCAGTGTCCTTTAAATTCCTAGGAAACAATCTAGCTAATAGTTTTTCGTTGAGGACAAAATCAATGAATAGGGATGTATAGGCATTGACATGATTAGTAGGATCTCCTTTTCCTCCATACTTCTAAAACCTAGGCATCTCAATTCCTTGTGGCATCAATGTTCCTAATATTTCTAAAGATAATGGGCTATTATGGACATAGTATGTGGGTGGTGCAGTTTGATTTTGGTTAATGGTGGATATTTGTTGTTGCATGGAGGAAAAAATGTGAAATAATTATGTAATAAGAGGGTTAGTGTAAGTGGTATGAGGTGGAAGAGATAATGGTGATGGAGTGTACATAATGTTAGGAGAAGTGAATGGGACACTAAGAGGGGTGAAGGTGGTGGAGGATGGAACATTTGATGCCATAAAAGAACTAGGAATGCTAGTTGGAATAGCAAAAGAAAGAGTCACATGACTAACCTATTGCATGGTTGTTGTAACTTGAGGAGTGGTATAGGTGGGTATGGATGCTACGATTGAAGGAGGAATGTGAGATCCTCCTTGTCTAATAACAATGTTTGCAGGTTGGGAAGTGGAAGGAACATGTTTGTTGTATATCTCAGTTCTTTTATTAACTTTTAAGCCATTGCCACTTTCAGTCAAGTGATGAAGGTTGTCTATAGAAGGTATTGCAGTGGTGGAAATGTTTTCAAGACATAAATCTTGTTGCAAATGTGCAAAATCTCCATAAATACTAACGACTTTATCTTGTGGAATTTTATCGATTTGTGTGTCAACATGCATTGTATGTGAAGGTAAAGGTGTTCTAGTGGTAGTATCCATGCCTAATGCACCATTGTCCATACCATATATTTTTGGGTGCTATGACTCTCTTGCTCAATTAGGGCTTTTCACCTAAAAGGAGAGAGATAGGACAAAAACCTGGATGATTCACTCAAACTAATGCAAGTATAATGGAAATATGAATGAAATTTGTTTAGATGAGATAGACTAAACTAAATGTAAATAACTGATAAAAGTTATTAATTATTAGGTGAAAACTATTGAAATGCAACTTTCTAGAAAACACATTTGATATGCAAAAACACCTAGAAATGAAAGCAAACTGTAACAGAATTTGATGAAACTGAAAGTGTTTGTGCACTTGAGAAATTGATGAAGACTAGAAATGACATCTAGAGTGTTGTTGATACTAAAAATTTGGCCTACTCGGACTCATTTTCCATTCTGGGTGAATTAGTCCCAGATTTAGGAAATTGTTCCAGAGCCCATTTCAGACAAATGGGTATCCAAAACTACAGAAAACCAAAATCAGGCCTGGTAGTGGGACTCATTCACCATAAATGGTGAATTAGTCAACTTTTGAATTTCTAAAAATCAAAAGGTGGAAATTGAAGCCCTCGGTCTGCTCTTTGGTTCCCGACAGGTGTCCACCTTTGAAAGTTTGATTTTTAGGTCTAAAAGTGAATTTTTGTTGATATTTTTCTTTAGAAAATGAAGAGAAGACTTAAAAAACTTTGCAACTTGATTCTTAATTATTTCCAAGCTTCCAAGATGCTTAAATCTACAAACACACAATACAAGAAGGAGAAATAAAGAATATTAGGGCATGGGGGTTTGCCTTGGTCAAACCCCTTTTAGGTAATTAAACCAAATGAAGAAATAATATGAAGAATGGATATGAAATAAAGGGATTAATACCTTTCCATTATGATTGATCTTGTATTTCTGCAATAACATGAAGAATCTACCCTCAAAGTGAATGTCTAAAAAATGCTATCTTAGTGACTTGAGATGATGAAACCCTAGCTTGCTTCACTTGAAATGGAAGAATGATGGATCAATAATGAAGAATGGTTTGTGAATGAGTTAAGCGATATAAATTAGGGTTTAGAGACTTATATTTATAGTTGATTCACCTTATTTACCCATTAATTTGATCCCCAAGGCCGACATGAAGAAAAATTAAACTTAAAATCCAACTTTTTTCCCGCTCAAAACTCAAAAATGACCCAAATGGGATGAATTCACCACCTTGGGTGAATCAGTCCCACCTGGAAAGGACTCATTCACCATAGATGGAAAATTAGTCCTGGAGAGGGGCCCATTTGCCAGCTGGGTTGTTGGGGAATGAGGAATTCCAATTCTTATGTTGATTTCATCAGGTATTTGATCAAATTATGCCTTGGGATGCAGAATATGGGATAATAGGGGCATATTAATGATGATACAAAGGTCAATTAGGGCTTGGGACACAAAATTCAATGTGAAAGTGTGATTAAATACACTTTACAACATGAAAACGAGGTCCACTTATCCTAGAAAGGCACAACATCCAATGTGAGTGTGTGAAACACATTACAACACTAGATTAAAGTTAAATTTAGTTCACAAGCCTTCTAGATTGATGTGAAAATACATTTGATAATGTTGAATTAAGGGAATATGGGTTCATTAAGTCTAGAAAAGTGTGAAAGTCTTTTACAAAACTTTAGAACACCTTTACAAGACATTTTTAGATGTATTTGCAAGGGTCCAATACCTAGTGTAGATGTGTAAAACACCTCACAAAAATAAATCAATGCCTCCTTAAGTCCAATTTATCATCAAATATTACCATGTCAAGCAAGAAATACTTTTTTCCTATGGTATATTTAGCCCCCACTTTAGTGAGAGGATGAAATTGCTTCAAAATCACACTAAAGTAGACATTCAAGAGAGGTCCAATTGTACAAATATAGGTGGTCTAGGATAACAAAGATCGAGAAGGTGTTCAAGCCCCCAGGATATAAGATCCTAATTCAAGCTGACATAAGTGCAAAAGGACACACAAGGTGAATGATTTGCAACAAAACAAGATACATGATCATGCAATGGAAAGAACTACAAGGAAGACAAAGGCGGAAATGAAAAGGTGTATCAAGCTTTGACCATTTGTCCAACATGTTGTGGATCAAATCTAGGCTATTTATTCAAATATGCATACTCACTCTGGGGCGATGAAACTCTTGGTTGTCCATTAGGTGTGAAAGCCCAACTATACTCACTCTAGGGCCACAGAACTTCTAGTTGTTCATGGGGTGAGAAATCCACAAGGTGGCTATGGGGAAAAGTCATGCCTCATAATGGGATTTCCCGCTCAACCATACCAAATTTATACCTCCTAATAACTTTAATAAGGCACCATAAAGGAAAATAATTTTTGAGCTCTATGAGGTAAGTAAAACTTTGTATGCTTGAAACTCATAGACATTGTTAATGCAAGATAGTGTAAATAATGTTCAAAGGTTTTTTGATTAGTTTGTGCAAGTTCTCATTGTAGGCAACATTGTGCTTAATGTTTCCAAGAGAGGATGTGCCAAAGGAGTATCATGCTCTTGGAGGTAATCAAGCCCAATGACTTCACCAAGAAAAGGACACATCACAAGAAGAAATAAATCACACAATGAAATGTGAGTGGTGATGTATGCCCCCACTTTAAAGTGGTTGTGAGCACCAGTAATATGAGTAATTGCTTTAAAGTAGAGGGAGAACATGAGTGCTTACTTGAAAATCCCTATGCAAGCCATATGTATTCGAGAAGGTATGTCATGAAAAAGGTAGTATGTCACATGTGAGCCAACTTAAGGCATGCCATCCACATCCCAAGCTTGCTCTTATGTGTTCACGAAAGGTTAACGACCCAAAATATGCAATGAAAAGTGACATAAAAGGACAAGGCTACATAGCCCCTTGCCCCCACTGAGTGCAAGAAAAGGGTGAGCCAAAATGATTAATGAGATGCATGTTGGAGTGAAAATTGGCATTAATTAGAGGAATTAGGTGCCCCCACATAAGGAAGAAGACCAAACTCCTTAAAATGTTTGATTTTACTAATCAAATCCTTGTATTCATTAGTGGAATGACCATGAACTCTATGATATGCACAAAAAGAAGTCTTGTAATAGAATTTCTTGGAAGTTCAGGGAGGAAGGGTTATCAAATTATCTTGGGGAAGTCTTGACAAGATACCCTCTTGATCAATGGTAGAAGGTGGTCCTATTTGTGACAAAGATACTTCTTGCTTAGATGTGCAAGGTGTCATATCTACACAATACTATTTAGATTGTGAGATTTTGTTCTCTCCTTTACAAGAGGGTATAAAATCTAAGGAATTCAATTCATTAGTGTTTTTTGAGATGACATTGACATTAAGCGAGGATGTATTTGCTTTTTTGATGTTTTAGAAAGGATGATTTTCAAGACCACTAGAGTCAAGTAGTTCAAGGTGCTTTACAATTAAATTTGAATTAGAAGAATGTTGTGTGAGATTGTTGGTGTTTTTTGAAGGCTTGGAAATTTCTATCAAAGGACAATAGCCAAGACCATGAGTTTTTGTTGTGTGATAGGGTCTATAGGGTTGCGGATACCTTGTTCATTAGCACCACAACCTTTTCCACTATATCCAAGTTGTTTCATAAGCTCATATCCTTTTCCATAAATCTTTTTCATTTCTTTTG